>JALMGJ010000010.1:1215000-2415000 GCA_023362775.1 Charina bottae
CCAAATGGAAGCCACCCAGGAACGAGGACGCGTCAGCAAGCCGCTAGCGTCCCTAGGTGGATCGCAGGAATGATCTGAAGTAGGCACCGCCTGGGGGTGCCTAAGAATTGCCCCCTCACCTTGTTCCTGGGACCGCCTGCTTACGGAGTTGCGGGGCTGGGAATGGAACCAAAGTTTGTGCTGCTTACAGGACGGCCCCAAGGTGGGCTCTGCTTTAGAGGCTACTCCAGCATCCTGCATGGGGGAAGGCGTCCATTTCCCACTGCAGCTCTCTTTCCAGAGATGCCGCTGGGACGTCTGGCCTGCCTGAACTAGATTCGTCCACTACGGTGCCCCACATTTTCTGGTGGCATCGAATCCTACCTGAACGAGGTGGTAGAGAGAAAGATCAGAAGGTAAGAGTCCATGAGGCGTGATCTGAGGGAAGAGGGCAGCTCTAAGCTTGGGGTAAGGAGCAAGTGCCATCCTGAAGAGTTGGGCATCCACTTTCTCTCTTCCATCTCCCTTCTGAACAATCTACGATAGAAAAAGCACCTAAATCCACTTGCAAAAGTGATTTACTGGCACACCATATCCCACTCTTTTGAGGCAGCCCAACGGCTGGCCCTTCTGTTTTTCCAGCGAGGGGCCAGGCCAACGTGGCCGGCTTGTGGTTGGGATGTGGGTCGTTGGGTGAGGTAGGTCTTCAGGCCCTCCCCTCTTTCCGATGCTTTTAGCCCTTTACAGAGGAGCAGACCTGCCTGCAAGCCTCCTGCACCTGGCATACCTGGTCGATACCTCCCCCGGCGAACATGGTGGTAGCGAGGGCAAGAAGGGTGCGTCCCTCCAGCAGCATGGTGCTCACGCTGGCCTGGTTGCTGGGAATCAAGATCTGGGCATTTGCTAGGCTAGCCTGAAAAATCATTTTCGCATCTGGGGCAGGATTGCAGGGAGTGAAGAGGTGAAACAAATGGAGCGTTATCCACGAGAGAATTTCATACAAAACAGATGCAGCTTAGTCAACAAGGTAACCAAAACTGGATTTAAAATAGCTGCTTTAAACACACACACACGCATTTAGTATCTAGCATGCATTTCCAAAGGTCCCATCCATGACACAAGCCATTTTTCTCCCTCTCAAAGGTCTTGTCTACAGAGAAGTGCAAAAGTGTGGGTCAGATCTGTGTGCAAATGAGTCCCACAGAGGATCTGCCACCTCCGAGGACCCCCCGCTCCTTCGCGGCAGAGAGAGGAGGACCTGGACCTTCGGAGGCTGACCAGGGCAAGCTCAGACGGCTGTTCTTCGGAGCTCGTCGCGGGCAGGATAGCACCACAGGCAGCCCACCCCAAACCCTGAGTGTCCCCTCTCCGCTCCCAGAGCTGCCCCCCCATTGTAATTTTAAATCTGACATAAGAGGAAAAATATTAATCACAGAGGGAAAAAAACACATATTAATTGTATTTTATTTCCATTTAGATTTCCCTTTTGGAAAAAGAGAGACCAGTCCACTCCCTCACAGGATCTGGTGATCTCTTGGATTGTAGCCTGTTAATACTGAAGCATCTAAGTCTGGGCATTTTGTCCTGACTCTGCCTACTTTTTTGAAGTGCAGCCCACTGGCCAGCCACTCGAGTGAAATACAGACCTTGGCCTGAGAAAGGGCCACAGGGTTTACTTATAGCTTCATTCATTCATTCATTCAATTTATCCCCCGCCCATCTCCCATACAAGGGACTCTGGGCGGGTTACAACAATCAATTTAATTTTTATACCGCCTTTATTATTTTTATAAATAACTCAAGGTGGCGAACATACCTAATACTCCTTCCTCCTCCTATTTTCCCCACAACAACCACCCTGTGAGGTGAGTTGGGCTGAGAGAGTGACTGGCCCAAGGTCACCCAGCCGGCTTTCACGCCTAAGGCGGGACTGGAACTCTCAGTCTCCTGGTTTGCCATTGGCTCCTTCCTAGGGCTGAGAGATGGACTGGCCCAAGGTCACCCAGCTGGCTTTCGTGCCTAAGGCGGGACTAGAACCCTCAGTCTCCTGGTTTGCCATTGGCTCCTTCCTAGGGCTGAGAGAGAGTGACTGGCCCAAGGTCACCCAGCTGGCTTTCATGCCTAAGGCGGGACTAGAACTCTCAGTCTCCTGGTTTGCCATTGGCTCCTTCCTAGGGCTGAGAGACGGACTGGCCCAAACTCACCCAGCTGGCTTTCATGCCTAAGGCGGGACTAGAACCCTCAGTCTCCTGGTTTGCCATTGGCTCCTTCCTAGGGCTGAGAGACGGACTGGCCCAAGGTCACCCAGCTGGCTTTCGTGCCTAAGGCGGGACTAGAACCCTCAGTCTCCTGGTTTGCCATTGGCTCCTTCCTAGGGCTGAGAGAGAGTGACTGGCCCAAGGTCACCCAGCTGGCTTTCGTGCCTAAGGCGGGACTAGAACCCTCAGTCTCCTGGTTTGCCATTGGCTCCTTCCTAGGGCTGAGAGACGGACTGGCCCAAACTCACCCAGCTGGCTTTCATGCCTAAGGCGGGACTAGAACCCTCAGTCTCCTGGTTTGCCATTGGCTCCTTCCTAGGGCTGAGAGACGGACTGGCCCAAGGTCACCCAGCTGGCTTTCGTGCCTAAGGCGGGACTAGAACCCTCAGTCTCCTGGTTTGCCATTGGCTCCTTCCTAGGGCTGAGAGAGAGTGACTGGCCCAAGGTCACCCAGCCGGCTTTCATGCCTAAGGCGGGACTAGAACTCTGAGTCTCCTGGTTTGCCATTGGCTCCTTCCTAGGGCTGAGAGAGAGTGACTGGCCCAAGGTCACCCAGCCGGCTTGCATGCCTAAGGCGGGACTAGAACTCACAGCCTCCTGGTTTCTAGCCCGTTGCCTTAACCACTAGACCAAACTGGCTCTCTTTACCTGTCAAAATCAATTTGATCCAGAAACCAAGGAGAGTTGAAAATATCACTAAATCACAAGGGAGATTTGATTCCCTGAACCCCAAGCCTGTTCTATTCTGGACTACTGCAGCTTTCAAACCCCTTTCAAAAGCAGGTCAAGATGGCAGGCTACAGTCCAAGAGGTCACCAGAGACTGTGAGAGAGTGGACAGGCCTCTCTTTCTCCGGAAAGGAAAGCCACCGGCACGTCAGGTGAAGCCAGTGACGTCTTTCTGCCCATAATGACCAAACAGCGCTAGGGAGTAAGGCCAGAGGGTGCAACAGCTCCTGCTTTTCCACAAGCCTTTGTCTAGACGAGATGCAAAGACCGCGCCTACCTCCAGGATTGTTGGCAATGTCCCGACATTGCACTAAAAATTCAAACCAAGGGTGTGCTTCACGCAGCTCTTTATCATTCAAAATGGGACAGTCTGAAGAAAATAAACTGAAAAATCAAAAAACAACATTTCACAGAATTATAAGGACAGAGCAAGCATTCTCTCCCCTGCCCAGATATGAGCCAATCCAGTCAGCTCGGCTCAACCATCAGCTGCACTGTGAGAAAACCATCCTGCCTCCCAACAGCACTATGGCAGGAGGCGGCTGGAGGGGAGGGCCTTCTTGGGGCAGGGGGTGGGGACCGCCTGCTTGTTTGTTTATGTATTATTTAAATTTATATCACCACCCATCTCCCCCAATCGGGGGACTCTGGGCGGTTTGCAATAAAATCAAGAGTTAAAAAAATGTAAACATGGAGTTACAATAATCAATATAAATACAATAAATAAAAATAAAATCCAAGGGCTAGATCTTAAATAATAGGGAGGGCACTACTGCACCAGCCACCCCCAGGAGGAGCCTGTTCCCACGATCCCACCAGAAAAACTCTCATCTCCTTAGATCAAGGCTCCGGCTGTCAAGCACAAAGTAAAACCTGTTTCTCCCACAAAGCATAATGAGGACCATGGCAGAAAGGAAAGATACCAGGGGAAAAATGTTAGGTCTAGTTCGTAAGTAATAGACCTGGAATTATTTTTAATACTCGAGCAGCCTCTGAAGGGCCACCCTTCACAGAATCTGCTGCTCCTGTCGCTGCTATCTGTATCCTCCAAATGCCTCTGCAGAAATCATTTATGGCCATGGCTACCTACCGATAGTAATCTAAATAGGTGTAGAGAAGATGATCCAGCCCCCGTTCTAAGCAATAAAGGACAAAGCACGCGTGAAAGTCTAAGCCGCCCGCAGACATATAGTCCAGAACAGGGTGTGGGTCCTGCATCGCTCCTCCAGCACAAGCCAGTCTTTGCAGAAGGCCTTCAAAGTCTTCTAGTTCTGCTGGCACAAAAGTCCCGCTTCTGTCAAGAAAAAGCAAAGCAACGGTTTCACACAGAAATAGCAGTGATCTTTCACAAAACTGCTAAGCAGCCTTTTCTTTTAAAAGAGTATTTGGAAAGCTGGATGGAAATTGATAAATCAGATGGTGAAGGCTTATACCTAGCTAGGATGTCCAACACTTCATTTCGCAAGTAATGGCTGCATAATGTACTTTGTCCAATGGCTTCTAAAGGGAGCGGTGGCCAGTTTGCAATGTTGTCTTGTGGCTGAGATTCAGCAATCCACGAACTAATATTTACCCAATCATGCCAAGACGATAAATACATCCAGAGGACCTCAGGATTACAGAACTTAAATTCTAATTTTTAAAGAAATTAATACATAGAGTTAAGCGCAAACACTGGGCAGACACTCGGAGCTATGCATACATCTAAGGTGGCCTCCCGCAAGTTGGGTGCCTTCCAGATAGGTGGCATTCCAGGCCCAGGACCCCCTGGCCAACGTGACCATTGCGGAGAACACTCAAGCCGAACGATGCCTGCATGTCTGGAGGACGATGGTGGAGCTGTTGCTATTAGTGGGAAATGAACTAGCCGAGGAGCCCTGGCCAACCGGCTATTCCCTGTTCCTGCATCCCGTCTGCTGCTGAGAGAAAGCAGCTGGAGACGTCTCTCTTTTTTGGCCAGATGCCCCCAATATTCCTGCTCCTGCTGCGCTGCTCCCAGAGATTTGTGGGACAGATCCTTATTTTTACAGATTCTAAAAATGTGCTGATTTTTCTCCTGTTCTTCATTATGCTTTTATATAGCTATACTCTGACTGTTGCAAGACTCTCCAAAGTGAAATAAATGCACTGATGAGGCCAGTTATATTTTCCAAAACAAATTTCCAGAAGACAAGCTTCCAGGAACCTAATTGGTGTGTGGGTGCACGCGCGTTGATCTGAAACAAATTGGAAAACATATTTTCCTTATTCAACCTTTTTCTTCGCTTTCCCATCAAAACATCCACAATGATGAAAGTGTTACTCCTGCTCCCTACATATGAGGGGGCAACTTGAGGGCTGTTTTAAGCCCCCTCTTAAACAGGAAAATTCAGGTTGATTTCTGAAATGGGCTGCAAGGTCTTAATGGGTCTATTTTACTCCTAACCCCATAAAAATGCCAAAAGAGGCCTGGGAGTTGCTTGAAGGAGGGTCTGGGGGGCACAAATAAGGGAACCGAAGTCTCCGTGCAGGCCATGAGCTGCCCACCCTTGAAGGAACCCAGTGTTTCAAAAAGCCACAATTCCACACTCCCATAATAGCAAATACTTGCCACCTTCCTGAGATCTCACAGGGAGAAGAATCCTTTCTCGTGCAGATGGATTCCACCACTGACCCCAGTTTAACATTACTCTGTGCTCCCTGTTATGAATTCTGTCTTGACTGCAATTCAAAAAGGCATCCAAAGCAGCAACATCGATACAGTCTGGTTCTTTTCTCCAAGATCTAGAACTGATAACCAAGCATTTCCTTGAAACCAACGTATTTACTCTTTCCAAAACTTGTTACGAACACATGATCATTCAACACCAAACAACAGAATGAACCCGAATTCAACAGCAAATACGCATCAGATTTACCCCAGATTTATAGCCAATAGCCCACTGATCTTACTTTTCCCACGCCATAAAAAGTTCCTCAGTAGAAAAAGCCAGAGAAAACAGTGCCTCCTTTTTCTCTGGCACACATGCCGGGTATTCAGCTCACCCCCGAGTTGTTCTCCGCCGGTGGCTGAACTGAAGATGCATTACCTGCAACAGGCTGCCCTCTTTTCCTTTCTCTGGGAGGGGCCTGAATAAATGCCTTCTACACGATGCACAAAGCCTATCATTTCCTTCTCAGCTTCAGAAAGAACATCTTCCTCTTGCAGCATGTTCACCTTGAGTCAAAACAAAACTAGTTTGCTTCTTCTCCATCCACAAGACACGCATATTTTCAATTTTCTTTTAAAACAAATTTTGAATGTGGCGAGGAATAAAGAGACAACATTGTAAGTGGGCAAAACCATGGAAGTGCGGCAGGTTCCTTTCGTAAGTTCAGAAAAGGATGTCCCTGCAGCTGAATTTCCACTTCAGCTACCAATGCCAGAATCCATTTATATTCTGACCATTTCTGAGATTTGGGTAAAAATGAATAATCTGAGGCGGCTAGCAGAGTACATCGGGAAAAACACAATTAACTGAACTCATTTTGTGTACAAAGATTCTTCTAAACTTACCAAAAAGTCCCGGACGTGGTAATCTGTTGTATAGAAACATATTTTGTGCAGTTGCTGCTTCACACTGAGGCCCTACCAAAAGGAAAAAGAAATTCTCCTGCAGGAAAGTTTGCAAAAAACGTACATAAGGCAAAGTCCCCGCATAGTTCTCTGTACTGGCATGAAAGGATATATATTTGCAAAGGATCTGAGGCTTGGCTGTGGCTTCTTAAGTGTGTGTTGTGAATAAACAGTGGCTCAAGAAGGCAGAAATGTCCCTAAGGGTTATGGATCACCCTTTCCCACTTTAAGCCTAACACGGAGGGACATTGGAGAAATAATTGTTTTAACCTATAAGTTTGCTCAGGATGTGAAGATACAAAATCCATGTACATAACAATACTCTGGAGCAAAGATTTCAGATGGAGCCCTGTGCGGGTATAGTATTACTCACCATGTTTCTTAAAAGTTCAGAAGCTTCATTTATGTCATCCTTCAAGAGGCTTTTGTAAGCCATCTCCAGGCCTATTTCGGTCAGCTGCCTGAGATTCTGGGCAGGGTTGCATGTCAGACGGAAAAAGGTTTGTGCCTCTGGCAGTCTGTTGCTTAAAAGGGCTTCAGTAACAGCTTGCTGGAAAATTAAAATGATGAGCAATTTCAAGAGCTGTTTTGGGAGATCCTCTACCCACCCTGAGTTTCATATTCTCTCTTGGAAGGTTAAGGAGCGCCAAGGGAAGTGGGGGTGGGGGGTGGAAGAGAGGAATGCTAGGTCAAAGCACAGGGGCACAAATCCAATGGAAGGTGAGAACTCCATCATTACAACTTCAAAAGAGCCGATCAGGGTAATGTTCTATTAAGTCCAGAGGTGGGCAACATTTTGGCTGAGTGATCACATTTGGTGGGGGGATGGTGTTCTACAAAGCATGGGAGATAAAAGACCTAAATGTCTTCCTAGAAAGACCACAAGTCCATATCTCATTATTCAGCAGCTAAGAAGCTCTGAATCCACAGAGGCTATTGAACCAATCTGATTAAAGAGAAGCCATTAACCGACCTCTCCTCTATAAAACTGCTGCCATTTTCAAAAATCCTTAAGCTGATGGTCGTGAAGACATCACCTGACAGTAAATTCCATGAACTGATTCAGGTTTGTGTAGAAAGCACTTCCTTTTGCCCCTTGCCCACCCATTTCAGAGATGTCCCCAAGTTTAGTACTGAAGGAGGAGGAAGATGACCCAGCTTATGAATCCAGAGGCCTTCCGGCATGCTTATCCAGCTTAATTATATCCTTTTATGAAACAATGACCACATTTGAACATGTGTATTACAGATTTACCAGCAGTACCTTTCCAAATCACTTCAGTATGAACCAGGATTTTTTCATAGCTGTATCTCTCTCTCTCTCTCTCTCTCTCTCTCTCTCTCTCTCTCTCTCTCTCTCTCTCTCTCTCTCTCTCTCACACACACACACACACACACACACACACACACACTGCTCTCTTGCTAAAATACTTACATCCCGACTTCGCTCTTTCACACTGAAATCAATTACTTTCAAGTGCTGAACCTCAGCTAGGCTCCGTAAGCAGCTCCAACTTGCTATGTGTAAGTGTAGTAAGGAAATTGTTTAATAAATTGAGAATCATGGGTGAAATTTGTGCAGCTATATATTCTGATATTCACGCTATATTCTACTTACCTCTGTATCAATTTTTTCCCACATCTGGCTTTGCTCCATTGGGGGTAGGTTATCTTCACAATCCCAGGGCTGACTTATGACACCGGATGGCTTATGAGGGAACCTTATCATAAATGTCCTAAGTTTAGTGATGTAGCTGGTGAAAATGTCAACACACTGGAGCATATTTTCATCCAATTCTGTGAAGAGCATCAGGAAGAAAATCAAGTAAAGCTAGCAAAAAGTTTGCCTGGGGAGACTGATCTAGTGGTTAAGGCAATGGGCTAGAAACCAGGAGACTGAGAGTTCTAGTCCCACCTTAGGCATAAAAGCTGGCTGGGTGACCTTGGGCCAGTCCCTGTCTCTCAGCCCTAGGAAGGAACCAATAGGAAACCAGGAGACTGAGAGTTCTAGTCCCGCCTTAGGCATAAAAGCCGGCTGGGTGACCTTGGGCCAGCCACTCTCCCTCAGCCCAACTCACCTCACAGGGTTGTTGTTGTGGGGAAAATAGGAGGAGGAAAGAGTATTAGGTATGTTCGCCGCCTTGAGTTATTTATAAAAATAGTAAAGGTGGGATAGAAATTTAATTTAATTTAATAATTTAATAATGTAATGTAATGTAATGTAATGTAATGTAATGTAATGTAATGTAATTTGGCTGCAGAGTTATCCACCACAGCAACCGCAAAGCCATCCCTCCACTCTGTTTGCATTGAGAAGACACATAGGAAGAACACTGGCCATGGGCTGCTGGTAGCTCTTAGTCAGAAGGGGTGGGATACTGCAGCCTGCGGAAGGCACCGCAGAGTCAGGCCAATGAAATGCTCCCTAGATCCTCGTCCATCTTGAGTAGTAACAGCCAGCAGAGAAGACTGGTCTGCGCGGCTACAGGAAGCATTTAATGCAAGGGAATAATGCCCACTCCTTGGAAAGTGGGGTAGTATGCTCTCTTTGCAGAGGCTGTCCGGGGACCCTGAGGTTTCAGATAAACCACTGTCCTGCAGCAACTTCCCATTTTGGGGAAAGGTGCTACAGGAGGTGATACCTGGCTAACCACATATGTATTTGAAAAACCTAATCTGAATTCTTTTCAGTCTGGCTTCAGGCCTAGTTCTAACACTGAAGCAGCCTTATTGATCCTGTGTCAGAGATCACCCGATCTCTGCCAAAAAGGCAAGCAGACAAAGAGCTCATCAGAAGACTGGAAGTGGCGCGAAACCGACATCGCCGGTCTAGCAATGGGAATAGACCGGCTCGCACTCAACCCACGATCGGGAATACACATCTTGCCGAACGTTGCCTGGACAACCGGACAGACTGACCCCACGTGTCAGCAGCAAAGGACACTGGGGGAGGGAAAGGTTTAAATGTGCTTGTTGTTCCTGTTACCTGCATTCCAGTCTTTGCTAGTGCTAACTTTTGTATTCTATAATAAACTCTTCTGCTTCTAAGAACTCTGGTGCCAGGGAGTTACTTCAGCGCAGAGAGATTATAGCGATCAGAAGGAGCGCCTTACATAAAGACTGGAATGCACCAACCGGTTTTCCCAGGAGCGAACCTGAAGACCTTCGGGAAGCTCCGTGGTTGAGACCGGCTTCTACACACACCAAGTAGAGACCCGAGGGGGGAAAAAATTTTTTTTTTCTTTCTCGGAGAGAGGCTCTGCTGGGAAACGAAGCAGCTGAGAGGTGGCAGCCCAGCAGCGGAGCGGCGGCGATTCTCACCAGCTGAGCGGTGGCAGCAGCGCAGCAGCAGGAACCGGCTTTCCGCAGCAGCTGAGAGACTCTGCGGGGAAACGAACCAGCTGAGAGGCGGCGATTCTCACCAGCTGAGCGGCGGCAGCAGCGCAGCAGCAGAAACCACTTTCCCCAGCAGAGCAGCAGCAAAACCGGAGCTCCCAACAGCTGAAAAGCGGCGATCCCAGCAGCTGAGAGGGGCGGCAGCGTAGCAGCAAGGAGCAGCGAGCCCTAGCAGATAGCAAGTGAGCAGCGGAGACCACGTGGGGGTATAGCGGCGGCAGCGACCAGCGCTCCCAAGCAGCAAGCGGCCAGTGGACAGCACGCGGCGGCAGACGGCGGCGGAGACCATGGGGCGGCAGAGCGCATCTACTCTGAGAGGTACGCGAGAAAACCCCAACGAGCCCAATCGGGAGGACAGCACCCCAATCCTGAGAGGCCAAAGGGTGTCCAAGGCTACCACGTTGGAGGGGGCGCATCCCACCACTCACCCACCCACCCACGGAACTGTGAAAGCAGACTGGTCAGTGGGAGTGGGTGAAGGGATGGAGGGACGCAGAGAACAGAAAACTAAAAAGCGTGTCACCCAAACGCAACGAATTGGGGCAGTTGAAGAAAAATTACCTCGCATGGACTACAGGGTGGAGGAATTAAATGAGAGACTTAATATGCTTATTACACTCCTGGAGGGGAGGGAGAGGCAGATACACAAAACATGTCCACCCCCTTCCGAAGAGAATAGTAACCTAACAGAGCCTGGGGAGGAACCAGAGGAGAAAGACGAAGAAGAGGGTTTCAACGCACAGGACCAACCGCGTACACCTCCACCCATACCACAACGGAGGTCGCTGGGCAGCAGGAAGGCACCGGTGGGGTTGCGAGAGCTGAAAATGAAGTTCGATGGAGACCCCAAAAAATTAGCATGCTTCATAACTCACGTAAAAGGGTTAATGGAAGAATTTGAAAACGACTTTTACACAGAGGAAGTGAAGGTCAGATATGTTTCTTGCTTCTTGGAAGGGGAGGCGGCTAGCTGGCTCGTGAAACTGCATGATACCAAGACAAGCGCGCTTCGCAACTTCAATAAGTTCATGCAGGCTCTGCGGACCCGGTTCGAAGACACACTGGCTAAAGTGTCGGCCAGAGTGCGCCTCCAAAACCTTGATCAGGGGAAAAGTACTGTTGCGGAATATGCCATGGAGTTCAAAAGTATCCTTAGCGAGCTACCGCAATGGCCGGAAGAATTCCAAATTGAATACTTCCAGTACGGCCTGAGACAAGACTTATTAGAACTCATGGTGGGGAGGGAAGAACCAAAAACATTAGAAGGCTGGATCCAACTGGCAGGCCGTATTGAACAAAGCCAGACACAACTGAGGACCATTAAAAAGTTCAAACATTTGAAGAGGAAACCTGAACCCACCACACAGCCCACCCGAACGGAAGTCAAGAAACCCCCAGAGAAGAAAAGAGAAAAGGAGGTGAGGGACAAACGTAAAGACACCGCGGCAGCCATGGCGAAATGGAGACACCCCACACATGTGGACGAAGACAGTGACAGCGAGGAATATGACTACGAATCCCAGATGGCGGGAAACAAGGAAAAGTCTGCGCTAAAGTGCGCAGCGGGGCAGGCCCTCACAAAAGGGCGCAACGAGAAGATTTGCCGCAACCCCACAATGCACATTCAGGTACGCCTAAAAGCTGTGGGGGGGGGGAGGAGGAAGTACTCTGGGTTGGCAATGCTAGACTCGGGCTGCTCAAGGAGTTTGATGCACCCGGACGTGGCTGACCACTTGGGACTGAGACTTTTTGAACTAAAAACGCCCATTACCTTTTGTCAATTGGATGGTTCTGAGATGAAAGGGGGGCCAGTGGAGCAGTATACGGAGGAAGTACAAATGACTTTGGGAAACCACGTAGAAACTTCGAGGTTCATTGTGGCCCCCATTGCAACAAGACCCATTGTGTTAGGACTGAAATGGCTGAGAGCTAGAAATCCTAGGGTGGATTGGGTCTCCGGGGAAATTGACTTTTTGGACGGAACTCATGGGGGGACGCACAAAGAAAGAGATGTGGATGACTGGGAAGTGGGGGCAGCTGGGATGGAATTTTGGGACGAGGATTGGGAACAAGGGGACGAAAGCAATCCACAGGCGATCCCGGAAAAATACCTCCCAGTTAGTGAAGTGTTTGGTAAGCAAGAATGCGACCAAGAGCCCCCCCATAGACAGTCAGATGCAACGGTAGACCTCATCCCTGGGGCACCGTTCCCGAAACCCAAGATGTATGCCATGACTCAGAAAGAACTAGCGGAGCTCCGCAAGTTCATTGATAAAAATTTGGCACGAGGCTTCATTGAACCAGCCAATTCCCCGTTAGCGGCCCCAGTGTTATTTAGAAAAAAGAAAGACGGGTCACTGCGGTTGTGCACAGACTACCGGGGGCTCAATGCAATTTCAGTCACTAACCAGTACCCCCTACCCTTGCTGAAAGACATGTTAGCCCAACTATCGAAAGGGAAGGTCTTCACGAAGTTGGACGTAAGGGAAGCGTATTACAGGGTACGCATGAGGGAAGGGGATGAGTGGAAAACCGCGTTCAATTGCCCACTAGGATCATTTCAATACCGGGTGCTCCCGTTTGGGATTGCGGGCGGACCGGGAATCTTCATGAGATTCATAAATGAGGTATTGTATGATTTTTTGTACAAAGGGGTAATTGTATATTTAGATGACATCTTAATTTTCTCGGAAAACCTAGAAGAGCACATGGAACTGGTCAAAAAGGTGCTAGAAAAGTTGTTAGAAGCAAAATTGTTTGTCAAACTGGAAAAGTGTGAGTTTCACAAGGACAAACTAGACTTTTTGGGGTACCGCATCTCGAATGCGGGCATTGAAATGGACCCCGAGAAAGTCAAGGCGGTTTTAGGGTGGCAACCCCCCCGAATGCGCAGGCAGCTTCAAGCATTCTTGGGATTTGCTGGGTTCTACAGGCAGTTCATTCAAGATTTCGCACAAATTGCGCTACCCCTAACTGAAAACAAAAGGCAAGGGGAAAAACGCAAAAGCCCCGCCGCCAAGCACGAAATTAGTGTGGACCCAAGAATGCCAAGAAGCTTTTGATAAGCTAAAGGCATTGTTCACGGAGGAGCCCATCCTCAAGCACCCTGAGCCTGACAAACCGTTTGTAATTCACACGGACGCGTCACTCAATGCAGTTGGGGCTATCTTGCTACAAGCAGATGACAGGGAGAAATTGAGACCATGTGCCTATATTTCTCGGAAATTTAACGAAACGGAGAAAAGATGGCATGTTTGGGAAAAAGAGGCATTCGCAGTAAAGCACGCGTTAAGCACGTGGCGACACCTCTTGGAAGGGACAGCTGAGCCGTTTCAGGTGTGGACGGATCATAAAAATTTGGAAGCCCTCAAATCCCCGAGAAAATTGAACCCTAAGCATCTCAGATGGGCAGAGTTCCTGAGTAGGTTCAACTTCACGTTGAAATATTTCCCTGGGGGAAAAAACCTCCTGGCGGACGTGCTTTCGCGCCTGCCGCAGCATGAAGGCAAGATGGAGGAGATCTTTGAGTCTCTAATCCCTTCCCAGCCAGGGGAGGAGCAGGCGCAACTGGCACCAGTGGTCAGGGAAGAGGGGAATTTGGCTGTCACCCGCAGCAGCGCGAAACACAGGACTGACTGTGATTCATTCGCAGGAGACCTGCGAGCGGCAACAGTTACTGACACTTGGTGGGTGAAGCACAAACACACGCTAGAGGAGCGAGACGGCATGGGCTGGAAAGACAAGAAAGCATACGTTCCCGAATCCTTAAGACAAAGGGTTTTGAGTATGCACCACGACCACAAAATGGCAGGCCACTTCCTAAAAACACTACACTTAGTCAGGGGAAAGTTTTGGTGGCCATCGTTGCGCGCGGACGTGAAAGCTTATGTGCGAACATGCCCCACGTGCGCCACAGCAAAAAGGAAAATGGGCAAACCCACAGGAAAATTACAGGAGGTAGCTAGTCCAACACAGCCATGGAAGCAAATTGCCATGGACTTTATAGTGGACTTACCAGTGAGCAGCAAATACACGGCCATCTGGGTGGTCACAGACCTCTTTTCCAAACAGGCACACTTCATTGCATGCAAGAGCATACCGAACGCCCAGAAGCTAGCGAGACTGTTCATTCAACATATCTACAGGGCCCACGGAACGCCGGAACGCATAATCAGCGATCGCGGCAGCACGTTCACATGCAAATTTTGGAGGGCATTTTTGAAGTTAATTGGATCAGAACAGGGGCTTAGTAGTGCGTTCCATCCGTGCACAGACGGAGCAAGTGAACGCCTTAACGCCACACTGGAACAGTACCTGAGATGCTACATAAACTACCAACAAACTGATTGGGCAGAACTCTTGCCGTTCGCAGAAGTCGCGTACAACAACGCGCTCCATCAAAGCACAGGGCTTTCACTATTCAAAGCGGCTACAGGGCAGGATTTTGTAACGATACCTGAATTGGCAATGACCCAGAGCACTGACTTAGAGCAACCTTTGAGAGCAGATGAATGGGTCGAAAGAATCACCAGCAACTGGCCAATAATGGTAAAGACGCTAGAAAACATTACAGGAGAGAAAAAAAGCTGCAGGACTGATTCTACTGGATTTCTCAACAACCCCATCCCAGTGATCCTGATACTTGTAGAACCCTTGGGAACTGGGCATATTACACTAGGCTAGTTCATCCCTATCTTTAGGATCACTGCTCGAGTATCAGAGCAGGAATTTCTGTTCATCCTATGAAGTTTGGGCTATACGGTCCCTCAGCGTTCCATTCTTTCTCCCTGTTTTTGGTACCAACATGAGCATTCTGGAGGAAATCATCTGGAGTCGAGACATTCACCCAGATAGTGGCTGGATGAAGTAACTCTAGAAGCCAAAGGTATTTTATTTTTTTGAGCAGACTTTTAAAAAAACATTTAATATTATTTTATTGAACTTTGTATAGCATGGCTGCAGGTTTTTAACACTGTTTTGGTGTACTACTCTGAACTTCCTTTGCTATGCAAAGAAAATGGATAACAACAATAACAACTCTTAGAAAAAGCATGTTTCGAAATATTAAAACAGGAACAAGTGGCCTTTTCAAGTGGTTGGCACTATCACACTAATTTATACAATGTCATAGGAATCCATCCATCTATTTTAGAGAATTGAAATATAAAAACTTTTAATAAATTATACATGGCTGAAATCTGGGGAAATCATGGTGATCCTGCAAGATTTCAGCCAGCCAGCCAGCCAGCCAATAAAATGTTATAACAAATAAAAAGTGGGAGTTAGTGGACACCATCTAATGGTGTAATAATGTAATGGTGTAACAGGTACTGTATTGCAAACCCTCATAATATATCTTTAGCCACTTAATACTCATTAAGGCTGAACCTGCATGCTGCCCTGTTTTTCACTTTCTTCTCCTGATAATTTAAGGAACACAAAATTTGTAAATAAACCCATTCAGGAAACAGAAATTTTACTGTTCAGTGATGGCACAGAGAATATTTACCTGCTGACAAAGGAAGATGTACAGTGGTTCTAAACACTGCAGACTACCACAATAAAATTACCTCACTTTTGGAGGATCACCATACATATGAAAAACTGAAAAGAGACCCCACCAACAATTACAAGAAAAAGGCAATAGACAGTTTGAAACAATTGGAACATGATGGCTCCATCGATAGGATTACCTACCACCGTCTGTATCCTGGAGAAGCCATCCCCTGCATCTACGGACTTCCTAAGATCCACAAGGAAGGAACACCCCTCCGACCCATAGTCAGCAGCATCAATTCGGTAACATACAACATTGCCAAACACCTCTCTACCATACTAGCACCTCTAGTTGGACACTCTGAACACCACATCCATAATTCGGAAGAATTTGTTTCCAAAGCAAAGATCCTGAAACTGGATACAGATGAAACTATGGTCTCCTTTGATGTGTCCTCCCTTTTCACCAGCATCCCCACCACTCATGCTCTATCCGCTGTCAGGAAGAGACTAGAAGAGGACAGCACCCTGGAAAGGAGAAGCCATCTCAACCCAAACCAGATCTGCCATCTTCTGGACCTGTGTCTTAACACCACTTATTTCACATACAGAGGTGACTTTTACAGACAAAAACACGGCTGTGCCATGGGTTCTCCTGTGTCACCCATTGTGGCCAATTTATACATGGAAGAAGTGGAGAAGAAAGCACTCAACACATTCCAGGGAACGGTGCCCACCCACTGGTTTAGGTATGTGGATGACACCTGGGTCAAAATCAAGGCCCAGGAAGTACAGGCCTTCACGGACCATATAAACACTATAGATGCCAACATTAGCTTCACCAGAGAAGACACCAAGGACAACAGACTGGCATTCCTAGACTGTGAAGTCCTCATTGGGACCGGTGGCAAGCTAGAAATAGGGATCTACAGGAAACCCACACACACAGATCAATACCTGATGTTTGACTCCCACCATCCACTGCAGCACAAACTAGGAGTCATCAGGACATTGTCACACAGAGCAGAAACCATCCCCACCTCCATGGATTCCAAAAAGAATGAAAAGCAGCATCTGAGAACAGCTCTGCAGGCCTGTGGATATCCAAATTGGGCCTTCACCAAATCTAAGTCTACCAGACCTAAAACAGCGACAGATAGGGCTGAGACTCAGAGTAAACGGAAGAACCTGGTCATTCCTTACATGGCTGGCGTGTCTGAAAAGATCAAACGGATATTTGGCAAACACCACATACCTGTATATTTCAAACCCACCAACACACTGAGACAGAGGCTTGTACACCCCAAAGATCAAACTCCAAAACACAAGGAAAGCAATGTAGTGTATGCAATCCAGTGCAGTGAGGAGTGCTCTGAACTCTACATTGGAGAAACCAAACAACCTTTGTACAGGAGGATGGCCCAACACAGGAGAAGTAACACCACAGGACCAGAGTCAGCAGTTTATCTTCATCTAAAGGAAAAAGGACACTCATTTGAGGACATTAATGTTCACATTTTAGACAGAGAAGATAGGTGGTTTGAGAGAGGGGTCAAGGAATCCATTCATGCCAACTTGGAAAATCCTTCCTTGAATAGAGGTGGGGGCCTCAGGCATAACCTTTCCCCTATCTTCCTTCCTGCTTTGTCTTCTGTGCCTAGGAAGATTAAGACCATTTCACAAGCTCAACAGCAGCAGGGTAATCTTAACGATCCTCCTTTAGATGATAAAGGGACTTAGAAACAAACATCTCAAAAATAACCATGACCTAGCCCCAGGTGCAAGGTCACACAGCCAGCCTAGAAACATATTTAAGGATTCCCTTACTAACTTTACTCAGACTGAAGAAGCTCCTTGGATAAGGAGTGAAACGTTTCCACTAAGAAAATAGAAATCCAGTTGACATGATTCAAGCCACAGACTGAGAACCTTCATAGACACAGAGAATACCAATTCAAGTAAAATAGACACGTAAAACTGACTCTACCTTCCCTGTGGACAAAGATCTCACGGAGCTGTCTGTTAAGAAAGGATAAGGTGAGGTTCAGCAGCTGCTCAGAGAAATGCTTGCTCTGGGTTTCCACATCGTTTTCTTGAATTGCCTTACAAAGTAAATCCAGTGCTGGCCTCAACTCTTCAACACCTGTAGAAGAAAATGGTAAACCCAAGAAGCATGGGAATATTGCTTTAAGAAATGCCCAAGGTTGCATCTGTCTTCAATGTGATGTCAAGATATATGCATTAGGCACTCTGAGAACCTATGGACAACTGACCCCCAGGTCTCTGTCCTGAGCACCTTCTAGTGATTTAGCCTCTGCATTCAATGCAGTCTGCGTAGCATTCATTCAAGTGACCCTTCTTTCACGTTTACTACAGTTCATAAAACGTCAGTGCGAACATTACTTACTCTTCAAGTAAAAATCTGACATGACATTTGCAGGCTGATCTTGTACGGAGCATGCTGCAGACAGACTGAAAAGGTTCTCTTTATTCTTTAGGAAAAAATCCACAGTGTCCAGCTGCCTGTTCTCTAAACCAGCCTAAGCATCAAAAAATAATTGCTGTTATACAGAGAACCACCATCAATACTTTGATCCCTCTTAATCAGCACCTGGTCCAACTGAAGTATTAAGGCATGGATTGCACCTCTCAGCTCTTGAGCTCTCTTCTCAGAGGTCTGACTGTCACAATACCGAGACAAATCTTTGTCCAATTACACAGAAATTTTTCTTGAGGAGTAGAGCACGCCTTCTCTGCTTACAAACTCCTTAACATGAATATGATCTATGCTAAGTAACATATTTATTCTGTAAAGAATAAAATATTTAAGTAGACAAGCCAACAAAATGGGCGCTAGATGATTTCAATGTTATTTATAATTTATTCTTACATAGACTTGTAACTAACATTGACTGTAACCAAGGAGTAGTCAATACTTCTTGGCAATCTGGGGCAAAAGGATCAGTGGTTTATGCAAGACTCGGGCTTCTTTACAGGTTATAAATGAGAAGGTGGGGCATTCACCTAATATGCAGATGACACTAAAATACAAGTCTGTCTGTCTGTCTGTCTGTCTCTCTTTTTTTCTCTTCTCTTTCATTTATTTATTTTTCGAA
Organism: Charina bottae; assembly: GCA_023362775.1. NCBI lineage: Eukaryota > Metazoa > Chordata > Lepidosauria > Squamata > Charinaidae > Charina > Charina bottae. The sequence continues at coordinate 1,233,569 of JALMGJ010000010.1, forward strand.
TTTTGCCACCACCCATCTCCCTCAAAAAGAGGGACTCTTTAATAATTAAAAGAAGAAGAACACAATGATCTTCACAAGATGAAGAATTGTGCTGAAATTAACCAGGTCTATTCCTTGTCCTGTTAGCAGAAGATATTGAGTCTCCACTGGATGAGTACCAGTACCATTGAAACTAGAGTGAAAAGTGTGCGGAATCAATCTTTCTACTACAGAATGGATGGATGACCAACACCTCACAGCTTCACAAGCACCAGGGAAATAGTTGAAGTATCCAGATTATCCTCAGTAATAGCAAGATGCTACTACTCCCAATACTGGAAATGAGGAAGGTCCCACGCTTCTTTCTTTACCTCTAAGGCATGTACAGGAATAGAACACCTTCCCCATCTGTTGAGGCGGCAAAGAGAATCTACAGTGCTAGCATTTCCATAGATGATCAGTCTATTCAAGAATTCCTCTTGTGTAAAGCCAAACAGGAACAAGAAGAGGCCAGTCTCTAGGGATTATCACAAAAGAGAAAAGTTATTTCCATGCCATATTTTTTTTTATTTATTTTTCAAATTTTGCCACCGCCCACCTCCCCCCAAAAGAGGGACTCTGGGCGGTTTGTATATTGTTAATTGTCTACAGAAAACATGTTCTAGCAGACTTGAACACAGCTCCCACACAATCATTTTCAGTGATGTCAATACATAGTAGAGAAAGCTACTTCCGCTGTGAAAGGTTTCTAGACAAAAAATGTTTATTTGCAATTAAAACTAAAGATGCTCACCTGAAAGGATGAGCCGTAGTGATTCCTCTCTGGTATATTCCACAAAAAAGGAATTTTTGCCCACATAAGACTGTATGATGTCCTGAGTCACAAAATCCCACAAAACAAGAGTGAGTCCTTCACTTTCACTTGAGACAGTGAACAGCGCATTAAAACCTGTCACATTTTTACAATCAAGTTTCACACTCTCTTCTAGGTCACCTAAATATATATTCTTCCATTGTCTGTCTCTAGTGCTCTTATTATCTTTCCCTCTGGAGCTTGAAAGGACAAATGCAACATCTTGAAAGAGGGAGGCTCCAGAAGTTTCCAAAGTCTTAGAGTTAAGAGGTTCTAAATGAAGAAGATACTGATACCAAGGCAACTCAACATCAGTAAACAAATCTGGAAAATAATTGTGTGTGTGTGTATCATACAAAGATAGTAAGTGTGTCATCCAGGATCTGGAAAAAAGGGAAAAAATATTATCAACATTTTCAATGATACATGAAATGAAAATGTAAGAATTTCACTCTTCAATGAAACAATTCCTCTTCTCTCATTGTCACTATAAACGTACAAGAGTCATTTTGCAAACCAACCTGTCCGTCTGGAATGAAGGTTGCAAGTACTTCATGCTGTAATTTGAACTTCTGAGGTCATCTTCATCTGTCCCCTCCAACTGCTGTATAGGAAGATTCTTAAAGCTTTGCTTGCAAAATAAATGGTCAGGATATTCTCTGGGGAAAAAGGGGTATTATAAATAAGGCAAGTTCCCCTTTACTTTTCAAGCCTCAATAAGACTTAATCTGACAACTTATATCCATAGAAATATTACAATACACACTGATGCAAAAAAGCAAAATGGGGGGGGGAATAAAAATATGATTCAACAGCAAATTTAACCAATTCAGACCACATAAAAATGCTTTGGAGGGACCTGAACAGCCAAAGGTCATGACTGAAAAAACAAACTGAGAGCACAGATGGGAGTTTGCCAGTGCACTTGGAGGGAGTTCCTGACAAGCTTTCCATCCATGGGGACAATGAACACTTGAGTCTGAGAATAAAAGAGACCAACTCTTTTTTACATATGAAACTTTAAAAAATAAGTGAAGATAAATTGGCAGGAGTCTGCAATTATGACTTGTGCACCTTGTGGCATGAAGGTCTTTATGTATGATTAACGATCAGCAAAACTACAAAAACATATTCATCAACAAAACAATGTTCAGTCATCATCCGTTGCCTTGTTTTCATCTCAGCTACACACTATTTGGCTGCCATGCAGGATGAAATGTTCATGTCTGAAAGTAATTGCTTAACATAAAACTCATCCATTCTGCCACGGTGTACAAGGGGCAAAATACAACTTTTCCAGAGATCCCTATAGAAAATACAGTAAAATAGAATATATTGAATTCTTTCCATTTCCCCAGATTCACACAGGCAAGCACACTCAACCAATGCATTTTAGAGTATCTACCTTGCAAAAGTGCAAAAGGAGAATATTATGCCTAGCCCTAAAAAAATCATTTTCTCAATTTGGGGACAGTGAGCATTTTTAGATAATTTGTAGGTTTTCAAGTAAATGTTAATGCTTCTTTCCTGCCTGAAAACCACCATGTAAATACGTGCAGTAAGTGCAAACCTGCAGAGAGCCTTGAAGGACTGCCACACGTATCTCTGAAGGCAAAGACCTGGGACAGAATCTCAGATAATGAGTAATAGGAAGATCTTCACACAGAACATACTGCATGAATTAAGTCTGAAGAAAACTGGAAGTCATTGAAGACTGAACCACATTAACGTTACATGCTTTGTAACGTAATCTACAAATACTGTTCTGGCATCATATGCAATTTCTGGATTCTTTTCAAGAGTAGACCTGCGTGGAATGCATTGCAGAACTGAAATTTAAATGAGACTAAGGCAGTTGTGACAGTGACCAAACCTGCTTTTTCTAGAAAAAAATACAATCTATCTCAATAGGCTTTGGTTGATTATGTCCCATCAAGTTGGTATTAACTCTTAGCAGCCACACAGATAGATCTTCTCCAGGATCTGTCCCTAACCCTCCCAATGGTTACACCCATTGCTGGATGCAAAGTCCATCCACTTTGCTGCTAATTGTTCTCCTCTCCTCTTTCCTTCTGCCATTCCTAGTATTACAGACTTCTCCAGAGAGTTAAGTATTTGCATAACGGGTCCGAAGTAGAATAACTTGAGTCTGATCTTTTGTGCCTTGAATGAGAACTCTGGACTTATTTGACCAACAAAATCAAAGGGTTTTCTTTTTTATTTTATTTATTTATTTATTAATCAAATTTATCACCGCCCATCTCTACCACGGTAGACTCTGGGCGGTTTACAATAAATGTTAAAATTAAGATTAAAAATAAATAATCATTAAAATACAATAAACAGTACAATAAATAAGAATATAAAAATCCAGAGGATGGTAGGATCTTAAAAGGAGGTCATTATTAAACTAACCACCCCCAGGAGGAACTAGCTCTACCTTTGTCCCACGCCAGGCAGCAGAACCAGGTTTTTAGGGTGGTGGCTCAGCGGGTAAGACGCCAGGCTTGTTGATCGGAAGATTGCAAGTTCGGAGGTTCGAATCCCTAGCCCTGCGTGCAGAGTGAGCTCCTGCACTAGCTCCAGCTCTTGCCAACCTAGCAATTCGAAAGCATGCAAATGCAAGTAGATGAATAGGTACCACTTCGGTGGGCAGGTAACAGCGTTCCGCGTGCATCATGCCGGCCACATGACCGTGGAAGCGTCTTCGGACAACGCTGGCTCTTTGGCTAACAAACGGAGATGAGCACCGGCCCCTAGAGTCGGACACGACTGCACAAATGTGCGGGGGGTACCTTTACCTTTTTAAAGGCCAAGAGGGAGGACGCCTGCCTCACCTCTGGGGGCAAGATGTTCCACAGGGCGGGCGCTATCACAGAGAAGGCACGCCTCCTGGACCCCGCTAGATGGAATTCCTTTGTTGACGGGGTCCGCAGCATGCCCTCCCTGCATGACCGGGTGGGGCGGGTAGATGCAATCGGGATGAGACGGTCCCTCAGATAGCCTGGCCCCATGCCATGTAGGGCTTTAAAGGTGATAACCAACACCTTGAATTGGACCCGGAAGCAAACTGGTACCCAATGCAGCTCGCGGAGCAGTGGTGTTACATGTGCTGATCTTCTCACACCCATAACCACTCGAGCGGCTGCATTTTGGACCAGCTGAAGCTTCCGGATACTCTTCAAGGGTAGCCCCATGTAGAGCGCGTTGCAATAATCTATATGAGAGATGACAAGGGCATGAGTGACTATTCGGAGGGCCTCTCGATCCAGGAGGGGGCGCAACTGGCGCACAAGCCGAAGCTGTGCAAAGGCCCTCCTGGCCACGACTGCCACCTGCTCTTCGAGCAGGAGTCGTGAGTCCAGGAGGACCCCCAAGCTCCGGACTGAGTCTGAACGGGGTAGTGCCACCCCATCCAGAATTAAAGATGATAACTTCCTGGAGGTCGAGGGGCCATCAATCCATAGCCACTCCGTCTTACCAGGGTTCAGTTGAAGCCTGTTGTTCCCCATCCAGGCCCCTACAGCCCCTAGGCACTGAGATAGGGTGTCCACTGCAACACTTACTTCACCCGGTATGGAGATATACAATTGAGTATCATCAGCATATTGGTGATACCTCATCCCGTGATGACGGATGATCTCACCCAGCGGCTTCATGTAGATGTTAAATAGGAGAGGAGAGAGAACCGAACCCTGCGGCACCCCACAAAGAAGGGCCCGTGGGTCAGATCTCTCCTTTCCTATTACCACCAATTGTGAGCGGCCCTGGAGGAAGGAGGTAAACCAGCGCAAAACTACACCGCCCACCCCAAACTCCCTGAGTCGCTCCAAAAGGATACCGTGGTCGACGGTATCGAAAGCCGCTGAGAGGTCCAAGAGAGTGAGAATGGATGCACTCCCTCCATCCCGCTCCCGCCAGAGATCATCCATAAGCGCGACCAATGCAGTCTCTGTCCCATATCCCGGCCTAAAACCTGACTGAAAGGGGTCTAGATAATCCGTTTCATCCAGAATCCTCTGGAGTTGCAGCGCCACCACCTTCTCAACCACCTTTCCCAAAAAGGGAAGGTGGGAGACAGGACGAAAATTGTTCAAAACAGTGGGGTCCAGGGAAGGTTTCTTGAGGAGGGGGTGCACCAGCGCCTCCTTAAAGACTGCTGGAAACACCCCCTCCACTAAGGATGCATTAATCATCCCCTGGACCCAACCACATGTAACCTCCTGAGCTGATTTCACCAGCCAGGAGGGACATGGGTCAAGATGGCACGTGGTGGCATTTACAATCCGGAGGATCCTGTCTACTTCATCAGGCCCAACAGGATCAAACCGTTCCCAGATAACAGGGTAAGTACGAACCTCTGGCATCTCTCCAGATTGTGCTTCACACTTAGAATTAAATTTGGAATGAATCTGAGCGATTTTGTCCTGCAGATGCTCAGCAAATTCTTCCGATCGGCCCTGTAGATGGGTCACCGTATCTTCGTGACCCAAGAGAGATCTAGTAATCTTAAATAGGGCCGTCGGGCGGCAATAAGAGCGGACGCAATAAGAGCAGAGAAATATTCGCGTTTCGACGCTCTTACTGCCACAAGGTAGGCCCTAATAGCGGCTCTAGATTGTGTCCGGTCAGATTCAGTCGTCTTCCTCCAGTGGCGCTCTAGACGTCTCTTAACCCTCTTCAAAACCCTCAACTCCTCCGTGAACCACGGGGAGTGACGGGTCGAACGAGGCAAGAGAGGCCGCATAGGCGCGATCCTGTCCAGGGCCCCGGCCGCCTCCTTATTCCAAGCTGCGGCCAGGACCTCCGCCGGACCGTGCATCAGATCTTCGGGTATAACCCCCAGCTCCTTTTGAAACCTCATTGGGTCCATCAGTCGCCGGGGGCGGACCAATCTAATGGGTCCTGCCTCCCTGCGGAGTGGGGCAGCACAAGAGAGCCTCAAGGTCACCAGGGCATGGTCTGACCATGACAGTGGGGATAGATGTAACTCTCCCCTCAGATCACATTGCCACTGCTCAGACAAGAAAACTAAGTCCGGGGTGAGGCCACTGTCCCGAGTTGGGTCCCGAATAATCTGACAGGCCCATGGTTGCCATGGTAACCATGAACTCCTGAGCTGTCTCAGAGGTCCGTCCCAGGGAAGGCAGATTGAAATCCCCCAAGACCATAAGTCTGGGGAATTCTACTGCCAACCCTGAGACGGCCTCAAGGAGCTCGGGCAGGGAGGTTGCCACGCAGCAGGGAGGCTGGTACAGCAGCAACACTCCCAACTGCTCTCGAGAACCCAACTTGAAGAACAGGGTTTCACACCCGGCCACTTGTGGAGCAGCGTCCCTGAAGGCCATCAGAGACTCCCGGATGACAACCGCTACCCCTCCTCCCCTGCCCCACTGTCTCGGCTGATGCCACACTCGAAACCCGGCTGGACACATTTCCTTTTAATATAATTTTTATTGAAGAAATTTTGAACAAGATAAAAACAATACAAATATTAGAAAAGAAACACTTGCAAGTTTTAAGATGATACAAACCCGGCTGGGAAAGGGAGTGACATAACCCATAAATTTGCCACTTGTGGAATGTTATCTAGAATCAATGTTTTCTATTGTTCAATTCTCACATGTAATCAATGTCTTTTATTGTTTGATTACTTGCTTTATGATGTATCACATATACCAAATGTATCATTTGTCTCTGTACCCTATAAAAGGACTTGACCCCCCCTTAATAAATGCTTTTTGCTTTTGCCTGAAATACTTCGTGATTCATGTTTTTGGGTAGGCAGAAAGCCACCTTTGCAAAGGTTAAGTTGTTTCTCTCCCAAATTCAGGGAATTGGTCTTCAGCTCCACACCAAACTCGGGGTGCCCGAGTTTCTAGGCAACAGTTGGATTCTGGGTGTGGCATGAGCTGAGACTCCAGGGCAGGGTGGGGGTATGGTGGTTGTCATCCATGAGTCTCTTACGGCTTTCATGTGAGACCCTGTTCCTTAAGTTGGGCTCTAGGGATCAGTTGGGACTGTTGCTATGGTACCAGCCTCCCTGCTGCGTCGCAACCTCCCTGCCTCAACTCCTTGACTCCGTCACAGGGTTGGCAGTGGAATTCCCAGGCTTGTGGTCCCGGGGAATTTCAATTTACCATCTCTGGGAGCAGGGTCTGAGGGGGCTCAGGACTTCATGGCCACGACAGCCATGGGCCTATCCCAGATAATCCAGGGCCCGACACGGGACAGTGGTTGCACACCTGATCTGGTTCTCTTGTCAGAAGAGTGGCAACATGATCTGGAGTTGGGCTGTGGCTCCCCTGTCATAGTCAGGTCACGCCCTGGTTGCCATGAGATTCTCTGGCGCTGCCCCCTGCCGCAGGGAGGCAGGACCTATTAGATCGGCCTGCCCCCAGCGACTGATGGACCTGGAAGGGTTCCAGAGGATATGGTATGCTGCAATGTCCAGCTGAGGCATTTGTCACTGCTTCGAATGAGAGGTCAGCTGTGGCCTGGGATTGGATTGCGCCCATGCAACCTCTCCCTTCCTGTGGATCCCATCGCTCTCCATGGTTTAGGGAAGAGCTGAGGGAAATGAAACAGGAGAAGAGACATCTAGAGCACCACTTGAAGACAATGAAGGACGAACTCAACAAAACAAGGGCAAGAGACTCTATTAAGGCCTACCTTATGGCGGCAAGGACGACGAAGCAACAGTACTTCTCTGCCCTTCTTGCATCTGCTGATTGCTGCCCGGCGCCCTCGTTTCAGGTGACTTGAGCCCTTCTGGGCAAGGGGGCCCCAGATATTCTCCTGCAAAGCCACACGGAGGAATTTTTAGAGCATCTGTTGGACAAAATCGCTCGAATTCGTTCCTAGTTAGATGCCAGCTTTGGTGCAGGTCCAGTGGAGATGCCTGGGGCACAGTCCTGCCCTATTATCTGGGAACAGTTTGAACCTGTGGGGCTGAGGAAGCGGACAGGTCCCTCATGACTGGGAGTTCGGCCACCTGCTCCTTAGATCCATGCGTCTCCTGGCTAGCTAAAGCTGCCCGAGGTGTCGTGTGGTTGGGTCCCTTGAAAGAGGGGGCTGTTCCTCTGCCTCTTAAGGAGGCATTGGCTCACCCCCTCCTCATAAAACTATCACTGGACCCCACCATACTGGACAATTTTCTTCCAGTATCCAATCTCCCTTTTTTAGGGAAAACTGGAGGTGGTATTCATGCAGCAGCTTCAGCAGACCCCGGATGAAGTGGATTATCTAGATCCCTTCCAGTCAGGAGTCAGGCCTGGGTATGGGACGGAAATGGCATTGGTTGTGCTTTTGGATGACCTCTGGCAGGAGCGCGCTGGGGTAGTGCATCCATCCTCCCTGGACTTGACCTCTCAGCAGCCTTCGATACCATAGACCATTGTATTTTTCTGGATCGGCTCCGTGGAGTGGGAGTGGGTGGCACTGTATTGTGCTGGTTTTCTTCCTTTCTACAAAAGTATATTGTTTTTCATGTTCAGAGTAGTAAACAGCATGATCTTCTGAATGAAAGTCCCCAATTCCAGTCCTTTTAAATTCATCGATGCTAAAGATGTCAATGTTTAGTCCATTCATTTTGTCTTTTACTGGGTTGAGCTCTCTCATGTTCATGCTTCTTATATTCCATATTCCTACTGTAATTCTGTCTTTGCAGCTTTGGACTATTTTTTTTCCTGTATGGCAGTATAATAATAATAATAATAATTATTATTATTATTATCATCATCATCATCAGTTCATTTGAAAGGGAAATGAGTCAGGTATTTCAATCAATAGGATGAAAATCAGGGATTAGTGTGGGAGGTCCTGCCTCATTTAAAGAATGATCTTCACAACACAGGTATGTGGAAGTGTGTCATGGCCCAAACAAAGATGATTTCTGAGGACCTCCAAAAAACAGATGATGATGATGATGATGTTCACCAGGCTGAAAAAGCTTACAAAACTATTTGCAGAGAGTTTGGACTCCATCAGTCCACTGTCAGGCCAATTAATTAATTAATTAATTAATTAATTAATTAATTAATTAATTAATTAATTACATTTATGTACAAATAGAGGCAATTCCCAGGAGTGGTTGACTAAGAGCAAAGCTCAAGAGAAAGTGGGTCATACTGCAAGATGACCCAAAACATACATGTTGTATAACCAAAGAATGATTAAAGCAGGAGTTAATGTTTTAGAATGGCCGAGTCAAATCCTAGCCTAAATCCTATAGAAATGTTGTGGAAGGACCTGAAGCAGGCAGTCCATGCAAGGAAGCCCACCAACATCCCTGAGTTGAAACTGTTCTGTAAGGAGGAATAGGAGGAATCGGCTAAAATTCCTCCAAGCCGACGTGCAGGATTGATCAACAGTTATCGCAAATGTTTAGTTGTAGTTATTGCTGCCCAAAGGAGACACACCAGTTACAGGTAGTCCTCATTTAGCGGCTGCCTCGGACAGCGACTGTTCAGTTATGATGGCGATGAAAAAGTAACTTTGTGACCAATGCCCACATTTACGACCTTTGCAGCATCTCTCGGTCACGTGTTCGCCATTACAGCCAGTTAGTACGGGTTGTTCTGTGCCTGACCCATTATTTCACCCCACTGGCAGAATGTAGAGATTGCCTAAACAAGCTATCTCTTCCTGAGCTGTTTTTCTCCACAGCAAAGCACCTCCCTAAAAAATACTAACCACAAGTTAACAAGCAGAGCTGTGGCCTTAATTAGTTGATTAGAACCCTCCAGCCCCCTGGCAGCTGTTGCCTGAAATTGACCAGACCTTAATCAGTTTCACACTGAAAGATTTTGTTGTCCTAAATGTGCTCATTGGTTAGAAAATGAATTTTTTATTACTGTCATATTTGTGAATGGTCGCTATCCAAGGCAGTTGCTAAACGAGATCTATCTGTACAATGTTTTTGACTTATTTGTTTAATTGGGTTCTCATCTAGTTTTAGGAGAACTAAAGGAGAACTTGTGTGGAGAACAGTTCAGGTTTTAGGTCATTTTTGTTGTTTATTCGTTCAGTCGTCTCCGACTCCTCGTGACCTCATGGACCAGCCCACGCCAGAGCTTCCTGTCGGCCGTCACCATCCCCAGCTCCCCCATGGTTGAGTCCATCAAAGGCTTTAGAATAGTCAATAAAACAGAAATAGATGTTTTTCTGAAATTCCCTGGCTTTCTCCATTATCCAGTGGATATTGGCAATTTGGTCTCTAGTTCCTCTGCCTTTTCTAAACCCAGCTTGTACATCTGGCAATTCTCGCTCCATGAATCACTGGAGTCTACCTTGCAAGATCTTGAGCATTACCTTACTGGCATGTGAAATACGTGCCACTGTTCGATAGTTTGAACATTCTTTAGTGCTTCCCTTTTTTGGTATGGGGATATGTTGATTTTTTCCAATCTGATGGCCATTCTTGTGTTTTCCAAATTTGCTGGCATATGGCATGCATACCTTGACAGCATCATCTTGCAAGATTTTAAACAGTTCAGCTGGGATACCGTCGTCTCCTGCTGCCTTGTTATTAGCAATACTTCTTAAGGCCCATTCAATCTCACTCTTCAGGATGTCTGGCTCTAACTCACTGACCACACCGTCAAAGCTATCTCCAATATTATTATCCTTCCTATACAGATCTTCCGTATATTCTTGCCACCTTTTCTTGATCTCTTCTGCTTCTGTTAGGTCCTTACCATCTTTGTTTTTGATCATACCCATTTTTGCCTGGAATTTACCTCCGATGTTTCTAATTTTCTGGAAGAGGTCTCTTGTCCTTCCTATTCTATTGTCTTCTTCCACTTCCGCACATTGCTTGTTTAAAAATAATTCCTTATCTCTTCTGGCTAACCTCTGGAATTTTGCATTTAATTGGGCATATCTCCCCCTATCACTGTTGCCGTTTGCTTTCCTTCTTTCTTGGGCTACTTCCAGTGTCTCAGGAGAAGGCCATCTTGCCTTCTTGGTTTTCTTTTTCTTTGGGACGTTTTTTGTTGCCACCTCCTGAACAATGTTGCGAACTTCTGTCCATAGTTCTTCTGGGACCCTATCTACTAAATCTAGTCCCTTAAATCTATTCTTCACCTCCACTGCATATTCCTTAGGAATATTAGTGAGCTCATATCTAACTGATCTTCCCTATTCTCTTTAGTCTGATTCTAAATTTTGCAATAAGAAGTTCGTTATCTGAACTACAGTCAGCTCCAGGTCTTGTTTTTACCGACTGTATAGATGTCCGCCACCTTTGGTTGCAAAGGATGTAGTCAATCTGATTTCGGTGTCGACCATCTGGTGAAGTCCATGTATAAAGTCGTCTTTTAGGTTGTTGGAAGAGAGTGTTTGTTATGCACAGTGAGTTGACTTGGCAAAATTCTATCAGCCTATGTCCTGCTTCATTTTGTTCTCCCAGACCATGCTTGCCTGTAATTCCAGGTGTCGTCTGACTACCCACCTTAGCATTCCAGTCTCCTGTAATGAAAATAACATCTCTTTTTGGCGTATTATCCAGTAGGTGCTGCAGATCCTCATAGAACTGATCTACTTCTGCTTCTTCAGCATCTGTGGTTGGGGCGTATATTTATTTATTTATTTATTATTATTTAAATTTATCCCCGCCCATCTCCCAAATCAGGGGACTCTGGGCGGTTTACAGGACAACAGTTAAAATGTATACATAAAATTACAGCAGTAAAAAATAATTATAAATCCAGATGGATATTAGTTAAAAGAAGGACATCAAAATTACGGGATTAGCCATCTCCATGAGGAGCTATCCCTTCCTCCTTCCCATGCCAGGTGGCAGAACCAGGTCTTCAGCTCTTTCCTAAAGGTCGGGAGGGAGGAGATATGTCTCAACTCTGGGGGCAACATGTTCCACAGTGTGGGCGCTACCACAGAGAAGGCCCGCCTCCTAGACCCATTGACATTCTTTAATTGATGGGGTTCGTAGCAGGGCCTCTCTGGATGACCGGGTGGGGCGGGTCGATAACATGGGGATAAGACGGCCCCTCAGGTATTCTGGCCCCATGCCATGTAGGGCTTTAAAGGTGATAACCAACACCTTGAATTGTACCCGGAAGCAAACCGGCACCCAATGCAGCTCGCGGAGCAACGGTGTTACATGTGCAGATCTTGGGGCACCCAATACTGCCGGCGCGGCCGCATTCTGCACCAGCTGAAGCTTCCGGATAGTCTTCAAGGGTAGCCCCATGTAGAGCGCATTGCAATAATCTACGTGGGAGATGACGAGAGCGTGAGTGACCGTACGGAGGGCATCGCGTTCCAGGAATGGGCGTAACTGGCGCACCAACCGAAGTTGCGCAAAAGCCCTCCTAGCCACGACTGCCACCTGCTCTTCGAGCAGGAGTCGTGAGTCTAGAAGAACCCCCAGATTACGCACCGGTTCCGAACGGGGTAGTGCTACCCTGTCGAGAACCAAAGATGTTAATTTCCCAGAAGATGCTAGGCCATCAATCCACAGCCACTCGGTCTTACCAGGGTTCAACTGAAGCCTGTTGTTCCCCATCCAGGCCCTCACAGCCCCCAGGCACTGGGACAGGGTGGACACTGCATCACTTACTTCACCAGGGATGGAGATATACAATTGAGTATCATCCGCATACTGATGATACCTCATCCCATGGTGTCGGATGACCTCGCCCAGCGGTTTCATGTAGATGTTGAATAGGAGAGGAGAGAGAACCAAACCCTGCGGCACCCCGCATAGGAGCAAACGCAGGTTGGAGCTCTCCTCCCCTATCACCACCGACTGGGAACAGCCCCGGAGGAAGGAGGTGAACCAGCGCAAAACTACGCCGCCCACCCCCAACTCCCTAAGCCGCCCCAAAAGGATACCATGGTCGATGGTATCGAAAGCCGCTGAGAGATCCAAGAGAGCCAGGATGGATGCACTACCTCCAACCCGCTCCCGCCAGAGGTCATCCATAAGCGCGACCAATGCAGTCTCCGTCCCATATCCCGGCCTGAAACCTGACTGAAAAGGGTCAAGATAATCCGCTTCATCCAGGGTCCTTTGAAGTTGCAAGGCCACCACTTTCTCAACCACCTTTCCCAAAAAGGGAAGGTGGGAGACTGGACGAAAATTGTCCAGAATGGTCTGGTCCAGGGAAGGCTTCTTGAGGAGGGGGTGCACCAACGCCTCCTTAAAGGCAGTTGGAACCACCCCCTCCAACAAGGATGTATTAATCATAGCCTGGACCCATCCACCTGTCACCTCCCCGGCTGATTTCACCAGCCAGGAAGGGCAGGCATCTAAATAACATGTGGTGGGGTTAACTATTCGAAGGATCCTGTCCACTTCCTCAGGTCCAACAATATTTGGATCACTGTGATGTTAAATGGCTTACCCTGAATTCGAATTGAGATCATTCTATCGTTTTTTGGATTGTATCCAAGCACTGCTTTAGCCACTTTATTATTAATTATGAAGGCTACTCCATTTCTTCTGTGGTCCTCTTGTCCACAGTAGTAGATCTGGTGGTCATCTGATGTGAAGTGGCCCATTCCAGTCCATTTCAGTTCACTGACACCTAAAATGTCTATATTTAATCTTGACATCTCACCAATAACCACATCCAATTTGCCCTGGCTCATAGATCTTACATTCCAGGTTCCTATGGTGTGTTGATCTTTAGAACATCGGATTCGTCGTTCACCACCAGCACCGTCGGCCGCTAGCCGTCCTTTCGGCTTTGAGCTAGCTGCGTCATCACGTCTGGGGCTAGTTGAACGTATCCTCTGTTCCTCCCCAGTAGCATTTTGACCATCTTCCGACCTGGGAGTCCCATCTTCCGATGGTACACCGACATATCTCTGGTTGTACTGATCCATTTAGTTTTCATGGCAAGAATACTGGGGTGGGTTGCCATTACCTTCCCCAGGGATCGTATTTAGTCTGACCTCTCTGCCACGACCTTCCCGTCTTGGGTGTCCCTTCACGGTTTAGCTCATGGTTTCAATGAGGTGCTCAAGCTCCAGCACCACAAGGTAACGATCTCCTTTGCTGGAGTTTTAGGTCATATTTATGCAGAAATATTGAAAATTCAAAAGGGTTTGCAAACTTTTAAGCACCATTGTAGATGCCTGCTTGCTTTAGCTGGGCAGTTAGGAAGGCCTTCGTGCCTTTGGTGGCCCTGCTGGGAGTACATACTCTTGGTGTGCACCCCCAGCATTCTTCACTCACCCAACCAGGAACACTCCCCACCCCTGGCCACGATGAGGCAGCACACCAGGATCTGTTGGGGTATCAAGAGGTTATTCATTCCAATTATGTAAGATTTCCTGTTCAGGTAAAGTATAAAAGATAAACCACGCTCACTCCTTCAACTGTAGCACAGGCCCACAAAACAAGTCATATTCCCACGAGCCTTCCCAATCCTCTGACCCTCACACACTGTTAACAGCATGGCATTGAACTGTTTTATTCTACTGCACTGGGACAGCTGAACCTTTGCACATAGTGGCAAAAATTATCATGAGGCAGCCACATTCTGTCCCAACCACGGTACTTTATAGAGAATGTTCTAATTCTCTCTTCCAAGTACAGACAAGCCGGTTGGCTCCAGTGTTGGTAGAAAGATTACTAACAATGAAAACATGGGGGTGATAGAAGCAAGGACAGAAAGGTATGGAGTAGTACACTGGAGTGCTGATGTAAACTTTTCTTTTTCATATCTCATGGCTTAATTTCTTTGGCTCACTATTTCTAACTCCCTTTCTGTGCTTTGCATAATGCTGCTAACCTGTAGAGCAGAGCTTTCCAAACTGTGTGTCGCGACACAAAAGTGTGTCGCCACACACAGCATGGTGTGTCGCCACACCACCCGGAAGCGGCGGCGCGCGCGTGCACGACGGCCGCCTTGCACGTGCGCGCCGCCGCACGCCCCCCCGCGCCGCCGCTGTGCGCGCGCGGCCGCACACCCCCCCCGCGCCGCCGCACGCCCCCCCGCGCCGCCGCCGTGCGCGCGCGTGTCGCCACCGCCGCCGCCGCCGGGTGTGTCGCCAGCGGCGGCACTTTGGAAAGCCCTGCTGTAGAGAGAAAGGAACAAGACCTTGATGGAAACATGCAGGAACTGCTACGTAGGCAAAAGGGGCTGAAACGTTTTTAAGTCCGGAACAATGACATGACATTTGGAAGAGGCTCAGCAGACACCTCCCTAATCCACTGGAGTATAAGAAGGAAGAGGAGGTACAGCACAATCAGACTTGAAAGGTTCTGTTACAGGTGGTCCTCACTTAACAACCACTTGTTCAGTGACTGTTCAAACTTGCAACGGCGCTGAATGACTGCTACTTGCGACCAGTCCTCAGAGTTCTGGCCGACGCAGCATCCCTGTGGCCATGGGATAACGATCCGGGTACTCAGCTCACAATTACATTGCAGCATCCCAGTGTTACGTGGTCGCCATTTGCGACCTTCTTTGCCGGCTTCTGACAAGCAAAGTCAATGGGGAAGCTGGCAAGAGGACTCAAATGGCAACCACGTGACATCCTCACTTAACAACCCACAGTGATTCGCTTAATGACAGTGACCGGGAGTGCCAGAATTTGTCGCTAAGTGGCGCATCACGTGGTATTGCGTTTTACGACCACATCACTTAGCTACATTGTTAACTGAGGACTACCTGTATTAGTGATTTCCTGCTCTTGTCTACCTAGTGGGGCTGACATAACCCCAAGAAAGAAAGGCATGATGGGTTTTTAATGTACGTTTATAGGTTTAACCTTGATTCTGTGAACTGCTCAAGGGCTTCAGCCATCGAGCAGTACAAAAATGCAATTAAAAAGACTCCTAACTAATCTGTTCTTTGGCAGCAACAAAATGTTCATTTCTTATGATGCAGAAAGACTTTTTAAATTTCCAGGTATTAATGCTTTATCTTATCACAGCTCCCCGCTGCCAAAAGCCACACATACCACAGTAAATGAAGCGCAAAGCCTTTTTCACAAGGCCATTTTGTACCAGTGAGTACCCTTTGCCAGCCAAGTTTGTGACCTTGGATACCTTATCACCCACAGGCAGAGTTCCTCAGTTTCCAGGCTGAGGTGTCTCCAAAGTCAGGCCAGCAGAAAACTGAGGCCAATTCAGGAGTCTGAGCAGAAGGTAAGTGCTTTGAGCCTTTAGTTTACTCACTTCAGGACTGAATGGAGGTTCAAAGGGAAAGGGAAGCCTGAGCCAATAGTCTCTCATTGCCCCACCAGACCTAGCCGAGAGGGCCTGCGCCGAGTCCCTCCGAACAAGGTGTCACCTTATTGGAGTCCTGCCTTCTCAGCATCCCCCGGGAGATTCGGATGACCCCGACCCTGTTAGCCCTTTGTAAGGCACTGAAGACCTGGATGTTTCCCAGGCATTTGGGTCAGGAGGTTGGGCGAGTTCTGCTGCTGTTGACCTGGGGTTTTTTTGTGGTTTTCAGGCTTCTAATCCCTGCAAGCCGCCCAGAGTCACTCGTATGAGATGGAGGGCCATATAAATCATATAAACAACAAACAAACAAACATTATGCTGGAAATCAAGGCAGCCTTTGAGAAACAGGCTCCCTGCCAGCTTTCAAACAGTTCAGTCCACCTACCTGAAGTACGAGTTGAGGTCAACAGCAGCAACACAATTGGAGCAGCTGACCACCACAGCCACGCTGAGATCATGGGATATCCTTAGCAGCACAAGAGGAAAGGGCATCTCCTGGTTCCTCTCTTCTTGCCCCCATGACTGATAGAGAGAGACACTGACGTGGGCCAAATATGCACCATCTGTAGTACTAAATATATCTTTGTAAAGAGTCAAAGAAGCTCACAGGCTATTGAAATGACAGGACAAAAATACCAAGGAGAAACATGCCATTCTAAGAGCACGATTGCATGCATGTCTGCTTCAAATTAAGCCTTACTGGGCAATGTAAGCTTACTTCAGAGTAAATGTGCACAGGGAATCAAGTAAGCTATGATTTCAACAGAACGTGCGCCAAGGAAATATTGCCAATTTAATTTTTTTTAATATCAGTCTCTCTACGCTCTGTGAAGGCAAACAAGGGTGCGGCCACTCAAAGATAGATTGACTGACAAACAGCAGGGCTATTCTTCTGAATTCGAGTCTAGGGAAAGATGACACAACTGGGGGGATCCAATGTTAAAAAATCAAAATGGCGGCAGCCCTGTTCCTTTTTTGCACTGTCCCCACCCCCACCCCCCTCTCTCTCTCACGCACAGATTCCCCTGGACACAATGCCAAAAGTAGAGTAAGACTTTTGAACCACAGTGGAAATGTCTTCTAAGTAGACCTGCATAAAGCTCTTACCTGTTATTTTAACTTTCATTTTTTCAAAGACTTGTATGCAGTCTTTATCCAGCTTTCCAAAGATTGGTGGACATTCTAAGAGTTTCAGACTTCTTAAAGCCCAACTCATCCCTGTTCAGTGGAGTTGACTCTCAAGGCTTAATCGAGGACTAAAATTGCTTAAAGAGGATTAGGCAGACCTGTTTCAAGTGAGCAAAAACTGACATGGTACCAAGTGAAACGTGGCATCTTTCTGCAAATATGAATACAGATTACTATGTGCAGTTGTGAACATGGCAGGTGCAGATGTTTGAACACAACTGTAAAATTCTTAGTAAGGCCCCAAAAGGTGACTGACTCATTAGGCCTACAATCCGCCAGGGAAGTCAATCCCACAGGTGGGCATGTACTCCAAAGCCATGATGGCTGTTCTGTCTGCATTTGACAGCCATGGGCTCCTCTACGCAGCTGCCTGAGCATTTCAAAATGAAGAATTATCTTACAAAGTAAAGGAAGATTATTTTAAAAAGTATCTCAGAACCAACAGATGATGACTTGCTGAAAAGTTTAGCTGACAAAAAGTTTATGGAGAGTTGTAGTTGTTATGGAGTACTGCTCATACAGTACAAGAACGATCTGCAGAGGAGTTATCAAAAGGAGCCCTTTCCTCTGACCACAACCATCTGAAGTATACCAAAATGCCTCTAGAGGGGTTTACCTTCCCCTCTTAGCTGTTCAACTGTTTAACTGTCTTTTACACCAGCCTAAAAACTATAAACGTGCTCAAAAAGGGATAAGGAGAGCTATGATTTATATCTGGGCAACACAGCCAGGATTCCCAAATTACTACAGATCTTCTTTGACTTTTCCTTTATTATTTTTCTTTTCCTTTTCTTTTTTTGTAAGAAACCCAAACGAAATATTTGGACTGATCAAAGAAAGCATAATTAATACATTTACAAAAACCAGAGCTGTACTAATTTGAAGACCACTGATTGTGATTATTCTATTTGTCTTACTTGGATTTACTTTCTTGCACTCAAATTTGTTTAGTCTATATGCCATCTGGCTTTTTTTTAAACAACCTCTTACGTTCCTTTTTATTTTCACAAACTGAGGATGAATTTTTGCAACCGCAAGAGAGAGCTTTGACACAAGAAATGCCCGTGTGAGGTTTTTCAATTTGGAAATGAAATTTAAATGAAGATATTTAGTCTGAGGAAATGCTTGGAACTTCACTACAGAGATATGTCGATGAAGGTTCTCAGTCATCCAGGTGGAACAGTCTGTGGCTTGAATCATGTCAACTGGATTTCTATTTTCTCAGTAGAAACGTTTCACTCCTTATCCAAGGAGCTTCTTCAGTCTGAGTAAAGTTAGTAAGGGAATCCTTAAATATGTTTCTAGGGTGGCTGTGTGACCTTGCACCTGGGGCTAGGTCATGGTTATTTTGAGATGTTTATTTCTAAGTCCCTTTATCATCTAAAGGAGGATCGTTAAGATTACCCTGCTGCTGTTGAGCTTGCGAAATGGTCTTAATCTTCCTAGGCACAGAAGACAAAGCAGGAAGGAAGATAGGGGAAAGGTTGTGCCTGAGGCCCCCACCTCTATTCAAGGAAGGATTTTCCAAGTTGGCATAAATGGATTCCTTGACCCCCCTCTCAAACCACCTATCTTCTCTGTCTAAAATGTGAACATTAATGTCCTCAAATGAGTGTCCTTTTTCCTTTAGATGAAGATAAACTGCTGACTCTGGTCCTGTGGTGTTACTTCTCCTGTGTTGGGCCATCCTCCTGTACAAAGGTTGTTTGGTTTCTCCAATGTAGAGTTCAGAGCACTCCTCACTGCACTGGATTGCATACACTACATTGCTTTCCTTGTGTTTTGGAGTTTGATCTTTGGGGTGTACAAGCCTCTGTCTCAGTGTGTTGGTGGGTTTGAAATATACAGGTATGTGGTGTTTGCCAAATATCCGTTTTATCTTTTCAGACACGCCAGCCATGTAAGGAATGACCAGGTTCTTCCGTTTACTCTGAGTCTCAGCCCTATCTGTCGCTGTTTTAGGTCTGGTAGACTTAGATTTAGTGAAGGCCCAATTTGGATATCCACAGGCCTTCAGAGCTGTTCTCAGGTGCTGCTTTTCATTCTTTTTGGAATCCATGGAGGTGGGGATGGTTTCTGCTCTATGTGACAATGTCCTGATGACTCCTAGTTTGTGCTGCAGTGGATGGTGGGAGTCAAACATCAGATATTGATCTGTGTGTGTGGGTTTCCTGTAGATCCCTATTTCTAGGGACTGGTGGCAAGCTAGAAATAGGGATCTACAGGAAACCCACACACACAGATCAATACCTGATGTTTGACTCTCACCATCCACTGCAGCACAAACTAGGAGTCATCAGGACATTATCACACAGAGCAGAAACCATCCCCACCTCCATGGATTCCAAAAAGAATGAAAAGCAGCACCTGAGAACAGCTCTGAAGGCCTGTGGATATCCAAATTGGGCCTTCACTAAATCTAAGTCTACCAGACCTAAAACAGCGACAGAAAGGGCTGAGACTCAGAGTAAACGGAAGAACCTGGTCATTCCTTACATGGCTGGCGTGTCTGAAAAGATAAAACGGATATTTGGCAAACACCACATACCTGTATATTTCAAACCCACCAACACACTGAGACAGAGGCTTGTACACCCCAAAGATCAAACTCCAAAACACAAGGAAAGCAATGTAGTGTATGCAATCCAGTGCAGTGAGGAGTGCTCTGAACTCTACATTGGAGAAACCAAACAACCTTTGTACAGGAGGATGGCCCAACACAGGAGAAGTAACACCACAGGACCAGAGTCAGCAGTTTATCTTCATCTAAAGGAAAAAGGACACTCATTTGAGGACATTAATGTTCACATTTTAGACAGAGAAGATAGGTGGTTTGAGAGAGGGGTCAAGGAATCCATTTATGCCAACTTGGAAAATCCTTCCTTGAATAGAGGTGGGGGCCTCAGGCACAACCTTTCCCCTATCTTCCTTCCTGCTTTGTCTTCTGTGCCTAGGAAGATTAAGACCATTTCGCAAGCTCAACAGCAGCAGGGTAATCTTAACGATCCTCCTTTAGATGATAAAGGGACTTAGAAATAAACATCTCAAAATAACCATGACCTAGCCCCAGGTGCAAGGTCACACAGCCACCCTAGAAACATATTTAAGGATTCCCTTACTAACTTTACTCAGACTGAAGAAGCTCCTTGGATAAGGAGTGAAACGTTTCTACTGAGAAAATAGAAATCCAGTTGACATGATTCAAGCCACAGACTTCACTACAGAGAATTATACTGATATATTTGGTTAACTTGGCAAGAATTTCCAAATGAAGATAGCACTTTCTTGACTTACGTTATTTTTTTCCAGATTGATAAGACGACTTCATAATGATTATACAAACAAGGGCTGTACCAACTTGGAGACAACTGATTTATCTATTATCCTTTTTGCCTTATTTGGATTTATTTTCTTGCATTCGGCGTTCATTAGTTTGTATGTTATCAGACATTTTTTTTAAACAGACTTTAGGACCTATATTAACTTGAAGGGCTTTCTTCATTCTTTTTTGTCTCATACTATATTTCACAGACACTCATGTAATACAATATTTAGGTATAAATGGGTTTTATCTTATCTAGTTATCCCAACTGTATGATTTGTTCTGGATCTGCTTAATGAAAAGAAATAGAGGACATATCCATCAAAAATTAGTAGGAAACAACAGAGTAAGGAATAGATGACAAAACCAGAAGAGGTCCAACATATATCACAACAATTGTCAACAATTGGTTCCTCTGTTACTTCATCATAAAATAAAGATATTCTTACAAGTCAGCAAGAAATGCATACAATGGAAGATAACATCAAGAAATTAAATCAACAAAAACACTAAGACCTGAAGCAAAACTGCATTCCTTTAACACTGACTTTAATAAAAAAAATATGACAAATTGACAGCTAAATTAGTACAGCATGATAAAGAAATTACAGGCATCCAAACAAGACATCAAGAGCTGCCATCAGACCACATAATTCAAAAGTCAAAATTTCAGAAGTTGGAAGCTACATTACGAATTGCTGAAACAGAATTATGTGAAAACAATATAAAGTTCAGAGGTATACTGGACGATGTGGGAAAAGATTTAGAGAAATGGAAAACTTACTCAAAACTTACCTTGATTTTGACACAGATGAAATTCTGGAAGTTGAAGAAATGTACAGAATAAACTCATAAGCAGCATGAAGAAGAAAATTGCCCTGTATCAAATTTATGTACTTTAAGACAAAAAAACCCAACACCAATATTAAAAGAAAGAAAGGAGTAATACTCCTTTAAAAGATGGGTATATAATTGAGATTCTACTAGATGTGCCTCTGAAGATACTTAGAAAGAGGAGACCCCTGAGATTTTTAACAATTGCTCTTCAAGAAAGAAAGTTCAGATACAGGTGGGCTACTCCATTCTGTCTGAACGTCTTTATGGATGGTGGTAAAGCTTCTATATATTTCACTGGTGCTGCCAATAGAACGCTTGAGTCATTAGCAGTTACAGAACAGGGAAAAAGACCAAGAACAAAAGGTCAAACATTGGACCAAGCAACTGCTATTTCTTCACAAATTATAGCTAATTTATAATTAGCACCATGGATCAAATTAAAATATTCTCAACTAATACTCATAGGCTAAATAGCCCATTTAAAAGGAAAAAGATTTTTCTGACGCTTAAAAAAAGAAAATACAAATATTGTCTTCAAGAGAGAAAAGATTAAAAAGGATAATGTAAATCTGTTACAAAGTAAATATCTCAGTAAAAAAACTGCAGCCTTGGGCAAATGGAAAAAATGGGGTAGTCATATATGTGAAAAACTTACGGAATTTGGAAAAATAATTTCACGATGGAGATTTATAATATGATTTCATACCGGATATGGGAAAATAACAATTGCAGAATGAGGTATTATGATTGTTTTTTTTCTCCAGACACAGACAAAGCTGCTTTATTTAAAACAGGGGTGGGCAACGTCAGGCCCGCGGGGCTCCCGCCTGCAAACCCCGCCCCTTCCACGTGATTGGCTCCCGCCCGCAAACTCCGGCCCCCAGTCTGCGGAAATCCCAGAAACCCCGCCCCCACCCCCCTGGTCCCTGGTTATAAATATCCAAATGGCCCTTGGCAGAAAAAAGGTTCCCCACCCCCGATTTAAAAGGAACTCTGGTAAAGTCCCTCAAAATGTCTTACATTATGCCACTACTATCTCTTTCCAATGTCTGAAGATATAAATACCCTGCAGAGAAAGAATATACTTATTATTCTTCAGATCACAAAATTCACCCAAGAATAGATCTATGCTCAATTTGTAATTTGTTAACTAATCTCATAGATTGTGGTGGATTTCGGCAGTGCCGCTGGTTCTCAGGAAGGAGGGAGCACATTCCAGGAAGAGGAAAGAGATAAGAGGAAACATAGTCCAGGGGGCAGTTGTGGGAAAACTAAGAGATTCAGACTAGCCCCGCCCTAGAGCCTTCCCAGGTTATTCCCCTTTAGG
The DNA here is from genome assembly GCA_023362775.1 of Charina bottae. Taxonomy (NCBI): domain Eukaryota; kingdom Metazoa; phylum Chordata; class Lepidosauria; order Squamata; family Charinaidae; genus Charina; species Charina bottae. The sequence continues at coordinate 1,256,280 of JALMGJ010000010.1, forward strand.
TGAGGTAGAGTTGCTTGAGTCTGGCAAGATTCTGTCTATACGGCGTTAGCAAATAAAGAACTGAAGTTTGGCTGGACTGATTCTTGGTCGTTCTTGGGCTGGGCCTGATGTAGGTGTTGATTAAATAGGTGTAAGATTAAATAGAGGAATCTCCAAACCGAAGAGTTGGAGATTTAACAATTACTATTGCAAGAAGACATCAAATCAAGTTGTCAACAGGAATTAAAGGACTTCTTCCAAGTCAGTTTAACCCCAGATGTTTCTTTGTGTATAGCTTGGGCCTCCAGCAAAGCATCTCTAAGAGGCTGCTCATCTCTCTGGAGCCAAAATGAAAGCAAGCCATGAAAACCAGAAGGATATTAGTGAACAAACTGAAGCAATTCGAATTAAGACACAGGCATAGCAGTGTTTTGGATTCAGAACAAAAAATCAAAGTAATCCACAATAAAATAGATTTAGTGGAATCAAACTTCTAAGCCAGTTTGGTCTAGTGGTTAAGGTGCTGGGCTAAAAACCAGGAGACTGAGAGTTCTAGTCCCGCCTTAGGCATGAAAGCCGGCTGGGTGACCTTGGGCCAGCCACTCTCCCTCAGCCCTAGGAAGGAGCCAATGGCAAACCAGGAGACTGAGAGTTCTAGTCCCACTTTAGGCATGAAAGCCGGCTGGGTGACCTTGGGCCAGCCACTCTCCCTCAGCCCAACTCACCTCACAGGGTTGCTGTTGTGGGGAAAACAGGAGGAAGGAGCATTAGGTATGTTCGCCGCCTTGAGTTATTTATAAAAATAATAAAGGCGGGAAAATAAGTAAGTAAGTAAGTAAGTTAGAAGTTGAACTTAGAAGTTGAACTGTTTAACATTCATATGGCCTACATGCTACCCGCCCTTAAAAACCTGGCTCTTCCTCCAGGCCTTAGGGTGTGATTGGGTCTCTTCTGGAGTGGGCGGCTATATCAAATCAAATACATTAAATTAAAGATGGGTGATGAGGTAAGGATTTGCTCCCTCTGGGCGATGACTGTTCTTTTTATATTATATTATTTTTATCTGTTTTTTAATTGTGAAGCCACCCAGATTTATTTTGAAGTCAAGTGGCCTAGAAATTTAATAAATGAATATTCCAAAAAAGCAACAAACTAGATAAATTGTTGACCTACCAACTGTAAAAGGAACAAGACCAAATAACAATAATTTCTATTAAGGATGGAAGTAGATATGTTTCTACAACAGAGATGATGGAGCAATTTGTCAATTTATTCAAAACTATACAGGTAATCCTCAAGTTACGAAGGCAATTGGGACCGGAATTTCTGTGATGTGGTTATAAAGCGCGATGTCACGTGACCTTAATGACAGCAATCCTGGCCCACCCCGTTCTCGTTAAGCGAATTCCACCCGTCTTTAGCTGAGCACCCACCCCGATCCAAGACATTCTGGGCTTGGTCCCTCCCAGGCCCAAGCCTTGGCAAGGTAAGGGACGGCCTCCTCTTCAACTCCCCCCAACGACCTATCTCCCCCCATCTCTGCCCTTTGGGCTGCCCTGCACTCGCGGGGCGGTAAGCAGCCCCAGAATCGCATGGCCCTGGGGCTCCTAGCCACACTGCGGCTCAGGGGCTTCTTGGTGCGCCGTGGCTCTGGGGCTGCAGGAAGCCTGAGCCGCAGCGCAGCACGAAACCGACATGCCCCGGGAAGCGCCAGCCCAGCCCAGTCGCCCTCGCCACCCCGCACTCCGAGGCCCCTGCGCCCTGCCGCCCCAGCTGACCTTCACCGTCTTCTTGCTTCCGCTGCTGACCAGGCGTGCCCGGCCTGGCCCTTCGGGAGGCGGCTGCTAGCCACGTGAGGCCATCTTCCCCGGGACTCACGAGGAAACTGCCATGCACGACCCGGGGAAGAAAGCCTCGTGCGGCCAGCAGCTGCCTCGCGAAGGGCCAGGCCGGGCACGCCTGGTCAGCAGCGGGAGCAAGAAGACGGTGACGGTCAGCTGGGGTGGCAGGGGCCGCAGAGTGCAGGGGGCCAAAAGGGCCTAGATGGGGGGAGGTAGGCGGGTGGGGTGAGTTGAAGCACCCCTGCGGTTGTAAGTGCAGGTGGGCTACCAAGCACCCAAATTTGCAACGGCCATAACTTCAGGGACCAGGCTTAAGTCCCTTTGTTCACCACTGTCGTAACTTCCAACAGTTGTTGAACAAATGGGCATAAGTCGAGGAGTACCTGTATAGTGGGTGGCTCTTCGGCTAACAAACGGAGATGAGCACTGGCCCCTAGAGTCGGACATGACTGCACAAATGTGCGGGGGGAACCTTTACCTTTACCTAGCTTGGATCAAGGGAGGTGATAAAATGAGTTCTGGTAGATTATTCAGAATCCCCTTGATCAGACCATATCAGCTGGTGTGTAAACGAACAATGGATCTATTAGCAAAATAGAGAGGACTTAACACTGCAATCAGTTTACTGCAGTATTAAGACAAGTTTGATCTGAACTGCAAAGGCTGAGGCTGACTCAAACATTCCTCAGGCAGAACATGAGAATGTGCGGGGGGAACCTTTACCTACCTGTATAGCAGAGCTTTCCAAACTGTGTGTCGGGACACGTTAGTGTGTCGGCTGCAGTGTCTGTGTGTGTCGCGGCTGCTGCTGCCTCCGAGCCCCGCCAGGATTCCACGCAGGTCCTAGTGCCTGCCTTGTGCCTTGCTGCCTCCAAACCTGCTGTGATTCCGCGCAGGTCCTAGTGCCAGCCTTGTACCCTGCTGTAAGAGTGTGTCATGAAATGATGCCCTGCCGTAAGAGTGTGTCACGAAATGATGCATGTCTAAAAAGTGTGTCACCAACATGAAAAGTTTGGAAAGCTCTGCTGTATAGTAAACAAATACCTAACCTAGAAAAGGCGGAAGTCTATTTAAATACAACATTATTCACAAAATTCACAGATCAACAAAAGGAAGCGATTTATTAATAATCAAAGATGAAACCAAAGAAACAATACAGAAACTGAAATTGAATAAATCTCTGGGGCCTGACAGCATGTACAGCAATACTGTATGTGACTTTTCCTGAATTTTTTGTTAAACCATTAATTCAGATAATGAACAAGATCCAACAATGTCAAGTATTTCCTTTGTCATGGAAAGAAGCTTTCATTTCTCTGATCCACAAAGAGGGAAAAAAGTTGTACAGATCTATTTCCTACAGAATAGGAAGCTTTTTGCAGCAACACTTGCAAAGAGAATACAGTGGGGCAAAAAAGTATTTAGTCAGCCACCAATTGTGCAAGTTCTCCCACTTAAAAAGATGAGAGAGGCCTGTAATTGACATCATAGGTAGACCTCAACTATGAGAGACAAAATGAGAAAATAAATCCAGACAATCACATTGTCTGATTCGGAAAGAATTTATTTGCAAATTATGGTGGAAAATAAGTATTTGGTCACCTACAAACAAGCAAGATGTCTGGCTCTCACAGACCTGTAACTTCTTCTTTAAGAGGCTCCTCTGTCCTCCACTCATTACCTGTAGTAATGGCACCTGTTTGAACTTGTTATCAGTATAAAAGACACCTGTCCACAACCTCAAACAGTCACACTCCAAACTCCACTATGGTGAAGACCAAAGAGCTGTCGAAGGACACCAGAAACAAAATTGTAGACCTGCACCAGGCTGGGAAGACTGAATCGGCAATAGGCAAGCAGCTTGGTGTGAAGAAATCAACTGTGGGAGCAATAATTAGAAAATGGAAGACATACAAGACCACTGATAATCTCCCTCGATCTGGGGCTCCACGCAAGATCTCACCCCGTGGGGTCAAAATTATCACAAGAACGGTGAGCAAAAATCCCAGAACCACACGGGGGGACCCAGTGAATGACCTGCAGAGAGCTGGGACCAACGTAACAAAGGCTACCATCAGTAACACACTACGCCGCCAGGGACTCAGATCCTGCAGTGCCAGACGTGTCCCCCTGCTTAAGCCAGTACATGTCCGGGCCCGTCTGAAGTTTGCCAGAGAGCATTTGGATGATCCAGAAGAGGATTGGGAGAATGTCATATGGTCAGATGAAACCAAAGTAGAACTGTTTGGTAGAAACACAACTCGTCGTGTTTGGAGGAGAGAGAATGCTGAGTTGCATCCAAAGAACACCATACCTACTGTGAAGCATGGGGGTGGCAACAACGTGCTTTGGGGCTGTTTCTCTGCAAAGGGACCGGGACGACTGTTCCGTGTACAGGAAAGAATGAATGGGGCCATGTATTGTGAGATTTTGAGTGCAAACCTCCTTCCATCAGCAAGGGCATTGAAGATGAAACGTGGCTGGGTCTTTCAGCATGACAATGATCCCAAACACACCGCCCGGGCAACGAAGGAGTGGCTTCGTAAGAAGCATTTCAAGGTCCTGGAGTGGCCTAGCCAGTCTCCAGATCTCAACCCCATAGAAAACCTTTGGAGGGAGTTGAAAGTCCGTGTTGCCCAGCGACAGCCCCAAAACATCACTGCTCTAGAGGAGATCTGCATGGAGGAATGGGCCAACATACCAGCAACAGTGTGTGCCAACCTTGTGAAGACTTACAGAAAACGTTTGACCTCTGTCATTGCCAACAAAGGATATATAACAAAGTATTGAGATGAACTTTTGATATTGACCAAATACTTATTTTCCACCATAATTTGCAAATAAATTCTTTCCGAATCAGACAATGTGATTGTCTGGATTTGTTTTCTCATTTTGTCTCTCATAGTTGAGGTCTACCTATGATGTCAATTACAGGCCTCTCTCATCTTTTTAAGTGGGAGAACTTGCACAATTGGTGGCTGACTAAATACTTTTTTGCCCCACTGTAAATGGCCCTTTAAACCAGACTAATACAATCTGATCAGACTGAATCTGTTCCAAAGAGGTACACGAGACATATCAGATATATTTTAAATGTTATTGACAATATAAACCAGAAAAAAATCAAGTGGTTTAAATTTTGTTACATGAATACAGAATATTAATAAAGAATAAAAACCAAGATGACCTTGGGCCAGTCACTCTCCCTCAGCCCAACTCACTCACAGGGTTGCTGTTGTGGGGAAAATAGGAGGAGGAAGGAGTATTAGGTATGTTCGTCGCCTTGAGTTATAAAGGCGGGATAAAAATAAAAAAACAAATAATAGTAAATGTTTTTCTATCACAAAAATAGACTATAATGAAGAGAACAAGAAAAGGTTGTCCCCTCTTTCTGTTGGTGTTAGAGCCATTGCCAAAGAAGATACATCAAGAAAACAAAATTTCAGGAATTAAATTACCAAATTGAGAATATAAACTGAAATACATGCTGACAGTGTGGGACTCAGAGTTACTCAGCCATAAGACTCTTTAGAACTGATACTGGAACATATGTGTACACCATACGGTTTACTGGAAGAATATTAGATTAACAGGTTAAGACCCAAATGTTGACATGGAAGTTAGCTAAAGAAGGAAAGCATTTAAAATATTACAGAATGAGAAAGAACAATGTGGCCATGTCCCCGTCCGTCCATCTCCGCAAGGCCACATTGTACTTTCTAATTCTGTAATATTTTAAATTTAATCCTCAGCCTTTTGAGGTTTGTTACTTGTCTCTGCCAATCATTTAATATCTTATTTTCAATTTAACAGGCCTTTATTATTTTTTTATCAAACAAAATTCTTAGGTAAGTAACTTTTTTAGCAGTAACATTAAATCCTGTTATTTGCTGCAAATAATGCTTCCCTTCTTCAACTAAATTCCATGTCAGCATTTGGGTCTTAACCTGTTAATCCAATATTCTTCTAGTAAACCATACTGGTGTACACATATGGTTTGATTTTTCTTTGTTTATCCTCCCCTCTCTCTAAAACGTTTAATTAAAAACAAAACATCCAAATGCTTTGGGCTGCTGAAACACAAGTTGAAATATTCAGCAACAACCACACAAGATTCATATGAGAAAAAAGGATGAAAAGTATTTGAACAAAATAATGCCTTCCCAATTGTTAAGTAAGGGGGTAAGCTTTATTGTGCTTTGGGGTTATGTGGCAGACAGCGGAACGAGAAAACTATGCAGGTGGAAAGAAGGATGGATGCAACTAGTATCAGCATATTGTAGAAGCTAATGCTCCACTGTAAGGGAAAAAACTGAAGGTGAAGAGGATGGATACTGCAGTAAGACAACAATCCAAAACATAACTCCAAATCAACCATGAAGTACTTATAGGAAAGAAATATAAAGGTTTGATAGTCCCCTGACTTGAATATTATCAAAATTCTGTAGGGAGATCTCAATCATGCTATGCATGCCAGGAGACCTAAGAATATTTCTAAATTCTGCAAGAGTGGCAAAAAACTTCAAAAGCAAGAACAGGACTCTTGGATACAGGTTGTGTTTGGAACTGCTATTTCTACCGAAGGCAGTAGGGGTGTTCAAATACAAGACTGCTTTATTCACCGTTTTCTTATTTTGAATCTGCAAACAACTGCACATATGACTTCAAATTTGCAGAAAGATTTTGTGTTTACCATTGTACCCCGGAGAGGCTGTGTCAGCTTCTGTTCACTTGAGGGTTCACTGAAACACAATTTGACTGGGATGTTAAAGCTTTAGCATGCAACTGAACATTTAATTGTGAAAATATATGAATAAAATGTGGCTGCTCACAAAGCCCCCAACAACTCAACACAATCAAGAAATCAACAAAAAACTAACAAAGCCCTTAAGACCTGGCTCTGTTCCCAGGGCCGGAATTAGTGTGTTTGTGGAGCCCCTGTTGTGGTGGGGTTTGTTTTGTCTTACTGTTATGGCTGCTTTCTTGTCCGTGCTGCTATGTTTTGGTGTTATGTTTCTAACTGCTTTAATTGCATATGTTGATAGGTTGTAAGCTGCCCAGAGTCTTTTGGAGTAGGCAGACACAATAAATCTAATCAATAACAACAAGAAATACTTTTTTCCTAACCTCTTAAGTCAAGTCTTTTAAAAGCTCCTGGATAAAATTCCCTCCCTGCTTTCAGTAGAAACCTATTACCATGGTACTCACTCGCTGGATCGTCACCTTGTTGTGGTGAGTGGGCTTGTGTGTTCCCAATGAACCCTGTGAGCGAAGCCGTCGGGAGTCATGTACTTCTGGCAGGGTCACCCATGGCGGTAAGGTCCAGGGGGAGGAACCAGACAAAGAACGATCCAAGAAAGTCCTCAACGGCAGAACAGGCGGAAGATAACAAGGTGCATTGTTACAACGGCTGCGAAGGCGGATGAAGGCTGCAGCAGACAAAAGGTCACCAATCGTCATGGTATCCATGCCATTGGATTAGAGCCTTTTTCTGTGAAGGTTGTGTGCTGATCGTTGTGCACCGATCTCCACACATAAAACAAATTCACGCACAGGCGTCTTCCAACCACACCAAACCCAAAACAACCAAAAGTCCCATGGCGATTGACGAATGGCAACGGGGGCAGGACTGTGAAATCCGGAAGCTCCTAGTCATGGATCAGCACATGGGCGGTGGATACGGATTCAGTCGCCCTGACTCAAGGATCGAGGCAGTTGAGTAGTTCGGCAGCTGTATCCACGACTGAGCAGCCCTATTTAGGATCCACTCTGCTCACCCCATATGGGGAGGGGGCTAGAAAAGGTGCCCTAAACATAGTCTGCCTCATATTCTCCCTGACTGGATTACCGCGACCAGTGGGGTCACCATCTAGCGGTCGTAAAAAACACATGAATTTTGGAACATGGAATATACGGACACTGCAAGACAATATGGATAGTGAACGACCTGAACGTAGGACTGCCATTATTGCAAGGGAGCTGAGACGTTTTAATATCGATATAGCAGCACTCCAAGAAACTCGAAGAGCAGGAGAAGGACAGTTGAAGGAAGAAAAAGGAGGTTATACCTTCTTTTGGAAAGGACTGCCTGAACAAGAACGACAAATACATGGGGTAGGCTTTGCTATCAAAAACGACATTGTGAAGCTCTTGTCAGAAGTTCCCACTGGGATTAACGAACGACTCTCAACTCTGCGAATAAAACTTGCCAAAAACCAACAGGCAACTATCCTAAGTGCTTACGCACCAACACTAGATGCAGATGAGGATATCAAGGAAAAATTTTATACCCAGCTGGACACCATCTTATCAGAGATACCAAAGGAGGATAAAATTATCCTCCTGGGCGATTTCAATGCAAGAGTTGGGCGTGATTTTGATTTGTGGCCAGGGATCATTGGGAAAGAAGGAGTTGACAACAGCAACACGAATGGAATCTTACTTCTGACTAAATGTGCAGAGCATAACCTTGTCATTACTAACACACTCTTTCGCCAGAAAAATAAATTTAAAACATCATGGAAGCACCCACGGTCGAAGCACTGGCATCTTTTAGATTATGTAATTGTCCGTGCTAGAGATCGCCGTGATGTACTTCTCACCAGAGCCATGACGAGCGCCGATGACTGCTGGACAGACCATCGATTAATTCGATCCACGATGGCCATAAAGATTGTCCCTCATCGTAGGCTCCAAGGAAGAAAACCAAGGCGTAAAATGAATACACTGGCCCTTCAAGATCCTATTAAACGAGCTTGCTTTCAATCAACTCTCAAGGAACATCAGCCTATGGAACTTCCTGAAAATGTTGAGGAACACTGGATTAAATTGAAGACTTCTATCATTTCAGCCTGTGAACAAACTATCGGATACCAGACTAAGAGACATCAGGACTGGTTTGATGAGAACGATAGTGAGATTGAACATATTATTGACAAGAAAAGGAAAGCCTTCCAGATATGGCAAAAAGATATTAACTGTGCCATTAAGAAAAAAATCTACGCCAGTGCAAAGGCAGAAGTCCAAAGAAGAACTAGAGAACTTAAGAACATATGGTGGATAAAAAAAGCCCAAGAAACCCAACATTTTGCAGATGCTCATGATGCACGGGGCTTTTTTAATGCCATAAAGGCCATCTATGGACCAACAAACCATGGTACAAATCCCTTACGCTCAGTAGATGGTGCTAAACTTCTAAAGGACAAAGAGTCTATTGCACTGCGCTGGAAAGAGCATTACTACAATCTCCTTAATCGTCACTCTACTGTGGCTGACGAAGTCTTCTTGCAAATCCCGCAAAAACAAATAAGAAATGAGCTTGCAGTACCCCCTAGTTTGGAGGAAGTCAGTAAAGCCACTAAACAAATGAAAAATAACAAAGCTAGTGGACCTGATGGGATTCCTGCTGAAGTCTTTAAAGAAGGCGGGCCTGAACTTACACAACAACTTCATAAGCTCATCGAAAAAATCTGGATGAGGGAGGAGATTCCAGCAGACTTTAGGGATGCCATAATTATCACTCTCTTTAAAAAGGGTGATAGAACAGACTGTGGAAACTACCGAGGCATCTCCCTTCTAGCCACAGCAGGCAAAATCCTGGCAAAGATCATCGCAAACCGTCTCCTATCTGTATCAGAAGACATCCTCCCTGAAACACAAAATGGCTTCCGCCCTTCCAGGGGAACAGCGGATATGATCTTCACTGCACGACAGCTTCAAGAAAAATGCAAGGAGCAAAACCGCCCTCTATACATGGCGTTTATTGATCTGACTAAAGCTTTTGATACTGTAAATCGTACTGCTCTCTGGACCATCCTTCTGAAAATCGGATGCCCTGATAAATTTGTGAACATCTTGCGGTTACTCCATGACGACATGATGGCAACAATCCTGAATAACAATGGCTCTCAAAGCGATCCATTTAAAGTGGAATCCGGCGTTAAACAGGGATGTGTTATTGCTCCAACCTTATTCGCTATCTTCATCGCTATGATTATGCACCTTGTTGAAGAGAAACTTCCTACTGGTGTAGAAATTATATATCTAACAGATGGAAAGCTTTTTAATCTTAGTAGGTTGAAAGCAAAAAATAAGGTAATTGCAACTTCTGTTATAGAACTTCAATATGCTGATGATAACGTAGTCTGTGCACACTCCGAGGAAGATCTTCAAACTATCCTAAACATCTTTGCAGAAGCATATGAAAAGCTCGGCCTCTCGATTAACATTAAAAAAACCAAAGTGCTTTACCAGCAAGTTCGAACCAATCCCTCTGCAGCGCCATCAATCCAGCTTAAAGGTGTGTCACTAGAAAATGTTGACCACTTTTCTTATCTCGGCAGCCATCTATCAACAAAAGCCGACATCGACGCTGAAATTCAGCATCGCCTGAGCTCTGCGAGTGTAGCTTTCTCCCGAATGAAGCGTAGAGTGTTTGAGGATCGGGACATTCGCAGGGAGACCAAAATGCTTGTTTACAAAGCCATTGTACTACCAACCCTTCTGTACGCCTGTGAAACATGGACCCTCTACAAACGCCACCTCCAACTTCTTGAAAGATTCCATCAACGCTGCCTCCGAAAAATTCTGCAAATTACTTGGGAAGATAGGCGGACTAATGTTAGCGTATTAGAAGAAGCGAAAACCACCAGCATTGAAACAATTATCATCCAACATCAACTTCGCTGGACCGGTCATGTTGTTCGAATGCCTGACCATCGTCTTCCAAAGCAGCTACTTTACTCCCAACTTAAGAATGGAAAACGGAATATTGGTGGACAGCAAAAGAGATTCAAAGATACTCTCAAAGCTAATTTAAAAAAATGTAATATCAGCATTGAGAACTGGGAAGCCCTAACTCATGAGCGTTTCAATTGGAGGTCATCCTTTATTAATGGCGCTATGGACTTTGAAGAAGCACGAGTACAGGGCGAAAAGGAGAAGAGAGCTAAAAGGAAGGCACGTCAGGCAAACCCTCATCATGACCGTCTCCCACCCGGAAACCTATGCCCTCATTGTGGGAGGTTGTGCGGATCCAGAATTGGCCTTTATAGCCACTTACGGATTCACCGTTAAAATTTTACCTTTGGAAGACAATCTTACTCGGCTACGAGTGATCGCCAATGATTACCATGGTGGTATTTTTTGAGCCACTGAGGGGGTGTAATTAGTGTGCATAGTTTTCCCGCTGGAGGCCTGGAAAATGAATCCAAGGTATTTAAAACATTTAACTCTTCATGATTATCTGTATGCCACTGGTGAGTCTCAGGAGGAAAAATAACTTTTGTCTTATGGTAATCCACTCCTCTAGCTGTGCTGAACAAGGTCTTGAAGGCCCTTTTGAGGTCAAGGAAGGGCTCCAGAAGAGAAGCTGTTGGTCAGACACAAGTGCCCTGTGGGTGGGGCAGCCCACAAGTCAAGCTTTCTTCAAGTATGAGCTAAAGCATGGGTGGGCGCCCCACAGACTACAAATCATGGGATGTATGCATTCCCCGTCCACCCTTTCTGCCCTCCCCCCCAGCAAGAATCCTTGGATCAACGGTGCACTTTTTGCCTTTCTCACAGTATAGGTGGGAATTAACGTGCTAAATCTCTATGAGGTAAAATGCATCAATTTCCACTCTTAAATTTCAGCACTACCCAACCTGGGACATGACCAAACATACAGTCCTTGGAAGCCCACCCACCACCACGCTGGTCCAAGCCAGGTTCTCCAGCTTTATCTTAAAGGATACGTATCCATCCGGTCTCATCCAGCAAGAAGAGGACACCTCTGCAAAAAGTAACATCCGCTATCTTTTCCAAAGTTTGTGGCGGCAAATCTAGTCTAAAGCAGTCTTCTACCTCCTCCCCCAGTTCTCCTCCAGGAAAAACGAGGTGTGCAATCATAAAGTTGTTGAGCAACAGTAAAGCTCTGCCATTTTTAAATGACAGCACTTTCAAAGAGGAAATAGATGGTAAGCCTGCAAAACAAGACATAAGGAATAAGGTCACACAGCTACCTAGAAACATATTTAGGATTCCCGTACCAACTTTGCTCAGACTGAAGAAGCTCCTTGGATAAGGAGCGAAACGTTTCCACTAAGAAAATAGAAATCCAGTTGACATGATTCAAGCTACAGACAATTCCACCTGGATGACTGAGAACCTTCATAGACATAAAGACATAAGGAATATTTTCATGTTCTGTGATGGAGAAACATGCACAGAAAACACTAATAAAAAAGCACCACCCCAATTAGATTGCTAACCCAGCACCTGGGGAAATTCCACCTTCTTATAATTTTTTGCAGCCCCATGGACCTCTCCACAGCTTCCAAAAATTGGCAACATAGTTTCCTGCAATTTTGAGGAGAGATATAAAAAAATATTTCTTCTCTCTCTATATATATATATCTCCATCCCTACAATTGTTATTGTTTATGCTTTACCATGGATATTTTATTGTTTACTGTTATACCTTTGAATGTTTTATATGTTACTACATATGCCACCATGAGTCCAACTCAGCATAGAAATTTAAATAAATACGTTTTGTAAGTTATATATGAATTTATTTAACACTGACAATTACCAGATTCTCACAGCAGTTTACAATAAGAACAAAACCAGGCTTAGACAGAAATATTCAAAACAATTAAAGGGCTTTTCAAAAAGATGTGTTTTTACAGCTTTTTTAAAGAGTACAAGCTCCCCAATTCAACAGGAAGAGCATTCCAGAAAACAGAGGCAGCTTGGGAGAATCCTTGAACCCAAGATGAGCCCATGGGATCTGTAAATAAACTTGCCCAGATTATATTAAAGGGGGGGGGGAAATTACAGAAAATAAGGCATTTTCTCACACAAACCTAATACAAGCTGGGTAGAGCTTTAAAGGAAATAACCAGATTTTTATTTCACCAGGATGTAAGCTGCTAACCATGCAGGAGACATTGCAATAGAGTTGCATGCACCACTCTGCACTGTTTGAAGGTAATTTTCTTCCAAGAAAAGGCTGAGTTAGCATATCAGTCAATGCAAATAAAAAATATTCCTGGGCATCTGTAGGAGTGTTGTGCAAAGAGATGTCCTGCACAACACCCATACTGTCAGCCTCGAATGTTCGCCTGCCATGCTTCCCTGACTGTTGTACACGTGTAGTTTGCTGGTCTGCACTTCTTTGCTTCAAGATGCCTCCCTCTTGGCATTTTTACATCGCTTGGCGAGAACTGTGATAAGCACCTGCTCTTCCAACAGACATTCTGTTGGGAGGGGGGATTCTTGGGGTGGGAACTGAATTGTTATGGCTGGACTCTGGGTAATGTCAGAGGGACAGTTTTGATAATGCTGCTTAGGCGCGAAAATCCTTATTCGAGGCTTCTCCCAGCCTGAAGTGTACTAATCCTGAATAAATGAATCCTTTAGAGTAATTGCCTGAGGGATTTCTTGATTGGGAATTCTGACACTGAGGGTTATCACACATACACATAAGCAAATCACCTTTCTTCTAGTATTAAAGAATCTAGTTGTTAAAGCATCTTTTCAAAGGCTCATGCAGCTGCTTCAAAAGCAACTGTTCCTGGCTGTCTCCACGTGTGTGTGAGTAACAGACAATGCTTCTACTAAAATCACCAGTAAGTAAAATGGCTGCATGGGAACATGCAAGCAGAGCCAGCCAGGAACAGCTTTTGAAGTAGCTGCATGAGCCTTGCAAATGACACAGCTACTTCAACAATCAGAAGAGAGGCGCTTCAGCTATACTAACATAAGCTGCGAAGCACCTTTCAATTTTTTTGCACTGCCCTAACACATAAGCCCATCTAAAAGAAGAGGAAGCACTTACATCTTACCTGGATTCAGATTCAATGTATTACCTCTCCTTATCACATTATCAACAACAGGTAGGCATATGGTGGGGTGAGCTAGGCAGAGGATATCATTACTTAAATATGATCCAGAGAAACAGGTTTGGATGAAAACTGGTGGCACCTAACTAGTAATCTCCTGATGATCTACCCCTGCAGTTCCCTGCAGATCTACAAAAGCTATGAGGCAGAATGGAGCCCTAAAGGATGCCTTATAGCAGCTCCTATTCTCAGGAATAACTGGCCTTAAGCGGCATCATCTGAAAACTACCTGAGACATGCAACCACTCCTTATTCCCAGATCTCTCTGGCAATGGTGGATGGCACTGAAGGCCACAGAGAGGCAAAGAAAAGCCAACAGAGCGACATTCCCTCATTTGATAAATCAATCTCAGCTCTGTAGCTGCTCTGAAGCCAGTTTGAGATGGGTCAAAATAACAGGTTAAAAAAGAAAAAATCCAGAAGCAGCACCCCTTGGCCCTTCCCCCTCTGTTCCCCCCCAGCAGCATGGGCAGACTCCCACGGTTCCCCGTGCCTGTGTCGGAAAAGACTCACTTGCATTTTTAGAGGCAATCAGTCCCTTCAGTCCGTCTTCAGGGCAGCTTCGCAAGAGGGCTGCATCCCATTTTCCAAACTCTAAAATAACTTCATACAGGAAAAGTCCCCGGGTCTTGGTGACAGCAAGCAGCTGGAGGCGATCCACTGCCGGATCCTCCACCTCGGTGCTCTCCCACAGGAAGCTAAGAACAGCAATATTCGTAACAGATCAGATCCAGCAGTTCTCTGCTGAGCTTCCAAGCACAGGGTGGCCTTGCGATACCATATTAGCAAAGCCCCGTTTCCCTCCACGCAGCATTTCAGCAGCAACGGGGCAGTGACACGCAGCATCCTGTTCCGGGACGTTTTTGACGTCCCGCGCAGATATGCAGAACCGACATCTCCTGGTGGTCTCCCATCCAAGTGCTAACCGGGATCCACTCGGTCCGGCTTGCCAGGCCAGGCAAGGTCAGCGGGCGCCTGCTGGACGCCCTACTCCTAGGAAGCACCTCCGCCCGGCCTCCAGCGGGACCGGGACCGGACCGGGGCGGCATCAGCCTGGACAGCCGCCGGGCCGAACTCCCGGGCGCCGTTCGTGCCCCGCTGCTGCTGCTGCTGCTGCTGCTGGGAGCCACGAGGCTGAAGCGGGGTCTCCGGGCGAGGGGAGCCGCGCCCGACCAGGCAGGCCGCTGGAGAGGCGCGGCCCGTCGGCTGCGCTCGTCCGCCCCTCCCTCCGTCCCTCCGCAGGCCGCACTTACTCTTCCCAGGCGCCCGGCAGCGAGACGTCGGGGAGCCGCGTCGAGGGCAGCCCCAAAAGGCGCAGCTCGGCCGGCCCGGCCACGGCCAGCGCTCCCCGCCCGCGGCTGAGCTTGGCGCGCAGAGGCCCGGCCGGAGGGCCAGCGGGCGGCGGCGGCAGCACCAGCACCCGCAGCGGCGCGGCCATGTTCCCCGCGAAACCCGGACCCAGCTGGGCGCGCGAGGCCTGCCGGGCGCCGTAGTCCCCCCGGAGTTCCGGCCCTGCGCCCCACCGCGCAGCCGCCGCCCCGCCCCCGTTCGGAAGCGAGCGGCCGCCCGACGTCGGTCGCGCATGGAGGCGCTGCATCCGCCGGCGGCCGCCTTGCCGAGGGGGCCCCGGGGCGGCGATGCTGGCGCTGGGGCTGCTGTGGCGGGCGCTCGCTAGCGCGGGCTATGCACGCGCAGCACCCCGGCGGGAGGGCCAGAGCGGGCGCGCCGCCGCCGCCATGGAGCAAGAGCGGGCGCTGGAGGTCTACGGTCGGTGGACCGGGGGGGCTGCTGGGGCGTGCGGGGCGCGGGGCGAGACCGGCGCTCGGCCCCCCGCTCAGGTCCTCGCCTGTGTTTGCCCCGCACAGATCTCATCCGCACGATCCGGGATCCCGAGAAGCCCCACACGCTGGAGGAGCTGGAGGTGGTGAGCGAAAGCTGCGTGGAGGTGGCCGAGACCGGGGAGGGCGAGTGCCTGATCACCATCCGGTTCACGCCCACGGTGCCTCACTGCTCCCTGGCCACGCTCATCGGTAGGGCTCGCGGCGCTTCGCGCGGTCCTGGCGGCGCCCTCCGCGGCCGACGGGGGAGGGAGCGGCGGGGCGGCAGCGACAGCAGCAGCTCAGCAGCGTCTTGAGAGGGTCGCCCTTCTGGACGGGGGCGGCGACCCATCGCAGTGTCTGTGGATGCCCCAGGTCGAAAGGCGGCATTGGCTGCTCTCTTGGGCGAGCTCCTGGTGGGACCTGCGAGAGGCGCCTCTTGGACTGAGCGGTGGCCGCCGCACAGGGGTTGCTGCCCCCGAGCCAGGCAGGCTCCGAATGCCTTGAATCGGCCTCCAAAGGGGGCTGCGCAGTGTCCCCCAGAACCAGCGTAATCATCGTAATGTCTAGGCCATCGCGAAGGAGAGTCCCCCCAGAACACAGCGAAGCCCACCCTGGAGGGTACCAGTTCCAACGTTCTAGCCCTGCCCCTTCAGGCTGGCCAGAGTGGGCGGGGAGGGCCCAGTGCTGCTGCAGCAGATCACAAGCAGACCGGCTTGCTTCTGTTCGGAAGCAACACTTGTAAGGCTGTAAAAAGGCCGTGAAGCTACATGCCGGATGTCTCGCAGCGCTCCTGCCCCTTGAGGGTGCAGCGCCTGCTGGAGATGCAGGGTCCGGGCACCGCAGCATCTTGGGACCAGCCCCCAATTCTGGGTTTCCCTTGCTGGCCGGCTCATCCAGCCTTGCGAGCAGGGCTTTCCAAAGTTTTCCTGCAGCTGTTGGTGTGTCGCCGCGGGAAAACCCGGAAGTGCCGCCGTTGCGGTAGCGCGCAAAAACCCGGAAGTGCTGCTGCCGCTTTCGGTTTTTGCGTGCCGCCGTTGGTGTGTCGCGCGGGAAAACCCGGAAGCGCTGATGATGATCAGCGCTTCCGGGTTGTGTGGTGACACACCAGACCGTGTGTGGCGACACACTTTTGTGTCGCGACACACAGTTTGGAAAGCTCTGCTTGCGAGCGTTTGGTTTTACCTGAGGCCATGGCGAGCCTCCAGATTTCTGGTTAAACCAGCCCCGCTATGTCTTCAGGTCTGCTTTGCAAGGGCCCTGTTGTGAACCTTAACAGGTCTCTCTTCTTTTTCCTGAGTTACCTTTTAATTATAGCTGTTATTTAACTTGTGTTTTTCATGAATTATATCCCTGTTTGGGATTACTTTTAAAACTGAAGGGGTGAGGCATAAATAAATAAACAAGTAAATAACTGGACATGTGATTACTTTACATATTTGCAAGACCAAGCCCTGGCAGTAGACACCTTAAACCATCCTGTGGTTCTGCAAGTGAGATTGTTGCTGGGGCAGATAGTAACCATGCTTAATCATTAGGAATCGTTTCAGGCTGAACTACACCAAGCCCGTGTTTTCCCCCTTCAGGCCTCTGGACAGAGCCAGGGAGCAGAAGCGCGTTCCGCTTTTGCATTCTCTGTGACATTAAATGGGGGCTTTGCAGAAACGGACGGGGAGAGGAGCCCGCCTCCCCCCCCCCAAGCACACCCACGCTGCAGGGGCCTGACGCAATCAGGCCATTCTGCCTCCATAGTTCCGTTTTATCAAAGCCATCAGGAAACCCGGAAGTGGCCCCTGGCAGCTCTTCCACAGGGCAAGGCTGTCAACCGCAGCCGGTTGCTGTGTCCTCGGGGGACCCCCTGGCACAGGACCACCTCCGGGAGCACCTTTTAACTGTGGCCTGCTCGACAAACTGGTAGCCAAAACAAATCCTGGCTTAATCACGTAGGCAGGCTTGCACATAAGACTCAGCCAATATTTGTTTTCATCATGGGCTGCTGAACAAAGTTAGCTTGGCAAAGTTAAGTAATCATTTTTTTCTCCAAATTTGTTCTACAAAAAGAAAAAATGGATAAAATGCAAAAACAAAGCAGAATTTTACTCGAATTTTGGACTCAGACGTGACAAGTAGTTAAAGCAAGTAGGGCTTTATAAACCCACATTAAACTATGGTTTATTGTCAAACTAAAAGCCATGTTTTTTGGGGGTGCATTTGAATATCTTTTGGGGGCAAGCCAATCATGGTATAATGGCTTCGTATTGTCCTTGAAGCCACCCTTTCGTTTTTTATCTATGGGGAGGCTTCTTGCCTTGGGATTCCCTCGTTTTAATCAATATGCAGCCTGCCAGCATCAAACATCGGAGCTCTGTAGTGCATCCTGCGCATTCAACCGAAGAGATTTCTAGGGAAATGTTTATTCGCCATATTTATTCTGCTGCCTGCAAGACCCTCGCTGGAAGCAGCATAGGTTGCTGTAGGAGAGGCTGTTATCGAAGTGAAAAACATCACTGTGTGTGAAAACAGCTGCTGTTCCATGTTATTTGCCACCACTGAGAACGGACTTTGTACAATGTTCGTCTTTTTTCAAGGAAGGCAATCAGCATGTGCCAAAATGCTTGCTAAGCCAGGGTACCAAAAGTTGAACAAGTCTTTTCACTGCATCACTCTTAGTCATTTACTGTTCTGGTAAAAAGATAGTTGAGAGGCAGAGGATGAGTCTCTGTTTGGAAAGGAAACTGAAATATTTTTCATGAAAATTTAGGACTGTGTTTGAGGATCAAACTTCAGAGATGTTTACCTTTCAAGCACAAGGTATGTCATTTGTGTTTTTCTCTACATTGAACTGTGAAATTGGTTCTCTTGGAAGACCATGATTGATTGCACTACTTGGGCTATAAGAGTAGCCAGTCTGTAAGAGACAGCTTGCGTGTCCTCGGTCCTACAGGAGAGATTTTGTTTTAGAGAAGGGAGGAATGGAGACACCTGAGGTGGTTCTAGTCAGGCGTCACTGACGTGCGCTCCACAGTAGTGCTTTCCAAAGTGCAGCCAGGATCGCCAGGCCACCTGACTCGGCCTCCCCAGGTCTCCGTGCTTGTGAATAATCGGCCGGCAAGAGCCTGCTGGCTGCTTCAGCCCCACCTCCCACTGCACACCCACAGTCAGGTGGTTCATGAGAATGGATCAGTATCTGCCAACTGGTTTGTTGCAGTATGCAAGCAACAATACACACATCATCATGAGCGAATGACAGTAATGAAGAGGTCTCGGAAGCAGGCATTAACTTTCAGTTGGTTTGTGTTGTGCTAAGTTGGATTGTGGCTTCACACAAACAACTATAAAAGAGTGCAAACAGGAAACAAATATAAAAAAAAATGGGATTTCATTGGGCTAGAAACCCCCAAGGCCCTTAGGATTCAAATTCTTGACCAGCAAGTTGTCCTGTGAAGAGTAGTTATGGCATGGAGGTACATAAAACAATTCAAGGAGTAAATAAATATTTAAAGTTTGTATTAATTATTTTTGGGTTCAATTTTAGTTTTAAAAGGCCTTTAAAAATGGAAGGAATTACCTGCATAATTACCTTACACATTCAGAAATGTAACCATTATAATATACATGAAAAAGAATTCCCATGCTTTTAAAGCAGAAATGTTGAGGACGCGGTATTTATTTAACATGGTTTCAGTGCATTGAGAGACACCAGTGTACAGATTCACTGTGGAGCAATAGGTGTTTCTAAGCTGAGTTTTTTTTTTAATAAGTGTTTTTCTGTCTCATCCAGCTGGAAATCTACATATCGGAGGGGGCACATTCTGTTGAGGAGGACAGTAAGTATGCCTCCAGGTTGTGCTTAGGGTGAGGTATTTTTAATGGAAAAAAGCAGTTTGAAAACTAATCTTACTCTCCTGGTAATTTTCCCCCCACAACAGTGACCCTCAGAGATAAGTTGGACTGAGTGAGAGAGTTCCATGCTGGGGGGGGGGGGTAGAACCTGGGTCTCCCTGGTTCCAGTCCAACATTTTAACCGCTACATCACATATTGCCTGCAGTTCATTATTAGAAGATGATTACATTGTTAGGGGGTTAGACCTGCATTGCTGGGGACTTCCTACAAGTCATGCGCTCCAAGTTGTCCCTTGGAAGAAAGTCTGCTGTTTAATCCTGGTGGGGGAGTGGGACAGATAGGACGAGAATCCTTGACAGGTAGGAACTGATGCATGTGAGTGAACCCCACTGCCACACATTTGCTTCAGCTATCATACTTGTTGCAATATCCTTTTTAATCTCATTGTTGCATTATGCCAGAGCATGGTGATTAGATACTTGCTACCATAATTTTTCATTTAGAAAAAGGTTGATGGATAATACATTCTGAGAAAAATAAGTTGTAGACCCATTAAGAAAGGTATGAAGAGAATTTCATGGAGAAAATCTATCTACTGTATGTGATCGCTAATCGACTCAATGGCACATAATCGATGAAGAGAACTGGGTGGTCCCTCTTGATCATTCCCTGTTAATATTAATAGGATGTGGATTGCAGTCCCTCTGATGAAAATTTTATTTGGTTTCCGGTCAAAAGCTGCTTGAGCATTTTTCCATTGTGTTGCAGTCAACAAACAAATCAATGATAAAGAAAGAGTCGCAGCAGCAATGGAGAATCCCAGTTTGCGGGAGATTGTGGACCAGTGTGTGCTGGAGCCCGACTGACTTGGAATGTATCTGGCACCTTTGTATTAACTTCTTTATAAAATTACCTTGAATTTAATACTAAAAAATTCTTTGTACCTCTTACGTATTTTTAAAAAATCATTTTGAAAACATCCAGTTAATTGCAAACGAGTGAGCAGACCTGATCAATCTCAGATGAACTGTAAAGAATAAAAAGTTAATACTCTCTTAATGTTGATTTTTCTGAACATGAGTCATTTTTATTGCCAGCTCATGAACGTGTGTTGTAATTTTTAAAATCTGATTTTTAGTTGATTTTCCCGCTTCTCTGTAGTGGGGTATATTTGAATAGCTACTCTGTTAAAAGGTGAATAAAATATAGAATTGTTGAAACAATAGTCTTTTGATATCATTTCCCCTGTAGATCAAAAGCAAAAAAAGGTCTGTCGAAACAGGTGGGAAATAAACCTGAATCCATTACTTCCACAAGCGCAAGGCACATATGGGGCAATCCTGTTGGCACTTGACAATAAAGTGGTGGAAGAGCCATTGGTCAGAGCTCTGGGCACAATAGCCCACTAGACCCTCCCCTCTGGCCTCCCTTTTGAAAACTGCTGGGCAGGGGAGCCTTTCTCCCCACCAAACAGCTCAAACTGTCAGGAACCGCCTTTCCTTTTCATTTCACTCCTTGTCCTGCCCCCCCCCCCCCCCCACTTTCTGGCAGTTTAGCTCCTCCTAGCTTTTCTGGCAAGCTACATAAGCCGGGCCCGGAACACCCCTAGGATCGGATGGCTTCCTGGCCCGCGGCGGCAGGGCCGTCCCGGTGGGACCGAGTTTCGGCTTGGTTCTCCCTGGCCAGCTGGCACCCGGGCACCGGGCCAAAGCCTCAGCCGCACTGATGGCCTGCTTGGCCCGAGGCCGAGACGCAAAGCTGGGTGTCCCTGGAATGCTGAAAACCGTTATCTTAAAGGAGAAAATGAGTTAGGCTGCTAGAAATACCATGTCCAAACGAAACGGAATGATGCTGAAGAATAGCAATAATTTCTTACAGTAACAGTTGTTGGAATGTAAAAGGTGGCCAGGCCAGAAAAAAACATCTTCGTGTCTATGCTTACTCTTAGAAGGTAAGACACCAAAGACCCTTGCGTGGGGAGGGCCAGGGCCCTCGGGCCCAACACCTCATCCAGACAAATCCCCGTCAAAGGCACTGCGTGAAATGTTAGTTGAATCAAATAGAAGACAAACCATTTTTTTAAAGAGTATTTTTCAAAGTTAATCCAGGAGCATGGGAGACTGAAAATATCTCCCTCTCCGTTGGTTGAGAGGATTATGATGTCGCCATTCAATTCTTCTATTTTTCTGAGTTTTATAGCTCTGCAGTTAAAATGTCTGGCCCTTAAAGGAAGCAAATAACAGTCAGTCAGATGAGGTGAAGGTGGGGATTCCTTGAACTGTTCTAACAGATTCTGTGTTTCTCATTATTTTTTCCTTCAAGATTACATTTATAATTTTCAGATCAAAAGTTCAGTTGTTGGATGACGGGGCTCTCACTGTACAGATCTTAGAGACAGGTGGATTTTGAAAGAGATGATTGCCAGTGTGTTTCTGCACCTGGCTGTAAGATAGCAGTGGTGCTCTTGAGTTTTTTGTAACAAAAATTAAGCTTCCCCAAAAAATAAAAATAGTATTGGATGTAATTTGTCATGGAAGAGATGTTTTCTAGGAGTTTCCTTCTGGAAATACAATATACCCTAATTTTTGATACCACACGGCTGAATGCATGTGTGGACTCCATTATTTAGACAAGTCAAACTACTGTGATCCCCATAAATACAAAGAAATCCTTAAACCAAAGGTGCACACATTTTTCTAGGCTGACTTTTTTTGGCGCAAGCTCTAAATTAAAATTAAATATGGCTAATATGATTACTAGGAGTACGGCAGGGTTGTATACTCTCACCCTACCTATTCAACTTGTACGCAGAACACATCATGTGACGTGCTGGGCTTGAGGAATCCAAGGATGGAGTTAAAATTGCTGGAAGAAACATTAACAATCTCAGATATGCAGATGCACTTTGATGGCTGAAAGCGAGGAGGAGCTGAGGAGCCTTATGACGAAGGTGAAAGAAGGAAGTGCAAAAGCTGGGTTGAAGTCAAACCTCAAAAAAACCAAGATTATGGCAATGAGCTTGATTGATGACTGGCAAATAAAGGGAGAAAACGTGGAGGCAGTGACAGACTTTGTATTTCTAGGTGCAAAGATTACTGCAGACGCTGACTGCAGCCAGGAAATCAGAAGACGTCTACTTCTTGGGAGGAGAGCAATGGCAAATCTTGATAAAATAGTTAAGAGCAGAGACATCACACTGACAACAAAGGTCCGCATCGTTAAAGCAATGGTATTCCCTGTAATAACCTATGGCTGCGAGAGCTGGACCATAAGGAAGGCTGAGCGAAGGAAGATAGATGCTTTTGAACTGTGGTGCTGGAGGAAAATTCTGAGAGTGCCTTGGACTCTCAGAATAGAGAGTGCCTCTCTGCTAGAAGATCAAACCAGTCCATACTCCAGGAAATCAAGCCAGACTGCTCACTTGAGGGAATGATATTAAAGGCAAAACTCAAGTACTTTGGCCACATAATGAGAAGACAGGATACCCTGGAGAAGAAGCTGATGCTAGGGAAAGTGGAAGGCCAAAGGAAGAGGGGCCGACCAAGGGCAAGATGGATGGATGATATTCTGGAGGTGACGGACTCGACCATGGGGGAGCTGGGGATGGTGACGGCCGACAGGAAGCTCTGGCGTGGGCTGGTCCATGAAGTCACGAAGAGTCGGAAGTGACTGAAGAAATAAACAACAATATGATTACTTTCTAGTTAGGTATCAAATAATTTTCTAATTCTGTAACATTACAACGTAACATCTGGTGACAACTTTTGTAGGTCCCTAGAGTCTCGGGTTATTCATTTTTGCTTTAAAGCAAAATGTTTTGGCGATCCCCTCGAAAATTTAATCCCCCAGTTGAAATGGGCCACTTGGGCCACCAGGTCCAGCCCCTGCTCAGGGCAGGGATCCAATTAAAGAATCCCCCCCCCCAAGTATCCCCCTCTGCCCACCCCTCTTTGTGCTATCCTCCTGTCTCTGCCCCTTCCGCCGTCTGGGGGGGGGGATTCTCAGGGGAGGCGTATTGGAGACCTCAGGCCATTCCCTATTTCTATTCCACTCGCCGCCTCAGCTCCAGGAGCAGCCGGGCTTTGAGGCATCCCAGGCTCTGACTGATACTGCCAGAGTGCCAGGCCATTTGCAGCTGGGCGGGAGGGCCAACCTGGCCCATGTTACCAAGACCGGGAGAGGCTGTGGGGTGAGACTTTCCAGTCTGCTGAAATCCAGAGAAACAGACGGAGGGCCAGAGCATCTGCACGGTTAAAATCCCATTCACAAAGATGCAAAGTGGGATCCTTGAGAAACAGAACAAAATTGGCACAAATTTTGAGCAAGCCCTGATTGATCTTCTCTTCTCCCCTTTCAAAAGCCATCTGGGAAGGGTGCAGTTGAACCAGACTGAGTAAACACAGGCATGATACACTTTTGTACTCTCCGTGGATTAAGCAAACACACCACAGAGACTAAGAAAAGATGGGTACAATTTTAAAAATTCAACAGAAAAACAAAAATACATCAGGATTAGATGTAACTTTGCTAGTATAGTTTAACACACTTGAACCATTAAAAATTTAAAAAATTACAATTTTCTTTTAGCCATTCAATCGTGTCCGATTCTCGGAGACTGCCTGGATAAGTCCCTGCAGTTTTCTTGGCAAAGTTTTTCAGAAGTGGTTTGCCCTTGTCTTCTTCCTAGGGCTGAGAGAAAGTGACTGGCCCAAGGCCACCCAGCTGGCTTTGTGCCTAAGGCAGGAGTAGAACTCACAAGCTCCCAGTTTCTACCCTGATGCCTTTTCCACGACACCAAACTGGCTCTCTGTTATTACAATACTCTTCTTCAAATCGGTTTTGATTCTTTCTGATATATTGATAGGGAAATTCCATGTTAGAATGAGGATGAGGTTCTATATTCAGAAGCAGACAAATCGGTCTTAAATAAAACTGGCCAAGTCAGCAGAAGGGTTGAGAGCCAGTCTGGTCTCGTGGTTAAGGCCCTGGACTAGCGATGGGGAGACTGAGTTTTAGAGCTGTCTGAGGCACAAAGCCAGCAGGGTGACTTTAGGCCAGTCCCTTTCTTCGCCCTAGACGGGGAGGTCAAAGGACATCCTGGGAGAAGGCAAGGGCAAATCCCTTCCACAGCGTGGCCACAAAAACTGCACGGGCCAGTCCATACAGTCACCAGGAGTCAGGATTGACTCAAAGGGACCACAGCCGCCTCCTGAAACAAAGCAAGCAAAACTGTGCCACCCTCCCTTTAAAACAGAGTTGTTCTTTCCGTTGTCTGAAGATTACACAAAGTTTAGATGTGCAGCCAGTGTAGACTTCTAAGGGAACATTTACACCATTTCTCCAATTTAAAGGTGCAAGTTAGAAAGCAAACACACGATTCCGAGTCAGATGTATTTTTGCTAGTGTAGCTATCGGTATAAATTACAAATGCAGGAAGTGTAGATCCAATATCAAGCATTCTTGGCTCACAAAGGAAAAGGAACAATGCTCTGGGGAGACCTGGAATTTTCCAGTATAATAGTCCTGGCTGTGCAATGGAAGGAGGCAGAACCGTTGCGTAGTCAGCCTAGTTCCCATCCAGTCCCTCACCTGGGCAATCTTCAGGCAGCCTGGCCTTGGTGTCGCCAGACCAGGGACAGGCATTCTTTTGGCCTGCCAGTTTCAAGCGGCACCAGGTGGCAGGTCAGGGTGGCACAGGACTGCCAGCCCTGATGGAGGAGCTGCTAACCCTCCCACAGCTGGGCAACCTAGAAGCCCGTCTCAAGAGCAGCAGCACCGTGTGTGTGTGTGCGTGCGCGCACGCGTGCAAGGTGCGCCTCTCCGTGCAGCCAGCACCAGGGATATTTAACTTCACTGCTTGAAGCTCCTCACATCTACAATAAGAAAAATCATCATAGTTATAACACAACCAAATGATCAAATTACGTTCTGTGGAATGCTACATGTTCATTTGCATAAATATAAAAATAATTGGTTTTATTCTTTTAAAAAGATCACTCATTAAGAATTTTGTGCTGGCCTGCCAACACCGAGTGACGCTCAAATGCGTCCAACTGTAGCACCAGAGATGTTTCTGAGATGGCTTCCAAAAGCTGCTTCCCAGAGGCCAGGCTGCTTTCGCCCCCACCAGTTCCCTCCCTGCGCTGCGGGTGCAAGGCTTCTCTTTGGTTGCCTGGAGCACAGGTCAGTCACACCTCGAGTGCCACACCAGGGCAGAAAACACTGATTTGTTTCCGAGAACCAGGCAAGCCTGTTGACGGAAGAGCTGGCTGGCCAAAGTGGGTCTTCTCCAGCTGCTCGCCCACCGGAGGCTCCTGGGGCATGGAGGCGCTCACTTCCGGGAGGAGTGCTCATCCCCACGATCCCGACGGCCCAGGCCATGCGGGCGGCAGGTCTGGCAGCACTGGACGCTGACTGCGGGGAGGTGGCACCTTCCCAGCCACAGCAGAGTCTGGCAGAAGCCGAAGCTCAGGCGGTCGTGCTCACAGATGACGCCTGGGAGAGAAAAGAAGGCAGGATCCTCTGTAATGGAGCGCCAGTCAGCCTCTCCACATTTCCATCTCTTCCCCCTTGGAGGGCATATTGGGCAGGGCTTGGAATACAAGCCCTCACAGTGGACCCAGGTTTGCACAGCCTGGTTGACGGGGGAAAGTTGGTTTGTTACACCTACCTCTCTAACTGGATTAAGAGGTTCGCCCAACCTACAGCCCCATCATTAATCCCATTACGCATGTTGTGTGAACCCAACCAACGTGCGTTTTTCTCTAAAACAGCAACAGCACCAATTCAGGGATGAGGGTCTTGGTCCACAGTGCCAGTGGCCGTTTCCCATCTAATACAAATCCACTTTGGGTGCTGTGGATTTCCATTGCCACTGTGACACCTACGGCTGTGTACCTGTTGATACGCTGTTGGGGAGAGGGTTAACTTCCCTCCCTGCATGTCTTGGTCTGTCTGTCTATCATCTCTCTCTCTCTCTCTCTCTCTATTTATTATTTAAATTTATATGACCACCCATCTCCCCCAAGCGGGGGACTGGGCTTACAATAAAAATTGCAATTAAAATACAAGTATAAAATTACAATAATCAATATGATATAATAAATGTATAAAATCCAATATAGGCAAATTGATCTTAAGAGTGGGGAGGACATTATGGTACTAGCCACCCCCAGGAGGAGCTATTACCTTTCCCGTCCCAAGCTAGGCAGCAGAACCAGGTTTTCAAATTTTTCCGGAAGGCCGGGAGTGAGGAAACCCGCCTCAACTCTGGGGGCAAGATGTTCCAAAGGGCGGGCGCTACTGCAGAGAAGGCCCACCTCCTGGACCCCGCCAGATGGAATTATTTTATTGATGGGGTCTGTAGCTCGCGGAGCAAAGGTGTTATGTGTGCTGATCTTGGTGCACCTAAAATTGCCCATGCAGCTGCGTTCTGTACCAGCTGTAGCTTCCGGATATTCTTCAAGGGTAGCCCCATGTAGACCACATTGCAATAGTCTATATGGGAGATGACAAGGGCATGAGTGACCGTTCGGAGGGCATCGCGGTCCAGGAATGGGCGTGGCTGGTACACAAGCCAAAGCTGTGCAAAGGCCCTCCTGGCCACGACTGCCACCTGCTCTTTGAGCAGGAGTCGTGAGTCCAGGAGGACCCCCAAGTTCCGCACTGGTTCCGAATGGGGCAGTGCCACCCCATCCAGAACCAAAGATGACAATTTCCCGGATACCGAGGGGCCATCGATCCACAGCCACTTGGTCTTGCCAAGGTTCAGCTGAAGCCTGTTGTTCCCCATCCAGGCCCCCACAGCCCCCAGGCACTGAGATAAGGCGGCGACTGCATCACTTACTTCACCTGGGATGGAGATGTACAATTGAGTATCATCCGCATATTGATGATACCTCATCCCATGGTGATGGATGATCTCACCCAGCGGTTTCATGTAGATGTTAAATAGGAGAGGAGAGAGAACCAAACCCTGTGGCACCCCACATAAGAGGGGCCGTGGGTCGGATCTCTCCTATCACCACCAACTGGGTATGGCCCCGGAGGAAGGAGGTGAACCAGCGCAGAACTACACTGCCCACCCCCAACTCCCTAAGCCGCCCCAAAAGGATACCATGGTCGATGGTATCGAAAGCCACTGAGAGGTCCAAGAGAGCCAGGATGGATGCACTGCCTCCATCCCGCTCCCACCAGAGATCATCCATAAGTGTGACCATGCAGTCTCCGTCCCATATCCCAGCCTGAAACCTGACTGAAAGGGGTCTAGATAATCCACTTCATCCAGAATCCTCTCGAGTTGCAACGCCACCACTTTCTCAACCACCTTTCCCAAGAAGGGAAGGTGGGAGACATGACGGAAATTGTCCAGGATGGTAGGGTCCAGGGATGGCTTCTTGAGGAGGGGGTGCACCAGCGCCTCCTTAAAGGTAGTTGGGAACCCCCCCTCCCCCAAGGATGTATTAACCATCGCCTGGACCCACCCGCAAGTCACCTCCCTGGCTGATTTTACCAGCCAGGAAGGGCACGGGTCTAGATGGCATGTGGTGGCATTTACAGTCTGGAGGATCCTGTCCACTTCCTCAGGCCCAACAGGATCAAACCGTTCCCAGATAACAAGGCAAGGCCGTTCCCCTGGCATCTCCCCCAACTGTGCTTCACGCTTAGAGTCTAACTTAGAATGAATCTGAGAGATTTTATCCTGCAGATGCTCAGAAAACTCCTCCGCACGGCCTTGCAGGTGGGTGACTGACTCCACCTTACCCAAGAGAGATCAAGTAATCTTGAACAGGGCCGTCGGACGGCATTTTGCGGACGCAATAAGAGCAGAGAAATATTCACGTTTCGCCGCTCTTACCACAAGGTAGGCCTTAATAGCGGCTCTAGATTGTGTTCGGTCAGATTCAGTCTGATCCTTGGGTATTACCCCCAGCTCCCTCTGAAACCTCATTGGGTCCATAAGTCATCGGGGGCGGACCAATCAAATGGGTCCTGCCTCCCGGCGGAGTGGGGCAGCATAAGAGAATCTCAGGGCCACCAGGGCATGATCTGACCATGACAACGGGGGTAGATCTAACTTTCCCCTCAGGTCACATTGCCACTGCTCCGACAAGAAAACCAAGTCCAGAGTGAGTCCACTGTCTCGAGTCGGGTTCTGAATGATCTGGGACAGGCCCATGGCTGCCATGGTAACCATGAACTCCCGAGCCGCCTCCGAGGCACGGCCCAGGGACGGCAAGTTGAAGTCCCCCAGGACCATAAGCCTGGGGAACTCCACCAACCCCGAGACAGCCTCCAGCAGCTCAGGCAGGGAGGTTGCTACGCAGCAGGGAGGCTGGTACAGTAGCAACACTCCCAACTGTTCTCGGGAACCTGACTTGAAAAACAGGGTCCCACATCTGGCCACTTGTGGAGCAGCGCCCCTGAAGGCCACTAGAGACTCTCTGATGATAACTGCCACCCCTCCTCCCCTACCCTGGTGTCTCAGCTGGTGCCACACTTGAAACCCAGCCGGGCACATTTCTGAGAGGGCTACCACCCCACCCCCCCGGGCCCAGCCAGGTCTCGGTGATACACACCAGGTCCGCCCCTTCCTCTGTGATTAAATAACTTATGAGGGGGGCCTTGTTGTTTACTGATCTGGCATTAAGCAGCAGCAGCCAGAAACCAGGGCCCTCAAGGATCTGCTGTCCAGGACCTGGGTTTGAACTCGGAGGACCGGAACATGCCACCGGTAACAAACACCGGGGGCGTCTTCCCCAAAGATGGCCTGTCCTCCGGTTCCCATCATAACATCCCCTGCCCGTCACCACCTCGATCAAATTACCCGCCCCACGACCCTCAGAGTTGCCTGGCCCAGTCGCCTCCACTCCCAGACCCCCGGAAATCCTGGGTTTGGGCATGCATCCATCCTCTCACACTCAGTCTCTCCTGGGTAATGGCAGGGCCCCCAGCGCACCAGCTCACGCTCTCTGTGGCCTCTAGTCACAGCAGGGCACCACAGCCACTCCTACCTACCCTATATATCAAATTTATTCACCGCCCATCTCACTCAGAGAGCAACTCTGGGCAGTTTACATAAAATAGGAATAAAATATTAGTTAAAATACAATAAAACAATACAATAAAAACAATCTTAATAAATAATATGTTCCAAGAGGTAGATGGTAAAAAATTCTTAATTTAATTTCCAGGGAGCACCTTTACGGTGCTAACCACCCCCAGGGTTGGTTACCCTCTTCATGCCCCATGCAAGATGGCAGAGCCAGGTCTTCACTCCTTTCCGGAAGGCCGGGAAAGTGGGGGCTCACCTCACCTCTGGGGGAAGAGTGTTCCACAGGGCGGGGGCAACAGCAGAGAAGGCTTTCTTCCTGGGACCCGTCAGATGACATACTTTCAGAGATGGGACCTGCAACATGCCCTCTCTGCCTGTCCGGGTGGGACGGGTTGATGTAATGGGGATGAGATGGTCCCTCAGGTAACCTGGACCCATGCCATGTAGGGCTTTAAAGGTACCAACACCTTGAATTGGACCCGGAAGTAAACTGGCACCCAGTGCAGCTTGCGTAGCAAAGGTGTTACATGTGCGATCCTTGGGGCACGTAAGAATGTCCACGCGGCTGCATTCTGGACCAGCTGTAGCTTCCGGATATTCTTCAAGAATAGCCCCATGTAGAGCACATTGCAGTAGTCTATATGGGAGATGACAAGGGCATGAATGACTGACCGGAGGGCTTCCCAATCCAGGAAGGGGCATAAGTTTTGCACTGCTATCTTGATTCCTTTCCCTTTGCAACACTTAGTCAACATCCTGAACATTATGCGTCATGCAGATTGACCCTCCGTTGCATTGGCTTCCTTCACTCTTCCCCCTCCTGCCCACTTTTAGTTCTGCCCCCCCCAACTGTTCTCTGCAACCCAGAGATGTCTCAAATGCAGTCCAGGGCTTTTCTGACCCAAGTGTTTTCCCACTGCCAGCGTCACTCTGGGAAACACAGGCAACTGTAAGATCTCCCCAAGCAGGGGAGCAGGGTCAGCAGTGCAGACCTGGTCTTGGGGGGGGGGGGGTGTCAAGTAGCCGCTGGGAACACAAGTCCAAAATCCCAGGCCCCTGCTTGTCAGGCTGATAGCCGAGGCCAAGGACTGCAAGGCTCCACCATCCAAGATGGACAGAATAGCCTCACTTCTTCCACTGTGAGGCAGCTGAGCATTTAAAAGCACACGTCACCACTGTCCCGTCCCCATCATTTCTGGATCTTACCTGGATGCCATTCAAAGGCTTCCAAAAATGGCACCCCCCTTACAGCCTGGAAATGAGCCCTAAACCTCTTCCACGTGGAGGGACCACGTGGCGGATGGAGAGGGCCCCCTTCCTCTGCCATTCAAAGGCTTCCAAAAATGGCACCCCCCTTACAGCCTGGAAATGAGCCCTAAACCTCTTCCATGTGGAGGGACCACGTGGCGGATGGAGAGGGCCCCCTTCCTCTGCAGCAGCGTACCCCAGACGGGGCAGGTCCTTTCCCCCAAGAGAGCCCTGTGCAAAGCCACTGGCTTGCTGCTTCAGCAGGAGGACTGAGCAGCCGGCGCTGGAAGGCAGCCCCACCAGCCAGCCAGGTGACCTCGGGGTCTGGGCCAGAAAGCCAGCCCCACGTTCTGGTTGGGAAGTGGACTGCAGCCCTCCTCCTGCTCTTCTGCTGTTTTCTTTGTAGCTCAGGGTTAGAGCTCTCCACACATTTTTCAACTGTCTGCTAGAAGAAAGTGCCTTTGAGTCCTTTCGGACTGTGTCTGAATCGCTCTGCCCCTTCTTCATGGGCCACAGGGCACCCAAGAGGAGAAAGCCCAGCATCCTGCTTTACAGGTGGGAACACAGGACCGCGAGCGATCTGCCCTAGACCGACAGCCTCGAGGCGACCGCAGCCCTTCTCTTCCTTGGTCCTAGCAGTTCCCTGCAGTCGAGGGACAAGAGACCCCGACCAGGGCTGCAACTAGGGGGGCAAGCGGGGCATGTGCCCCGGGCAACGTGCTGGGGGGGTCACCAAAATGACAAAATAACCCAGGGGGGGGTGTGCAGAATCCACGTTTGCCCCAGGTGACACACCCTAGTTCCATCCCTGACCCCGATGCTGCTTTCCAAACCAGCCGCTTTGAAGACAGCGTTGTGAGACTCAGCCAGACTCTTGCCAGACACAGCAGAAACTCCGAACTGCGCTTCTTTTGCTGGGGGGCTTCCTCCCCTCCCCCAGACTCAAGGGTTGCAGTGAGAAGGTATGCAGGCCATTAACTGGCAGGAGACTGTTTCCACCAACAGTTTTAAGCCATCACCCCCAGCAACTAATCCTCATCAATGAGGTTCCTGAACCCCCTGCCCCACTCCCACGGCAAGAGGAATTACCACCAAGAAGGTCCTACCAGTGCCAAATAACAGTGAGCTGCTCTGTGGGTTGACACAGAGAGACACCCAGAGTTGGTTGGAGTCAGGTGGCACCCAAACCGAATCAATCAAACAAACAAGCAAACGAGAGTGTCTAGTACCCAGTTCTGGGTGCTATGTTTTCAAAAGGGTGGTGATAAGCAGGAAATTGAGGAGTCAAATCATATGAGGAATACTTGGATAAGCTTATCCAATTAGGATGAAGGGGAAGCATGTTATCAGAAGTTTGCAGGGCAAAAGCTGGAACAAATTTGTTCTTTACTGCTCCAAAAGACAGGACAAGAACCAGGGACAGAAGTTAAAGGGAAGCAATTTTTGCTGGACATCAGGTGAGGAGGAGGAGGAGGAACATGTAGGAGGAACATGCACCTTGACAGACTGGAGGTAGTGCGGAAGAGCTGATGGGGAGCTACCTGTCAGGACGAAGCCTTCTGCAAAGTTCCTGTCAAATTGTCGAGCGCTGGACTAGATGCCTCCAAGATCACATCCAGGTCCATGATAAAGGTAAAGGATCCCCCCGCACATTTGTGCAGTCGTGTCCGACTCTAGGGGCCGGAGCTCATCTCCGTTTGTTAGCCGAAGAGCCAGCGTTGTCCGAAGACGTTTCCGCGGTCATGTGGCCGCATGACACGCGTGGAACGCTGTTACCTACCCACCGAAGTGGTACCTATTAATCTACTTGCATTTGCATGCTTTCGAATTGCTAGGTTGGCAAGAGCTAGAGCTAGTGCGGGAGCTCACTCCGCACGCAGGGCTAGGGATTCGAACCTCCAAACTTGCAATCTTCCGATTGACAAGCCTGGCGTCTTACCCGCTGAGCCACCACGCCCCTTCCAAGTCACAGAACCCACATTTAATTACAGGTAGTTCTCGTTTAAGGTCCATTCATTCAGCAACTGTTCAAAGTTATGACAGCACTGAAAAAACGGACTAACAACTGGTCCTCAAACCTATGACCATTGCAGTGCTCCCACAGTCACGTGATAAAAATTCAGGCCTGCCTGCATTTACGACCACCCTCCCTGCCACTGAAGACCCCCGCTGCCGCCCCAGCTGACCTTTCTCCCTGTCCTCCTCGGCGTGACAGTGTTCTCGCCATGCTGCTGGGGTGGCTGGGACTTCGTGCCATGGCGCTGGGGCGGACAGTCGCACCACAACAATGGGGCTTCATGCTGTGCCGCGTCAACGGGGCTTTGCACCGCAGTGCAGCAATTGGACTTCGCACTGTGGCGCAGCAATACGACGGTGGCGCTGGAGCTGAAGGAGAGGCCTGGGGGCAGTGGTGGCTGAGACTGTCCAGCACCACTGGCGCCGAGTGCCACTGTGCAGGGCAGCCAAGAGGGCAGAGATGGTGGGAGACAGACAGGCGGGGAGTTGGAGAGGAGGCCTTCCCTTACCTTGGAAGAACCCAGGCTCAGGGCTGGGAGGGACCAAGCCGGGAATGACTTGGATTGAGGTGGGTCCTTGCCTAATGACCGCGTGGGATTCACTTAATGGCAGCAACAAGGACTGCCAGAACTGCCATCACTAAGTGGGACATTCATGTGATAATTGCTGGTCCCAATTGTGGTTGTTAAGGGAGGACTACTTGTACAATCTTCAATGCAATGTGGCTCCCTTCCTACGATAGGGCGTCTTCTTGCCTACGCCTTCCCCGGGGTAGGGGGCCAGTAGCCAGGGACCTCAAGATCTTCCAGTGACACCTTTGTACTGTACCCTCCCACATCTCTGGGGGAGAGGATTCGGCATCATGCCACCATCTTCCATCATCCAGAGAAAGCCCTTGTTTGCACTGGTTGACTCACAAGGGCAGAGCTGCTCTGATAGTCTCAGCAGTTTGACCAAAGGGAAGAAGGAGGGGAAGGGAAAGTGCTTTCAGAATGAGCAGGCTGACTCAGCAAAGAAATCCAAGCCTTTTACTGGCTTGGGAAGTTAATGGGAATGAAAGTCAACAGAGGAAAAGAAAACAGAAAGGAGGCTGAACATCTAGTTTGAAGCGCTCTCTCTGAGCCAAGGCAGGAATGCCAAAGAAACAGCACAGGGAGAAGAAAAACCAAATCGAAGGCAAACAAGGAAGAACCAAGTCCCCACAGCTCAGGTAATGCCATACAACAAATCCAAATATCTAATCTGCACAGGCATAGAGGCTTGCGTTGGACCTTATTAGCCCACACTTAAGCCCCCGTTCTTCACATTCCTCTTGTCTTGTCTTTTTTTTTCTTCATAAGTTTTATTGAATTTTAAAATACATATTAAAAGTTAATACAAAGAAAGAAATAGAAATGCAAAGTAAGAAAAAAAAAGAAAAAGTGATTCCTCTTGTCTTTTCCATGCATTCCCTGAGAAATGAATCTGTTGTCGTGTATGCAGGAAAAGGTTGTGTCTATGTGAGAACCTTCTGCGACTGGATGGAGTCAGACAGGACCTCTGTTCCCCAGATTGCTCTTCTGCATAGTGGCTTGGTTATATATATATATATATCCAAGCCTATATATATAACACTATATATATATATAACCAAGCCACTATGCAGAAGAGCAATCTGGGGAACAGAGGTCCTGTCTGACTCCATCCAGTCGCAGAAGGTTCTCACATAGACACAACCTTTTCCTGCATACACGAATATATATATTATATATATATATATATATATATATATATATATATATATATTATATATATGTATGTTGTTGTTTATTCGTTCAGTCGTTTCCGACTCTTCGTGACTTCATGGACCAGTCCACGCAAGAGCTTTCTGTCGGCCGTCACCATCCCCAGCTCCCCCATGGTTGAGTCTGTCACCTCCAGAATATCATCCATCCATCTTGCCCTTGGTCGGCCCCTCTTCCTTTTGCCTTCCACTTTCCCTAGCATCAGCTTCTTCTCCAAGGTATCCTGTCTTCTCATTATGTGGCCAAAGTACTTGAGTTTTGCCTTTAATATCATTCCCTCAAGTGAGCAGTCTGGCTTTATTTCCTGGAGTATGGACTGGTTTGATCTTCTTGCAGTCCAAGGCACTCTCAGAATTTTCCTCCAACACCACAGTTCAAAAGCATCTATCTTCCTTCGCTCAGCCTTCCTTATGGTCCAGCTCTCACAGCCATAGGTTACTACAGGGAATACCATTGCTTTAACTATGCGGACCTTTGTTGTCAGTGTGATGTCTCTGCTCTTAACTATTTTATCAAGATTTGCCATTGCTCTCCTCCCAAGAAGTAGACGTCTTCTGATTTCCTGGCTGCCAGGAAATTGGATATATGTATATCCAAGCCTATATATATATATATATCTCCAAGCCTATATATATATATATCTCCAAGCCTATATACATATATATATATATATATATATATATATATATATATATATATCTCCAAGCCTATATATATATATATATATATATATATATATATATATATATCCAAGCCTATAAACACACACACACACACACATATATATATATATATATATATCATAATTTATATCACCGCCCATCTCCCCCACAAGGAGGGACATATTTGTTCTATATGCTGGTGGGTTGTCCTTCCCTATTCCTGGATGGACTGTGAAACAGTGACTCCTTGCTCTCCCTTCGATCAAGCCCTTTCTACTCTCTTTTTGGTCGTTTTGCACCCAAACTACTGAAGGGGCATAAAGCTCTCCCAACCTTAGACAACTGTGTTGCCTTAGAGGTTCCTCATCACCATCACCAGATGGAGCAAACAGCTGATCACATGAAAGGCACTGGCCCTCCTGCTGCAGGCTGGCAAAGGCATCTGAGTGTCCTGGTGTGTCCTCACTCAGGGCTGCATCTCCTTGAGCTGCTGGATTCCTCTCTCATACTTGCTGGGCTGTGACTGTGATCTGATCACTCGTGTGGATCTGCAAGCTGGAGCAGGCTACAGGGCAGGCTCCTCTGCCATGTGATCTTGTGGCCCCAGAAGGGAAATCTCTCCCCCCCTTTGCTGTGGCAAGCGGCCTCAAAAATTCTGGCTTGTTGTCGTCGTTGCTGCTGTTGTTGTGGCAAGGGTCTCGGCTTTTCTGCTTCTACAGCTAAAGGCTGCAAAGCGAATCACTTCTGGAAACTGACCCCACTTCTGCTGCTGCTTCCCACACTCCTTGCCTTTCTCTCACTGACGCAAATTCTCACAGATGAACAACTGCTTCTTATCTGATGGCTTTTATTCTTGGATTGACCTGTATATCATTAGTCTCATTAGTCTCAATTATTATTTAATAAATTGTACTGATTGGTTATTATTATTTCGGTTTTGGACTTCTGGGACACATCAACAGAATAATGGGAGGCCCCAGTTCATTACTTTCCTACTTAGTTATACTGTAAATTGCTTGATACTTTTAGCGATCAGTTTCATGTGTTTCATTCAGAGTGTTTTTAGACAGAATTACCTAGTTTCAATCCAGCAGTAATTAACAGCAATCACCCCTAAATACTACATCCAATTCTGGGCACCCTATTTTAGGAAGGGAGTTGACAAACTGGAGTGTGTCCAGCGGAAAGCAATCCAGATGTTAAGGGAGGTGGAAGGAAAAACTAAAGCAGAACAGTTAGGTATTGTTTAGCCCGGAGAAGAAAAGACTATGGGGAGATACAGCTTTCTTCCAGCCTTCAGATGAAAGGCCACCCTGTAGAAGGTAGGCAGAATTATTTATATAATTATAAATAATAATTTATTTATAATAAATAATTCAGAATTATAGTTGTTCCAGAAGTCAGGACAAGAAACAACAGATTTAAAGCCGATGTTGGCGAACATCGGGGAAAACGGTTCCTAATGGTAAGAGCTGTTCAGAAATGGAACAGACTTTCCTTCACAGGGAGGTGTTCAAAGGATGGCTGGACTGCTGTTTGCAGGGATGCTGTGGTAACGGATTCCTGTCCTGGGGAGGGGTTGGACATGATGGGCTCCGAGGTCCCTCCCAACCCTTACATTCTATGATTGCATAATTCAAATGAAGTGAACAATTTAAAAACCAGGTAGATTACTTTGATCGTGCCTTGGCATCCATGAGAGCTGCCTTCCCAAACTTGAAGAAACCTAGGAGTCTCTAGAGAAACCATGTGTGAAGGAAGCAAGCTGGGGGCAGCCTATTCTGTGCGTCTGCCTTCCCCGAATGGGGGACCTCCAGAACATGTAGAACTGCAACTCCCAGAATTCCTAGCGAAGGTGGCTGTGCTATCTGGGGAATTCATACCCCTGAAGCATCACACAGTTACTGAGTTGGAAGGGTTGACTCAAACCAATAATGCAGGAATTCAAGATAGACCCTCCCCAGCAGGTGGCTGTCCGGCCTCCGTTTGAACGCATGCAGTGAAGGGAAATCCCCACCTCTCCAGGTCATGGGCTCCACTGTTCAACGCCCCAAAGGGACTACAGGGGAGTTAAATCAGAAAAATGACCTGGTGGTAAGGAAAGGGTTAGGCTCTTGCCCACATGCTGGGGTCTTGATGTAACCAACCTTTTCAACCACTATGGAAAATCTTACAAGCAAATGCAGCCAGGAACCCTCAGCCCCTTCTCTTCCCCTAACTCCCCAGATGCAGCGCCTCGGGGTGAGGCTTGACACCTGCTTCCCCCTCGCGCTCTGCCCTGCCTGCCTGCCAAACACTGACTGGGGCCACTGTTTACAACATTCTTGGTGGAGATAAAGCTTTGGAATGCAGCAGAGGAAGAGGCCTGTCTCGGGTTTCTTTTCTGGACCAACAGGACACTCTGAGACCCAGGAAGGGGAAGAGGCGCGAAACTGTCAGTGCCTGCGAGGCCAGAAAAGCCTGCGAGTCAGCAGAAATGCGGGATCAGGGCCAACCTGTGACGTCCACCTGCTCGGGCATTTCTCTCAGATCGGAGGGCTCACAGAAGCCAGATGCGGCAGAGGCAGTCCAATGGCGGGTCCTGCAGACAAACCCCAAACCAGCGTCTCTTGCTGGCAACCAGCTCAGGGACCAGAGGTAGTCCTCAGCCACCACGTTGTCTGCCTCTGGCTCAGGGAGGACGTCTTTCAAAATCTGCCCAAGCAGAGGGCAGATTTGCCATGGCCAAGCCTTTGCCAGCAAGTTCCACTGATGCCAATCCAGAAGCTGCCCAGATGCCATAAAAAGACCTACCGGTCACCTGCATGAGGAGCAACTACACACACAGCTTACATTGGCACCCTCCTCACTCGCAAGACACCGCGTGCCTCACGGGCACGGCCAGACCTGCCCAGAGAATGGTCCACGCAGCCAAACGCCAAGCGGTGCCCTAATGAGGGGCTCCGGGCGATTCAGCCAGAGCACCCACCCTCGGTGCCCGCTTACTTGCTTCGCCGGCAGGACAGTCCTGGGAATTGCATTTCTGGGTGTCCTCCGGCCACTGTTCGTGCTCACACAAGCTGCGGTCTTCTTCTGCCTCCCCGGTTTTCGTGTTCAAGCATTTCACCTGCCTCCTCTGGATGCCCTCGCCACACGTGGCCGAGCACTGCGGGAAGCAAAAGAGCTCTCTGACCACCCGCCCTGCCCTGGCTGGCTTCCCTCCGAGGGCAAAGGAAGGCTTCCTCCGGCGAGGATGGAGCGGAGAGAGAACGCTGCAGAAGTGGGCTTACCTGCCCCCACGACCCCACGGTCCACTTGGTGCACGGCTGGCCGTTGCAAGCTCTCGTGCTGTTTGGCCGCAGGGCTGGGTCACACCTCCCCGATCCGGGGCACGTCACCAGGCGCTCCTGCTCACCTCCCCCGCACAGCTCCGAGCACTAGAAGGGAGGAAGAGGCGTTCAGCGGTACGGATCCAACTCAGAAGCGGCTGGGGTGGCCAGCTCCCTCAGGAGCTCGCTTCCCGCCAAGCCGCCACGGGTGTCCCAGGCCGGGTGCCGATCCTCAGCTGGGGAGCATGCGCAGCGAGGACCCCCCCCCCCCCCGAGTAAGCAAGCAAAGCGCCGCTCCAGAGCTACTCCGGCTTCCGTTTCAGTTGAGGTGGTTCTGGCACTGCGGTAGCCAGTTCTGGTGGAGCCCTTGAGACTCCTTCTTGGACATGCGGTGCTCCAGGCCAGAAACACCAGCCCAGTTTCTAGTCTGGCTTGTTTCCCTCTCTCCTCCTTTAAAGGCTGTCTCTCTGAGGGCTGCTGGCCCACGAGCTCAGCTGGGAATTAATTCCATTTTCTAACATTCAAGGCACCTTGTAAACAATACATCATTAACATAAAGAGACCAAGGATGGTGGCATTCAGCCAGAAGTTAGAGAACTCCTGAGTGTTTGTTATGCCACCCCTGGTGTGTGCCTGTGTCTGTGTACAGCTAAAGGGAG
This sequence comes from Charina bottae, assembly GCA_023362775.1. NCBI lineage: Eukaryota > Metazoa > Chordata > Lepidosauria > Squamata > Charinaidae > Charina > Charina bottae. The sequence goes on from JALMGJ010000010.1 coordinate 1,295,377, forward strand.
AAACACCAGTACCCTTTCCAACAGCTTCCTTTGGTGGTAGAAAAGCATGGCTGCTCCTTTGCCTGCATTGCCCAAGAGAAGGCTCCACTGAGACCTTCTCATCTACCTTCCATGGCATTCACCTGGGCAGGTGTTCCTGCCACCTCTCCTGAGGACTTATTGTGCTCATCCCCTGAGATGCCAGGGCATGAGACTGCTACCTGCCACAGAAAGATGGGTCCCCTTCTCAGGACTTTGTGGTATTGTGCAGCCTGACCTGCTTGAGACCCTCCAAGCCCCCTCTCACCACTTCTCCAGGGGCCCAAGTCTATCAAGAGGGACGGTCCTGCTGGCTGCCATCTCAGCTCTGGACTCGGACTTAGGGCAGTTTTCCCAGAATGCCCAGCATCTGGGAGAGCCAGTCAGAAGTTCAGCCACTTACGACCCAGAGCTTTTCAGAGCCAAGGGTTAGCCGCCCTCGTTTGTCTTGGGTGGCGATTTTCACAGTGCCTGGGCGCTGACCCTCACTTGCCATGCCTAATGTTGAAGTGGCGAATGGAGCAGTGCCAGGCAGCTCACGAAGGGACTGGCACACACACAGCTGGCTGTGTGTATAACAGCCTGGAGAGCCCCAGCCAGGACCTCATTTTCCTGTTGATAGAGATGAGTTTAGCACAGAACGTGGAAGAAGCTGAAGTTACATGGAGAGCAACATTTCGTGCGATGAGAGGCAAGCTTGGTCTTATGGAATTGTCTAGTATAGTTCACTGGACATTACTACTGGACCTTAACAAAAGTTATATTGCATAGTCTGCTGCCTGATCAATAAACTCAGCTGAATAACATATGTGGGGTTCGAGGAAATAAGCAAAGACTGTTAGGAAAATAACCACAACGGGCAGCGTGTGTGTGTGCTTGAAGTAAAGTAGGAAATAAAGAATTCAGGATGGAACAGTAGAAAGAGTAAGAAAATTCAAAGTTTTAATATAAAAACAGTATACCATATAAAAATGTTCACAGATCACCTGCTTATTTTTCTTTAGTTAAAGAAGATATAGTTTAATTATGAATTGAAGTAAATGAATTTCACAGAATAGCAGGTTTAGAAGATAATTTTGATAAATCTATTACGTGAATTAACATCAATAAAGAATTAGAGAATAGCTGATACAAATTATTCTTATATATTATTTAAATTATTTTTTAAAATTTCAAGTATTTTTAATCCCATTGCCTACCATTTGGTTTTGTATATTCCAAAGAATATTTTCTTAATTTATGTATGATAAAAAAAGAACGAAGATTACCCAATCTATACAGTATAAACAAAACCATGAAGGAGTTTAAGTAAATAAAATTTGAAACATTATTTTGATGCCTTGCATCTAAGAAAATAAAATTGTATGTCTATGTTAAAAATAAGAGAAATGGAAATAGAAATTAATTATGCAAAACAAAAAAAACTGAATTTATAAACAAGCCGGGGAAATGGCTGGTGTATAAATTATGAAAAGAAAAAGAGAAAAAAATGATACTGAAATTACAAGATGGAAATACTATGACAACAGACAATGTAAGTATACAAAAAATATTCCATCAATTTTATTCAGTTATATAAAGAAGAAATTCCCCCAGTGAAAGTTGATGAATATTTAAAGAAACAAAATTTACTGAAGATTACTGATACACAGAAACAAATAATGAATGGACCTATAGCAATAAGGGAAAATTGTGAAGCTATAAAAAAAGACTCAAACAGGGAAAGCGCCTGGACCAGATGGCCACCAGATTCCTATTATAAACATTTTGAGGATGAACTATTACAACCCTTGCAAAAATGATGAATTCTATCTTATAGAATGGAAGAATACAAAACAGTTGGATAGAGGCTAACATAGCATTAATACCTAAAGAAGGCCAAGACTTGACTTTACCAAAAAAATATCGACCAATGTCATTACTGAACAATGACCATACGCTACTCACGATGATTTTGGTTGAGAGGATGAAAATAGTTTTACAGGATTTCGTTCTTGAAGATCAATGTGGGTTTTTACCCAAAAGACAGATAAGAGATAATATTAGAAAAGTATTGGACACTTTGGAATACCTAGAACAACATAATGAAAAACAAGCTGCACTGATCTTTTGAGATGCAGAAAAGGCACTGGACAATTTGAACTGGACTTTTCTGTTTAAAATTCTGGAAGATATGGACTTTGAAGAGAATTTTATTAAATGGGTGAAATCAATTTAATACCTTACAAAAGGCACAAATACTTGTCAATGGAGAAATAACAAAACCTTGTGAGAACAAGACAAGGATGCCCTTTATCTCCACTTTTGTTCATTCTAGCTCTTGAAGTATTGAATAGAGATATAAGACAGGATGAGAGAATTGCTGGAGTGAAGATTAAAAGACAAATATATAAATTAAGGGCATTTGCTGACAATTTGGTGCCAGTTTGCTTCCGGGTCCAATTCAAGGTGTTGGTCATTACCTTTAAAGCCCTACATGGCATGGGCCCAGGTTATCTGAGGGACCGCTTGCAGGGAGGGCATGCTACGGACCCCCTCAATGAAAGAGTTCCATCTAGCGGGGTCTAGGAGGCGAGCCTTCTCTGCAGCGGCACCTGCCCTATGGAACATTCTTCCCCCAGAGATAAGACAGATTCCTTCACTCCTGGACTTCAGAAAAAAATTGAAAACCTGGCTCTGTGAGCTCGCCTGGGGCAAGAGGGAAAGTAGTCAAGCTTGGGGATGGCTGATCGCTTAGAGCAGGGGTCGGCAAACTTTTTTTGCCGGGAGCCATTTTGACATGCTCGTGCACATTTTGAAGTGCTCGAGAGCCAGGGGGAGGGGTTTGCGGGCGGGGGCCAATCGCGTGGAAGGGGGCGGGGTTTGCGGGCAGGAGCCAATCGCATGGAAGGGGGCGGGGGAGGTTTGGAAGAAGAAGGGAGAGGCTCGACTGATTCGGCGGCAGTGCTTCCAGGTTGTCGCTGCGGCGGCAACGGCTGCCCCTTCGAAAGGGCAGGCTCCGGGGACCCCGAAAATGCCCTCAGTTTAGGCAGGGAGGCTGCGCGCAAGCTGCCTCAGCTGTTCTGCGGGGAGAATTTCCACCCCAGGGCAGCGTGTGCATGTGGGGAGGGGAGGTTTCTGCCTCCCTGCCGGAACCGAGGGCATTTTCGGGGTCCCCGGAGCCTGCCCTTTCGAAGGGGCAGCAGCAGCAGCAGCTGCAGTGCTGCCCCTTCGAAAGGGCAGGCTCCGGGGACCCCGAAAATGCCCTCGGTTCCGGCAGGGAGGCAGAAACCTCCCCTCTCCACATGCACACACTGCCCTGGGGTGGAAATTCTCCCCGCAGAACAGCTGAGGCAGCTTGCGCGCAGCCTCCCTGCCTAAACTGAGGGCATTTTCGGGGTCCCCGGAGCCTGCCCTTTCGAAGGGGCAGCACTGCAGCTGCTGCTGCCGCTGCCCCTTCGAAAGGGCAGGCTCCGGGGACCCCGAAAATGCCCTCGGTTCCGGCAGGGAGGCAGAAACCTCCCCTCTCCACATGCACACGCTGCCCTGGGGTGGAAATTCTCCCCGCAGAACAGCTGAGGCAGCTTGCGCGCAGCCTCCCTGCCTAAACTGAGGGCATTTTCGGGGTCCCCGGAGCCTGCCCTTTCGAAGGGGCAGCACTGCTGCTGCTGCTGCCGCTGCCCCTTCGAAAGGGCAGGCTCCGGGGACCACGAAAATGCCCTCGGTTCCAGCAGGGAGGCAAAAATCGCGCGTGCAGGCTGCCGGGCTTCCCGACGCACAGCTGATTGGCGCGGAGAATTTCCACTCCCTTCAGCACTTCCGGCTTGTCACGCGACACACAGTTTGGAAAGCCCTGCCCATCGTCAAGATGGCTGCTGGAGACGGCTGCCAGGTTGCCAGGGGTATGCCCACAGCAACGCACACCATGCCCGCTGCCGCGCCTGCCCCACCACACTCGCTGCCGCGCCACGCCTGCCTGCGGAAGAGCCACACTCAAGGGGCCAAAGAGCCGCATTTGGCTCGCGAGCCGCCATTTCCGACCCTTGGCTTAGAGCCACCCCAAATATTTTAAACAGACTTCAGCAGCACGGCAAACCATCTGCCACTTGGTTTTAATTTTAATTTTAATTTTAATTATATTTATTATATTTTATTTTTATTTTATTGTGTTTTTATGTTGTTGTATTATTGTTGTGATTGTGAACCGCCCAGAGTCCCTCCTTGAGGGGGAGATGGGCGGTCATAGAAATTTAATAAATAAATAAATAAATTTTGGAAGACCCTTTGGAAGGAATAGAAATATTAATTGAAAAATTAAAGGATTTTGGTGTGTTAGCTGGATTTAAAATTAATAATGAGAAAATGAAGATGTTAACAAAAATATGAGGATGGAAAAGCAAAAAGAATTGATAAAAAACAGGTTTTCAAGTTGAGAAAAAAAGTATAATACTTGGGTATGAAGGGTCTAAGCAAACTTGGGCCACAGAGTTTGGCTTGGAAAACACCATGCTGTAATGCTCCCCATAGTGCAACGCTGTTAGAACTCCACAGAGCCAAAGTTAGTGCTTGAACCAAAGACTTGTTACCCAAGGGTGACCCTTGAGATGGGAGCCAGCAAGGCCCAAAAGAATGCTGCATAGAAATGCTAAGCTCTAATTCTACCTCTCTCAGGAATGCCTACCAGCCTGGGACCACCCACCTGGTCAGCATCCCCTTCCTGAGACAAGCTAACATATTTACCTGGCTTTTCTGTAGTAAATCCTTTGTTTCCCTCCTAAGATGTAAATGTGCAAAGATGTGATTTTATGGTTTTGACCTCTTGTAACTTACTTTGCTTGTATAATCCGAATGTTCCTAAACCGTTACTCTTATCTGTATAAGATGCAAGTATTAATCTGTGTCCTCCAGGATGAACCCATAGAACAATTGGTGTGAATGTTCACAGGCCCATCTCTTTGTAACTATGTTGATAACCCACGTCACCTCATGACCTGATGGATCCCAGAATCCCTCAGCCCTGGGCGGGACCCTGATCCCCAAAAGCTAGCCAATCCCAGGGAATGGTCAGAGGACACCTCACCCACATATGGGCATACCATCATCATCCTCACTTCCTGCTTGTATTCTCTGTATAAAAGCTTGTGTCTCTGTACTTGGGATGGCTGCTCCACTCAGAGGTCACCTGCACGTGACACCTGTAGGACTGCCATCCAGCAACCTTGCTTGGCGCCAAATAAATTTGCTGTTGTCCGTTCCCAAAGTCTCTGTTGTGTACTTGGCTTATTCTGGAAGGTGCATGGTAAGTTTTGGTGCCTAACATTTGGTGCATTGGCTGGGAATCGGGGAGTACCTCTGAACCCCCTTAAAGGGAAGCAGACTCTCTGAACCAGCCTGTCAGGGAAAAGCAGCTTGGAGATTAGGCAACGCCACGAGCACTCCCGGACCTGTGTTTTTTCCGGTGGTTTTTTCCTGCCTCTCAGCTGCCAGACTCTGTACAGCAAAGAACCCTAAACTGCCTGCAACTGAGACTTTGAAAACGGACCCCTCGTCAGGATTGAGAAGTCAGGACTGCAAAAGAATTACCAACGTTGGTGAGTACGACTTTTCTTAGGGGGGGAGTGGTGTGTGTGTGTGTGTACATGAGCCGTGGTATTTCTTCACAAGGAAGTAGCCACGAAGCGGCTGTGGAGACCCTTTTGGGTCTCAGGGAGATCCTTGTCGCAGTTCCCAGAAGCCCGACTTAATTGGGTATCTAGACTGCTTTTCGGCTAGCTGGGTCGGCATGGATCGTGCGTTTGGAAGGAATGTCTGATGATCCCTAGTGAAAACTCCATATTGAAGCATTGAAATACCAGAGGGCTAGAGAGAGCCGGAAACTCTGAAGAAGCTAGCTTGTTCTTGGTGCAGGAGCTCGTAGAGGGAGGACAGGTGCACGTCCCAGTCAGGCTAGGAGGCAGGGTGCCCCTATAGGACTGAGAAAATCCTGAGAGTTCCTGCGGGTCCAGTGGGACCCTTGGTGGCCGGAGTGGCCGATTCCCATATTTATTCCTTCTGCTGATTGCATAGTAACGGCAGACACCCAAAGCTTTCCTCCGACCAGAGAGATTATCGGGGTTGGGGTCCAACCTCGTCCTCTGTGGAACGAAAACCCAAGACTACCCCCCACCTCAGGCATGCCTCCAGGCTGCGGAGTCCCAAGACCTGGCAAGTCTTGTGACGACGCTTCCGAGAGGCCCCTTCCAGTGGAAACGACTCTATCCCCCGCCTCCAGGCACGCCTCCGGGCTGCGGTGTCCAAAGACCTAGCAAGTCTCACGACGACGCTTCCCGAAAAGGCCCCTTCCAGTGGAAACGACTCTATCCCCCGCCTCCAGGCACGCCTCCGGGCTGCGGTGTCCAAAGACCTAGCAAGTCTCACGACGACGCTTCCCGAAAAGGCCCCTTCCGGTGGAACCCCCCCGTCCGAAGAGCGAACCACCTGCAGAGCTCTGTAAAACAGCCTTTAAAAGTCAGCCAGCGCCTGCTGGGAGGCTGTCCAAAAAGAAGAGCAACCTTTAAAATTACGCCAGCGCCTGCTGGGAGGTTGTGGGGGAGTAGAGCCTTAAATTTATCCGCTCAGCAAGTCCAGCGCCTGCTGGAGGTTCAACAATAGCGAACCTTAAATTTGCTACCGGCTAAGTCCAGCGTCTGCTGGAGGCTCTGTTCCTGGCAAAAGAGATTCTGACTCGCTTCCCTCACACACACCATTTCCTGGACTGTCCCCTTTTAGCTTTCTGCTGCCGAATATGGGAAATTTTCATAGCCATGCGAAGACCAACCCATCGACGAGGGCAGGAAATAAGGGAAGTCCCACTCCTCTCCGCTGTGTCTTGAAACATTGGAGTCTTCTCAAACCAAAAGCGGGTTGTATGACATCCCCCAAAAGTCAAGACTCCAGGCCTTTTGTGCAGAAATTGGCCCTTTTACCCGCCCATTTGCGGAAGAAATTAGCCACTAGATGGGTCACTGGACCCTGAGTATCTTAAAGTTTTTTCCAAACTTTCTGGCGGGCCAAGAGAGAGAAGAAGAACAGATTTATGTCAGACTTACATTAATCTCACTAGCCGAGCAGATTTACTGGAACAAAGTGGCATTTTTGTTCCTGACAAGCTCACACCTCCCTCCCAACACCAACAGAGGAGGGGGAGGAGGATGGCGTCTCTCAGCCCCTGCTAACAAAGTGAAATTAAAATTGCCCTTGTTAGCCAAAAGGCCCCCAGAAGTCTAAAGAATTGCAAAACTCACCACCAGCTATCTCAAAAAGGGGCAGCTTTAAATGCCTCATTCGGTTTGTCCTCTGTTTAAATGTGTGAGTTAAGTTATAAAGCAAAGTGTGAAATTGTGTGGGTCTGTCCCTTTGGAATGCTTGGGAAGTAAGTACGAAAGCCTTTTCCCCTCCCCATTGTTCAGCTTGGTGCCTAACAGGTATTATTATGACTAATATGAATTGTATGTTATTTCAAAATAATTATGTTAAGGTATGGAATGAAATCAAGAAGGATATGTTAAGATGGGAAAAATTACACTTGTCATTGTTGAGAATAATTTCTGTGATAAAAATGAATGTATTACCTAGAACAGCCTTTCTCAACCTTTCGACCCTGGAGGAACCCTTGAAATATTTTCCAGGCCTCGGGGAACCCCTGCACATTCAGGCTCAAATATAGGCCAGAAGTTACAAAAGTATTATATTTGTTTCATGTGTAGGCCTATATATATGCATTAACAGTGTTCTTAAACTAAAAATAAAGAATGAAAATTACTTTTTTAATGTGAAGTTGCCAGAATTTTAAATAATTTTTTAAATAAATCGTGATCTCCCAGGGAACCCCTAGTGACCTCTTGTGGAACCCGAGGGTTCTATGGAACCCTGGTTGAGAAACCCTGGACTAGAATGTTTCTGTTTCAAACAATACCTATTTTGACAACTGATGTACCATTTAAGCAATGGCAGAAAGATATATCTAGGTTAATATGACAAGGGAAAAAACCAAGAAATAAATTTAAAATTATTCAAGATGAAAGGCGGATTGGGACTGCCTGATCTGAAATTGAACTTTGCAGCTTGCTGTTTCATTTGGATGAAAGAATGGGTGTTACTGAGAAACAAAAGAGAATTAGAAGAGCATGACCTGAGATCTGGATGGTATGGTTTTTTATAGTACGATAAAGTTAAGGTTAATGTAGACTTTAAAAATCATGTTAGAAGTGCCATATTGAGAATATGGAATAGATACAAACCCAGGCTGTGCCCTAAAATGCCTTTGTGGATCTCAGCACAAGAAGCATTTTATAGAAAAGGAACATATGACAAAGAGAAATGGTTAACATATCAAGAGTTGTTAGAACAAGAACATGGAAAATGTAAGATGAAGTCAATAGAGCAATTGACCGTGGAGGGATTTAGTTTCCAATGGTTTTCGTGTGTATAGTTAAGATTTAAAGGAGACATTTAAACATAGGACATAATTTGAAGCTGAATTATGTGCAAATGATGAACATGTAATTGCTAAAATGTATAAGCTTTTACTGAAATTTGAAATGGAAAAAGAACAAGTTAAAGAGTGTATGATAAAATGGGTAAGAACACTTGTTACAATATACAGGTGGATCAATGGGAAATATGTGGCTGAAAGGACTGAAATTGACATTTAAAAGATAATTTTTATAAAATGATATACCGTTGGTATATGACACCAGAAAAACTTTCTAGAATGTATAAATGTACTTCAGATCTATGTTGGAAATATGGAAAACATGAAGGGTCATTTTATTATGCTTGGTGGGCTTATAAAAAAGCTAGAATATGTTGGGTTCAAATACACACAGTGATAGGTAAAGGTAAAGGTTCCCCCCGCACATTTGTGCAGTCGTGTCCGACTCTAGGGGCCGGTGCTCATCTCCGTTTGTTAGCCGAAGAGCCAGCGTTGTCCGAAGACGCTTCCACGGTCATGTGGCCGCATGACGCGTGCGGAACGCTGTTACCTACCCACCGAAGTGGTACCTATTCATCTACTTGCATTTGCATGCTTTCGAATTGCTAGGTTGGCAAGAGCTGGGGCGAGTGCGGGAGCTCACTCCGTCACACGGGCTAGGGATTCGAACCTCCGAACTTGCAATCTTCCGATCGACAAGCCTGGCGTCTTACCCGCTGAGCCACCACACCCCCTACACACAGTGATACAAAGAACTTTAAAGATTAATATTCAAATGAAACCAGAACTTTTTTTGCTGGGATTAATGGACAGACAATTAGAAAAGACTTATGGAAGATTGTTTTTGTACATGGTAACTGCAGCGAGATTATTATATGCACAAAGATGGAAAGACTCTGAAATATCCACAATGGAGGAATGGTTGGTGTAGATGACAGAATTTGCAGAGATGGCAAAATTAACTTCTTTGATCAGGGAAAAGACAACTACATTTGTCAGTGACTGGAAACCCTTTATGGACTTTTTGCTGAAAACTAAAAAAATGAACTTGTGATTTATGGGTTTGATGATTAGAAAGGGTAGAATATGGAAAGAAGGGAGCCATGATATAACCTTAGAGAGAGACGATAGGGTATAAGTGCATTTATAACTGCTGTAAAGAAGATCAGAAGCCCCTCCCTCCCTCTTTTATTTACTTATCACTTTTCTCTACTTTTCCTTCTTTAAATTTGTATTGTTTTTACTCTGTAAATAATTTCAATAAAAATTACCTAAAAAATAAAATAAAAGGGACCGCAGGTGTCTTAGTGGTTAAGACGCTGGTTAAGACGCTGAGGCAGAGGCCATTAAGGCTGACAGCTCGGCAGTTCGAATCCCAAGAGCGCGAGCCGCATGCCAGAGTGAGCTCCCGGCAATTTGTCCCAGCTCCTGCCAACCTAGCAGTTCAAAAGCATGCAAGTGCAAGTAGATAAATAGGTACCACCTCGGTGGGAAAAATCACAGGGACATGAAAGGAGCCTCCTCGGGCGTCCCCCAGGCAACGGTGATATCACCGGCAAATCCTTACACTACAAAAGCACCTTGGTGCTTCTGACACGAGAAAAAAAAAACCTAAAAAATAAAATTGTATCATTAGAAAAACAAATAGTGTTTAATTGGTACAAATTACATTGACTACTATTTCATCTCCAGATGTGTCAAAATAAATTGGCTCCTGATACTCTTCCACTTCTCCCATTCCTTATCTTTCTATTTCAAAGCAGGAAAATTAATTACAAGGAATGGCTAGAGGTTTTTATAGCATTATATCCTTAAATAGAACTATTGAATATGCTGAAAAGTACTCAGTATGCTGAAATGTACCAGTTTCAGGTTCAATCAGATCTACATAAAGATCTCATCGATTGAGACCATGAACATTTCAAAAGTATTTATTTATGGTTTTTGATATCACCAAGGGGACTCCTGCAATTTACAGCACCAAAATCAAGACCACCAAGAGGTCTAAGAAACTGGAAAGGAGTCCCCTCATCTAGGTCTGAGTCAAGGTCGTCCACTGCAGTGACCAGGGCAGCTTCTGATTCACATTCCATGCCTGAAAGGAATCTATATAATCTGCTTCATCTACATCTAGGGCAGCATTCCTCAACCTTAGCAACTTTAAGATGTCTGGACTTCAACTCTCAGAATTCCCCAGCCAGCAGCTGGGAGTTGAAGTTCAGACATCTTAAAGTTGCTAAGGTTGAGGAACACTGATTTAGGGCATTCTGCAGCTACATCTCTACCACATTCTCGACAACTTTCCCTGAAAACGGAAGGATGGAGATCTGGCAGTAGTTGTCAAAAATAGCTGGATCTAGGGAAAACCTCTTCAGAAAAGAGTGGATCACCTCCCCCTCCAAGGCGATCAGCACCATCCTTACCACAGAGAACTGTTCACTGCCACGCAAAGGAGTTGAGAGTGGCAGAGCATATGCTGCACAGCATCCTGTCCACTTCATCAGAATTCACAAGCCAAAACGAATCCCAAGTAACATTACAAGACATAACCCCAACCACCTCTTCAGACCACAACCACGGGGAATCCAGACTTGAATGGATGTAAGCAGTTTTATTAGCGAAATATTGCACAAATCCCACAGTGGTCAGTGGGAAGATCCCTCTCCAATCGCTCTGCTCTGGGAGTGGGGGGAGGGGGGAGGAGGAAAAAACCGAGCAATTTCTGTAGGCAATCGCTCAGATTTCTGTAGGCAATCGCTCGTGTCTGACCCGTTTCCACCCCCTCCCCCCTTGCAAAGCAGGGGGATTGGAGAGGAAGGGATTGCAAGAGAGGAAGCAGCCACACAATGGGGAATACACCAGCTGTTTGCTGAGCATGCTTGCGGCTGCTGGCACCAGCGCATTGCTTTCGATGTGTATTCCCAATTGTGTGCCTGCTTCCTCTCTTGCAATCCCTTCCTCTCCAATGGATGTAAATAGAAACATTAATTCCCTTCTTACTAATTATCCCAGCACGGGGGGAGCATCCCAAAGGGTGGGGGAGTGGGGAAAAGAGAAGCACAGTCAGTGTCACATGATTTCCTGCTTAGTAATTGCTTTGCTTAGTGACAGAGTGGCTGGTTCCAATTGTGGTTGCTAAACGAGGACTACCTGTACCTCTTTTGAGAAGCATGTGGGCCCTACTGGTGATGTTGGGCTGCCTTTGGGGGCATTTTTGCTGTTGCTTTTGAATTTTTACATGATGCATTGTGGAGTTTGTGGAAACTGAACAGTGATTCAGTTCTTAGGACTGAAGAGCGATTCAGGTCTTTTTTATTTTGTTTGTTCTTGTAAACCACCTTAGTTGGTCTGATTGGGTGGTATATAAGCATACGAGATAAACCAATAAATATATATTCATATATGCAAACATGCACTCCCCGTTTTTTATTCTTGTTTTATCACTTTTTTGTCACAGGTTTTTCTTATTATTTGATATTTCAGTGTTTTTGTTTTGCAGAAAGTAGGAGCAGTAAAGCATTCAGTGTTCCTCTGCTAGAGGGTGTCAGCTGTGTGTAGGAAGCTGTGCAGGCCCATCTTTGGGCCCAAAACAACCCATTTTTTGAGATGCAGCAAAATTCATTCACTTCACAGTTTAATCTAGATGCAACCAACTTGCACTTAACAAATTCTACAGAAACTAAACCAAAGTTATATATTAATTACCACCTTTTCAAAAGTCTGCATTTTGAATAACTCGATATTAAAAAAATGTGCCAAAATTGTACATTAGAAAAAAGTGTGCATTCATTAGAAATACATACAAAAATGCATATAGACTTCCATAGACACGGTTTCAAAAAGTCGTACTGATAAAGCAATGGGAACTGTCTTAAAACTGGAAAAAATAAGATGGAGCAATTCCAAACTTGTCTGATTTGCCTCTCCCTCTTCAGGATGGCAGGCAGCTGCTAGTCAGTTTTGCACTTAGGAGGCAGCCTGAGATGACGAAGCCCCCAGCCCCGATTTCACAGCTTGGCAATTGACAGCTAAGGCCCTGCGAGCTGATGTGGAGTAGAAGGTGCCTGCGAGCCGAGCAGACAGTGCTGAGCCGGAAAAGCCTTGCGCAAAGCAGCCCTGCTCAGTGCTGGACGGGGGAAACCGGGACCACGTCACACGGAATGACCTGAGACTACGTTAAACAGCAGAGTTCCATTCCCTCGTATTCAGTTTCTTTATGGTGAAATTTGGGGAAAGGAATTTGGGGTTTCAGGAGTGTGGAGAAGATTACTTTGAGCACCGCAAGGTTAACAGTGAAGATTCATCACTGAGTAGCTTTTTCTCAGTCCAAATGATGCATTGGATTCATTTACAGGCTACAAAGGAAATGGGGAGAATGCTGAGAACTTTCCTTCAGAGTGAATCATCACTCAGCGGACAATAACAATGAATTAAAGCTGCAGAATGCAACACCCGGGCCAATTCAGCAAGGCCACTTGACTTTGACATCGTATGTGCGTGCCAGCGGGACAGGACTAGTGAATAAGGGCTCAGGTTGCATTTGCAGCCTTCCCTCACTTCCACAGACATTTGGCTCACCTCTCTCCAGGCAGACGTGTACCAGCTCAGACACGGCTTGGTGTGGCACGGCAACTGTGTTGGAGGCTTGTATGAGGCAGTCTGGCAGTGAAAGGGTCGCAGAGGTCGCTGGCCACGGGTGTCGATGCAGTGGATGCCCCGAACTTTCACGCCTCCTCCACAGGTCCTGGAGCACTGGTGACAAAGCAGATAGAGCACAGTAAGAGCAGAAAATGAGCCACATCCTTCTGATGTAGAGCAGAAAGCAGCATCCTCGCTGCCAAGAACAAGAGGCCATTTTGGCCTGCCCTGATGCTGCGAGTCCACCGATACTTTGGGATACTGACGAAGTCAAAGGCCAGCTGGTCCAGACTCTGCTCCGTGCAGGACTTGTAGTACAGGATGGAAGCAGAGCCCCCCTGCAGATGGCCACTCAACCTTTGCTTAAGCACTGCCAGAAGAAGAATCCCCCTTCCTCTGGAGGCCATCTGCTCCTCCACTGAACCAACATTATGGCTAGGAAGTGTCCCAGAGAGTTGGCTGGAAGTTGCTTTCTTGCCATTTCTACTCACTGCTTCTAGACCTGCCTTTGGGAATAACAGAAAACCGTCTACACCGGTTCTTGCTTGAGAGATCTTCCAATCCTTTACATTGACTCTCACATCAAGTATTTAAGTATTTGGTTCCCAGCCAGAATCTCCAGCTTGTCTTGCAATAGTGGCAGGGGGTATTTGTTAGTGGTGGTGATGGCACTGAGCCCTCTGTAATCGGTGCACAAGCGCAAGGAGCCGTCCTTTTTGGTACGAAACAGGACTGGGGCTCCTAAAGGTGAATTGGCTGGTCGAATACAGATAAAAAATTTACAGATTTTTGTCAATGAATTCTCTCAGCGCCTCCCACTCCTTTGTAGTCACAGGATACAGTTTCGGTTTGGGAAGCGGGGCTCCAGGATCAAGTTCAATGGCACAGTCTGTTTTACGATGAGGGGGAAGTTGGTCAGATTCAGCCTCATCAAATGCTTGGGTGTGAGTAGAGTACTGTTGGGGACTTGGGTCGGTGTCCAGGGGTGCATTAAAATCAACAGAATCATTGGCAGCTGCTAGAGCTGATGTTTCAGGCAGAGGGGCATAGTTTGCTGTCAAATCAGTGATTGCAAGTAAAGGTTCTAGGTCTGGCGGAGGTTCAGGTTCCTGCCAGCCGCTATACGTTCCATCACTGAAGTGCAAGCTGCCTGTGACCCAATTCACTGCGGGTTGTCTAGCTTAACCATGCAAGCCCAAGAGTCAAAGAATGATGGGCTATGGGGGCAACTAAAATTTTTAAAGCTTCCCTATGAGTCACAATTGTCATTTCTACTGTTTCGGTATAAAACTGTACAGGACCTCTGCTCATGTCAGACCCATCAAGTTGAGTGAAGGTAACGGGATTTTTAAGTCATCCCACCCTTAGTCTCATTCCCATTACTACAGCAGGGTGCATGATACAACGGGTGCAACCACTGTCCACATGTCCCACTAAGTCCGCACTCCTGCCGGTTCTTAGGGAAGTAACTTTAGTGCCTACTAATAAGCAAGATGGCTGTCTGCTGAGACACTGGAAGTAGCCCAAGAAAGAAGGAAAGCAAAAGGCAACAGTGATAGGGGGAGATATGCCCAATTAAATGCAAAATTCCAGAGGTTAGCCAGAAGAGATAAGGAATTATTTTTAAACAAGTAATGCACGGAAGTGGAAGAAGACAACACAATAGGAAGGACAAGAGACCTCTTCCAGAAAATTAGAAACATCGGAGGTAAATTCCAGGCAAAAATGGGTATGATCAAAAACAAAGATGGCAAGGACCTAACAGAAGCAGAAGAGATCAAGAAAAGGTGGCAAGAATATATGGAAGATCGGTATAGGAAGGATAATAATATCGGGGATAGACTGGATGGTGTGGTCAGTGAATTAGAGCCAGACATCCTGAAGAGTGAAGTTGAATGGGCCTTAAGAAGCATTGCTAATAACAAGGCAGCAGGAGACAACGGTATCCCAGCTGAACTGTTTAAAATCTTGCAAGATGATGCTGTCAAGGTGATGCGTGCCATATGCCAGCAAATTTGGAAAACACAAGAATGGCCATCAGATTGGAAAAAATCAACTTATATCCCCATACCTAAAAAGGGAAACACTAAAGAATGTTCAAACTATCGAACAGTGGCACTTATTTCACATGCCAGTAAGGTAATGCTCAAGATCCTGCAAGGTAGACTCCAGCAATTCATGGAGCGAGAATTGCCAGATGTACAAGCTGGGTTTAGAAAAGGCAGAGGAACTAGAGTCCAAATTGCCAATATCCGCTGGATGATGGAGAAAGCCAGGGAGTTCCACATACTGGGTTTTGGGCCGAGCTCCAGGCTGCTGCCATCTCACTTCGGGTTGGCAATCCAACGTTGATTGCTGTAACTCCTCCATTTCTCGATATTGGTACGGTGATATCCTTTGTCCTCTGCCAAAGGACATTGTTAGATCCAATTTGGCAAACCGGGTTAATCGCACCCCCATTGGTAGGACAATCGGGGCTGCTGCTTCTGATGGTGGGGACTGGGAAAGTCTTACTTCCCCTGGGAGGACACCTGCAGTCCCCAAATCTGAGCTTGGGGACTGGGAAAGTCTAACTCCCTTTAGAAGGAGACCTTCAGTCCCATCATCGATGTCTTCATCTTGCCATTCATCACTCACTAAGAAATCGCCAGGCATTCCTGTATCCACAGCAGGGGTTTCCAGTATCCTCAGGGCAGGTAGCCATGGTGAAAAGGGCATTCAAAGCTTTCTATGAGAGTCTCAGTATCAAAATCCCAAAACCAAGAAACCTTTCAGTCAGTTCATGCTAGAAAGATTCATTTATTAAGGACCAAAATACATGAGGCAAAGGCAATGCTTCGAATGGCCAAATTGGCACGCATAATTTGATATCAAGAACATCCCTGACATCATTTACTATCTAATTGAAAACAAGCTAGTTCCCACTCCAGTTCGACCCCCTCCCATCAGAACGCTCGTTAACCATCCAGGTGTCTTATCAGAAAACGGCCAAGGCAGGAATGTCAAGGCAAGCGGTTCGTTGTGAGCAGCAAGGCTTTTGGCACAAAAGCAAACACGAGTCAAGTTCTTACAATGCTCGACACGTGTACGTATGAAACCATGACAGGCGAACGGAGCTAAAGTGGAGGGAGACTGACAAGCTCCTGCCAACGTTCCTCACAGATGTTAGTTAGTTAGTTAGTTAGACCCTAATTCTGGACGCAGTCAAGGTTTGCCAATTCTCAGAATTGGGCATAGTATGTTTCTCTCCTGAAATATTGTTTTTACTAAATAGCAGCCTTGCCTAAGTCCAATAAAAAAAATGTACATCTAGCCCAGTTGCAAAGCCACTTCTGACCAGAAACATTTGCCATCAGCCGGGAGGATTTTCCAAATCTCCTACCTTGTCAATGCCAGAGATGAATCAGGGAATGCACTGTGAAAAACATCTCCTCTGCTCAGAAAACACCCGGTGTTTGCATCATTTGCTGGCAACGCTCGCCAGAAGCAGAGTGTGTGTGGGGCGGGGGGGCAGGAGCAGGGAGGAACACCGAAGAGCCAGGAGGACTCGGGAGCTGGAGTGGGCAGCTTCTGGCCGTGAACCCTAGCCTTTGCATTTGAGATCGAAGGGGAGGAAGAGCCGCTAAAACCCAAGTCGACTTACGGGTCCACTTGGCAGAGCAGCCCAAGGCAAAAGGACCAACGCACAGGACAAGAGGGGGGGAAAGCATGCACACCTGCGCGCCCAATGAGTGAAAAGTCCGTCTCCACATAAGGCTTTGCTTGGGATTAGGTCTGTCTACCTTACTCCATTTTCCAACACGCCACTTGGAACACGGTCTCAGATAACATCGCCGGGCAGGAGCTGGCTTTCTAGTCGAGTCACAGTCGTTCTCCTTTCCGGTGCTGCAGTACACAGCCCTCCAAGCGGCCCCAAGGCCACAGGCTGTAGAGCACTAGAAGCAAGAGGAATCCCGTCAGCCTCTTCTCTGCTCAGTTTTCCAAAAGGAAGTCCCGCTGCCTCTCCCTCTGGCCTCTCTGGGAAGCTCGAAAACACCAGCTCCACCACCTCTGGATCCCATTCCCACCTGCCTTTTCCCCAGGCCTTCTAAGATCACAACTGGCCAGGAGAGAGGCCGCTGTCTGGACAGATTTCAAAGCCAAACCCCAGAGCCAAGACAGGAGACGCAGCTATATTCTGCAGTCCCACTAATTCATCTACCTGTTTTAGTCCACAAAATGACCCTTGTGGTAATTTGAGCTGAGGCAAGAAGGGAGAAAAGGGGAGAAGCAAAAGACTGCCCAGGGGAGAGTTCTGTCCACAGTGATGATAACATTGGCTTTCCTGAGAACTTACCTCACTCCAGTTTCCAGCTTCCCAGCTGGCATTGAGAGCAGCTATTACAGCAGCAGCAGGAGCTACAGAAGACAGCATCTTCCCTTCCAGTTCCTGAAATTTCACCTTCACAAGGCTGGGCCCAGCACCTCCTTTACTACTAGCAGTTACCGCATGGGGAGATGGGCTTTCACTTCGGTCCCTGGAGAATCCTTGGTCCTCAGTAGACGATATAGGCTTAGTGTCCAAGTCTGTCTTCATCTCATTAGATTGCTTCTGTTTGGGAGGATGTGACGTAGAAGGGGAAAAGTTGGGGAAAGTTGAGCCCTGATGCAAAGAGTTTGATTCAGCTGGTATCGGTGGTGTCAGAGTGTCTGGATGGTGAAATGTGTGTGTCTTTCTGCTGAATCCAGACAACTGGTATGCAGAAGTGAAGGGAGGCACCCATGATGGAAGCTCAGTTGTGAGCGACAGTACTTCTTCGAGGTAGTTTTCTGTATTTGATCCATGGGCCTGGTCAGGCCCTGAGGTGCTACTCATCTCTGCATCCAGAACTGCAGCAGCAGAGGCGGCTTCAGCAGAGGCAGACGGAGGATGGGTGAGGTGGTCAGGTGCCCCAGTTATTCTTGCAGTTGTTGTTGCAACTGTATTTACCTGGTTTTCTTTAATTGTGTAAGCAGTATCCATATTACCTTCACCACCGACAAAGGCTCTATTACTCTGCTTTCTGCTGCTTTCTTCTGCCATTTTCCGCAAACCATGATCATCGCTATCGCTGAGTTCAGGAAACTTGGGGTCCTGCATCCTACTGTCCGGATTTTCTGTGCTGCCAAGAGCACCAGACTCACTTCTCCAATAGTTGTCCTTGGCAGAGGACATTGCTGGAGTCAGTACAGCCAAGTAAGGAGAGCTGGTGGAGGAATCAGATCTTACTGGGCTGTCTTTCAAAACAATATTTGTAAAAGGAGGTTCTTGAGTAGTATCACCAAATACATGTTTGTTGCTGCCAAAAGGAAGATGCTTCACTACCGAAGTGGATGGATGATCTTCCAAAAGTGACGGCTGGAAGCTTTTCCCATCAACTGAAGCAGAAGAGCTGGTGACAACTGCCGTACCAACAGGATCCTGCAACGTGCCAATTGTGCTACTATCCTGAACATTATCATGCTCCTGCCCAGCAGTGGGAGATGTGGTGCCTTGACTAGCCAGCTTGACTTCTGGCTCTGTGATGGGAGGAAAATCAGGAAGCATTTCTTGAGGACCCCCTTCCATCTTGGGAAGAGTCTTGACCCCAAAGCTGGGCTTCAAGTCCTCCCTTCTACTGTTCTTTTCCTCAACCAGGTCATAAGATAAATCCTCATGAAAATTGATAAAATTATAATCATAGTAAAAGTCATCCACAAACACATTTCCCTTTTTATGGCTGTTTGCGGGGAGAACTTCCTCTGTAATAACATTTTCAGATTTGGGAGCTGAAGGACTAAATTTGGGGGCATGATAATTGGGGATGAAATCAATTTCATTAAATAGTTCCTGGCTTGAAGAGCCACTTCCAGACCAGTCGGGAACACTGTTCTCTATCCGATTCCAACAGGGTGAGAACAAGCAGTCGATCTCAGAGATTGGTCTTTCTGCTGGATCACACCTGGCTCCGGCATCAGTGGGGCAGAAAACTGGGCGCCTTTGTGTTCCTTTCCCACAGGTCACCGAGCACTAGAAAGGCAAGCCAGAGGAATTCCAAAAGTGAGTTATTGCTAGACGAATGTGCTTGCCCCATGCAGGAAAGACTGGGGGGGGGAGCTAGCCACCACCCTCAAGTTTCAGGTCTTTGGGTTTCAATATTAACCTTAACTTCTACAGAAGATAAAACTTGATTGTGGGTCCAGGGACAACAACTTAATTGGAAAGAAATGTCTAGCTAAGGATAGAGAATTAAGAATAGATTTATTATCTGGAAGAAAGCAAGCTGATTTGCTGAGGGAAAACAGAGACTTGCAAAACTTTGGCTGGTCTCAAAACAACCCACAGCTCAAAACCACTTGCACCCTATCGATTAACATTTTGCCAAGCCCAGAAGCCCAGAGATCATGTCCAGTCTTGGAAGGGGAGGCTCAAAAACAAAAAGAAAGAGGATTCTATAAACTGGCCCAAAAGGGCTAGTAGAAAACCCACAAGTTCCTGCCAGGCCTCTGTTCTTCTTCCGAGCACCTCCAGGTTCCTATAACTTTTGCACTGTGTTTCTCTCACCTTTGACCAGTTGCCTGTGACCCACTGTGCCAGGCAGAGGACTTCTCGGTTGCAGGGGGCTGTGGTCTCTGGCTTGGTGAGATGTTGGCACTTGTTGGGTTGCAGAGCCTGCTGCTCATCCAGGGCCACACTCTGAATACATAGGACAGTCCTTCTCGTCAGTCCAGAGTCACCACAAGTGGCAGAACATGGCTGCCATTCGCCAGCCCACCACCTGGTGGAAACACCCAGAATGAAAGGGTTAGGTCAGGAGTCTCACCACAGTGTCAATTGTGGACCCATAAAGGACCTTTTGCTACACCCTGAGCTGTCCCATTCTCTTAGACTGAGCACATGCATGTGCCTGAACTCGTCACCGAAAGTCCAGGTGGCAGCTTGGTCTTGGTGTTGCCTGAGACCACTTCTTCGGGAGATCAGGCTGGGTCCTCCATGCACAAAACACTTTGCCATGAATACAGCTTCTGGAGCCACAGGCCTCGGTGAAGTGCTGCCATAGAGGCCCAGCCTCAGGTTATGACTGGGCCCCAAGTTCTGCCAAATTTGCAGAGCAGAGCAGAGCAGCATTCTTCTCCCAGACCAGTATGACTGAGCAGAGCTTTTCTTGTCTATGGCATAGCATCCCACAGTCTGAATAGCTTTGGGGGGCCCGAGAGCTGACCTGGCTGGACATGGTTCATCGTTGCAATTCCTTCGCTTGTCATCCGGCCGGCTAAGAGCATCACAGTACCGCTCCTCCACAAACCCAGCAGCTTTCTCAAGGCAACGCACCATCTGCCTCTGAACCCCTGAGGGCAGGAGGAGAGAGTAGTTATGGGAAGGAAGGAAGGAAGGAAGGAAGGAAGGAAGGAAGGAAGGAAGGAAGGAAGGAAGGAAGGAAGGAACCACACACCTAATCTGGGCACAAGGGCACAGGCCAAGGACCAAGGATACATGTTGGGCATGGCTTATCTGGGGATGGAACAAAATCCACCTGTGAGCAAAAATCACAGAGAGAAATCCGAGTCCCCCATGGCTTACAAACTGTGCTAAACTTGAAACTTTACTGTTCATTTTAAGCAGATCTGAACCTAGGATTAAACCTTGACTTGGAGTAGCTCTCCAAGTTTCCAGAGAGAAGTGTTTTTACATACATGCTGGGCTACACACCTTTCCTTTTTGGGTCTTAAATTCTATCTCACCCCCCCCTTCACTTTTTCATAGGGTGTTACTTCAGCTGCTGCCCAACACAAGGGCCTTTTGAAGAATTTAAATGTCTACCAAAGGGTTTGCTTTCCACACACGCTGCAAATGGCCAAGAGCCTCACTCCTTCAAGGACGGGGAGCAGGGGAGCGAGGGGTCCTAGAATGTTGTCGTTAAGGAGCCATTCAGACAGACGTGATGGGGGACTGAAGTCATCAAAAGTCAGGTTGGAATTACAATAATTATTTATTGTAACCCGCCCAGAGTCCCTTGCATGGGAGATGGGTGGGGAATAAATTTGAAAAATAAATAAATAAAATAAAAAATAAATAAAATAAGCCAAGTACAGACATAGTATGGATCAATAAATAATATGTATTTAATAAACCATATAACTTAAACTTAATAACTTAAACTTAAATAATCCAATAAGATTATTTAATAAGAGACTCTTTCTCACTGTTGCCTACCTCACACACTACGTTCAGCTCCAGTTCTGAGTTGATGTCCCCCCACCTATCCTGGAATTGGTAGAAGACTGACATGAAATCAGGGGAATCATGACCAGGGAAAAGCAGCAGACACGGCGGACCTTTAGCTTTAGTGCCAGCAAAGCGTTTGACAGAGACTCCCGTGAGATTCTAGGAGAGGTGGTGGCAAAAGGTGGGCTGGGCTAAGCAGCCATTAGATGGACCAAGAGCTGGTTGAATGACGACAGAGGGTCAGGCGCTCTGGGTCAGAGTGGAGGGAAGTGTCAATGGGAGTGACACAAGGTTCTCTTTTAGTCCCTGTCCTGTCCCACATATTTATAAATGACTCTCATGAGGAGTTAGAAAATACGATTATCAAATTTGGAGATGAGGCAAAGATAGGGGAGATAGTAAAAAGGGGGCAGTGTCAAGATTCAGGAAGATCCTGACAAGCCGGAACACTGGGCAAAAAACAGCAACATTCATTTCATCTGGGAAAAATGCAAAGTTCTACATTTGAGTAGGAAAAATTAAAGGAACACAAATAGGATGGGGTTAGGGAATCATACATGGAAGCAGTATACAGTATGTGAAAAAGATCAGGATGTCTTGATAGATCACAAGCTGAAGTTGAGCCAACACCGTGTTATAGCTGAGAGAGAGAGAGGTGCCGGTGCCTAAATTACGTCAACAAAAATACTGTTGTCAAGATCAAGAAAAGTTTTCTGTTCTGTTCTGTTCTGACCAGACTGAACCTAGGGTACTGCAACCAGTTCTGGGCACTCCATTTTAGGAAAAATATTGATAAATGCCCAGAGAACATAAATCAAAATAGCAAGAGGCCTAGAAGAGTAAGCTTACAAGGAATGTTGGAGTCATTGGATATGTTTAGTCTGAAAAGAGAAGACTGTATGACCGCTGCATTCAAGCGTCTGAAGGGCTGCCATGCAGAAGGTGGGGCAGGTTTGTTTATAGCTGTTCCAGAATAAGAAATAGGGGGGTTAAAATTACAAGGAAGCAGGCTTTGTTGGACATCAGAAGACTTTCCTAAGGGTAAGAGCTGTTCCGCAATGGAACAGGTTGCCTTGGAAGCAGCGGACTCGTCTTTGTTGGAAGCGTTTAAAGAGAGGCTGGATGGCTAACTGAAAGGGACGCTACAGTAGGGGGTGCCTGGACTGGGCAAGGGTTGGTCTACCTCAGCAACTCTAAGATGCGTGGCCATCAGTTCCTAGAATTCTTAGCAATGGCCATGATGACTGGGGAATTCTGGGAGTTGAAGTCCACACACTTTAAAGTTGTCAAGGTTGGGAAACACTGGTCCAAATGGAGACATTTAGTCCTCCCAACTGTTACATTCTGTGACTGTATGAAAGTGACAGGGTCCAATGACTATAAGCTTGATAAATTAAGGACTAGGAAATGATTGGGATCAGGAAAGGAGCTGAGTCATACCCAGAATCACATATCTGCCTAGACATACTGTACATGGTACAGCAGGTACAGCTTGAGCAATCCTGGGTAACTTTCACAAGCAGTAGAAGATTCTATGGAAATTTGACGTTGCACTGCTGCCCTTTTTGCAGCCCCGAGTATAAAAAGGGAGGATCAGACAGAAGGAAGCCCCCAACATTTTGCAGAATTGGAAAAGCAGTCCCCACACTTCTGGACAAGTTTTACACACCCAATGGTGTTAGCCTGAAATGGCCAGTGGGTCCTGGCTGATCTCACTCCATGGCTCATTCTGTCAGTGGAGCATGTCAAATTTTATGGAATCTCAAGACAGCGCTTCAACAGCGTCAGAATAAGGGGGAAGGCACTAATTCAGTTCAGCCAAGGATGATTGAAGCCTTTGTTACTCATGACTGAGACAAGATGAAGGGAGCATCATGGGGACATGGCAGAAAAATGAGACCACGAGAGCATGTTCTGTCCCAGTTGGGGAAAAGCGGGAAAGGACCTCAAAGAATACCAAATGATATTTCTGACCTGCTGCTTTAATGGCTTATTTGACTGGCCTGCCCCAGGCGACTGATGGACCCAATAGAGTTTCAGAGGAACTCGGGGCTATTCCCAAACCTCCAGCTGAGGCCTTATGAGCAGCGATGATAGCCTAGATTGGATCGTGCCTGTGTGGACTGTATTTGGGGATCACAGAGAATGCCCTGGTTTTCCAAGGAGCTCCAGGAGATGAAATGTCACAAGAAAAGTCTAGAGCACGGCTGTAGGAAAATGAAGAGCAAATCGGACTGAGGACAGGTAAGAACCTTTATTAGGACTTACCTGGTGGAGATAAAGAGAGGCAAAGCAGGCCTGCTTCGCCACTCTTATTGCACCTGCAGGTAGCTGGCCAGCAGCCCCGTTTCAGGTGACCGGGCAGCCTTTCCAGGGTTGCTCTAAAGACTATTCTAGGGATCTGTAGGACAAAACTGCTTGGATCCGCTCAGAGTTAGACTCTGGCTGGGCAGATCCTACGGAAGTGACTGGGATTAGTTTTACCTAATTAGCCCTGAAGAAGTAGACAGCGTCCCTGGAGCTCTGAGCTCTGCCACTTGTGTTTGGGGACCCTGGAGGAAGTGAATTATCTGGACCCTTTTCAGTTGGGTTTCAGGCCAGATTATAATGCTGCGACAACATTGGTTGCACTTGTGGATAGCCTTTGGATGGCTTGAGACAGGGATGGTGCATTCATTCACGCCCTCCTGGATTTCTCAGCAGCTTTTGATACCATCAACCATGGTATCATTCTGAACTGGCTTCGGGGGTTGGGAGCAGGGGCACTGTTTTGCAGTAGTTCTCCTTCCTCTGAGGCCAGTTTCAGTCGATGTTGTTAGGGGAGGAGACGTCAAGCCCCAGATCCCTCTTATGTGGGGTACGTTAGGGCTCAACTCTCTCCCCATTCCTATTCAATATCTACATGAAACTGATGGGTGAAGGGGCTTCCGGTGGGGACATGGCGGTCTGAACAGCTGTGCTCACGAGCTCTGCGAGCAGAACTGACAACGCAACAATTTTCGGGCTTAGGCAGGTTTTTCCTGAAGCCCAGGAGCGTTTTTCTGGAGAGGAAAACACTCGGAATCACCCCATCTGTCCTTGGGAAGGCTGCTTGCAGCCAGAAAATTGCAAACAGCGTTCACGATCAACCAGTAAAAGCAGCCAGGGGGCTGGGGCGTCACCATTTCCAAGCCGCGCTGTAGCCTTAAAGGGACATTAAGACCGGCCACCCCATTTCTAAATCACCCAATTTATTTTTATTTTAAGTTTATGTACCCTAAGAGAGGCTTTCTACAGCAAGGAGAAACGCATTCTCTTGGTGCTTATAGTTATTTTTGTGATTAATTTATTTTAAAAAAATTCTTTTTAAGTTTTGGATTTTGCTTCCCATCCAAATATTAAGGAAGGTTGGGAGTACGTAATCGTCTCCCTGCTATTATTTTTGTACTAAATTTGAAGATTTTAGCATTTTCCTACACATTGAATCTGCTGTTTTGAACTTTCAGCTTTCTGTTGCTACTTTCCCTGGGGAACTGCCTGTTATCATACTTTCACTTCTGTAAACACGTTTCGGAATTTTTCTATTATCTCCCACTTTCGCTGGTTAAGCTCCTAGGGGGCGCTATAATCTACTGCATGAGACATGGAGGATTTCAAGCAGACTTTCTCGGATTTTCATTGAGACTTTAAACAGATCCTTTTTGATTCCTGTCAAGTTTTTATGCAAGGCATTCAGGACATTGTGGAAAATATGAGGTCTAAAATGTGTCGTCTGGTTGGGGATGTCGTGGAAGAAATTGAAGAGCTTAAGAACGATAGAAATGTTTCTTCTAATAGCTAGATCGGGGCTTCTGTTGAAATGCTGGATGAAGATCGGATAGTCGAGTTGAAGAAATTAAAGGGACAGATCAAATTGCTAGTCATAAGTGAAACTGAATTGCTGATGGAATATTATGGAGAAGAAGGGGTTATTATGTATGGGAGGCTTTTTGTTGAGAAGTCGGAGTTCTTAAAGGGGGCAGTTGGGCTGTCTGATTTCATTATGAAAAAAGCTGTGTGTGTATTGTGGGGATATGTAAATGCTCTGGGTTATTTTGAAGTGGGGTAAGGGTTTAAGAATATTTATCTGGATTGCTTCTAGGGCTGGTTTGACTTCATTCATATTTAACAATTTGGATTAAGATTAATAAGGTATAATAATAAATGTTTGGTTTTAGGCTTAATATGATTAAGATTATTATAACTGTTGTATTATTAATTATAATGGCAGGCAATTTATATGCTTTTTAGTTTGATTTTTATTATACTAGACAGAAATGTATAGAGTAGTAGTAGGAAGGAAATAATTAAATAAATTATCTTTGGGGGAAGCTGATTAGGAGGTATATACATATATTTCTTCCTTTTCTTTTAATATAAGGGTATGGAGCAACTGTATTTAGTAATTTTTATAAGGTGCCAATGGAATGATTTATAGAAATAATGTGATTTTGGTTTAATATAGAGTAAGGGATTGATTATGGAAAATTTGTTGTATATCCTTGCTGTTAAAAGTCAGAAGTCACCTCTTCTTGTACTTAAAAAAAAAAAATCCTCATGTTTTCACTCTTTTTTAGTTTTTTCTTTTTTTCTTATTGTAGTTTTTTTCTTTTTTGTAGTTTTTATCTTTGTCTTAAATCTAATAAAATTCTTATTAAAAAAAAGACACTGATGGGTGAAGATATCCATTGGCACAAATGTCATCCATTTGCCAATGATGCTCAGTTACGTATTTCCACCCCTGGCCGTACAAGTGATGCTGCCAAGTGCCTGGAGGCTGCGACAGTTTGGATGGGGGAGAGCAGGTTACAACCCAACCCTGGCAAAAACAAGTGGCACTGGGTTTTGGGGGGCCCTAGATATTGTGATTTTTCATCTTTAAAACTTGATGGGCAGAGTTGGTATACCAGAATTGGGGGTCCTCTTGAACTCATGGCTTCCACTGGCTTCTGCTTAAAGAGCAAGGGGCAGCCATGGCCGGGGCCTTCCTGTGGATTTGTCTCGTGCGGCAGTTGCACGCATTCATGGACCGGGAGGCTCTATTCACTGGGGGGACTTGAACCCAGGTCTCTGCTATTAGTCCAGTATCTTCACCACTAACCAAACCGGCTCTTTTAGTCCAGCTTGTAAACAAGTTTACTACAAAATAAACCCATTAAATTCAAATTGGACTTAGTCCCCCAAAAAGCATACAGGGAACAACTCTGTGAATAAATGCCAATTCAGGGTCCAAAGCCAGTGGTGAATCTTGGATTTCTGAAGTGCATTTAGAATATCTCCAGAGGAAGCAGCTGACACCTTCTCTTCAGTTGGTCTCCAACCAGCAGGGCTGTGCCGAAAAAGCCAACTTCCCATCCCAATCGCTGGCCATGCTCTGCCCTGGCTGCTGCTGAGCAAGGCTTGCCGGGCTGCTGCTGCTGCTGCTTCATTGAACGGGAAGATCTACCACTGGGCACCAGCTCTTCTGCCCACTGCCACCTACTTCTTGACAAACGAGCCCGACAAATGCCTCTCCTTCCATAAATACTTTGCCGGCAGCCAAAACACACACACTTCCTTAGAAATGGAGAATGCATGTTGGCCAGCAAAGAGGAAATATTCCTGGGGGGTCATGATGTTGGAGAATTCCCAGTAGGAAGGCCACTAGCCAAAATCTGATGTATTTTTGGCAGCTCTAACTGCTGGCAGGAAACTAAAAAATCTGCTTGGCTGGCAAACATTCCCTTTCAGTTCAGTTCAGAAGCTGTTTGACAGTGTTCGTCATCCCCGTTTGCCTGTCTTTGTCCTGGATCCAAGCACATGCATTATGTTTCCTTTCTAAGATGGTGTAAACAGCTATTCCTAATTCTGATAAGCCACAAATAGTTTGAGTCGTTTCTCTCAGCCTTTGCAGCACCACTGCTGGCTTTGGATGATCAAGTCTTCAGTTGAATCACTGCCGCCTCTACTAATCCTATCTCAGGGCCCAGGAGCTGCCCCTGGAGGGGAGGGCGAGCCCAGGGTCTTCAGTTTGCCCAAGGCTACAGTGCGCCCGCTCCCTTCCCTATTGGCACTCAGCTTGCTCTCTGCACATAGGCCCAGCTCTCACCTTCACGTAGGTAGACAGCCTAGGTCCCGCTCCCCTTTCTCCCATCCTCCCTCCTCCAGAACTTGGAGAACTTAAGGTGAGCAATACCATGGGGGAGAATGGACAAGGTTGCACTGCTGGGAGTGAATCAATCACTTATTCAGCTTCCCTCCAAAAGAGAGCCATTCACACCATTCCTTAGCACCACAGGATAAGTGGGGGGGAGCTGGCACTTTGCCAGAGGGCCTGTCTGAGTGATGGATTCAGATGAGCCACATAGGTCAGCCAAGCTGTATGTTTCAAAGGACAGCACTCAAACAGCCCATGAGAACTCCAGAGTGGCCATGGGTCATTTCCAGCTCCTTACTGCTCAAGAGCAACCCTATCGAATCATCAGAAGTAGGTGGTCCTACTTCTACTGTCCTACATCAAAGGACAGTGATGACATTTTTTACTGCACCATGGAGAAGCAATGAAGAGTGATCACTGTAAGCAAAAGCGGTCTTCAGATAAAAGGCATTCCAAAAAGAAAAAAGAGAGAGAGAGAGAGAGAGAGAAACCTAGAGACATCTGGCCAGCAGAACTAGCTGCCAAGTCCCAGAGAGCACCCAAGTTTCAGGCCTTTCCCCAAATCCGTTTGCTGCAGCTCTTGCTTATAGGGTCCATGGAACTTTAAGGCCCCTCAGCATGAAGCCTTCCAGCTGGCGTGAGAGACCAGCCTCAGCATTTCTCAGCTGTAGGAATAAGAACACAAGAAGTGCCTTGCTGGATTGGACCCCTGGCCCAGCAGTCTGTTCTCCCAGTGGCCAACCAACCGCCTAAGAAAGCCCACGGGTTTCCCAGCAGTCGGCCTTTAGAGGCAGTCATGCTCCCATCAAGGCTAAGAGCCGCTGATCCCAGGACTTCCATGAACTGGGTCCAACCCTTTTCTGAAGCCAGCCAAGCTGGTAGGCAGCACCACATCTCAATTCTAAAGTTGAAGTAGGAGTCGTTGTGTAAAAAAAAATCCTTTTGTCTGTCCTGATTCTTTCAGGATTCAATTTCATTGGATGACCTCTGGTTCTAGTATCTTGGGAAGGGGAAAACAGCTTCTCCTTGTCCATTTTGTCCACACCATGAATAATTGTATGCACCTTAGTCATTTCATTTGCCTCCTTTCTAGATTAAAAAGCCCCAAATGCCACAACTTTTCTTCAACCTTTCCAGCCCCTCGATCCTCTTAGCTGCCCTCCTCTGAACCTTCTCTAGCTCCACTATATCCTTCTTGAGGTGCGGTGACCAGAACTGCTCACAGTATTCCAGATGCGGTTGCACCATCAGTTTATATAAGGACATTATGACATTTCTTATTAGCCCTAACCTGCTCTTGGCCTTTTTTATAGCAGATGCACACCCTGTCAAAACCTTAACCGAACTGCTTACCATTATTCCAAGATCTCTTTCCTCGTCAGTCCCTGGTCAGACAACACTCAGGACACGCAGCCTTTTCCTAAGGAAGCACCTACACATGAAAAGCAGCAAAACCTCCTGGCCTGGGAGGGGACCCTGCCATTTGGAGGTCCGTTGACTCTATTGCTTGCTTCTCCCATCAGCGCTCTGACCCTGGGAAGGCCACAGCTGCGTGTCCAATGACCTTGCAGACAGGAGGGTGTGGAAGCAGGAAGTCAGAGCTGTTTGCCTCTCGCTGTCACAGCCTCTTACACAACACTGAAAACAGATCGGCAGGCTCCAAGGAATGAAGCAGCAATGTGTCTTCTACACCAAGCCCCCACTCCTGGACCCAAACCAACTGGACTAGCTCTTAAATTACTATGAGGCTCATGCTTCCTATGAGCAAGTACAGAAAAATCCAGAGAAGCCATTTGCAGCAACAGCCAAGGGGTGCCAAGAATGAACGTGTGCATTTGTCTCTTGCTTTAATACATTCAGCTGCAGAGCAGGAATCTTACTTCCTGTTTCCCAGTTGCCCCACAATCTTCCCCTGGCAGACAATGGAAGCACACGATGCAATAACCACGAGGAAGGGTTGGTCACAATCATGAACCGGCGGCACCTGGCAGGGCAACCACCCTAGCATTGCCAAATACGTCAAATTCCATCCTCACCATCCCAGCTGCCACCATAGCCATCCCTCCTCCCTGTCCTCCCCATCAGCAGAATAAATATATTCTCCCGCCTGCCCGGATGCAGCGTGAGGCCAGGTTGCACCCCATCTTCCAGCATCAGAAACCATTTTGGCCGGCAAGCAGGGCCAGTCCCAACTAAGGAACCCGACAAAAGGGCCTCCAGCCCTGTGCAGAATGGTTGTGCCTGAGCCACACACCCGCCACCTTGCAGTGGAAGCAGTATTTTTCCAAACTTAAATCTTCCTGCGCCGCCTCATGGAAGATCTGACCTGGGTCTGATGCCTCAAAAGCAGACCCTTTGCCTAGGGCTGTGTAACTTGAGAATGCTCACACTGACGACTCCTACTTCAGGACTCCTACTCCGGTCCTGTTATTTTACAAACGTGCCTACGACGCCGGACTCTGGCTCAACTGGACCCCTTTGGCCTCCTGGCTTTCTGGACAGCCCCAGCGCCAGAACTGTTCCAGTGTGGCTGCGACTGGACCGCTCTGCTACTGCTCACCCCACAAAGCAAGCAGCTTGCCCCCCAGCAGGAAGGTAAGGCCGCCTCACCTGTCCCACAAGTAGCTGTGCATTTTGTCCATGGTCCGTAGTGCCAGAAGAACTCAGCGGGAGCAACTGAACTCTGATTCTTGGACTCCTGCTGGATGGTGTACTGATAGCGGACACCCGGGTTCTTCTCTTGAAACAGGAGCTGAGGGCCAGGAAAAACATGTTTAGCTAAAAGAACTGGTTATTGGGGAAACGTGACGTCCTGCACAAGAAATGCTGCCTCTTGCATCTCCTGTAGTGAAACAGTGGCAACTGCCCACTTATGGTGAGCCTGGGAATTCTGTCCGTCTGCTGATGGCAAATCGCTATACAGGTAGTCCTGGCTTAACGACGGTAATTCGGACTGGAATTGCCATCGCTAAGCAATGTGGTCATAAAGCCCGACATCACGTGACCGCATCGCTTAGCAACAGCAATCCCGGCAGTCCCCATTGCCGTTGTTAAGCGAGGATTGCGGGTTGTTAAGCGAGGACCTCGTGTGTCCGGGACTTGCAGTTTCCTGCCGGGTTTCAACAAAGCAAAGTCAATGGGGAAGCCGGAAGAAAGGAAGGAAGGAAGGAAGGAAGGAAGGAAGGAAGGAAGGAAGGAAGGAAGGAAGGAAGGTTATTTATTTAATTTATATAACCGCCCATCTCCCCCAATGGGGAACTCTGGGCGGTTGCAAGTCCCGGTCACAATAAGCCTTTCCTTAGGCGGCTTGCAAAGAAGCTGGCAAACAGGTGAATGCTATAGAGTGCGGGCAGACAGTGGGTGCTATGGCCCAGTGCGAACATGGCCAGGCAGGGTGGTGCTGTGGTATGGCACGAGTGTGGGAAGGCAGGGGGTGAAGGCTATGGAGTATGGCCTGGTGTGCAGGTGCGTGCTGTGGCCCGGTGCAAGCGTGGCGAGGAAGGGGTGCTGCGGCCCAGTGTGAGTGCGGACGGGAGGGTGAGTGCTACGGAGAGCAGGCACGCAGGTGCGTGCTGTGGCCCAGCACAAGCTCGGGCGGGCGGGGGAAGGGTGCTGTGGCCCAGAGCAAGCGTGGGTGGGTGTTGTGGCACAAGCGCAGCTGGGCAGGCATGCACTATGGGGTGTGGGTGGGAGAGGTGCTGCGGGCGGGCACATGCTCGAGAGTATGAGATCCCCGGGATCTCTGTAGCAAGACTCCTTGGGAGTCTTCTGCTCTGTAGCAAGACTCCTTGGGAGAAAAAGCAATGGTAGCAGGGGCCATTTGCGACCTTCCCTGCCGGCTTCCCCATTGACTTTGCTTGTGGGAAGCCGGCAGGGAAGGTTGCAAATGGTGATCACGTGACCGTGGGACGCTGCAACCGTCGTAAGCGTGAGCTGGTTGCCAAGCACCCAAATCACGACCACATGACTGTGGGGGCGCTGCAACGGCTGCAACTTCAAGAACTGGTTAAGCACCACTCGTTCATCTGTGTTGTAACTTCAAACGGTTGCTGAATGAGTGGTTGTTAACTGAGGACTACCTGTAGAGCACCTTCTCTCACTGCACGAGGTCCATGCAAGGCAAGAGGTTTTCCAGCAGATTGACAGACCGGGTACGCTTCCTCAGAGCCACCCTTTTCCCTCCTAACCCTCTGAATCGAAGTGCGCCATCCAACCAGGGTCCTCACCGCTGGCTGAGGAGGAGCTTCTAGAGTTGCCCTGAGCTCTCTCCACCTCCACAGAGCCAACAGTAAAGAGCAAAACTAAGCATTCCAGCCAACCTCCCCCCTCATTCTCTTTTTTGCTGCATTTGTTTTCACTGCAAGGAAAAAATGGCCATTGGGATCAGGTTGACCAGATCAGGAAACAGACGCTACAGGAAGACTAGAACTCTACTTTATTGAGGTAGGTTACTGTATAACAACAGAATCTTGTACAGTAGGCCTGATTGTGCTTACCTCCCCTCCCTCTTATACTGTATCCCAATGAACTAGGGAGGAGCCTGCCTGAATCTCTTTCAGATATTATCTTCTTTGGTTATCAAGATATTATCTTTCAGATATCTGAATTATACTTTCAGATATTATCTTCTTTCCCAGGACTCAAGGAAAATTTCAGCCTGTTTGCTTACATAATGGTTCTTGCCTACTTCTCTCAAGGTCATCTCCATGATTCTCTACAAAGGTAGAGCAGCTAAGCCACCCGCCCAATTCACTCAACAGGATGTGGAATGATAGTGAAGCATCATGTTGACCTGATGTCAGGATGTCACCCATGCCATCCTGCCATGGCACCAGGAAGGAACATCCCACCAGTCTGTTAAACTCACAGGGTCGTTTTGGGGTGCTTTACAGTAAAACTGCCAGACATGCAAAGTAGGGGAGAATGCTGGCGAAGGGGTTTCGGTGTATTCACAGAATTGCAAACTATGTTAATCAAAGTATCACGCCAAGCGATTCAGCACCCAGGATAGATCAAAGGGCAATATCGCCGCGTTAGTTGATTCAGACACAGAAAGACCTGAAAACTGAGAGACAAAGGGGTGACCAAGTCGCGAATCCCGATGGTGGGGGGGAAACCTTGGAGATTCTTAAACTGTTGGTTGCGGGAGCTTTATTCATTCAAGTCTTTAACGTGCAATGAATCACTGGCTTTAATAAAGATTCCTTCATATCCCTGAGTGGCTTGTGTCACAAACTCTGATTTAATAGTCAACAGATCAGGACATCACAGAAAGACTCGAGTCATTATGGAGACCTTACCCAAAGACTCCAAGTTTACCGAGGAAGGTCCACAAATGGAATATCCAGAACCTGTGGGAATCCCTCCAATGTCGGGAGGGGGAGACGGGGAAGATGGAGGAGAAGAGGGCTCTGGCCGGAGCGCACAGGAGTGCTGGCGCGAGAGGGCAGCTCACTGAGTGGGAGAGAGGGGGGAGAGGCGGAACTCAGAACCCCAACAAACCCAACCAGGGGAGAGACCAGGGGACGACTGGAGGAGCGGGGAATCAAGCCGAAGGTCCCAACCGACCTCGAGTGTGCAACTCGATCCAGGACAACGAAGAGAACCAAGCTTGCTTGGTCCCTGGAGGTGGGAGGAGGCACGGAGAGGAATCCAGACCAGTGGGTGACTACACGAGAAAGAGGCTCCCGTTCCAGGTGGTCGACCTCAGAGCAGCAGATGGAGAAAATGGAACGAGAGATTAGTTCTGTAGGAGAGCACGTATCTGACCTGCAAGCAGCAGTCGAGCAGCTCCTTTGGAAACTGAGCTGGGGGTGACGACCAGCGCAGCGGCAATGAAAGATTGGACATCCTCGGAAGGAGAGAGCAACGAATCCAAAACGGAGGGAGGTCGCGGGGTGACCAGGTTGGTAACCGCTCGCCTCCCTTGCGGCCGAACACAAACCGGGGCGACAAGAACAGAAGTGCCTTGGTGCTTCTGACACGAGAAAAAAAAATTGCTCGTACAATTGCACGACTCAGACTCTCCAGAGTTAGAGGATTTTGAGAGTTTCATGAGCACTCTGAGGGATAGGTTTGAAGACCCCCTTTCAAAGATGAGAGCCAAGACGAGCTTACAACATATTAAACAAGGAAGCAGGTCAGTCTCGGAGTATGCCACAGAATTCAGGAGGCTGGCTGGGAAGCTGACAGACTGGCTGGAATCACTGAAAATTGAATTGAATACAGAGCGCTCATGAAACTCTCAAAAGGGGCACCCAGAGATCCTAGAGTGGTCCCTAGCAAGGGGGGACCCTGGGACCCTAAAGAGGATGAATTTGTCTCGCTGGCAAAGTAGAAGACATGCGAATTCGCTTCAAGAGACAGCAGCAAGCCCAAATGACGGGGAAGCAACCAGCAGCGCCGACCCTTCCCTCAGAGAGACGGGGAGCTTGTAAGTCATGGGACGAACAGAAGGAGTGGCGGGCTAAGAAGGGACTATGCTTTAAATGTAGCAAGGAGGGTCATCGCATTGCCAGCTGCCCACAATCTGCAACCCCAACGACGAGCAAAGCGGGAGAGAGCGGTGCAAGGATCTCGGGGGTGAAGACCAAGGGAGCCACGGCCGCCGTGACGGAGGAAAGGGTTTGTGAAGCCCTATTGGAAGGACGAGACTCGACTGAGGAAGAATTCCAACCGGCGGGAAACGACGAGAGCCTGTTCTAAGCGGTGCCGAAGGGCAGACGATTATAAATAGGCGCGAAGATTCCATGGTGAGTGGAAACTGCCCAGCAATGCTGGTGAGATTAGATAGACACATTAGGGCAGAGCTTTCCAAACTGTGTGTCACGACACAAAAGTGTGTCGCCACACACAGTCTGGTGTGTCGCCACACAACCCGGAAGCGCTGATCATCATCAGCGCTTCCGGGTTTTCCCGCAGCGACACACCAACGGCGGCGCGCAAAAACCCAAAAGCAGCAGCAGCGCTTCCGGGTTTTTGCGCGCTGCCGCAATGGCAGCACTTCCGGGTTTTCCCGCGGCGACACACCAACGGCGGTTGGTGTGTCGCCGCGGGAAAACTTTGGAAAGCCCTGCATTAGGGGGTCATGGCAGCATGAATCTAGTGGGGATGTTGGATTCGGGGTGTACCAGATGGCTCATGCATCCTGCCCTAGTGACTGGACTGAGACTGAAAGTGAGAAGGCTGAAAGAGCCCATCAGTTTCATTCAACTTGATGGGACGGAGATGAAAGGGGGCCCAGTAGAGTATTGCATTGAAGTGGTTTGGATGCGAATAGGAAGCCATGAAGAGACTTTGAGATCCAGAACAAATGAACATCCAGCTTTGATGGCTCCCATTTCCGATCAACCTGTAGTACTGGGACTGACTTGGTTGTGAGCCCAGAACCCCCAAGTGAATTGGGTCACTGGGCAATTAACTTTCACCGATGGAATTTATAAGGGGTTAACCCCTGGAGAGCAGAAGGGCGAGCCTCAGCTAATAGGCGCAGCATCTGAGATGTGGGGGGAAGTGGCAGGAGAGGGGAACAATCTCATCCCTGTGCAGTACAGAGATTTAAAAGAGGTGTTCGGAGAAGTGGAGTCATAAAGCACCAATTCAGCCCCGGGACAGTGGATAAGATTAATCTGGCCATTCAAGACTGCTGGTTTATGGCATTCAATAAAACCATTTTTCCTGTATTGGCAAATTTGGCAAAGAGCAGACAAGGTACAAGCACGGAAATAATAGGAAGATTCTGCCATTGCAAGTACGTCTACATTACAATCCCAACCAATTTTAAAGCTATTTGGCTTACACTGGTCATGAGAACAGAACGTTTGTCAGGACTCTCAGGGATCATATGCACAGCAATAAGAATCACAACCATTGAGGTAGCTTCAAAGCCCCATTTCCAAATGATTTCAATGAGCAGTAGACGGATGGTGCCTAAGGCAGACTGGCTCAAGTCAATGTGGCACAACTCCTGCCACAGTTAGCAACCCTGCTGGCAAAATGTTGTTCTTGGAATAAGAAGGGGCACTATTTCAAAGGGTCACTGAATACTATTCTAAACTTATTTTTAAAACTTTACAAGTTTCAAGGCCCAAGGAGATTCCCAAGCAATCACCTCTGATAAGCCATTCCAAACCAACATGAAGAAAATGATAATCTCTTGAAGAGAGCAGAGGGGCACTTCCTCTGATGTTCTTTTGTAGCCAAACAAAGGTGCCACCACTACATATTCCCCCTATTTGCTAGATGACACTTGGGCTTTCTTGTGTAGCAGAGGAAGTAACCGAAGCTATACAGATGGGAATATAAACTGGCCTGTTTAGGCCCAGAAGAAAGCCTGCAGAGCTGCAAGTCGAGAATAAGCCTCTTTGAGACAGTAGTTGGCTGCCCGTCCAGGACCAATGAGAGGCATAAAGGAAAGCTGCTTCTCTGACATTCCAGGAAGGTCAATGCTGATCTCTGGATATATGGCTGACCACAAGCATTTCTCAGTTGTATTTTAAATTTTATTGCAATTTCCAAAAGAGAAATAGAGAAAAAACCCTAAAATTAACAAACTAAATTAATATAAATCACCTAAACATCACATATTAATTTAGTCATGTAATAATGTATCAAATTGTGTATTAAAAATTATCTATTTTTGCAAAATATTATGAAACCTATAACCAAACATACTGTACCATTGTTTGATTACTAGAAAACATTGCCTTTTCAAAAATGGATAAATTATACATTTCTTGAATCCAGTCTTTAACATTTGGGGTAATAGTACTTTTCCAATCTCTCAATATAATTCTTTTGGTCATTCCCCATGCCCAATGTAATTAATACTCCTCAAAATCAGTCAGATCCCACAATTCTGGATTATAATTCAAAATGACATTTACAGTTTTAATTTGGAAACATTTACCCATACGTCTATTGATATGTGTGGGAACCCTTCAAGTTTGTCCACACCACAAAACAGACTCCACAAGACGACCAGCTTTATTGAGTAGGCTCTAGTAACCAAAACCTGCAAGTCTGTGTTTTCCTCCCCCCCCCCCCCACATCTACCCCATTGAGTCAGGGAGGAATCAGCCTGAGCCCCTTCCTAACACCACCTCCTTTCCCAGGGCTCAAGAAAGGCTCCCCTTTAGTTTTTCTAACGGTGTCTGAATATTTTCCTCAAGGCCATCTCCATAGTTCTCTACAACATGTCTCCCAAAAAGTAGCAAAACTGGACACGACCTAATCACATGAATTAATGTACCTTCAAATTTCCTGAGCATTTCTCAAGAAAACAGAAGAGGACATGGAGCCTTTAGCTTGTGTGGCATTTGATTACCACCATGGGGGCCATTTTTCATAAGGCAAACGCGGAAAGAGAAGGAGAACCAGAATGGAAGATCTTACTCTCTTCCCGAGTGTGAGGAGAGGAGGGGGAAACAAGTCTCCCTCGTTCCAAAGCTTTTCACAGCAGTCAAATCCACACCACTCAAATCCACACCACGTAGATTGGAAAGTGGGGAAGCTGGGAAGGGCATGATCTAGCAGGATTAAGGTCTTGCTGATGCCAAGACCGAGAGCCTTGGACTGGTTTGAGCTCCACCTCCAGGGCTCCTATCCGAAGTATTTCAGAGTCGCAGCAGCAGCAGCAGCAGCAGCAGCAGCAGCAGCAGCAGCAGCAGCAAAAGCTGTGTGGGTGGAGGACAACTGCCCAGCACCAAGGATCATATAAATCAGTTCCTTTGTTCTGGAACTCACAAGCAGCTATTCAGCAAAGACGAACAGCGGTCAAAAGAGGAACATAATTCCTTGGCTGGAAGGCAATGTTCAAGGAAACACCTCCCAGTGAGATTAAAAAAGTCCCCCAATTCTTTAAATCCAAATCTATCTTCTTTCACAGATGAGGACTCTAATATTGATCAAAGCTGAGAACATTTATTGATTTTAAAATCAACCCATGGGCGGCTTATTTGATTAATGCACCGGCCAGTTTTATTATTGTCGGGGTCTCAGAGTGGTCCCCACATTAACAGCAGTCACTGGAAAAGTAGGGACTTCCCCACCTGATTTCAGCCTCTGATTACCTGTGCAAGGGGAACCTCCTGCAGATGCAGGCTACCTCCTGGGCCAGAAGTGTGAAACTGTTTCCTGCAGCAAAGCTCACTTTTGTCAGGTGGGCTGGGACCGGCAGGGGCAGGAGTTTAGAAACACAGGGGAGGACCCAATTCCCCACCCCTCCTTGCAGGACGCAGTTCAAGGCCAAATGTAATCGTATGACGTCACAGGCCAATGAGGATGGTTAGATGTCTGTAGCCCAACGTTGCGAAATCAGCCTGGATCACGTTTTTGGCTTAATTAAGGATGGGAAAGAGAGTGGGACATAACTTTCCAACTCCCATCCTTAGATCTACTTGAAATGGAGAAGAGAACCCAGAAATGACTGCAATGCCAAGCACTGGGAACAGGACTTGGGAGGGGCATGAGGATGCGGAGGCATCCAGGAATGAGGACATAAATACAGGAATTAACAGGTCAAGTTACAGGAACCAAGGATTCCAGTGCCTCTGTATAAAAGCACAGAGCACGAGGAACAAACAGGAAGAACTTTTAAGTCTTAATGCAGGAATCATGCCAAACCAACCTGATCTCTGTTTTGAGATAATGACCGGATTAGTAGGCCGTTAGAATGCAATGGACACCGTACGTAACTTCTGCAAAGCGTCTGACAAAATGTCCCATGAAATTCTAGTAGAGAAGATGGGAAAATGTAGGCTGGACATTAGATGGAAAAAGAGCAGATTGGCCAGTCATATCCACTGAGTGTTAATCAATGACTCCACGTCAATCTGGGAAGACCTGTCAAGTGGTGTAAGGGAGAGCTCTCTTCTAGGTCGTTCAACATACAGTACTTATATAAGATTTGAATGAGGGGTTAAATGTATTAAACCTGCAGAGGACAGAAACATAGGGAAGACAGCAAAAACCTTAGAGGACATTATCAAGATTCAGGAGGAACAATAATAACAATAACCGCACAGAGTCTACCATGGTAGAGACGGGGATAAATTCAAATAAATAAATAAACAAACAAACAAACAAACAAACAAACAGCAGAAACTAGAAATAGAGTGTCAATATAATTCTGATCTTTGTAGATATAGACACATCACGGCATCTGAATATCTTTTCCAGGGCCTTCATGGTAGTCTGTGTTAGTGCTAGTCTGTGGCGTATTTCTTGACTGCTGGTTCCTTTACTGCTGAGGGTTGATCCCAGAAGGCAGAAGCTCTCCACCACTTTGGTATCTTCACTGTCAACTTTAAGGGAGGTTGTTCTACCTGTTGCCGTTAGTTTGGTCTGAGCTTCCCTGTGTCCCTGCTTCTTACGTCCCACGTTCCTACTGCAATTCTGCCTTTGCGGCTTTGGGTTTCCTTTTCCTGTATGGCAACATCAGCAACTAGACGTCCCGAAGGCTTTAATCCAGCCACGTCCTAAACGCCATTAGTGCCCCCAAGGATCCTCAGCTCTTCCTCAGGAGCATGTTGAGTGCCATCCGACCTGAGGGGCCCATCACCCGGCACTACATCCTCCTCATCTTCTACTTTCCTACCCAGGTGGTTTTCTTGGTAAAAATGCAGGCGTGGTTTACCACTGCCTTCTCCCGCGCAGTATGAATCGATGCTTTGCCATTGTCCCTGAAGTGGTCGTCTGCCTCCGGCATCTTCCTCTATCGCTGCTGCCCCGTATAGGGGCCTGCTGGCTTTAGCCGGGCAGCTGGGATGGCCTTCACGCCTTGGTGACCCTGCTGGGAACATATGCTCTTGGCAGACACTCCCGACAACATTCTTCACTCATCCTCCCAGGAACACGCCCCCCCCCCCAATGAGGCAGCACAGCAGGAGTGGGGGGGGAGGTTTGTTGGAGAGACTGGGTAGGGATTGGATTAGATATCTCCAAAGTCCCTTCCAACCCTTTCATTCTATGATTCTATGAAACATCCCAGCTCTATTTAACGTGTTGTGTGAACGCAGACACTCCAGAGCTTCACTTTTGTGGCATCTGCTGCATCTGACTCAAACCACGTGAACTCCCCTCTCCCCATTGCAG
The DNA here is from genome assembly GCA_023362775.1 of Charina bottae. Classification (NCBI taxonomy): domain Eukaryota; kingdom Metazoa; phylum Chordata; class Lepidosauria; order Squamata; family Charinaidae; genus Charina; species Charina bottae. Next base: position 1,334,956 of record JALMGJ010000010.1, read on the forward strand.
GCCATCTCTGGGCAGGTCCAAAAATAAACAAAGTTTGTCCAGTTCATCTTACACCATGATGAATTGAGTTTCAAGCACAAAGAATGTCCTGAAAATAGCACTAACACTTGAAATCTAGTGTTTAATGTAGCCCCTGCAAAGAAAGGTGACTGTGCTGTGCCAAGAGAGGACTTCTGTTAGCCCAGCAGATGGACCTGGCCCTCACATCTCCAGGCCTGGCGGATTCCTGGGCATTCGTAAGCAGCCACACCCAGCAGGCGAACAGGGTCAGTGAAAGAGCCCGGCGTGGCGATCCTCCTCCATCTGTGGGCGCTCCGCCACCAGCTTCCCCTAGCTCACAGGGAGGGTGAGGCAACAATTCAGTTCAGTGCTGCTTTACAAAGCAGGGGACATTCGCAGGGTTGTGAAATTCACTAGGCACTGACTGGAAAGATTAAGTTGCCTGTGAAATTTAGCGAAGAGCACAGATTCAGGTGTGGGAGCTGAGAATACCTACGAATCTCACAGATCTCTTGTGCTGCACGTTGCAAAACGGAAGATTTCCTATTTGATCTGGGCTACAGACAAGGGAGAAAACTGGCTTCTATGCCAAAGGATGACAAACTGTGGGAAGGCAGCAGCAGAGTGTCAGTGCGGGAGGGGAGGGGAGGGGAGGGGAGGGGAGGGGAGGGGCCCTCCCTGAGCTCAGCTCAGCTCAGCTCAGCTCAGCTCATGAATCCTGTCATTAAAGATTTCGCTGCCAATAACAACTTCTTCCATTATTACAAAAGCCCCATTGGTATAGGAGTATTTGGAAGAATTCTGAATTTCCTAAATGTTTTTTTAACGTTCGTTACACCCACTCGCATTTCTTTGGCTGAAGCAGCCTGGCTTTTCTGACCACAGAGACGCAGCGATGGGGGGAGCAGTCCTGCTCCACTTCCACCTCTCTCTGACCCATGGAAACCTGGGCAGGAAAATGGCTCCCCCGAAGAAAAGCCTCACGCTGCCCAACCAGAGAGACCAGCTGGTGGCACAGGTCAGGCCTGGCTCCAACTGCCCCACAAGCGCTGCTGACCACCGAGAAGCACCACCTGTCCCCCGGTGCCTGGGCTGGAAACAGGCTCCATTCGGGGTCCTCGCATCCACCCGCAAAATCAGTATCTGTTCCTAAGGCCTTTGTGGCTGTCTGCAATGGCCTGGGTCATGCATGTTCTCTGCCTACACTTTCTTTCCAAAAAAGGCAGCCCCATCCAGCTCCCAGTTAATGTCTCGAGGTCGCCACTATTTGGTGAAAGGCAGAGGTCTGCATCCAAATGGGAGATATTGGAGGACCATCTGCTCCCCTACCCCATGTAAGGCTACCTTGAGTCCCAAAGTTAAAAAAATAAATAAGACAGAAGTGTAAAACATGGTAATAATGAATCCAACGTGCTCCTGGTTTGTTGGCTCCGGAGCCCCCACCTGCCTGCAGAAAATCCCAGGCTGACTTCAGGCTTTGCAAACAGGGCTGGGAAACAGCACTGCTGCTACTGCTGTTGCTACTTGCCCAAAAACCCCACCCCCGGGGAAAATGGACTGATGGATCAGACCCATGGCAGCTTCCTTTTGGCTGCCCCCTGAGGCCACCCCACCTATGGAACAGACAGCCTTGCCCACAGCCGTGACCTAAACACAGAGCTTGCCACCCTCCAGCACATGCTTCACTGGCTTGTCCTCCAGAGCCCAGCCACAAGTCCTCCTTTGCCTACCTGAATCAGGATCGGTTCCTCTGTGGGCCCCGGAGAAGTCAGGTTTTCCCAATTTCCCATTCTCTTGTAAGTGAAGGTGGTCCCGGCCACCTTGTAGTCACCATTCCACTGGATGGTCCAGCCACCATTCAGGAAGTATTTCTTGGGATCTTCACTTCTCAAGGCCAGGAAATTCTCTGCTTCAGCCACCTCCTCAATCTGGATCTCACGTGCTCCAGCCGGGATCAGACCAACATCAACATAACCTATTGGGGTATTGAATGCTTGTCACCAGCAGGCAACAATGGAAGATCCTCTTTCCCACCAAGTAGAATGAGCCCACTCTTCCTGACAGCTACCACAGGGGAACCCTCTTGAACTTTTCCCAAGGGCTGATGTCCATTCTATGGGAAACTGCACCGGGGTGGGCAAACAATCCCTGGAAAAAGATGCAGATGTGCTTTCATACGGACCTTGCAATAGGTCAGGAAATCCTCCAGCATTTCCCAAAGGAAGACACGTAAGCGTACATTTCATGGGAAGCGAGTACGGCACTCACTGTAGGCAAGCAACAGCACAGCCACTTCTATGAGATCCAGCTTCCTGCCCAAATCCTTTGGGATCACTACATTTCAAAGTTCTCTCCCCCACATCCTCATTTGTTCTACATCCTTTCTGTCAAAGCACATCTCAAATATTAAGCAATCTAGAACTTCTCAGTTCTAAAGAGGAACAAGGAGTGATAAGAATTCAGAAAGATCTCAAACTTCCCACCCCCCAGCCTGCCTTAAATGAAAAAATTAAGCCGCCTAGAGTCCTCCGATAGGGAGGGGATAGGCGGGGTATAAATATGAATAATAAATAAATAAATAAATAAATAAATAAATAATTGCCCTCACCCAGCCCCTCACTCTCCTCAAAGGTCTTCTTAACTGTCCGACAGGTTGATCCATCTCCATGGCACACACCACACCGATCCTCCACAGTGTACGAGTCAATTTCATAGTCACAACCAATGTTCTGAAAGACATGGGAGTGGGGCAATTGGCACACCCCTGAGCCGGCAGAGCCACCCAATGAAGCAGCAAAGACCGCATGCTTTGTCTGTTCCACGTGTTGCATGCAATTAAGTGAACCCAGCAGACGCATTAGGCTTCCCCACTTCCTCTATGTTCTCTGAACAGGCTACAATTTGTCCACACTTCTTCAGTAGCAAACCATAGTATTTTGCTTGGCGTCATTCCATCAGCATGTGGATGGTAGCCTTTTCTAGGCTTGCAGGAACAGTTCCAATAGCATCACTTTTAAATTTACGATTTTGTTAGGTGAGTTATTCTTAAGATAGCAAGAATACCCTAGCTAGAAAAACCAGGCTCCGTATCATGAGGCGATACTGCTGCTTTTCCAGCCGCCGGCTACTGTGAAAGCGATTGGTCGCATCGATAGGAGTGACCGTTACCCAAAGAGAGAACAGAAGCTCCTGCCCTCCTTCACAAAGAGGCAGCCATGAAGCCCCATCGGTAGAAAAGGCAGGAGTAAAAGGACCAGAGTTTGGCCATCCCCAATTGCCTATATAAAGGTGTCTCATTTGAAGGCAGCGCATTTGTTGGAATTCTGGTACTGTAACTTTAACGTCCCTGCTGCTAATTACCATTCATCAGAGCTCTTAGATTCCAACTGCGGGGAGGGAAGACGGACATCACAGACGAGCGAGCATTTTCTGTGTCTGCCACACTGCCATATCTTGAACCATCGTGGTCTAATTTCCCACTGGGCTTGCTGCGTTTGTACTTTGGGTCTGAGCATGTGTGTCTATATATCGCCCAGCCATGACTCCGTAACTCAGTATCATCAAGGCATCATCTGAAATCCCCAAACAATTGCCCCCAAACCATCATAAATGAAAACATCAATAAGCCATAAACACAGAGTGGCAGCCCCCAAATGATCATAAAATAGAAAATAAAGTTTAGATCATACAGGCTGTAGCTCAAAAGCCTGCCTGGAAAAAAAAACTGACTGTCTTGCAGAAAGCCAGCACAGGGAGTGCCAAGTACTGGGGCCAACACAGAGAAGGACCATGTCCGGCTCCAACTCCCCTCGACATCCCACGGAGTCAGATCTTCCCTGGATGTCCACGCAGGATGTGCAGAATCCAGTCACAGGCAACAGTCCCTCAAAATAACTCAAAGCCAAGCCATGAAAGGATACTATGAAAAAAGTGCTTTACCAGCAAGTTCGAACCAATCCCTCTGCAGCGCCATCAATCCAGCTTAAAGGTGTGTCACTAGAAAATGTCGACCACTTTTCTTATCTCGGCAGCCATCTATCTACAAAAGCCGACATCGACGCTGAAATTCAGCATCGCCTGAGCTCTGCGAGTGTAGCTTTCTCCCGAATGAAGCGTAGAGTGTTTGAGGATCGGGACATTCGCAGGGAGACCAAAATGCTTGTTTACAAAGCCATTGTACTGCCAACCCTTCTGTACGCCTGTGAAACATGGACCCTCTACAAATGCCATCTCCAACTTCTTGAAAGATTCCATCAACGCTGCCTCCGAAAAATTCTGCAAATTACTTGGGAAGATAGGCGGACTAATGTTAGCGTATTAGAAGCAGCGAAAACCACCAGCATTGAAACAATGATCATCCAACATCAACTTCGCTGGACCGGTCATGTTGTTTGAATGCCTGACCATCGTCTTCCAAAGCAGCTACTTTACTCCCAACTTAAGAATGGAAAATGGAATATTGGTGGACAGCAAAAGAGATTCAAAGATACTCTCAAAGCTAATTTAAAAAAATGTAATATCAGCATTGAGAACTGGGAAGCCCTAACTCATGAACGTTTCAATTGGAGGTCAGCCTTTATTAATGGCGCTATGGACTTTGAGGGGCGTGGTGGCTCAGCGGGTAAGACGCCAGGCTTGTTGATCGGAAGATTGCAAGTTCGGAGGTTCGAATCCCTAGCCCTGCGTGCGGAGTAGCTCCCGCACTAGCTCCAGCTCTTGCCAACCTAGCAATTCGAAAGCATGCAAATGCAAGTAGATGCAAGTAGATTAATAGGTACCACTTCGGTGGGTAGGTAACAGTGTTCCGCGCGTGTCATGCGGCCACATGACCGTGGAAGCGTCTTCGGACAACGCTGGCTCTCTGGGTAACAAACGGAGATGAGCACCGGCCCCTAGAGTCGGACACGACTGCACAAATGTGCGGGGGGTACCTTTACCTTTACCTTTACGGACTTTGAAGAAGCACAAGTACAGGGCGAAGGGGAGAAAAGAGCTAAAAGGAAGGCACGTCAGGCAAACCCTCATCATGACGGTCTCCCACCCGGAAACCTATGCCCTCATTGTGGGAGGTTGTGCGGATCCAGAATTGGCCTTTACAGCCACTTACGGATCCACTGTTAAAATTTTACCTTTGGAAGACAATCTTACTCGGCTACGAGTGATCGCCAATGACTATGAATTGGCTCTGTGAGTAAGCAATGAGCAACCACAAAACTGGCAGTAGATTACAGCAGCAGCTCTCACCCGCTACTAGCCTGGCCAGCACATTTTATACCAGCTGCAGTTTCCAGGTCGTCTTCAAAAGCAGCCCCGTGCACAGCAGCGCAGTGGCCTAAGCGCATGGGGATGAGGGTGGAGTCACTGTGCTTAAGAGTTCCTGATCCAGGAAGGCACAGCCTAGGCCAGGCAAAGGCTCCCCTGGCCACGGACTCCACCTGATCAAGTAGGAGCTGCGAGTCCAGGATGACTCCCAAGTTGCAGATCCGCTCCCTCAGGGGCAGTGCCACGCCATCCAGAGCGATCACTGGACGGTTTGATCTAGAACAAAGCCAGGGCATGTCTCTATGAACAGTAACTTTTTATTTATTATTTATTTATTTATTTATTTAATTTATTCCCCGCCCATCTCCCATACAAGGGACTCTGGGCGGGTTACAATAATTAAGACTTAAAAATTTAAAATATTTAAAACCATACAAAGTAGAAGATGTATAAAAATAAATCCAGATATAAAATAAAATAAAATAGAATAGAATCCAAGATGGATTGGGGACCGTAGCATAGGTCCATCCATCCTCTCACACTCAGTCTCTCCTGGGTAATGGCAGGGCCCCCAGCGCACCAGCTCACGCTCTCTGTGGCCTCTAGTCACAGCAGGGCACCACAGCCACTCCTACCTACCCTATATATCAAATTTATTCACCGCCCATCTCACTCAGAGAGCAACTCTGGGCAGTTTACATAAAATAGGAATAAAATATTAGTTAAAATACAATAAAACAATACAATAAAAACAATCTTAATAAATAATATGTTCCAAGAGGTAGATGGTAAAAAATTCTTAATTTAATTTCCAGGGAGCACCTTTACGGTGCTAACCACCCCCAGGGTTGGTTACCCTCTTCATGCCCCATGCAAGATGGCAGAGCCAGGACTTCACTCCTTTCCGGAAGGCCGGGAAAGTGGGGGCTCACCTCACCTCTGGGGGAAGAGTGTTCCACAGGGCGGGGGCAACGGCAGAGAAGGCTCTCTTCCTGGGACCCGTCAGATGACATACTTTCAGAGATGGGACCTGCAACATGCCCTCTCTGCCTGTCTGGGTGGGACGGGTTGATGTAATGGGGATGAGATGGTCCCTCGGGTAACCTGGACCCATGCCATGTAGGGCTTTAAAGGTACCAACACCTTGAATTGGACCCGGAAGCAAACTGGCACCCAGTGCAGCTTGCGTAGCAAAGGTGTTACATGTGCGATCCTTGGGGCACGTAAGAATGTCCGCGCGGCTGCATTCTGGACCAGCTGTAGCTTCCGGATATTCTTCAAGGGTAGCCCCATGTAGAGCACATTGCAGTAGTCTATATGGGAGATGACAAGGGCATGAGTGACTGACCGGAGGGCTTCCCAATCCAGGAAGGGGCGTAAGTTTTATTTATTTATTTATTTATTTATTTAATTTATTCCCCGCCCATCTCCCATACAAGGGACTCTGGGCGGGTTACAATAATTAAGACTTAAAAATTTAAAATATTTAAAACCATACAAAGTAGAAGATGTATAAAAAAAAATCCAGATATAAAATAAAATAAAATAGAATCCAAGATGGAATTGGGGACCGCAGCATAGGTCTTATTGCTACGGGGCCAGCCAACCCCAGGAGGCACTACCACCTCCCTCGTCCCAGGCCAGGTGGCAGAGCCAGGTCTTAAGGGCCTTCCGAAAGGCCAGGAGTGAAGGGGCCAGTCTCACCTCCGGGGGCAAGATGTTCCATAAGGTGGGCGCTATCGCAGAGAAAGCACGCCTCCTGGACCCCGCTAGATGGAATTCTCTTGTTGAGGGGGTCGGAAGCATGCCCTCTCTGCACGCACGGGTGGGGCGGGCTGACGTTATCGGGACGAGACGGTCCCTCAGGTACCCTGGTCCTATGCCATATAGGGCTTTAAAGGTAATCACCAACACCTTGAATTGGACCCGGAAGCAAACTGGCAACCAATGCAGCTCGCGTAGCAGAGGTGTCACATGTGCCGATCTTATGGCACCCGTAACTGCTCGTGCCGCCGCATTCTGTACCAGCTGAAGCTTCCGGATACTCTTCAGGGGTAGCCCCATGTAGAGCGCATTACAGTAGTCTATGCGGGAGATGACAAGGGCATGAGTGACTGTTCGGAGGGCCTCCTGATCCAGGAAAGGGCGTAACTGGCGCACAACTCGAAGTCAACTTTGTCTTCCAATCTATTTCCATCCATCCATCCGGTCCCCCAGGCCCCAGGTAAGAGCTGCCACAGCACGGCCCGCCTAGCCTATGATGGCAACATATAGCCAAGTATCAGCAGCGTACTAATAACTCACCTTTGCACAGCCAGATCTCAGAGACACCCATCTGAGGCCACGGTCACCACTGGGCTAGACCTGCACCAAACCGCAGGTCCCCCTTCTCCTGAACCCTACCCTTCGAGGTAGTCCAGGCAGGAAACCAAAACCGTGGGTACTAATACTACCTTTACGGGAAGGTTACCGTGACAGAATCTGCAAGTCCGAAAGCGCTTCCCCCCGCCCCTGCCTTTACTTTCCAGAGAACCGGGGAGGGTCCCTTCTGAGACGTTTCTCCACCCCCCTCCCTGCTCTGGACTCTTCAGACCATTAAGATGAACAGGTAAGCTCTATTCCCTCAGGGCCCCTATCGGAGGTTAGGGGTGCCTTCCTCCCACTCTCTCACCACTGGGGAGGCCTCCCCTCCTGTTTCTGACCTTGGGCCTTTCAATCCAAACTCCGTCTCCTGCCCCTCAGATCTAGCACTGCGGAGGCCGCGACAGTCTCCGAACCCCGTCAATATACTGCAGCAATGCCTGCTTCGTGTTGCCAGCTCTCTCCATGCCCTAGCCAGACATTGCCCCCTTTCCTGTTTCCACCAGGGCAAGCTCCATGGGGGGCCCTTCACCCTGTGCCCTCTTTCCTCATCTAGTCCTCTGCTCACCAACGGGGACCGGTCACCAGCAGATGCCGTGCTATGGAGGAAGCCTCTGACTCCTGTTCTCTGCCTCCGGCGTGCTCCAGGGAGCAACCGCTGGCTCGCGGCTCCCAAGTCCCAGTCCCAGTCTGCACCACACACTCCTCCACCTCATTCTTGGTATCTTCCGGGCATTTTCCAACTTTTCCTGCTTCCTCCGTTTCTTTCAACCCCTTCACTGCCGGTCCCCCCCCCCCCGCATCCCACTCTCCAATCCTCCAAGGCCCACCCTTGCCCACCTGGCACCTCCTCCTCCCCCCTCCAAATCCACATGCCCACGGCCTCTCCACCCACCTCTCCAAAACAGGCCAACCAGCAACTCTCCCTGTTGGGCTCTCTGCTGGTCAGCTGACAGGTCCCTGAAAGGCCAGGGAGGCCCCTGTCCACTTTGCTGGCCAGTAGCTGGCCCGTGCTCAGAGCAAATTCTACTAAAAAAATACCTTCCATTTACCGAAAAGATTATTATATAAAATTAATGAAGCAGGGGGAGGAGAGGGGAGGGAAAAATGAAGGCGGTGCCCCAAGGTAGCCCCCGTCCGTGAGACTCGGAGTCTCCCCCTGGGAAAGGGGCACGAGTCACCGCAGCGGGGGGGGGGGGGGCAGGCAGCAAGCAGGCAGGCAGCCAGTCTGGGGCGCAAGCCAGAAGAGAAGGGACCAGCAGGCGGGCATCCTGGAACCAAGCTCAAGTTTTAAGACTCTGATCTTCCTTTTGGGAACAGAGTTTAAAAACACAAGCACTTAAAAAACTGTGTAAAAAGATACCCAGTGGTGTAATTGTGCACAAAGCCACATATATTACCAGAATTCTCATGAACTCTCCTCATATACAGTATTGTGGAGAACCTATGCAATTACTCAGTTTTCGTATCTTTTAAAAATACTGGTTTGTTAAAAACAACTAGAATATATTCAGCCCTAAAGCCAAACCTCTAGGTTCAAGATTTTCTGCCACTGAGAAAAAGCTTTGAATAAAGTCAGTGAAACTACAAGAAAATACAGTCAAATTCAATCAGGGATGCAAGTATTTCTCCGGTATGCTCATGTGCACTGTTGGAAAGGGTTAGGGCAAGGGTCGGAAATGGCGGCTCGTGAGCCAGATGCGGCTCTTTGGCCCCTTGAGTGTGGCTCTTCCGCAGCTGAACTCACCCCCGCCCCTTCCACGTGATAGGCCCCCGCCCGCAAACCCCGCCCCCTGGCTCTCGCACTGAGCGAGGCCCGGCGCGGCAGGGAGGCAGCGCCATCTCCAGCCGCAGCAGCCCCTGCGCGGAGAGAGGCAAGCAGGCAGATAAGCGGGCAGGCCTCGTTTCCCGCCCCCATCATCATCTTCGCTCAACGCGGGCGGGCGGAAGCAGCCGAGGGGGGCGGGTCCAGCGGCGGAGGCCAGGGCTGCCCGCTTACCTGCCTGCCTGCTTCTCTCCGCGAGGCCCCCGATCCGGCTTGGACCCTGGGAAGGCAGCGGGGGGCCTCGCGGAGGGAGGCAAGCAGGCAGGTAAGCGGGCAGGCCTCGTTTCCCGCCCCCATCATCATCTTCGCTCAACGCGGGCGGGCGGAAGCGGCCGAGGGGGGCGGGCCCGGCGACGGAGGCCAGGGCTGCCCGCTTACCTGCCTGCCTGCTTCTCTCCGCGAGGCCCCCGATCCGGCTTGGACCCTGGGAAGGCAGCGGGGGGCCTCGCGGAGGGAGGCAAGCAGGCAGGTAAGCGGGCAGGCCTCGTTTCCCACCCTCCATCGTCTTCTTTCTTCCACGCGGGCGGGCGGAAGCGGCCGAGGGGGGCGGGCCCGGCGACGGTGGCCAGGGCTGCCCGCTTACCTGCCTGCCTGCTTCTCTCCGCGAGGCCCCCGATCCGGCTTGGACCCTGGGAAGGCAGCGGAGGGCCTCGCGGAGGGAGGCAAGCAGGCAGGTAAGCGGGCAGGCCTCGTTTCCCACCCTCCATCGTCTTCTTTCTTCCACGCGGGCGGGCGGAAGCGGCCGAGGGGGGCGGGCCCGGCGGCGGAGACCAGGGCTGCCCGCTTACCTGCCTGCCTGCTTCTCTCCGCGAGGCCCCCGATCCGGCCTGGACCCCGGGAAGGCAGCGGAGGGCCTCGCGGAGGGAGGCAAGCAGGCAGGTAAGCGGGCAGGCCTCGTTTCCCACCCTCCATCGTCTTCTTTGTTCAACTCGTGCGGGCGAAGAGCGGCCGTGGGGGGGGGGGGGGCAGGCGGCGACGACAAGCGGCGCGCTTCAGGCTTTCAGCGCTGGAAGGCGGCCTCCTTCCAGCGCTGAAAGCCTGAAGCGTGTCGTTTGTCGTCGCCGCCCCCCCCCCCCACGGCCGCTCTTCGCCACAGATCCCGCCGGAGCTGATCTCCCCGGACCCCGGGCAGCTGGGCCAGGTGGACGCCCTCTCCCGCCCGCAAACCCCGCCCCCTTCCACGTGATTGGCCCCCGCCCGCAAACCTCGCCCCCTTCCATGCGAATGGCCCCCGCCCACAAACCCCGCCCCCTTCCACGTGATTGGCCCCCGCCCGCAAACCCCGCCCCCTGGCTCTCTAGCATTTCAAAATGTGCACGAGCATGTCAAAATGGCTCCCGGCATAAAATGTTTGCCGACCCCTGGGTTAGGGTATTGATATGACTTTTAACGATGACAAATCAAAATATGACCTTCCAGTGATAGGAAGATGGTAGACGAGATCTCAGGATGATATACAATGGACTGTCATGTATTTCTTATGTCCTTTGTTGTTTATTCATTCAGTCGCTTCCGACTCTTCGTGACTTCATGGACCAGCCCACGCCAGAGATTCCTGTCGGCCATCGCCATCCCCAGCTCCCCCAAGGTCGAGTCCGTCACCTCCAGAATATCATCCATCCATCTTGCCCTTGGTCGGCCCCTCTTCCTTTTGCCTTCCACTTTCCCTAGCATCAGCTTCTTCTCCAGGGTATCCTGTCTTCTCATTATGTGGCCAAAGTACTTGAGTTTTGCCTTTAATATCATTCCCTCAAGTGAGCAGTCTGGCTTGATTTCCTGGAGTATGGACTGGTTTGATCTTCTTGCAGTCCAAGGCACTCTCAGAATTTTCCTCCAACACCACAGTTCAAAAGCATCTGTCTTCCTTCGCTCCGCCTTCCTTATGGTCCAGCTCTTGCAGCCATAGGACATCTTACGTCCTACATTTCAGCAAAAGCAGTTAACAAAATTAATGGCCTTCTTCTATTAGGTCCTCTGTGCGTGGATGGGTGTGGGAAAGGACTCCGTTCTGGCCCTGAGGACTCATTCTTGGGTTGAGCACGGGGCACCTTTCCCAGGACATTGGAGAGGAACCCTCATCCCTTCCACAAGAAGCCAGCACTTGGACGCTCCACCTTCGGGTACCAGCAATGAACCCCAACCCATTTCTCTGGTGGGCATCCTTTCGACCTCCTGCGCAGGGGGAGCTCCCCTTATCAGGCAAAGCTATCAGAAGACGGGACTTGGCAACCAACTTTGGATCAGCCCTTCCATGCAATGTAGGGATGCCAAGGAATGCCTCACTTACTGTTTTCACCACCTCTTTCCTTTTCCTGGATCCCTGCACTCCTCTGGCCTTTTGATGCAGAAAGGAGCCGTGGCAGAACGCTCTCAATTGCACGTAATGTCCTGCAGGGCGCTCTTGGAGACCAGCTCGCCCAAGAAAGGGTCCATTTGTCCAGCATGTTCACTGCGGTCAAAACCAGCTGGGCTGACATGCTACACTCAGCCATTATCTGGTTTACTTGGCTTGGGCTCAGTGCAATCTATGAATGTGGGCATTGTGCTTTGTAAACTATGATTTATGGCTTTGTGTAATGTGTGGATGCAGCCACTGACCATTTTGCAAAGAGGAGCATTTGCCAGCTTACTGTGAAATGCCAGAATCCACCCTGAGGCCACCTGTTCTTGTCCTGAGCCTTGCCCCTCTGCTTTCCCACCTCCTCCCTTGTCTGGGTGCTCCCAGTGCCTGGAATCAGCCACGGATAGGCTGACCATACGTCCCGTTTTGAACGGGACTGTCCCGTTATTTCACCATTTCTGGAGCGTCCCGTCGTTATAGTCAAAATCTTGATTTTGTCCCGTTTAATAAAATCTGAGTCAGGAGTAAGCCTGACAGGAGTGGGTCAGCCCCCGCCGCCATGCCAGATTCGGACTCAGTCGGAGGAAGATGAGCCGACCTCCAGAAGAAGCTGGTATGGTCCGAACCAGAGCTGCTGATTGGAGGCAGCCTGGAACAAGAAGCACCTCTACCAATCAGCGCGCTGCTTGGCCAATTGGGTCCCAGCCGCAAACGGTGCGAGATTCCAACCTTAAAAGGCCGAGATCCTGCCTCAGAATCCTGCCCGCAAGACGCTCTAGGTCTCGCCTCGCAGATGTCAGCGCTGGGGAGGCAGGATGGCGGCCAAGCCAGGCGGTGGGGTGGCGTTCTGCGAGGGGCTCGGCAGCGCTGCATGAGAGGTGGGGCAGAGACACTGCGCCGGCCGCTCGGGGTCCGCGGGGCTGGGCTGCGTGCGTCTGCTGGGCTGCAGCCTGAAGCGTGTCTGGAGGAGGAGAGTGAGTCAGGCGCTGTGGCGGAGGACGGAGAGGAGGGCCCAGTGGAGCCATGGCGCTGCCTTTCCTCGTGAGGGGCCCGAGGAGCTGCCTCCCCTGCCCAGCAACGGCCCCTCCGCGAGCGCCTCCGCCTGGAACCGTCCCTCTCTCCACCACCACCACCGCCACCGCTCTCCCGGGAGGCGTCACAACCTCATCGCGCTGTGCTGCCGCCCGCCTCCTGCTCATTGGCGGCGACTCTCCTCCCACCCTCGGCCAAGCCCGAGGGGGTCGGGGCGGCGGTGAGCCTCCATCCTCTGCAGGAGCTGGCCGCGCTGGGGGGCTTCAGCCGCACCACGCCACCCCTTGCCACCCGCCGGGCTGCGGGAGCTCCTGACAGGCGGCAAGGGGCGGAGTGGTGTGGCTGAAGCCCCCCAGCTCGGCCAGCTCCTGCTTCTCCTGTGCGGCAGCGGCAGCAGCAGCGACTCTCCTCCCTCCCTCGGCCAAGTCTGAGGAGGCTGGGGCAGTGGTGGGCTTGCGTCCTCGGCAGGAGCCGGCCGTGCTGGGGGGCTTCAGCCGCACCATGCCCCCCCTTGCCACCCGCCAGGCTGCGGGAGCAGGCGGCAAGGGGCGGAGTGGTGTGGCTGAAGCCCCCCAGCTCGGCCGGCTACTGCAGAGGACGGAGGCTCACCGCCGCCCCGACCCCCTCGGGCTTGGCCGAGGGTGGGAGGAGAGTCGCTGCCGATGAGCAGGAGGCGGGCGGCAGCACAGCGCGATGAGGTTGTGACGCCTCCCGGGAGAGCGGTGGCGGTGGCGGAGAGAGGGACGGTTCCTCCCGGGGCCTCCATCCCCGCCCCTTGTCCCCCGGCCGATGACGGTGCTGTGTGCACAGTGTGTGTGCTCCGGCCTTCCCCAAACACACCAGCTCTGCCGCACCATTTACTGCTAGAAGAAAAAAAAAACCTTTAAAAATAGAAAAAAATTATTAAAATCCGAGCCAATCGCGCTGATGGGGGCGGGGTTTGCAGGCGGTAGCCAATCGTGTGGGGTGGGGCGGGGTTTGCAGGCGGGAGCCAATTGCGTGGACTGGGGGGCGGGGTTTGGAGGCCGGCATGGTGGCATAAGACCCTGTCCCGTTTTGCCATCCCCAAAGTCCCATTTTCGTCTGAAGGAAATATGGTCAGCCTAGCCACGGAGGACACAGTCACAAACGAACCCACCACATTTGAGCTGAGCACTGAGATATGCAACTCCTGTCAGCTTTAAAGTCACACCAAGTTTCACTAGTATGTCGAGGGTGCCACTCCAAGGGTGGGGGCATCCTGGGCCTGTTTTGGGAAGGCTTTAGAAGTTTTAAAGCTGAAATAGGTGTCTTAAGCATACACGAATTTGCTCTTCAGCCTTCCCAGATCCCATAAAAGAATCCAAATGTTTGGCTTCACCATTCTGGGGGACCCTATGGGCCACAAAGAGATATTAGCAGACCACATGCAACCCCAGGATGTATTGTTTGCATTTCTGGGGTACTGAATTATGGAAACCAAGCCCATGTGACACAGTATATCGTGAAATGTGGAAAACTGGAGTAACTGAGACAACCATTTTTAAGTTAAGCAAGGGTAAGCGTGTTGTGCTAATATAACCACTGCGTCCTCCTTTCCTACAAGTCCAGCATGCAGATCTTCCCTGCAAGCCCATGTCATTTTCCAACCTTAATATATGGAATTTCAGACATACTCCGGGGGGGGGGGGAGGAGAGACAACACTCCACATGCCTACCTTACAGATCCCGTTAATGCACCTGTCCCGCCTGCCATTCCCTTCATAGCATGGCGTGCCATCAATGGCAGCGTCACGGAGCTTTTCGGCAAAGTACTCGTTGTTGGGTCGACAGTGCAGCTCACACAGGTTACCTGCAGAGAGCAGAGGACAGAGCTTGCCGGTCAAGGACCTTTCGCCCCAGGCTGGCCAGCAGGACCCAGAGCAGCCCAGAAGCCCCAACGAGAAAAAGAGACTCTGCGACTCACGGAGATGACGCAGACCACGGTCCACGTTACAGGCGATACGGTGCCCGCAGGCATCAGCGCGCCCCTGACTGCAGACACGGGGCTTGGTGCCCACCAGGCTCCCCACCTCACCTCATTTCTTTCAGAGTATTTTTCCATGAAAAAGGAAATAGGAACCTACCACGCTTTGAAGCAAAGCAACAATCTCCAGCACTGTATTTGTCACTACAATTTATTGCAACATTTGTATACCGCCTCAATCACAGACTCCAGGCAGCTTACAATTAATATACTATAAAAAAACTCAGCAGAATTCTCAAAATCAAACAACAGGGTCATAAATGCCCACAACCTTCGCCACCTCCTGAAGGCAGAGGCAGAAGTGCCCCGCCCTCTCGGGCCAGCTGTTCCCCCGGGGGAGGCATCCCCCCTGAGCTGAGACACACGGGACAGGCTGCTCCCATGCTGAGCGATGGGGGAACCCAGCCATGTGAGCCTTCACAGGCTGGCAGCCCCGCTTGGAACCGTGCCCGCTGGCAGACAACGCAAAACCGGCGTTCTGTGGAATTGGCCTCATCCACTGGCAAGAGGGCAGCCACATTCGGTACCACTGCACTTTCAGGGCGGTTTTCAAAGGCAGCCCCAGGTAGAGTGCTCTGCAGTAGTCTGGCCCTGAGGCGATGAGGGCATCAGCCACTGTTGCCGAGGCTTGTCACCCCCAAAAGGGCCCAACCTGAGCACCAGCAAAGCCTCCCCAGCCACGGCCTCCACCTGCTGATTAAGCAGCAGCCTGAGACCAAGAGAACTCCAAGTCAAAGACCTGGTCTTTCCAGGGAATTGGGATCCCATCCAAAACCGGGCATACTAGCTTCTCCATCTTTTGGGGGGCAGATTTGACATTCTTCATCCCATCCAGTCCCCAACAGCCTCAGGGGGACATGCACTTCATCTCCCGCTTGGCCCAACATAGACGTACAGCTGAGTATCTTCAGCACCGGGATGATACATCCCCACAGCCCAGCAGACGCCTCTCCCAGCAGTTCCATACTGATCTTAAACAACAAGGGGGAAGAGCCCAATCCTTGGCACACCACACGCGAGTGACAAGTGTTGTTGCAACAGTTACTCCTCCGTGACTACCAACTGAAACCGCCCAGGTGGGAACCACCATGGAACAGGGCCGCTCATCAGTAGTCCAGAAGAGCACCGTGGTTGATGGCATCCAACACTCTCAAAAATCAAACAAAAACAAGAAGGGGCACTTCCATCCAGGTCTTGGCAAAGACTAAGACGACCAATGCAGTTTCTGTCCCAGGTCCAGGTCTGGGATTTACAGAACACTTGGAGGTCTGCTGGATGAGAGCACATACTGGGGAGTAAGTTAATCCTCTAGAAAATGAGTCTTGTGACGGATTGTGCCCACCACGAGCGCCAGGGGAACCAACAAGCCCCGTATGGTACCATTTTGTAAATGCCCCCATCCCCCAGAAGCTGCTACCCCAATTTACAGATCTGTATTTCGCACGCCACCTTACTCAACCCATCTTGCCTGAGAGAGACTTACTGTTATTGGGGACCGGGGTCCATTTGTAGAGCTTTCCTTTGTAGGGCCGGAGGTCGAAACGGCTGCACTGGACCTGCCGAAACGACGGCTCGTCTGCCGGACACGGCTGTGCGTTACAGACCCTGAAGCGTTTCCGTTCTCCCAGGCAGTATTTCCCGCCATACTTGGGGCTGAGGTTTGGGGAGAAAAACAAACTCACAGGCTCGAAGAGGAAACCGTTCTCCCCGGTGCTCCCACCTAAGCGGGACGCTCTGGCAACAGCAGGCAGGAGCCGTTTCTCTGGACAAGCTGAAGGCAGATTGCTGCTGGGAGTGATCCTGCAAGCCAATCCTTTCACCCCCCAACTCTTTCGGGGGCATGTGGTATTAATTTGTGGCGCTTCCCAGGGCCAATGTATTCCTGTCCCATCGACGAAAGGAAGGATGATTTCCAGGCAGAGGCCGCGCGCTCAGGAAGAGGCAGGGAGAGGGGCCGGCAGGGGTGCAGCCCTTGCATCAACCGCTTCTGACCTGGGGCCGGCGGGGTGCACCCTGCAGTCACCCGGGGCTCCACCCGAGGGTACCACCCATGGCACCCCTCGGCCGAAAGGCAACCTGGGGAGGGGCCAGCCGCCCCCACTTCCTCGAGGAGGGCAAATTCCCAAGGACCTCAAGTAGCGCTCAGCTGCCCATTTAGACCAAGTGCTGAGTTTGCGGGTCCTTATTCCGCACAGACATGCAACAGCGCTCATCCCACCCATCCTTTTCAGGAACGAGCCTCAAGCCGGAGGGGCTGCAAGACTCTACCGAAGAGGCAGGGCGCCGAGCCTCTGACAGCAGCTCGCCAGGAAGGCGGCCAGACAGGCCGGGCTGGCCCACACGGGCTGGTGCCTGGCAAGGAAAAGGCGGGGAGGCTGCGGAACCTTGGAAGCCACCTCTGGGCCCCTTGGCCCTCATTTCTCTGCGGGTATGTTAAGGCAGGGTTTAAGGCCTTTGATCTAGGATGCTAATCCCTTACTTGATACCACAAAAGTGTTCTCGTTCTGCAATATTTTGGAAGCATTCATTTTCTTGCTCAGGCTCGGTAGGAAACGTTAACCTGCTCCTTTACCCTGTTATAGTCATAAGAAAAACCACTTCTAATTGCATTTCCAGGGGTCTCACTGCCCCACCCAGAGACGCTGGAGTGAGGCGTCTGACAACGAGCAGCAGCTCTCCGAAACCTTCAGGTCCGGCCGCCAGCAGCCGTCCTGGCCCTGGAGAAACACCCTGGAGCAGGGCACGTTTCTGCACGCCTAACCCGAATGCGGTTAAACGCTTCCTGAGGGGGTCTCCGAGCCAAAGAGGTGTCCGGGCAGGAACTGAGCCAGCCCCCAGCCCTTCCTCTCCCCTCGGGCAGCTTCAGCCAGGGACGGCGGCTCCTGGCCTTGGAGACGAGAGGAAACCGCTCCAACCCGGAACGATGGCGGGGGGGGGGAAGGCAGGGGAGGCTAGAAATGGCCCGAGGGCTTCTGCTCCCAAGCCCTGGAGAGCCCTGCGCTCTCTCTAGCCCTCCTCACAGACTCTGTTGTGGAAAGAAAGGGGGAAAGGGACCCTAAGTTTGGGAGGGGCCTTATGTCCAGCCCCTGCCCAGGGCAGGAGCCTCACACCACCCCGAACGAAGGGCTGGCCAACCTCCTCTTGAAAGCCTCCAGCAACGGAGCACCCACCACTCCAGGAGGGAGGCTGTTCCACTGCTCGATGGCGCTCACGATCAGGAAATCCCTTATTTCAAGTCAGGCCCACCTTCTGGGAAGCTTCCGCCCTTGTCGTCTTACCCTCAGGATCCATGGAGAATAAACCTACTCCCTCTTCCCTGGGACATCCCTCCCTGTATTGGAAGACTGCTCTCGTGTCTCCCTCAGCCTTCTCTTCTTTCTTTAAGCTAAACAGACCAAGGTCCTTTAACCGCTCTTGGTCGGATTTCGTCTCCAAGCCCCTCACCCCCCTTGTCGCTCTTCTCTGCACCCTTTCCGGTTCCTCGGGGCCCTTTATATATCGTGGCAACCAGAACTGGACACAGGATTCCAGGTGCCGTCTGGCCAGAACTGTCACCTCCCCTGATCTTGGCACTGTAGCCCAAACAACCGCACTGGCTCTTTTGAAATGGAAGCAGGAATGGGGAAACATGAGTGTCACAACATTTTTTGGGGGAAGGAGGACAACTGCCTAGGAGAAGCCTTGCGCAAAGCACCCATGTGGAAAATATTTTATTTAGTTATTTATTAAGCAAATTTATCACCGCCCATCTCTACCGCAGTAGACTCTGGGCGGTTTACAATAAAGTATTAAAATTAAAAGACCTATAAATCATTAAAATACAGTATTATAATAAATAGAAATAGAAAAAATCCAGAGGATGGTAAGATCTTAAAATGAGGTTATTACTAAGCTAACCACCCCCAGGAGGAACTATCACTTCCTTTGTCCCAAGCCAGGCGGCAGAACCAGGTCTTTAAAGACCTCTGGAAAGCCAGGAGGGAGGGCGCCTGCCTCACCTCCGGGGGCAAGATATTCCACAGGGCGGGCGCTATCGCAGAGAAGGCACGCCTCCTGGATCCCGCTGGATTAAATTCTTTTATCGATGGGGTCCGAAGCATGCCTTCCCTGCATGACCGGGTGGGGCGGGTAGATGTGATCAGGATGAGACAGTCCCTCAGATACCCTGATATATATATATATATATATATATATATATATATATATATATTTATATTTATATATATACACACACATACTTTTATATAATATAATATAATATAATATAATATAATATAATATAATATAATATAATTATATTTAATATAATTATATTAATAATAATTATTAATATAATAAAAATATAAATATATATAATAAATATTATAAATACAATAAATATTATAAATATAAATATAATAATATAATAATATAATATAATATAATAATATAATAATATAATATAATATAATATAATATAATATAATATAATAGTATAAAATATATACTTTTGGTGCCAGAACGAACCAGCCTTTGCTCCCATGAGCTCCTGGAATCAAGCCCCACATGATCTCTGGGAGATCACGACCTACCTGCTGAAGGGACTCTAGGTGGTCGCCAGGCTGATGAGGGCCAAAGGACCCATTCAGGGAAAGGGGCAATTTGGGGCTCACCCCCTGGGTCCTCACTCAAAGGAGAGGGAGCCACACGCATCAGGGGCCGGGGACTGAAGGAGAAGGGCAGCCGGGACTCCCCTTCCGAGACGTGCTTCTCGGGCGGGACGGCCAGCACTCACGCAGGACTGTTGCACTGCCGCTCTGCGTTCTGCACTCCAGCCCCGCAGGTCCGGGAACAGGCTGTCCAAGAGCTCCAGGCTGCCCAGCCTCCGTGGACAGACTCTGGGTGGTACCCGACACTCACACACTCGCCGTTAAAGCACCACTGTGGAGGGAACAAGCAGAGGCCCATCAGGGGGACAAAGGGGCGCGGGAGCTCCCTGGAGGGTCAGGCAACCTTTGCACTCACTGCCAGTTGAAGTCTCATCCCCTCCAAGGGAGCCTATCGAAGACTACCGGCTAAGGACCAAAAGGGCTGTGGGGGGCCACCCCCTCGCTTTCATGGTCCTCTCTGGCCCTGCCTCTTGGGCTGCTAATGACCAGTTGGTACTTGCAGAGGTCTGAACCATGCGCACGCCAAGGGCTTTTGAAATTGGGCCAAGAACCAAAGGATAGCTGGTATCTTTGAGCTGGGCTCAGAAACAAGCTGAAAACCAGAAGAGAGGGTGATGTGAAGCATTCCAGTGTTTGGGCTGGTAAGATTTTGCTGCTGTGCTTCTGACTAGCTGAAGTTTCCAGAGCAGCTTCCCAGGCAGCTAAACAGATGCTGCTTTGCAAGACACCGGATGCCGCTTTCTGGTGTGTGAGTAAGTGTCAGCTGGGCCTCCTGTCCAGAGGGTCCCTGCCAGCAAGGCAGACTCTGCCTCCAGATAAGGCAGTGCTGGGTCCAAGGTAGTGAGCAGGCTGCAGAAACTACCAAGGGGGGAGCAAAATGCCCAGTGTTGCCTCCTGGACCTGGCAGGAGCAGAAGCACTTGCCAGCTTGAGCCAGGCAGCCCACCCAGAAGGGGGCATCAGCCAGGGCACTAATGCTGCCAAGAGAACCACAGGGCGGCACTCCACCTCTCTCTCTCTCTCTTTCAGCAGCTCCCAAACAGGCAACCAAGCCATCCAACCCGGCTCAAGAAAACTACTTGCGTTCAAGAATGGCTGGAGTCGATAGTGGCCACCCCGCTTGAACACCACGCCCAGGGAGAGAAAGTTGTAGCTGCCTCTGAAGAGGAGCTGATGCTCCTCCCTCACTGGACATCAGATCTAATTAGCCCATCAGACACCTCCTCCCTGTGCCCAGCCAGGGCTCAGCAATTCAGGGAATGGCACGAGTTGTGGAGTCGGAGGCGCCTTTATCTTCCAGCATCCTGCAAAGTATGCCCGCTCAAAGAAACTCACGAGCGCAATTGTTTTGCTGGGGGGGTTGGATTGGGCTGCAAATGCCCCCCTGCTGCCTCTGTGGCAGGACTCTGACACTGCATGTCTTGGCTGGAAAGGCATTTGGGGAGAAGCTTCGGGGCTTAGGTTTTCTGGCACAGAGACGGGCTCGAGGCCAGGCCCAAGAAGTACCTTGTTCTCATCACACTTGGTGCCATCGACGGCTGCGTCCAGCTTGGAATGACACGCGTTCCCCACAGAGCACCAGAGTGTGTTGCAGACGCTCTGCGGAAAGAAAGGAAATGCTCCGAGTTCTTGATCAGAGCAGAGAAGCCGAGCTGCCGCCATCTGTGCTGAAGATGCGGCTTTCTCTCTCTCGTGCGCAGCAGCACAGAGCAGGGTAAGCGGCCCGGGGGCCGGCGAGGAGACCCCTTGGTTGCGTCTCTTCCCAACGGCGGAGCCATCTCTGGCCAGGAGGGTCCAGGCTTCCCTTTCTAAGGAAAATGCCTGCTGTGCTCTTGACAGGTTCAGACCTTGGGGAGGAATACCTCTGTCCCCTGCTGCTACTTGGAATACCGATGGCTTTTAAGTGTGCGATTTAATTCAGTAAATGATTTCAATTCATTTTTGTGAGCTGCCACAAGCGCCCTGTTCATCAGGAAGCAGAGCACAAATTCCACAAAGGAGCAGATGAGAGCCAGTGCAATGCAACGCGACGCACAGCAGAATTGAGCCCCGTGAAACCGCTGCCCCCAAAGCCAAAGGGGCTGCAAGCAGGGGCCAGATGTCCCGCCCATCACTTGTTTTTAAGACAACGGCAGGTGTATAAACACATTCTCTAATCGGACCCAAAGCCATGGGCTGACACTACCTCCTCCTTCAGGCACCCGGCAACCCCCTCGGTCTACCCGAAACGCTTCTGCCTCGGACGGGCCCCCTCCCAGAGTGGCTCTTCCCCAAGGGCACGAAGCCCTCCCCAGCCTGCCCCTCCTTACATCCATGTCGTCGCAGTAGGTGGAGTAGGCGCCATACTGGAGTCGGCACTGGTGGCTGACATCGTAGAGGACTCCCGGAGGAACAGAGGGGAAGTCGATCACGTCCTTGGCCGGGGGATCGTCCAAACAAAGCCCCCAGCCCCGGCTGCAAAGAGACACATCCAAGTAAGCATCTGGAGCATCTGGGGGGGTGTCTGACAACAATCTGGAAAGGGATCCAGAACACATCATCGGGGATGACTCTCGCCCCACTGCCTCCTCAACCGAGGGCACAAGGAGGGGGAAGGGGAAAGAGAGACCTTTAGCCTCTGGAGAACCCCCCCCCTCTCCCGCCGCAAGATCCAGATAGGTGTTGGCAAGCCCTTCCGCTGCAGCCTCCATCCGGCACCCTCAGCTCACAAAGACCAACGTGGCTCAGTGGGGACCCACGGCGTTTCCTCCAAGACCTGGTCATCCGCCTGTTCAGAGCTGTCCTGCCTCCCCGCCTCCTGGAGGAACGGCTCTTGCCCGGAGGGTGGCATCCAACAGGCAAGTTGGTCAGGGTGGAGGGAAGGCGGTGCTTAATGGCCCCTCAAACAATGAGTCTTCTTGGCGTTGCTACCCAACAGGTTTTGAAGGTTGCAGCAGAAGGAATCCAGGTTAAAAAAATATTAAATGTCGTTATACAAAAATCAGACTTGCGCAACTGCAAAGGAGGCACAAGAGGGGGATTCCAGGAGGCTCCTTGCTGGCTGTGGGGAGAGTCCCACGCTGTCTCCCCCTTGGCTACAGGCCATCTGGGTTGACAGACCTCTCTAAGCAGAAGCCAGAGAGAACGCAAGTGGACCAGCCATCGATCTGCAGCGGGTGCACAGACCTCCTGGAGAGCCAGGGCGGTGGCAGGCACAGTCAAGCAGGCACCTGCAGCCCGATCACTCACCACGCGCAGGCTGCCAGAGGCAGCTCCAGGACAAGAGCCACCTCCCAAACCGGTGCGGACGGTGCCCCCACCTCGGCAGGCTTGTTTAAGAACCCAACTGAGTTGTTTAACCAGAAAGCTTTGCTGACTTCCTAAGCAGGAGACTGACTGGAATCGGAGCTTCTGCTTTATTTTAAAATATTGTATATCGCCCTTACGACTGTTCTAAATTCAGCAAAACTAGAGATAAATATTCAAGAATAGAGGGGGATTAGAAGCCTCTCCGTTCCCGCTTACTCCTCAAGGAGCCAACGGGTGGCTGCGGAAGGCGTGGACTTACTCAAGGAAGCGGGTGATGTATTCCCTGCTGCAGCGAGACCAGGTGAGCGGCGACGTGTCGTACAGGAGCTGTGGAGACATGATGAAAGGTCTTTTCCCAACTGGCTCACAGTCATTGCCGCTTCCGTCGTGCTGAATCCCAAAA
The DNA here is from genome assembly GCA_023362775.1 of Charina bottae. Classification (NCBI taxonomy): domain Eukaryota; kingdom Metazoa; phylum Chordata; class Lepidosauria; order Squamata; family Charinaidae; genus Charina; species Charina bottae. Next base: position 1,358,121 of record JALMGJ010000010.1, read on the forward strand.
CTGCAAAAGCACAGCCCCCGAAAGGTGGTGAGACACACGTGCAAAGGGGCTCCACAGCGGCACCCCGGATTCTCTGGGGAGTCAAAAGAAGGGCCGGGAGGCAGGTCGGGGGACGCCTGGCTTCCGGGCACATCACAAGGGCAGCAAGAGAACGACCCCCCCATAAAACTTTCTGCTGAGCAGACCTTCTTGGGGGGACTGAACAGCAAGGAGGGGCAGAGCTATCCGCCTGATATCACACCTTTTTTGTAGCTCCTGCCCGTTTAATTATATTAATAGAGTTTTAGCAAATTTTATCGGATTTTTTTCTTGAATTCAATTTATACTGTTTTGGGTGAGACGAACGTGAAGGCAAAAACACAGATAAAGGATTCTGTGTGGATTTGAACGACATGGGGAAAAGAAAGAAACGGTATGGCACCAGCCCAGGCTCTCTCCCCTCACGGAAGTCAGCTAAACAACCAACTTTGCACAAAAAGGATCTGTAAGTAAAACAAACTCTCCTTTTATTTTCAACAAATTTGATGCACTAGAATGGGACCTTGAAACAGAACTGGACTGAACAGCTGGGCTCAGGGGATTCAATCTATGGGTACATCTCTGCAGGAGTTGGCTGTTAGCGAAGCGCAAGATCCCCCCTGCCCAAGGCCCACGTGGTTAGGCAAGCATCTTTTTGTGTGGGGTTTAAAAGGGTAAGCAGCAATCCTGGGGGCCGGGGATGGGGTGGCAATGCATCGAGAGGGGGTTGCTGGGCTGGCGGGGAAGCGTCACAACCCAGAAAGGACCACCAGATCTGCTGCTTAGGACCAAACAACTTGCAAAGGCCTTGCTGGCGACGGCTGGGGAATTCTGGGAGACGAGCCCCACACATCTTAAAGTTGCTGAGGTTGAGAAACACTGCTCTAGACCGCCCTTGAAGGTGGGCAACCACAGGTGGGAGTTGCAGGGTCAGGCCGAGGAACAACAGGCAATTCAACGGGCTTTGAGAATCACAGCTGTTTTTCCCAGAGGGAGCCCTCTCCAAAGTTGCAGTATTTCCCATTTTTATGACTTCAGCATTTGACCATTTTTATGGCTTTTAAACAAATGACAAACAATGTTTTCTACAGGTAGTCCTAGCTTACCGACTGCCTTGTTCAGCGACCGTTTGAAGTTATGACGGTGCTGTCCCATGACGGTGCTGTCGCATGATCGCCATTACAGTCAGTACATGTTGTCCTGTGCCTGACCTGTTGTTTTCCTTTTTTCCCCCTTTGCAGAGCAGAGAGACTGGAGAGGAAGGGATTACAAAAGAGTAAGCAGGCACACAATGGGGAATACACCAGGCTGTTTGCATAGCGCACTCGCAGCTGCCGCCACCAGTGCATTACTTTTTATGTGTATTCCCCATTGTGTGCCTTGCTCTCTTGTAATCCCTTCCTCTCCAATTAATGTAAATACAAACATTAATTCCCTTCTTGCTAGTTATCCCAGCGTGGGGGTGAGCATTCCAAAGGGTGGGGGAGTGGTTAGGAGACAAACAAAAGCCAAAGGTGTGAAACTGATTAGTCTTGTCAGTTTCGAGCCAGAAAACATGGTTGCAGTCACATGATTTCCCTCTTAGCGACTGCTTCGCTTAGCAATGGAGCTGCCAGTCCCAACTGTGGTTGCTAAACGAGGACTACCTGTACTTTTACTTGATATGCAATAGAAAGCTAAAGAGAGCTTAAAAAAATTCAGGGTCAGAAAACAAATGATTTGGGATTGTCCACTGCGATCCCAAAAGGGATTATTTTGTCATTTTGCAGTTGTACATTTGTCTCTCTCTTCCCCTCACCCGTATAGGTGAAGATGCGCTTTCAATACCTTCTGCCGAGCCCTTGGCAGCCAACCACAACCAAAACTAAGATTTCCCCCAGAATTTCCTCGACATGACTCATAAAAAAGGAATGGAGTAAGGTTACAGAAATGTCGGCAACTGGACAGCTTTCACTTCAGAACCCAATTTATCTCTCAGCGTATTAAGGGAGAGACTTTCGGGGGGGGTTCTATTAAAGGACCCTGTGAACCATTTCCCGGGGGGGGGGGCTGGCTGTGAATCTCTCCCAGGCTCTGAACATGCTAGCACACCCTCCTTCCAGTGATCTCTGCAAATCTCTGCTCGGCCTTAATCTCGGACAGGCCAAGAGGCCCGGCTGCAACATTACCTGTGTCCCAGTTCATGCGCCACGGTGAAGGCTAGGGGGAGACCCGTGTCCTCATTCACGTTGCAGCTCCGGTGTGGCTGGCACATACCGGAGACGTGGGCCAGGCCCAATGTCTCACATGGGCGGTTCATGGCGGTGCAGAGGTCCTTCCTTTCCAGGTCAGGGAGAAACACACAGAGAGAACAAAAAGGGTGGTCACAGTACTGAGCAAGACCCAGCCAGGTTGAAGGAAAATAAATCAGCAACTGAAAAACTCTGGGAAAGAACGAGGGCCCCCTCAAAGACAGAGGCAAACCAGCACGCTCCGGCATGTCACATCCAGCTACGGAACATCAGTGAGACTCCTTTACAGTTTGGCGTAAAGTGGGGCACAGTCTCCACAATGTTCACCACGCGCGCTCTGCTCTCCCTTCAAAGACGTTCACCACTTTTAGTGAAGGTGACACTCGCTACAGACAGCACCGAAGCCCCAGGGATACCTGGTGAGCAGGATCGCAACGTCGTGGTGGAGTGGGTGAGCGTCCCCCTTGGGGTTGATGGCCTTCTGCCATTTGCAAAAGCTTCTCAAGGTGTTGTCCGCGTGGTGGCTAATTTTCAGATCCTCCTACAGAAAGAAAATTAGAGCCCTCAATTAACAGACAGGGATATGTACTACTATGATTATCATTGTTGACAAACCATTGAAAACCATTAAAACAATTAAAAACTATAAATATAAACAGAAACATAAGATATAATAATTATTATTATTTATATTTCCCCTTTCCTCTAAAGCTGAGATTGTTGAACTCATATAAAGGTTTTAGGCAATCTCAGAAAGTCTGAACAAATGCAGTGGGTTTTTAACACGTTACGATTATTAATTGAGAAAGTATTGCCGTCCATCTCATGTGTAACCTGCATCTTTATAACCCTCCTTTTTTTGCCCCTCCCCTGCCTCATTCCAGTTTAAATCCCCCATCAGGCCATCCACTCTATACATCTAATTAAGGGAGCTGCAGCTCATGAAAGCTGATGCCTTTTAAAAAGATGTGTGAATCGGAAAAGGACTCCTCCTGATTTTTGGCTACTTTTTTTACGTTTTCCCTAATTTCCCCCCCAGCAACAATCCCATAAGGTAAACTGGCCTGAGAGAGAGTGACGCTCCTATCTAGAGTTCTGAGAATATACTTGAGTTCTGCGTTCCCACTCTACTTACAAAGTTGGTTCCCTTCTCGGATACTGTGCGACGGTTTCACAGCAGCTGCCGAAGTTCATCTGACTGTGCCAGCCACCCGGGAAGCTCTGCTCTGTGATGAGGCACCAGAGGAGCCTCCTGGGGGCTTGCTGAAGTTTACTGCCCCAAGTAACCCCCCGGGGGGCTTACAGACACACACTGACCTGCCTCTGAAGACACTTTCCGCCCCAGGAAATGCACAAATTCCTCCCCGAACGCCTTGCAGCCTTTCCATCAGTGGCACACAAAAGCACACTATTATTCTTACAATGTATTTAAAACCTTTTGAAATTGACCTTCATCTTTTTAATTATTAGAATGGTATGCAAGGGGCGTGGTGGCTCAGCGGGTAAGACGCCAGGCTTGTCGATCGGAAGATCGCAAGTTCGGAGGTTCGAATCCCCAGCCCCGCCTGACGGAGTGAGCTCCCGCACTAGCCCCAGCTCTTGCCAACCTAGCAATTCGAAAGCATGCAAATGCAAGTAGATGAATAGGGACCACTTCGGTGGGTAGGTAACAGCGTTCCGCGCGCGTCATGCCGGCTACATGACCGTGGAAGCGTCTTCAGACAGCGCTGACTCTTTGGTTAACAAATGGAGATGAGCACCAGCCCCTAGAATCGGACACGACTGCACAAATGTGCGGGGGGAACCTTTACCTATGCAAGACTAAAAATGCTATAGAATATACCCTAAAAAAGAAAGCATCAAGGCAGCAAAGCCAAAAGAGGTTCGTATGCAAAAAGAATTTTGGCGGCTGCCTGGACAAGCTTTCAAGCAACCGGCAACTACGTCTGCTGGGGAAACCTCAGAAGCCAAAGGAATTGCTGCAGGAAGAAATGACAAGACACACAAATATGGACCATCACAGAGGAACATGAAACAGAGCAGCTAGAGGCAACAGAATGAACATCCTAAGCTTTCTTCTATGTCCTGAACCTGCAGGTATGAGAAGCAGCAGTCTACATAACCTTCCTCTTTTTACCTCCTCATCTTCCAGAAAGATAAGGCGCACAATAGAAATGTGGACCGGATTCCCAATGCTGGCATCATGGAATAAACCAGCCACCTGCATAATGGAAGAAACAGGGCCACTCAGTGAGTTCTGCACATGGGAAGGGAAGCCCCCCCCCTCCTTGTTCCACAAATGCATCCCAAATGTTTCATATAACCAAATTAGCCCAAACCTCTCTCTTTGCTCCCTTGTCTCAGCTGAGATACATCCTTTGTCTGCTCTGCAAAGGAACCACAACCAACAACCCTTCACAACACTCACCATGTTCATGACTGTCAGGACATACTTCTCAACATGCTCACTGCCATGGTACTCCACCATCTTGGTGTCAGCCACAACCAGGGTCTCCACCCATTTCTCCTTACTGACAGAGCGTGGCTTGATCCGCCGTTTCCTCTGCTGCTTTTCTTCCCACTTTTCTCTCCACTTCTCTGAGTTTTTAGGGTTTTCTTGAGATTGGAGAAGAGGGGAGATGGTGAGATCTTACTGTGGATGACTCGTCACAGTTTGGGCCAGCAATGGTCTACTCTGAAGGTCTATATCTCTTCCAGAGGGAACTGAGCTCTCCAGCCATTCTGCTTTAGAACTGGGAACCAGGCTCTACCCACCGATTCCTGCCCCCCCATGGTGCCCCCCCCCCGAATCCAGGAGTCACAGTGCCACCATCCACCTTGCAGATGTCTGAAAATCTTCTGATATCCCTGAGAAGATAGCACTTGGAGCATGTTCCTTGTTGTGTAAATGCAGGACCCTCAGCCCGTGTGCCATACGGGTTCATGCCTATGAAAATCCAAACATTAGGCTCTTTGGGAACCCTGACACACAAATTGGATCACTAGTGCTCTTAACTGTCTCAAGCGGCCAATCATTCAGAGAGAAAACTTCCAATTGTTTAAAAAAGTAGCTAACTTTCCTATACCAGCAACTTTACTTTTGTAAGGAAAAATGTTGCCCATGATGGAAGTACATCTGTTTCACCAAGCTGAATTCTGCCCATCAGATATGGCCAGGCAAGGTGAGCATTCAATTAAAGTCAGGTGAACAGAAGACACTGTGGATACTAAATCATTCGGTAGACTGGTTCATGCTGTCCAGATGTGCTAGACTATGACTTTCCTAAAGCCTAAACTTTCCTAAAGTGTGACTCTGGAGGGCAGGGGGCTAATAAAAAATTTGCTCCTGTTTCTTACAATCCTTTGAGCCAGATCCATGTTCAGTAATAAACTTTAGGATACCCACTTCAAAAATGCTGAGAACAATTTTCCTGAACTGTGTCCAAATAACAAATTTATCACTAGCAGCAGAGTTTTTACAAACATGCAATGGACTAAAAAAAAAATTGGTATCCTCATGTACCTTACATGAAAAAAGGTAAAACAACAAAATATATTACAACTCAATAGAAGAATTGCATGGGCAGGCCTACAAATTTAAATAAATCACAAGAGACAAACATTAAACAGATTAAAGCATGTAAATCAACAGGTCAAATGCCAACCAAGAGGATTCACCTATGCAGAGTAGACATAGGATATTTCCCAAGAGAAGCTTGTGTAATTAGGTCCACTAAGGTGGTTCCTTTTGCACTTTTCAAATAACCTTAGCCAAGTTCCTGTTCTGTTCTGCCCAGTTACCTGTCTGCGTCCAATTCTGACTTCTGACTGGTTCCAGTTCTGCTCCTGCCTCATAACCCATTACCAGCCCAGTTGCCGGATCCAGTCATGGGCCACTTCTCATTTCCCCTATAGCCAACCAGTTGCCCCTGAGCTAAGACCCCAAGAGAAGCCAATGGCCTCCATTGCTGGAAGAAATGCACAGCCATCAATGTCTTCCTCCCCTTTTGAAGCCCATCCAGTTGGTGGTTTCACAGCTTTGAACTACGGGCTGAGCTGCAGTGTTCTCCATCCATCCTGGGGCTGGCAAAAACTCTCCCAGCATGAAAGCCGTTGCCCTCCCAGCCAGTCACCAACATCCCTCCAAGGAAAAATGGGTCCCCAAATCGATCCACTTTGTCCCGCTTGAAGCTGCCCTTGGACAGGGTCAGAAGAAGGGGGAAATGTGGCTGCCATGCTGCTGCCTACCCACTCGGTTGCTGAACTCCCTCCCTCCCTCCCTCCCTTCCACAAACAATCCCATTACAGTAATTCTAGGAATCCCTAAAGGATGTATTTATTTTGGTGCTACCACTAAACCCTTTTCTGGTGTAGAAATCATTTTGTACTCCTTTACTTCTTTGTTGCTGACAAAATGTGAGTAGCTGGAATGTGGGGAAGGTACAGGATGATGCAACCACTTTGTACACATTTAAAGGAAGAGACTATTTAACTTTTATAAAATAACTGAAAACGGGCTGTCCAAAGACTTTGCGGCCTAGCCTTCCTGGCACTCAGATCCTCACGTTTTTCCCACAACCCCGTCTCTCTGACAGATGGAGGCTTCAAACCTCCTGCCATCCACCCTCCCAGGGACCCCTCCCTCCAGAATATAAACTCAGAGGAGGTGCCCACATTGCCTTCATTGATTGGCGGTTCCACCACCCAATCATCACAAACACCAGAGACCTAAGGACAACTGGGGCCTGCCCCCTCCCGCCAGGCTGGGGAAGTGGCCAAGGATGTGCTTGGGCCTTTATTGGGGGCAGCGGGCGGCTGGCTGGAGAGCTCCTTTCTTTTATCTGTCCCGACTCTCCCGCCGCCACTCAGCTTCGCCAAAGGAGGGGGAAACCCTTCTGCCTAAGTGCATTTTCCCCAGGAGGCCTGATCCTACTTCTTCTGGGTCATCCCTGACTCAGTTTCAGCAACCTTGAACACAATAAACAGAACTGCACGCTCAGCCATTTCCCTCGCCCAGTGATTAGCTGGATGTTTTGGATAAATGAAGGCATTGTCTTATTATGGGCTGCCATTCTGCGGCTGGAAGACTAATATGCTCCAGCTGGTCCCCCACCATGTTCCATTTACTACCAATCAGAGTGAAGGAACGAGTTTTGTTCTTCTGGAGAAGAGGAAATGAACAGCCAAGGAGATGTAACATTGGTTGTGTAAATGCAATTAGCGTGGACTTCCGCAATGTAAATAGAGCCGGGGCGGGGGCAGGGCATGGGCCGAATAACAGCCAGGCTCAGATGTTCGGTCCTATGGGAAAAGAGATGGGTGTACAATCAATAGGCTTCTCAAAATGCTGTTTGGGGGAAACCACTTTATAAAAGGAAAAGTCTGCTGCTTTTTATGGGCATTGCCCATAAACTCTGTTGCACTGCAACAGAAAATATTTTCCATGACAATCATCAGGAGGAGTCCAGTAGCACCACTTTCGACTAACACTTTTTATTAAAAGGCCTACGCTTTGGTGAGCTGCATCTTTTAATAAGACTGGTCAGTCAGAAAAGGTGCTCCCAGACTCCTCCTGCTTTTGGGCTACCAGACTCACACAGCTCTCCTCTTACTGTGACAGTTCCCTTAACGGGTACTGGGAATGGTATTTATTTGTCCAGCTGTTTCTTCGGATTTTTATACAACTGTAACTGAATTCTTCTCTTTGCGCTGGGAACTCAGTCTCCTAGCTAAACCCCGAAGACAGCATCATCTGGAGGGGCCCACCACAGCCACCCCCATGGAGATTTGGCATGCTTCAGCTCTCCAGCTGCTGGCCACTGCCCTCCATTGCCATTTTGGCTTGGGCTGCAGGACAGAGAGGCCGGGCAACCGCCTCCTGCACAAGGCCTGACTGGTGTTTCGTAGAGCAGCATTGAGGCATTATATTAGTTCCTTACCTGCACAGAAGACCATTAGACCTGCTCCTAATTCACATTTAGCAGTCTTTTGAAAGAGCAGTAGAACTGCAGTGAAATAGGATTAGAGCTGTCTGCACAGGAGGTCCATTTGCTCTGGGAAAGATCGCTGGTTTCTGCCAGCTGGTTGTTATATGCTGAGCACTTAATCTGTTTTCTACGGTTTCTGCTGCCAAGGGGTTTTGCATGCAGCATCTGCGCTGGGGGGGGGGCATTTTATGTCAGCTGTGGGACGCTTCCACCTGCGGCTGACCACGGCGGCTTGTCTCAGCACTGCTGTTCCTATGTCTGCAGCGCAGACTGACGGGGATCCTGGCGAGCCGGGTGGGGTTGGCAAGCACTCTGCCTGCTTCCCTTCCGGCTTGAGTGATCTGCGTGCAAAGGAGGCGAGGAATCCGCGAGGCGGAGGACAGGCCCGGGATGAAGAGCGAGGGGGGTTCCCCATGCGCTGGGCCACTCCCTCTCACCTCTTCCACCCTGCGAACCATCAGCCAGGCTCTCTCTTCTTATCAGACCACCAGGCTTGTGCTCCAGAACAGCTGGGGGACTGGGGACCAGCACGGAGTGCTTTTGCGCCAGCAGCCCATCGCCTGGGCAACTGACAAGCAGCCAAGCCTCTCCCCCCCACACCGGCCCAAGCCCCCCCCCCCCCCGCAGCCACGCAGGTGGGCTTCACTGGGTGCTGGGGATGCGGGGGGGAGGGGAATTCCACCAGCAGCACTAAAGCTGGGCAGGCCAGGCGGCTGGCAAGCCTTGTCCCTGGGGCAGAGGAAAGCTCAGCCAACAGGGCGGGGCAGGCCCCGCCAGCCCTCGGGCGGGAGGAAGAGCCCAAGACGTCCTAAAGAGAACCGTTCCTCCCCCAAGGAGAGGATGAGGAACCGATTAGGAGGCTTCCCTACACACGACTCCCAAACCAGGAAACGTTACCTTGCACTCCACACATCCTGACAGAAGCTGGATGCTTCCTGTCTCCTTTTGTGCTCAGGACCGAAATAAACTCTTCAGCTTCATGCTCCAGAATGTGGCGTCGAGATATCCTGTGCGGTTGGGCTGCACTCTCCCTCAGATTGCTGGGAGCCAGTGGTTCAATCAGGAAATCTTGGCCAGCCAGATGAAAGATGCCTTTCTGGAGAGGAAAATCACGGGTCCTAAATGCTCTCAGCCTGCAGAAATTGGCATGCCACTACAGCACGTGTGTTTTCAGCCCACTTGGTTGCAATGAGCAAGGAGATGGAACAACCATCTTCTCCTAGGGACTCCCCCAGGGGAAGCTAAGCTAAGCGAAGACATGGGGAGAACTCTGCCTCCGAGATCCGCTGAGCAGATCCATTTCGCTCTCTCGGACCTGGGCACGCCGACTGAGAAACCACTGGCCTCCAAAAGCAGCCCAACGCTGCACCTGAGAGAGGCGAAGCGCCCCCGCAGACGTGCACGCGGTGTCTGTGCCAAGCGTTCTTGGCTCCGAATCTCAGCCTGCTGTTCAAGGCCCATCGAAAGTTGGCGACCCCCCTCCAGCCCCGGGAGCCACGTTGGGCCAGGATGATCAAAAGCCAGGAGCAGCCTGGCAGCACCTCCTCAGACTCACAATTCTAAGAACGTGTCTTGGTCTGAAAAGGTCCTTCCGGACCCGCTCCGGTTTGAAAGGAGCTCTTTATGCCCCTGAAAAGGCGAGGGAGCTTGGGATCGGAACCTGGCTGAGGAGGCAGGACGATTTTGCTCCCAGGTTTCTCTGGCCTGGAAAGCTCAGGACAGTAGCACAGATTACAGTGATGCAGGACTCTAGGTCAGGGTTTCTCAAACCAGACTCCACAAGAACTTTGCCTGAGAGACAAAGGGCAAAAAACAAAAACTCTTCGTTCAAATGCAGCCAATTTTTATCACTAGAGCTTTGCCTCTTGATCAGGGATTCTGGTTTTTGTTTTTGAATGAATGGGTTCTGCAGCCTGAAAAGGTTTGAAAATTGCTGCTCTAGAGCCAGAGGCAAAAAGGTGCTTTGAAGCCTGCGGGAGCTATGTCTGGGGTAGCATCTCCGATCCTAAGAAAAGACAGACTAGCTTTAAGGAGCTGGAGACAGCCCCCCCCCCAAGAGGGCCCCCCAGGCCCTGAGCACATTTCTGCCTTCCAATCCAGAGCGCCACACAACCCTCCTCTGCACCAACCTTACTCCCTTCTGCCGAACCTGGGGTGGGTGGAGGAGCCAGCCAAGTTAGAGCAAAGGGGAACATCTGTGGGAATGGATTCACATGTATGTTTCCTATGCAATTATCTTCAGCAATATATTCTTAAACACAATCTCCCCAAAGATACATCTGTTTATAAAAAACAAAACGATGAGATGCAGTTGTGCTGACTTCACAGAACAATGATTGCTGTACCAGATGTTGAACAAAGGAGGAATTCAGCCTGAAGGCCAGCCAGCGGCACTCAGCGCCAGAGCCAAGGCCTCCCCCCACCCGCCCGAAGGGCTCCCAGCCCCAAGACACTCACCAGCCCGTCACACGTGCTGAGGGCCGCCAGTCCACGTTCTCTGTCCTGGTTCTGGACGGACCCTATCATATGACACGAGTTCCGGCCGGACGCTCGAATCCAGGCCCGAGAGATGCCTCCATACCGCTTCTCGCTAACAAAACCGGGAGCCAGGAGGTGAGGGTTGAGGCTCAGGTTGAACCGCAGCTGCTGCCCTCTGAGAAAGAGGGCGTAAAAGGCCCCCGGGCCAGTCCCTGAGAAAACGGCCCTTTTGGACAGCAGACGGTGGGACAGGTTGTAGGACAGGAAGGCCCCTCTCTCGTCGACCCTGACAGGGTACACCACGTCACAGCCAGGATCCGGCACCTGAACGGATTCTGCACCTGGAGGAAGCCCTTCGGAATGAGCGGGGGGGGGGCACAGCCCCCAAGGGGTTCTGCTACCATACATTCATCTCTATTTGACAGATGCTCCCCTTGTTAGGGTGACAAAGGGGCAAGAGGTTAAAGCTGAATGTCTCTGTCGCACCAACCCATCACCAATCTTGTCTGGCCCCTTTGGGTTTGGATGATTAGGGGCTGCAGGACGCTCTTCTTTCCTCCCACCTGGTTCAAGAAGGTCCCCGGCCACGTCCCCACCTGTAGGCAGCCCCCCCCTTCTACAGGTACAAGTGGCCCCAAATTTGGTTGGGCTCTTAATCGGAGGCGAAAGTGTCCCCCCCCCCACGCCTTTCGGAGTGTTTTCCCCGCTCCGGGCCTCCAGCTGGTGGGCGAGCTTGCCTTGAAGAGGCTCCGGCTCCTGCGGGGGCCTCGAGCCGGAGGCGAGGAAGGGGAGGGGGCCCGAAGCAAGCAGCTCGAGGACAAAGAAGAGCGACGCCGGCATCCCTTTGTCCCACCGCATCGCCTCTCCCGCAGAGAAGCCGGGCCGGGCGGGCTGGTCGGAGACTCGCGCAGCGCGTCTTCTTGCAGGGCGACTCCGACTTCCAAGCGCGCTCGCGGGCCGCGACCCTCCCACGACAGCGCTGCAACCTTTGTGCGCGTCCAGCCCCCCCCCGTCCCGTCCCGCCCGCCCGCCCGGCCTCGCCTCTCCGGCCGGGAAGCAGCCCCGCTCCAGGCAGCGGGGGCTGCGTGCAGCTCCGGCCCCCGTTCCCCGTACCCACCTGGGGGCTCTGTGCAGCCATCCCGGGCCAGAACGACAGCGGCGGCGGCGGCTACCAGGAGCAGCGAGCGGGCCATGCCTGGTGGAGCAGGCAGGGCGGCCTCAAGGTGCCGCAGGAGGGCGAGCGAACGACCTCTGGGCTGCGACGCCCCGCCGGGCAACCTGGTTCCTGGCGGCGGCCGCGGCTCGTGCTGCCTCTTCCATACCGCCGGCGGGAGCGGCGCCCTCCTGCCGGCTCCGCCTCCGCCTCCGCCCCCCGCCCGGCCGCTGTCCTGATGGGCGGGGGGCCAAGGGTGGCTACCGGACCCGCCCAGAGGCAGCGGGACGAGGGCGCGGACGGTGCGGCGCGGTTCCGCTCCTTCTGCCTAGCCCCTTCGCCCTCCCGGGCCGGCCCGCGGGCGCCTCCTGCAGCCGCCCCGTCGGAGGGTGCCGGGCGGGCGGGCGAATGCTCCGGCTCCCGGGGCTCCTTTCGCGAGCGGGGATCTCATGGCTGATCCCCGGGAGGCGCAGGGCTGCCGGAACGGCCGCTCCCGCGCTCGGTCTTTGCCCGGCTTGAGCCTCTCTGCCAAGCCGCGCCTACCCCGGCCGGGGCTGCCGCGGGGGGCATGGGGGGGAGGCAGCGCGACCCTCTGCTCACCTCTCGCCCAGCTTCCTCGGGCCTCGCAATCTAGCAAGCAGCAGCCCAACAGCCTTGCCCGGCGCAAACGAGGAAGCCAAAGTCCGTTTGTTCACTGGCGGCTGCATTCCCACAACCTAAAGCTTCTCTTTAGACTTTACTCAGTTACTTCAGTTATGCAGATTCGTATGATGCATCGTACCATAAACTAACCATGTAGGCTCAAACAACATGCTAAACTAAAATGTCTTCGGGTAGTTTATGGTTCCATGCACTGGCTGCTGAGACAGAAGGAGAGCAAGGGGGAGGCGGCATTGGGTCGCTTGAATGAGGCTACAAAAAAAATCACATTATGGCTTAGAGAGCATGTGAGAATGCAGCAATCTTGGTTGCAAAACTTTTTTATGTGTTCTGCAACCTCAGCCAATTGTGGCATATTTATTGAGCCGCAGCTAACTGCACCATAGTGCAGTGCGTTGGTTTGGTGTGGACAATGTTCTGTGTCCCTGGTGTGTTGCGTTGTGCTGCTTAAATCCTCATCATGGTTTGTTTTCTTTGTTACCCTCTGGGAAGAGGTTCCGCTGTATCCGATGTAGAACAGCCAGATTGGGAAACAGCTTTGTCCCCCAGGCCATTGGATTCTTGAATGCTTAAATAAGTTCTTTTAGGTGAAATATGTTGGATATGTAAAGAATGTATATTTTATAGTAATTATGGATTTTTATTAGTATTTTAATGTTTGACTGAAATTGTGAGTTAAAGAATGTATATTTTATAAGAATGTATATTTTATAAGAATGGGTATTTTATAGTAATTATGGTTTTTTATTATTATCATTAGTATTTTATTGCTTGAGTGAAATTGTGAGCCAACTGCAACGAAATTTCATTCTATTGTGCACTTGTATAGTGTATAGTGGGATGACAATGAAGTTATTATTCTATTCTATTCTATTCTATTCTATTCTATTCTATTCTATTCTATTCTATTCTAAATCATATTGGTTTTAAAAGCCAGGGCTCACTTAGAAAGAGGCGATGCTGGCATCTGCTCTGTTGCGGTTTTCCATTCGGTCCAAATCAGTTTCCTGTAAACCCAGTTGGAGATTTGAACAGATTTCTGCACCTGAAAGTGAAGCACCTCCCAATGTAGTTCTTAATATGCCAGACTGGACTGTAGTCCTGAAAAGCTGCATTTGGGGTCTGCAGGGGAGACTTCTGGGCTCTTCACCTTCCTTGCAGGGGGAGGAGGGGCAGCTCATGAGGAAGGTCTAAATAAAGAGATACACAAGCTTACTCAGCAGTTGCTCTCCCGGTGGTGTTCAATAGAGTTTTACTTCACATTCAGATTGTAAACATGCAATTTTGCTGAACTGGTTTGTCTGAGCGGAATGGAGCACTTGCGCTCAGGTTTTCCAGCTGGGGGGTAATATAAGCTGGCTGGCAAAAGTGACTGCATGGGGGGGGGGCAGAAGGTTGCCCTTTTTGCTTAGCCTTGGGCCAGCCCTGCTCTTTGCACCGAGTGACTTTTGCCCAACAGACTGATCACCATCTAGGGGAGAGACTGTGTTGTAGCTGTGGAGCCCCCTCTTTTCTTCTTTTTTGCTGGTGTTTATTTAGCTGAAGAGTGAAGTGCTGATACTGAAGGCACAATTGCAAACAATCCTTGCAACAAGAAATAAAGAGAGACCAGTCTGGATACACCCAGAGCTTTCTGAAATGCTGAGGAGGAAAAGGGACGCCTATTGGAAGTGGAAAGGAGGTTACAGGCGGTCACTAAAAAGTGTCAGGAGGAGCTGAGACTTGTGAGAAAGGCCTTTGGGGGCAGACCCAAGAAAGGTCTGTGTGAAGGGGATATCGAGAAGGCTTGATAGTGAGCAAGGCAAGAGGGCAAAAAGTCTCAGCTCCTACTTTATGCCTGTCTTCTCTCAGGAGGGAAACAAAGTCCTCGCTGGCCATCATTGCAGAAGGGGCTAGAGCTCAGGATGGTCTAGGACAGGATGAAAGAGCATTTAGCTAATTTAAATTAACTCAAGTTGAATTGCATTCTAGGGTTGAAGGAGCCAGTAGAGGGGATTAGAGAACCACTTACTATAATCTTGAGAACTGCTGGACAACCACAGAGAACCAGAAGACTGCAGGACAGCCACTGTTCCTATCTTCAATAAGGGAAAGGAGGTCAACCCAGGAAATACAGCTTGATGTCTATCAACATGGAATTGCTGGGAGAGGTGATCCACTGGCACAGGGTGAGGTATCATCAATATACTGGTGACTGATTATGTTCACTCAGGTCAGGGTCAGCTCTTAGTTACCGCACAGATAAATTTTCTCCAGGATGACCTATTCCCAACCTGCTTCTTCAGGCCTTCCAGTGGTGCACCCATCACTTCTGTAACCTGAGGCCACCCGTCTTGTTGCTGGTCATCCTCTTCTCTTACCTTTTACCTTTCCTAGCATCCATCTATCTATCTATCTATCTATCTATCTATCTATCTATCTATCTATCTATCTATCTATCTATCTATCTATTGAATTTCTCGGCTGCCCATCTCGTACACGACGACTCTGGGCAGCTTACAACAATAAAATAATTATTAAAAACACTACAATAAAATCCAAATATATATGTATATATATATATATACACACACATACACATTCATACATACACACACACACACACATAAAATAGATACTAATCTAAAAATGCAAAAATATAAAATATAAAAATTCAAGATGGACATATGCTGTTATTTTGGCATGATCACGGCGCCAGCCACCCCCATGAGTGACTATCCCCCTTCCTGTCCCAGGCGAGGTGGCATAACCATGTCTTAACCCCCTTCTGGAAGGCCGGGAGAGTGGGGGCCTGTCTTACCTCCAGGGGTAAGTTGTTCCAAAGGGCGGGTGCTACGGCAGAGAAGGCCCTCCTCCTGGACCCTGCCAATCGGCAATCCTTCATGGACAGGGTCCGTAACATGCCCTCTCTTCCTGCCCAGGTGGGACAGGTCGATGTAACGGGGGTGTGGCAGTGCCTCAGGTAACCTGGACCCATGCCATGTAGGGCTTTAAAGGTGATAACCAACACCTTGGATTGGACCCGGAAGCAGACTGGCACCCAATGCAGCTCGCGGAGCAACGGTGTTATATGTGCCCTCCTTGGGGCTCCTAAGGCTGCTCGCGCGGCCGCATTCTGGATCAGCTGTAGCTTCCGGATACTCTTCAAGGGTAGCCCCATGTAGAGCGCATTACAGTAGTCTATACGGGAGGTGACTAGACTTTATTATAGACTTCTCCAAAGAAATAGGTCTTCATCTAATGTGCTAATTATGATAATTTGAGCCTGCTCATTTGTGCCTGAAAAGAGAACTCTTGAGTGATTTGTTCGATGATCCATTTCTTTGCTTTCTGGGGTACCTGTAGTATTTCAGGAGTCTTCTCCAACATCAAAGTTGAGTTTCCCAATTATCCACCACAATATTTCTGGAGTCTTGGCTTCTGTTTTGGTTGTTGGAAGACTACATTAGCAATGAAGATAGCACTGGATTGGCAGAAATTGATAAGTCGTTCTGCTGCTTCATTTCTGTTTTCTGGGCCATACAGTCCAACTATATTCTCCTCCTTAATATCTCTAACTTTGGCATTCTAGTCTCCAATCGCAAGCAGCCCATCTTGCTTCCATGTTTTGTCAGTTTCAAACTGAATGTGACCATAAAACTCACCAACCTTCTCTTCAGCATCCATGGTTGGAGCATCAACACAGATAATCATAGTAAAGGGTTGTCTGTGAAGTCTAATTGATATTATTTGGTCACCGAGTGCATTGTAGCCAAGTACTGTTCTTGCTATGCCCTTTCTGACTATGAAAGCAACACCATTCCTTCTTTGTTTTTCATGTCATGAGTAGTGAACGGCATGATCTTCTGACTGAAAGTCCCCAATTCCTGGCTGTAGATTTGGAAGAAAACCAAATCCACAGTCCCCATCTTTGACTTTGGATGGAGTAGAGCTGGCCTGCAATTTGGGGGTCATCCTGGACTCACTGCTCCTGCCTGAACAGTAGATGGGGGGCCTTTGCACAATTACATCTTGTGTGACAGTTGTGGTCTTTCCTGGATCACAAAGCTTTACTTGCAATCACTCATAACCTTGACACCTCCTAGCTGGGTTATTGCAACATGCTCTGCCCTTGAAGATCATCTGGAGTTCAGCCAGTGCAACATTCAACAGCCCAGGTAATAATGGGTGCACCGAGGTTCACCCATGCAACATGTAGCAACAGTAGTGTAACATCACTACTGTGAGAGCTGCACTGGCTGCCATTTAGTTCCCGGATGCAGTTCAGGGCACTGGTTTTCAGCTTTAAAGCCCTACATAGTTCAGGGCCTGGGTGCCTTCATGACTGCCCTCTTCACGTTGAATATGTATGTCCAGTAAGATCTTGGAGAGGGGTTTTTACTGAGGGTCCCACCACAGAGGGAACGCCATTTCCAGAGACCCTGACCCTGACCCTTCTTGGGGATGCCAACCCCCTTTGGAATAGCTTACCCCTCGATATTCAGACCATCCCCTCCTTACTCCATTTTCAGAGAGCTGTAAAACATGGCTCCTCTACAATGCATTTGTAGAGTAAGATCTTGTTGCCCCCGAATGGTGATGATTATAATTGTATTGATTGATGTTTGGGGGGTTGGTTTTATTAATGGTATGAGCCTGAGTCTCTGCAACTGAGGCAGCATATAAATAATAGTACAGGTAATCCTCGGCTTATGTCCATTCGTTCAGTGGCCGTTCAGAGTTATGGCGGCGCTGAAAAAATGGACGTATGACCGATCCTCAAAGTTCTGGCCATTGCAGCACCCCCCCGGTCACGTGATCACAATCTGGATGCTCGGGTGCCCGGCTTGCTATGATGGCATCGCAGGGTGCTACGGTCCTATGAACGCCATTTGCAACTCAATGGGGAAGCCAGCAGGGAAGGTTGCAAGTCACCCCAGTAAGTGACTCCTGATTTTTCTCTTGCCTGCAGCACCCTGCTGCCTGCGTGCAGCCTCTGCCAGCCCTCCCCCGCCCCCCCCCGCCCCCATGGCGCCCCCGCGCTCCTTGCCTGGGACTCCTGCCGCTTTCTGCTTAATGACCCGGGCGCCTTGGGTTATGACAGAAACTGGGACTGCCTGGGATTGCCGTCACTAAGTGATTTGGTCACGTGATGTCACACATCACAACCGCATCGCTTAGCAACAGCATTCCCGGTTCCCATTGCCATCGTAATCAGACTACCTGTAATAGTAATAATGCTTGTGAGCACTTGAATAGCAGTGGGCCAGCATGGGTTTGTGACAAATACTGTAAGTCATACCAGACTATTATTTTTATTAGTGAGCTGGTTTGAGGGGATATAAAATTTTCAGATAACCCAAAGCTAAGACAAGTGGCTAACACTTTAGAAGAGAAGGTTCAAAAAAACCCAGACAAGTTTGAACAGCAGGCAGAAATAAGTTTAATAGGGAGAAATATACATCTTGTTCCTGGAGAGAGAGAAATGGAAGATTCAGGCACAGGATGTGGGATACCAGGTTTGGTAGCAGCACGTGTAAAAAAATAATCTGGCTATTCTAGTAGTTCACAGGTTGACCATAAACTGAAAGGCAGGGTGAGCCAGGCACCCCTCCGATGGGAACACGTCCTTTAAACAAGACAGCGATTTGCTTCAGTAGCAGCAACTTTAAAAAATAACCCAGAAGGGTAAGCCATAAACAGCCCCAATGCCATGGCAAGCAGATAACAAGAGCGGCAGGGAGCCAAGATTTATGACTTGACTCCTGCTTATTCTCCTTGTTCACGTGATCTGCTGGCTTTGACCTTTGGATAGTTCAGTAACTATTGTATATTCTTTTTGCCACATTTTGATGAAACCCTGGTGGCAGATTCAGCCTTAGGCAGAAAACGTGTTTTTGTATCCAGTAGCTTGCCAATGCTTTTGGATGTTTGCAGCTGGTTACCCTCTTAACCGCCCCCCCCCCATTCCAGCTTGTTCTATTTTGAGGCATTTCAGGAAGTTTGATTCTTCCTTTTTCTCCCTCTAAACCGGACTCTCAAGCTCAACCTCTGGCTACCACATGCGTATTTCACCGCTCTGTGGCCCTGGGAGCATTCCAGATTGTTCCTCCTCCAGGCAAAGGTTGGCCAACTCAGTAACCATTCTTGGATCATCATTTTCTCCAGTTCAACCACATTTTGGTCAAGGCCAGACGCTTTGGGTTTATCCCCAACTGCCCTTGGAAACAAGAGTGTTTCTTCCTCCTTGCTTAGTCCATCGAAGTCAGTCTCATTAATGAAACCAAGCCATAATGTGGCTTGTTCATCTTTCTTTTCTGTGCTGCATAAATTACTGCAGTGTATAAACCTTGACTCCTGTCAAAGTAGCCAAGTGGTTTTATTCAATCAGCTATGCTTAAGGAAACCATAACTTCGCATGATGGGCGGCTCAGCCCAGAAGGCCCAGCTGAAGAGAGTGGTTTTCCTCAGGGGCCCAGACCGCCCCCCCCCCGACCCCCAAATACCAGCAGGGTGTTCTCACGCACCGCTGGGGCGCGGGTGCCAAGTTTTGTGCTCTGGGGCGCTGCCTGGTTGGAAAGGGCCTGAATCCAACCGATCCAGAACGGAATCCGAACCGAAGTCAAGCTCCGACGAGGCCGCAGACCAGGCCCGGCCCGCGGCGGTTTGGCTGCCCGGAGGGCCTCCGGGGCCGCCTCCGCGGTGGAGGCGGAGGAAATGCAAGCCGGGAAAGCGCCGCCGCACCGGAAGCTGGCGGGCCCGCTCGCACCTGCCGCGCAAGAGGGGCTAGAAGGGGGGCTCGGGCACCGCTCCAGCCGCGGGTCAAAGGTGGGTGAGCGGGCGTCCTGTGCGGACCTCGCCGAGGCTCCCGGGACAAGCCGGCGGTTGAAGGCGTCAGGGAAGGCGAGGCTCCCGGGAAGAAGCGCAGCCGGCGAAATCGCCGCCGGGAGCCTGGCCAGCCCCTCCGGCCGGCGCCACAGCGAGGGGACCGCCTCCGTGGTCAGGACCGACGGAGCCCCCACCCGCTCTGGCTGCCGCTTCCCCGCCGGGCGGACTACCGCGCCCGGCATGCTCCGGGGCCGTAGACGGGGCTCCTCGCGCAGGCGCGCCGCCTCCCCTCTTGCCATAATGCGGCGGCGGCGGCGGCGACGGGAGGGGGAGGCCGAGTTGCTCCTAAATGGCGCCCAAGCAGGACCCGAAGCCTAAATTCCAAGAGGGTGAGCGGCGCCGCGGCCCGGCGGGGGGGCGGCGGGGGGGCTTCCCTTTGCCGCGGGGCGGGCGGGCCGGCCAGCCTCCCAGCCAGTCTCCCTCCGCTCCGCTGTTCCCGCGCCGGCCCGGCCCGGCCTGGCTCGGCTCCCCGCGCGGCGCCGCCGCCACTAACGCCCGTTTCCGCGCAGGTGAGCGGGTGCTGTGCTTCCACGGGCCTCTCCTGTACGAAGCCAAGGTACGTGGCGGCCCTTCCCCGCAGGGGCGGCCGGCGGCCGACCTCGGATGGGAGACCACCGGGCGATCCCGGGCTGCAGGCTCGCCCCGGGCGCCGAAGAAGGCCGAGGGCCTCCCCGGAGCCGAGCCTTCCCCCTGAGGCCGGTCTCTCAGTAAACGCCTCTCCTCCTTCTAGTGCGTGAAGGTGGCCATCAAGGACAAGCAGGTGAAGTACTTCATCCACTACAGCGGCTGGAATAAGAAGTGAGTACCCGGCGCTGCCAGCGCCTCCAGGCCTCCGAGGGGCGCAGCCAGGCCGGCATCCCCCGAGAGCGGCCTTGGGCCCCTTCTTGGCAGCCCCCCACCACCGGAGGCGCGCTAATCCAGCAATTCCTTTTGGCCTCCGGATCCAAAGGTTTGGACTTGCCTTGGCATTTCCGGTTCTTTTCTTGTTTCTGTCTGGCATGTATTCTTTTCACGTTGTCAGTTTCATTATCTGTAGCTTTTATGTTGGAATCGTAGCATGTAAAGTTGGAGGAACCCGGAAGATCATCTAGTCAACTCTGCCCAGGGTAGGAATCCGCCACTCTAGCATCCCTGACCAATGGCTCTCCAGCCCAGGAGAGTCCACCCCTCCCCAGGCCGACTGGTCCATTGTGGAAGAAGTCTTCCTGATGACTAACTGCAGTCTGCCTCCTTGTAATTTAAACCCACTGTTTCCTCTCCTGTGTGGTGTGGATCAACCTTGACCAATTCTGGCCCCTCTTCTGTGCAAGAGCCATTCATCCCGTTTCCTTGCAGTCTTCCCCAAGATAAACTTACCCAACACCTTCAACTGTTCCTCCTAAGTTTTTCTTTCCCGGCCCTTTGTCACCCTGATTGCTCTCCTCTGGATGGGCTCAGTTTGTTAATATCCCCCACTCCCGAAAGTGTGGGGCCCAGAACTATTCTAGAAGTGATTTGTCCAATACAAAATATTGTGCTATAACTTAACTTTCCTTGATGAAGAGTAAAATATGAATTCATGGGGATGTACGTATCTGAAAAATGGGTTAATTCGTTTTCTGATTTAGGTGTGTTGGGTTGTCTAGCCACGGCTTACTTAGCTGTTGCTCTGTCTGGGGCTGCCAGAAATAAAGGCAGAGGTCCCTGCCTGTTTTATGAAGTTACAGCCTCCTTGTTATGTGGTCCAAAAGCTGTTCCGTTTTCTTTCAGCTGGGATGAATGGGTTCCAGAAAGCAGGGTACTCAAATACGTCGACACCAATCTGCAGAAGCAGAAAGAACTTCAAAAGGCCAATCAGTAAGTGTTATCCAAGGAAACCGTTTCAGTGTAAGAGGTTGGTGAAGGTTGGTTGACTGCATCCAGCAATTCTGCTGGCTGGCGATGGGCACCTGAGACAGGTTCGAGGTCTCAGTGGCAGATACTCAGCAGCTTGGGGTTCAGTTCCTTTGTGTGCAGCTACTAAAGTAATTGGAGGAATAAGCCTGCCATTTGTAATGTGATCACTGAACCTTCTCTGTAGTGGCTCCTGTGGGCCCAGTATTCAAATGGTGCCAACTCTGATTATTTTTTAGGTGCTTGTTAAAGTCTCTCTGCATCCAGGTCTTCCCTGTGTGCAGGGAAGTCAGTGTGCAGGGTCAATTTGAGACTTGTATTAGATCGAGGCTTTTAAAATATCGTAACGTTTAAAAGCATTTAAGGTACTGCAATTCTATGTTATATGCTTTAACCTTTAATCCTTTTTCCACAACTCCCTAGCAGTGAAGGAGTGAATCTTGAAGAAAATGGAATCTCCTGACAAAAACACTACCTCACATTTTTTTCTACTTCCATTTCTTGTGTTGCTGCCACTTGTTTCTCCAGCTCTATCTTCTGTTGAGTTTATGATGATTCTTACTAGATGCTAGCAAAATAACAGGTGTTTTTATGGAGGGTAGCTGGCCAGAATGCACTGCTTTGGCAGCCAAATTGGGTTGTGCCTCTGTGGAGGTCGGGGGGGGGGGGAACGGGCCTCTTGCTTTACTTTCCACCAGAGGAGCAAATGAGAACTTGGCAGGAAAGAAGCAGAGAGATGGAGTCTGGCCTGTTCTAGCCGTTGTTGGAGACCAGAGTGGCCCATATTTCCACCCCTTGCCTGTTGCTTGGCTCTTAGCTTCTTAGAGAAGGTGGCGATTTGTGGTTCAGGGTTCTCTGTTAACTGCTCCAAAGAACATGCTTGTATTTTCCTGTGACCACCCCGTCTTACTGTTAAATGTGTTGTTCTTTGACATCCTGGGGAAGAAAAACATCAGCAATCCTTCTTTATAAACTGTTATACCTTGATTTTTTAATTTTTTGGATGATGTGAGCACACTTCAGGAAGCAAAAACAAAAAACTGCCCCGGTTGTAACAGGGAAGAATTGACAAATAGGGTTAGGTAAATCTTATTTTTCAGTTCAGGGGGACGGATACCTTTATTTTCCGTTAAATAGTTCTTTCCAGGTAGAAGAGATCAATATATTTTGGTTGGCAGTTGCTGCTGTTTTGATTGCCTGTGTCATAGCCCAGTAATTTTGGGAGTGTGGCCCCATGGAACTGTCACACTGTGCACCCCGCCTCTGGCTCAGGATCACCCAGGCCGGAGGGGCTGGTTTGGCGTCCTCTAGGGACAGGTATTGACTGCTGCCTCCTTTGCGGGCAGACCCAAGAAGGCTCAAGAACAAGGGCTATTTTGAGCTACAGCAGATGCTCCCTGTGGAGGAAAGTTAGACTGGGAGGGAGTCGAAGTAGAGGTTAGAATGGCTTTCCCGATTCCTACCAAGCCCATAACCCCTATCCTGTTTTTAGGTAAAAGAAGGGGAAGAGTCTTACATTTATGGGAGCAGTCATTTTAACAGAATTTACTTCATTTAAGCTGAAATCCAATGACAGTTGTGGTTGTGCACGTGGTAGTTTTGGTGCCCTTTTGGCCTCGTCCTTGGAATGATTTCTCCTGCACGCCGCACAGGGCCAAGGACAGCCCAGGTCCTCCAAAGAAGTACAAACTCCTCTCAAAGCAGCAGCAGGAGAGGCCAGAGCGTTCTTTGGGAGGCGCTGCACCCCTTTCCCCCTGTGTACTGCTGAACATTTAGGGAGATGTACATATGTGTCTCCAGGAGGCAGTGGAGGACAGGAAGTCCTGGTGTGCTATGGTCCATGAGGTCACAAAGAGTCGGACACGACTAAAAGACTGAACAACAACATATGTGTCTGATTAAAACTTCTTCGCTGCCTTCCTTTTAAAGGGAACAGTATGCAGAAGGAAAGATGAGAGGTGCTGCTCCAGGCAAGAAAACGTCTGGACTCCAGCAGAAAAACGTTGAAGTGTAAGAAAGCATTCTTTTTTAAATGTTTTTTTCTTCAAACCCTTTCATCTAGAAGATCATAGCAATCGCATATCCAAATCTTGAAATGGCACCATGTATGTGAAATGTTGCTTTAGAAAATGTAGTTCTTAGCCATCTGTTCTGAAACCTTTGCTCTTTAAATAGTTGTTAGTTGAATGTAAATAGACTTCTTCCAAACCTCTTTACTGTTACAGTTTTGTTGAGATTGGATCCATAAAACTCAGAATAAATATGTAGATTTTAAATGGAAGGACTTCATAACAGCATTATAAACCACATTAATTTTGCATTGAGCTACAAGCTGCAATCATTTTGGACGGTGCTACCATCTGGATATTTCCTTTTAGAACTTTGAATTTTAGGAGGAGGTAACTTAAGCTGTTTTTCAAGAAGTGGGATGTTATGACCAGAATTCCCTATTGTTCCTTCTAGAATGCTGCACAGTTTCTTGACTGCATATCTTGTCTTTCTGTGTAGCCCTATTTATGAGCAGATGGTAAACAGCAGTTGCAGTTATAGTACTGGTATTGATTTCAAAGGGAATTGTTTGTCTCTTGGAAACCTCCTTAGCAGCAGTTCCTGATCTGACCTCCTTTGAGAAAAATCCAATTTTTGTAAGCTTAAAATCCCCTTGAGTTGTATCTGTAGATGGATAAAACACACTTAATTCAGAAAGTCACTTGTCTTAACTGGGTACCCTTCTAAGCAAAATAATACTAAACTAAACATTTCTGGGGTCTGGCAATATTAGTCTGTAGGCTTGCTGTCTGTCCAGGAGCTTGTTAACTTCTCTAGGTGGTACCATTTTTTCAAGCTGAACTGCGTTCTCTTAAAGGTTCCGTGTGTTGGGTCTGACTCTCTCTCCTTACCTCAACCCCCATTGTGCCTAGATTTTTCAGACGAGATGGAGCGCATACAGTTTGCAGTTTGGAGACCCCTGCAATATCGACACGGTGAGTTAAGGATGGATTGTCACACTAGGATCTGCATCCTGAAATCCAGATTTCCTTGCTTCTTTAGATTTTCTGTGGAATTTAGTTTAAATTTTCTCTTTCTCTGCAATATGATGAACTTATTAAAAAGTAATGACATATCATTCCTTGAGTTACTTAGTAGAGAAGATACTGCTGGAATTCAGAACTTACATTGACTCAAAAGTGTTCTTCGTGAGTTTTTTCCCTTAGGTAATCAGCAGATTGTCCCCTTTTAAACTGATAATTTTTTTCAATTAGTTCTAGATGTGCAATTTTGATTCAAGAAATATTCAGATAGATGATAGAGTAGCAACCCCAAAAATGAGTGAAAGTCCAAGCATTCTGCTTGTGGGGCTGGTATAGCGTATTGATGACGTTGGGGAAAGCAGCAAGCCGTTCTATCAGCTGGCATAATCAACAAGTTCAATTTCTGCCATGCAAAATAATTACCTGATCAAACCATACAGTATTTAACATCCTTAGGAGTTTCTAATCTTTGCTGGTAATGTGATTCAAAGTTTTCATAAAATGGTGAAAGAACTATCAGGCTGGGATAGGATGAAAGGCTGCTACCACAGATTACCCTTAAATTGCTAGTGATACTTGTTTTGATTCTGTGACTTCAGGCAAAGGCCTGACAAGTAATGAGGAAAATGCACTATCTTTGGAGATTGTTGGTTAAATCTTGTATTTCTTGTTCTAGCAATGCTAGGAATTCATCTTCTTCAAACATTGGTTGTGCAAAATTTATTCTACTTCGATGGTATTTTTTAAAATGTAGGCTTCAGCAGCTTTGGAAAGTGGTGGGTTAGTTGAACTGATTGATGCTGAGTGACTGAAGAGTTGTGGGAAAACAAGAAAAGAAGTAAACTCAGTGGAACTGCTTTGCACGTGCAGTAACAGGTCTCTTTTTCTCTTTGGCAGGAAGACCAAAAAGAACAAGCAGAAAAGTAAGAATTGTTTTATAAGGCTTTTGAATATTTTAGTCAACATCCCAAGGCATAGAAAAGGGATTTTGAAAAAGGTGGAAATAACTTAGCAACTTGCCCATCATAATGACTCCCAAATTAAACTTCCAAATTTCAATCGCAGATAATGACATCATGCATGTTTGCTGCACAGAGAATGTTTGCTTGTTAGATTAATATCCTGCCTTTCCTGTAGGAGCTCAAGGAGGCATATGTAATACTCCCTCCCCCAATATTTTCCCCTATTTAATATTTTCCAGTCCTGTGAAGTAAATAGGTTGAGCAGAGAGTGATTGGACCAAAGTCACCCACTGAACTTCTGTAGCTGAGGGTGGAGTCGGCACCTTCCCAGTACCAGTTCAACACCTTTAACTGTCTTCTCCACACTGGCTCTCATAGTGAATCTGCAAGGCCACTAGCTCAAGTGGGGTTTTAAGGTTTAAGGCATTCCATTTGCCCCTTAGGCTCCTCAAACTCTCCCCCCCAGATAATTGGAATTTTTGATCCTCCTCACTTGACGGAGGGGGGGCCCTCAGGCCACACGATAGTGGGAAGTGGCTCCTGGGGTGCGCTTTTTGCATTTCTGTGCTAGCCCCAGCAAAGAATTGTGGGATAGCCATGTTATGAATGGTTCATTTTCAGCCGGTGCAGTGCTGGCTGGAAATTATAGCTTTAACCCAGTGTATCTGGAGGAGGGGAAAAGATGTCTTCAGAAATCAATCTGTTTTTTTTCTCCCAAAAAAGTAACAAATGGGAAGGCAATCCTCTTTAGAACATTGGGTGGAAGCCATACGAGAGCAGCACACTCTTCTTGGCAACATGGAAGGGGGGGAACTGTGGCAAATATATATATAATACGGTTTTCCCATGGCAAGAGCCCTTGTACCCTACTGAGAAATACCAATCCTGTTCTATTCTCTGTCTTGCCTTCTAGCAATACAGATAGTCCTCACTTACAATGGTAATTGGTCCTGGAATTTCTGTCGCTAAGCGATGTGGTTGTGAAGCGCAACCACATTGCTTAGCGACGGCAATCCCTGCAGTTCCGGTTGCCATCGTTAACCGAATCCCATGGGTGTTAGGTAATGCAACTTCCTGCCGGCTTCCTGCAACCAAGTCAGAGGGGAAGCCGGCAGGAAGTTGCAAGTCCCCAGCAGGTAGGTAGGGGGCTGCTGCCGCGGGAGGGAGGGAGAGAGGGTGCGCGAGGGGTGCGGTGAGGGGTGCTTAAGAGGCACGGGGAGGGGGTGTGGAGGTGCGGCATGGGTTGGGGAGGGTGCAAGGGAGTGCATGACAGGCGTGTGGCTTGGGGAGGGTGCGCAAGGGTGTGGCGCAAGTCGGAGGGTGTGCAAGAGTGTGGTGTGGGGGTGCGCGAGAGGCATGTTGGTTGGAGAGGGTGTGGGTCCGGGAGGGTATGCGAGTGGTCAGTGCAGCGCAAGGACAGAGGAGCTGGGGGTGGGTGCGCGGGTGGGGGAGACTTACCACAACAACTTGTGACCACCTCTGCCGGCTTCCCCATTAACTTTCTGGGGAAGCTAGCAGGGAAGGTTGAAAATGGCAATCGTGATTGTGGGGCACTGCAACCGGTTGTAAGTGCAAACGGGTTGCCAGGCACACAGATTGCAATCTCGTGACCGCGGGGGAGCTGGGACGGCCGGAACTCTGAGGACCGATCGTAACCACCATTCATTCAGTGCCATTGTAACTTGGAACGGTCGCTTACCGAATGGTCGTAGGTCAAGGACTACCTCTAGAATTGTTCATTTTCAGCTGGTGGCAGTGCTGGCTGGAAATTATAGTTTTAACCCAGTATATCTGGAGGTGGGGAAAAGATACACTGGGTTAAAAATGTTGATAGCTATCAAATTTTAGTTCAGATTTAATGAGAGAACAGATCAACTTCAAATATATTTATTTCTTCCGTTAAAAGTAATAGTTTCAGAGAAAAGGTTGAACTTGAAGGCATTCTGTTTGATCATAATTTTGGCAGAGGCATTGTTTCATATATATATGAGAGGAAGATGAGAGTATTGCCCAATTTTGATTGGGTCAAAAAGTTTCCAGTCTCAATTGATCCAAACCTTACATCTTTTAAAGAATGTTTTTGCAGTTGCTCCTAACAATACCGAATAATGGAGAAAAAAGTTTTGTATGGAGGTTTTTTTGGTAATTGTTTTTGAAAGGGTCACGTAATGGGCAGGGCAGTCCTTTATGTCTGTGGCATTTGTTTCTGCTCTAAAGGGGCATGAGGGGGGTGCAGCTTTTGAAAATGCTTAGCCTAAAATACCACCTTAATTCTTCTGCTTGTGTGTTTAGCTCCAGGAGTTGGCGAAGGAAGCAGTTCTAGTGAAAACCCTCAGCCTCCCAGGAAGAAAAGGGCCCGCGTAGACCCTACCGTTGAAAGTGTAGGTCTTAGGACTCTTGGGTCCACTTTCCCGGGATGCAGCCACGCCCAGCCGCACATGATCCTCCCTGGGATGTGGTTCTGCCTCTCTGCTCGGGGAGCCTAGAGAAGGTTTCGGGGGGTCAGCCGGGCTTCTCTTGCTGAGCTGCTCTACCGTTTTCTTCTCTAAGCCGTGGTCCTCTGAGTTAAGTGCCAGAAAGGACGCGTGGAAAATTTTGAACCCTCAGATCACGCCAAGAGATGCATGGCTTGATTCTTCATTCTATCGGTTACTTTCTCTGGTGGGTTTTCAGTATAGGTTCCTCGGTGGGTTCTGTACCCCATTGTCTTTTGCATATTAGCAGGGACAGTTCTTGTCTTGTAAAAGACATACATTTGGATTTTGTTTTTGTTTTTTTTATAAGTTTTTATTAGAATTTTACAATAATACATTTGGATTTTGTAGCTAAACCTTGTGCATCGACTGACACCTTGGTTACCCCTCTAGGCCCAAGGTCGCACGTGGCCCTTCCTGCTTGGCTGCTTAATTTGGGGAGGCTTATTCTCAGGGTTGAACTCAATTCAAATTTAGTATCCCAGCATTTAAAGTTCGCATTTGTGTTTCTTCAGGAAGAAACTTTTATGAACAGAGTTGAAGTAAAGGTAAAAATACCAGAAGAGCTGAAACCATGGCTGGTAGATGACTGGGATTTGATTACCCGCCAAAAGCAGGTGCGTTTGAAATTGTGCCTTTGATCGGCTGGCTCCTTCAAGTTGTTTGCGGTGATGTTTAAATGTCCTGAAGTCCCTGATCGCAAAGGCATGCAAGATGGTCGGCCTTCTGGGCTGATGGAAGGGCGTTTTTTATCAGCCTCTGATGGTCCCTGGCTTTTTTCTACCTTCTACCTTTTTTCAGCTCTTCTACCTTCCTGCCAAGAAAAACGTTGACTCCATCTTAGAGGACTATGCAAGCTACAAGAAGTCCCGAGGAAACACGGATAACAAGTGAGGAGCAGGGACTGGAGCAGTTGGCTTGTGTCGAAGGGCAGGGTGGCCGCCTCCTGCTGACGACAAGCTCAGCTCCCTGGCCCAACGCTTGGAAGGGAGGCTGGGTGGACAGAAGCTCTCTTCTTGCTTTGGGGAAGCAGGAATATGCTGCCTCTCCAGATGCTTAAGACCACACAACTATGAAAGTCTTGGATCTAGCTTAGGTTAGACGAGGGTGGAATACTTTGCTACACGGTAAGCCACCTTCCAACCCATTTTCAGCCCCCCTCCCTGCTAAGTGCAGGGCGGCAAGGGCAGCCCAGGTCATTGATCCGGTGTACAGCTGACTCCGAGGACCATCCCGTTCTCTTGGATCTGCTCACAGGAAGAGCCGCGGCAGCCACAGGACTGCTTAGCTGGCAGACCTGAGGGCTCTTCCTTTGTAGGGAATCTGTCTAGGCCAGGGCAGGGCAGGGCAGGGCAGGCTGCTGAATGGAAGACCTCCCTGGGACCAGCTTGGCCAGCGGTCCGTGTGTGCCCACAGCCCCGTAATAGCCCTTGGGTCTCTCCCTTCCTTCCAAGTTCAAATGTTCTTTGTATTTTTGCTGCGTGCCAACTGTGATGCTTAACTGCATTGAGGTTGGGGAAACTGAAGGAATGGACTTCCTCTCTCTTGAGCGACGTGTCCTTTCCGTGTCCCCCCAGCGCCTCTGATGAGAGCCAAAGATGCTCTCTCCCTGCATCCGTCCGAAGCTCTTCCACTCCTCCAGAAAACCAAATGCCCTGAGGCAAAATGCCGCCATTCCCCACCCTGTGGCCGACATCCATACAAAAGGCTGCTGATCTTGGCATTGCCCTCCTGTGATTTGCAGCAGTGCCACCTCTGCCATCAAGTCACCGGGCATATCCTTTGGGCACACACCTGTTGGGGGTCAGGAAAGCGCTCTCGTTCATGGTCTCTTACAATATCTTCGTTGTTCTGGCTGTGCCTCAGAGAATATGCTGTTAACGAAGTTGTGGCAGGCATCAAAGAATACTTCAACGTCATGCTGGGGACCCAACTGTTGTATAAATTTGAGCGGCCACAGTATGCAGAAATCTTAGCGGATCATCCCGATGCACCAATGTCCCAGGTCTATGGAGCACCACACCTCCTCCGGTTGTTCGGTATGGATTACAGCAGAGCTTTCCAAACTTTTCATGTTGGTGACACACTTTTTAGACATGCGTCATTTCGTGACGCACTATTATAGCAGGGCACAAGGCAGGCACTAGGACCTGTGCGGAATCACAGCAGGTTTGGAGGCAGCAAGGCACAAGGCAGGCACTAGGACTGCATGGAAGCCAGGAGGCAGCAGCCGCGACACACCCAGACACTGCAGCCGACACACTAACGTGTCCCGACACAGAGTTTGGAAAGCTCTGGATTACAGTTTATGTGCCAAAAAGCTGAAAGATTTTTATGGAGAAACCCTCTGGCCAGTACATTTTTTCACATGTGCCATTGCCTCTGTAGAGATCTTACTCCTTCCTATTTGCATGATTTTTAGGCCTCTTTTAAAGTTGTCTAACTTTAAGGAATCACTCTGTAAGGCCAACTTAAGGATTGTGGTAGCAAAATTGAGAGTTGTTATCCTTGAAAAGTTCGGTATCGGGTAAACCTGAGGGGTTATTTCCTGATCAAGGTGACTGTAAGGTTTCTTGATTCCTCTAAGGTGGGAAGCAGCGTGTCCAAACCAAAGAGGGCTTCCGGCAGAGGGAGGTCCCTTGCACAACAAGCTAAGAGGTTCTGGCATCTGCTAGTCACTCCTCTGTGCTTTCCCATCATCTCTTCCAACTTTTTTTCATACCCTCAGAAAATAAATGGGTGGAATGTTGGAGTAGACAGACAGTGCCGTGGGCCTGTGCGGTTAGTCTGGAAGGCTGAGATGTTAAGGGCTGTGTTTTTAGCGGCAGAAGATACCCTTCCGGCAGAAAAGTTCCTACCTCATGTCCCGGCAGCTTAGCTAAAGCTGAGAGAGTTGGGAGGCGGCTCTGCGACGGTGGCACGAACGGGAATTGGGTGGTGAACGGAAGGGGGGGACATGAGGGGGCCCCTGCTCCCTCGGTACCGCATCCCTGCCCCTCTGGCTTGAACTTCCGCCTGTTAGACAAAGCGGGCCAGGCTTTGGAGCCCCTGTTCAGCGAGCGCCCCCTCATCCCGGGTCTCCTCAGTAGCACTTCCGGGTACTGAAGTACCTCAGCTCAAGCTCAGGTGAAGTCTTAGGGTTTGAATCGTTGCTCCTAAGTGTCCTCAGACATGTTTCCCTTGATGTATCTTTCTCTCTTCATTTGTATTTGGAACAGTCAGGATTGGAGCAATGCTTGCTTACACGCCTCTTGACGAGAAGAGCTTGGCCTTGCTGTTGAACTATTTGCACGACTTCCTAAAGTACGTATAAAGGATTACCTTTGACCTGTCAAGCAAAGTGATGTACTTGTGAAAATCTGTGCGATGTTTGCACGAGGGCTCGTAGCAAAGACATCGCCCAGATCCGGATGTAGTGTGCCACGCCAACAGGGTATTAGGACCGTGCTATCTCTTGGCACATGAGACCCGGCCTGTGTTGGTAACGGATGGTCTTGCCTTGCGGGACATGGCCATTAATGTAGAAAATCTCTTCTGTGGCTGCCCCTTTTTAGTGAGAGGAGACAGGCAGGGAGGGGGTGTCCACAATGAGTTCCCTTGGCTCATTGTGCCGCATCAAAGAAATGCGATCTGGGTATTGTGGGGTGAGTTTTTTTTTTCCTGTGCCTTCCAGTCAGTGTTGACTCCTGGCAACTGCCTGGACTAGTCCCTGCAGTTTTCTCATACAGCTGGAGAACCTCCTTAGGGTTCTGCTACTGCTTACAGATCAGTGGGGACTGATCTGTCTAAAGAACAGGTGACACAGTCCCCCTCAGACGGGGAGGAGGGGAACTGCTTGTCTTCGGTCTACATGGAAAGGGAAACACCCTTGCTGGAGAAAGCCTGGCCTGCTGGAAAGAGACGTCGTGTTGTGTGTTGGTCTTCATGAAGGAGGCAGCCAGCAGCCAGCTAGTTCTGTTTGCTGGCCTGGAAATCAGGGTCATGAGACCTGCTACCTTCTTCTTTTTTCTTGGTCTGGAACAGACTGCTGTTTTTCTTTTGATCTATTTGTCCCACAAAAGTTTTCTCGGAATGTGCATACTTCGTTTCCATCTCCAACTGTTTCGCAGATCTCTGTTCCGGTTGTCTTCCCTTGGGGAAAAAGATTCCTCTTGTTAGCGAAGGCCAGAGGTTGATGTTGAGCCCACTGGGTCTTGCTCCAGTTTTCTCTGGGAAATGAAGGATCAGCTCTCACTTGACCTGTTCAGTAAGGAAGATATACAGGTAGTCCTCGCTTAACGACCGTTTGCTTAACGACGGTCCCAGATTAAGATGGCCTTGGAAAAAGTGCTTTACAACCTGTACTCACACTTAGGACTGTCACAATCCGTTGCACCACCCCCGCGGTCACATGATTGCAATTTGGGCACTTGACAGCCAGCTTGCATTTATGACCAGTTGCAGCATCCTGCGGTCACGTGATCGTGATTTGCGACCTTTTTTTGCTGGTTTCTGACAAAAAATGTCCATTGGGGAAGCTGGATTTGCTTAACGACCATGGTGATTTGCTTAGCAGTCGTGGTGATTCGCTTAACAGCCACCATAAATATGGTTGTAAAATCAGGTCTGGTCACATGATGACTCACTTAGCGACCGCACCACTTAACCAATTCTCCAGTTCCTATTGTGGTTGTTAAGTGAGACTACTTGTAGTGAAAGGTCAGAGGCATTGAGTAACAGACTTTCTAATAACTGGCTGCCCAGTATTGAGAATTTAGAACAGGAACTCTCCTAGTGATCCACTGGAGATCCCTTGGCTCCTCTCTTTTCTGGAACCCCCTCATCCAAGGACAGCAGCATGGCTCTTTAAAGAGTCCAGGGAAAGCTGTTTGCTTATGGACCTCAAAGGATAGGCCACCTTAGTGCCTCAGGACTCATCTGTCTTCATCCCTTGCCTGGGTTTTCCTCCCAGGGTGGAAGACTGACTTCAGAGTAAGGATCGGGGCCAGAAAGCTCCATGCCGCCTAGTTCTCTGCCAACTCCCGGCTGCACACGTCTGCTCCCCTGATTGAATGTTTGTTCCCTTCAGTGGTGCCTGCTTTTGAGAGAGTGTACTTCAGGATATCCTATGGCAAACACGCAGAGGGGTAAAGCAGACACCACTTTCCTTTTGAACTGAGAGAACTACTTGCAGCCAAGGGAATCCACAATGCTTCCAGACCTGTGGACAGGTAGTCCTCACTTAATGACCACAATTGGGACCAGAATTTCAGTTGCTAAGTGAAGCGGTCATTAAGTGAATCCAACCTGATGTTACTTTTTGTGGTGGTCGTTAAGCGAATCACTGTGGCTGTTAGGTAAACCATTTTGGTCGTTAAGTGAATCATGCAGTTCCCCACTGATTTTGCTTGCCAGAAGCTGGCCAGGAAGGTTGAAAATGGCGAACACGTGACCATGGGATGCTGCGGTGGTCATAAATGCGAACCAGTTGCCAAGTGCTGAAATTGTAATCACGTGACTGCGGGGATGCTGCGACAGTCGTAAGAGTGAGGACCAATTGCAAGTCGGATTTTTCAGCACCGTCGTAAGTCTGAACTGTCACTAAACGAATGGTTGTTAAGCGAGGACTACCTGTAGTCTGGATCCAAATTTCTTGAAAAGTCCCAGGCCACTTCCCATCCTCAATCTGCCTTCCAACTTTTACTGGAACAGTTAGAGCAGGGCTTCAGGGCTTCCTCCATTCCCAAGAGTCTTCTGAAGATGTTTGCATATGAAAACTGTTTCAATAAAATCCAGCAACCTCAGACCTCCAGATCTTGGACAAAACCGGTCATTATTAGAGAGGCCTTGTCTCCTATCCTTTTTCCTGAGGAAAAATATTTAGGGATTTTATCTTCACCTCTGTCTTTGGGTTCCCAAATGGAATGAATATATATGAACAACTTCATGATGGTCCACAGGTTTCAAATAGACGCCCTTTAGAACAGCAGGATGACTTCTGCTCTATTAATATTTGGGAAGTTACCTGCATTCCTTAGAGCAGAGTCAACTGAGAGTTTGGATGCTGGTTGTCCCATAAATATTTGCCAAATTAAAAATCTCTCTCTTAACATCTGTTCTGCTATTTCAGAATTAGATTTCTTGAAAAGTCCCAGGCCACTTCCCATCCTCAATCTGCCTTCCAACTTTTACTGGAGTAACTCCCAGTTACTTCCACATCGGGTGTCAAATGATGATGTCTGGAAAGAGCTATGGAATTTAGTAGCAGAGATAGCTTATTCTAAAGACCAACAGGAATCAGGACCAGCCCAGTTGGTGGTGTTTTGGTGTATTGGCATATTTCTTTGCTTGTTGGGATCACAAGCAAAACATTTAAAGCAAAATACAGACAGTGTGTGGTGTTGCTTATTTGCTCAGTCGCTTCCGACTCTTCGTGACTTCATGGACCAGCCCATGCCAGAGCTTCCTGTCGGCCGTCATCATCCCCAGCTCCCCCATGGTCGAGTCCGTCACCTCCAGAATATCATCCATCCATCTTGCCCCTCTTCCTTTTGCCTTCCACTTTCCCTAGCATCAGCTTCTTCTCCAGGGTATCCTGTCTTCTCATTATGTGGCCAAAGTACTTCAGTTTTGCCTTTCATATCATTCCCTCAAGTGAGCAGTCTGGCTTTATTTCCTGGAGTATGGACTGGTTTGATCTTCTTGCAGTCCAAGGCACTCTCAGAATTTTCCTCCAACACCACAGTTCAAAAGCATCTATCTTCCTTCGCTCAGCCTTCCTTATGGTCCAGCTCTCGCAGCCATTGGTTACTACGGGGAATACCATTGCTTTAACTATGCGGACAGTGTGTACAATCCATCTTATTTCCAACTATATTCAGAGTCACTTTGGATCTAGATCCTCAGACGTGTTTGCATCCCTAAAAACTACTCACTTCTCTGCTACTTCTTTGGGTTTTCTACCAAGAGGCAGAGACCATGGGTATATTAACTGTTCCTTGATCTCCATAACTGCTGCAAACTTTCTCTAATCAGACCAAACACTTGGCAAGAAGTCTTGCCTTAGTATTAACACTGCGTCTGTAAAGGCTACTTCCTCGGGGGCTGAACCCTAAGGCGGCCTTCTGGGTAGAGGAGAATCTTGAGGCCAAGGGTATAAATACTGGTTTGCATCCAAATTTTCCATATGAGGATTTTTAAATTTTATTTTGAGACCTGGATTACCCCATGGTGTTACGAGAAGAAATAAAAAATGGTATTTCCTACAAGTAATGTACCACAATCTTCAAGTTGATGTAATAATGAGAGGAACTATTTGAAATCTATTTTTATCCCAAGGCAGTCCAATTGACTAAAAGTTGTAATGTTTGAATATTCTAGACCAGGGGCTTTCCAAATTTATCAGGCTATGGAACCATTATTTTTAAAAAGTGCCATTGATAGAAAATTGGCTGTGTTTTTAGCCCTTTGTTTCTCATAGAACCCATCAGGTTCTCCATAGAGCACAGTTTGGGGAAAAATTGTTCTAGAGGACCCCAAGGAGAATTTCCATTATGGGAAATCATCCAAAATGTGGCACTAACCAATAGATGTTCAAAATGATACAGTTCAAGATTTGGAAAACCAAATTCTCCCCACCTTTTTAATAGACAGCTCCATTTTGATCTTCAGAATTGAAGATCCTCACAAATTGAAGATCCTCAACAACTGTATGAAACATGGTATTACATTTTTTGAAAATATGTATCTGAATTCCACACTTTTTTAATGTTTATTTATTTTAATGTTTAATTACAGTAATAAAAACTAATATAAACTAAACTCAGAAAGGAAAGTAGAGAGTAAAAAGTACAAAGAAAGAAAAGTAAAAACAAGAAAAATGAAAGTGAAATAAAGAAAAAAATATGTAAAGAAGTGACTTTCAGTCTTCACAACAAATATAAACAAGTTTGGTAGCTCTTTACCTCCTATAAGGTTACAAACAGATCTCTCTTCTTCCCATATCCCATCCCTTATCTGTAAGCAAATCCATAAGACATAAATTTTTCAGTCCCGGTGTCAGCAAAAACTCTGTAAAGGGTTGCCAGAACTTTGCAAATAAATGTCTTTCTTTAACCTTGATCAAATAAGCCAACTTTATATTCCTTCCTTTTACTTCCAACAGTCTTAATCTTTAGTTCCTTCAAATATTGTAGGATTTGATCTCTCTTTAATCCTTCTTTCTCCCATTGCATAGACTTCTTCGAGGCTTTAACAAGCCTCTTTTGTAATTCCAATAAAAAGACATTATCCAGGTCATGGAAATGTGTTCATTTTGGCCTGAAAGGATGGCATTTAAAGACAGCTATCTGTCAGGATCTAAAGAGATCTTACATATTTTATTCATATTTAAAGTGATTATTTGCAAAATACCCTATTGGAAAAGAACTCCAAGATAGTTAATATATAAAAATATATTTTTGTATATTAACAAAAATTAAATTAAATATATACAATTTCAGATACAAAATTAATAATTGTTTAATGATTCAGTGAAGCAATTTTTACCTATTGGCCTCAGTTCCAACTTGGTTCAGTTACTTGAATATCCAGCTGTTTTCCCAAATACATTTATCAATCCATCAAAGCTGGAATTGAGTCATGAAGTACAGACCTAATGAACATATACATTAGTATTATTTAGTAATAGTAGTAGTATTTAGTAGCATAATAGTATTCCAAAGAACTATGTAAACCACGAATGCTACAATCTCGTCTAATGGTAGGGGTACAAACAGATACTAAAAGTCAAAGGAAAACATGGACATCTGTGCCTAGTGCCTCTATAAAGTAGAAAAGTGGTTTAAAATATTGTTAACTTTCACTTTGAATGCAGGAGGTGACTATATCAGCTGGACCCAATTTTTAGGAAACTCAAACATAGAAATCATAAAGTTTAGGAATAAATGCATCAGATTTTTTTTATACCATTCCACAGGAAGTCCATCAAGACAGGGTGCCTTACCATTCCGCAACATTAAGGTCACCTTTTTTTAGTCCACCAGCAGCCAGAGCGGGGACGAATTCTTGCTGCAAAAAGTCTAATTGTGGGAGAGGAACGAGGGCTTCTCTCGGTCCTGACGGCCTCGGTGGATGCAGCCTGGGCTGCATCTGCTTTTTGTGGCTGCCTTGCGTACACCCTGCCCAGGTGAAGGGCTTCGCAGCACATCCCCTTTAAATGCGCCCAGACTGACTGTGATGTGGCTGCCCAAATGTTAAGCTGACAGGCCTGTAATTGCCCAAATACTCTTTTCCCTCTCTTTACTATAGGAGTAATGTTTGCCCTTCTCAGGTCATCTGGTTCGCTGGTACTATGCCAGTCCTCCCTGATTTCTCTAAAGATCAAAGGAAGGGGCTTACGGTTGGCATCCGCGACCCCCTTCCAGACTCTCGGAGGTAACTGATCTGGACCTGGACTCCTTCCTGGAAGCCCCGGCTCCCTCGGCAGCTGTTCTGCTGAAGTCCCTTTAAACACCCGCCCCTCCGGAGAGAAGACAGAAGTAGTTGAAAAGCTCTGCTGCCACCGGCTGCCAGTACCCTACCCTCTTCTCCTAGCAGGGACCCCTCCTCCTTCCTTTTACTACTGACTTAGCAAAACAAAAAAGGCCCTTTTTTCCACCTTCTTTTGCAAACCAAAGTTCCTTTTGTCTTTTAGCCTTTCTGACTAAAGATGAAGAAAGGGTGCTAAAAACTTTGTCTCCCGCCCTGTATGTTTCAGGCATTTCATGAACATTGTCTTTAAGAGACAGGAGCCTTGGCAAAGGTGCTGAGGCCTTATCTCATCACCTGCCTAAGGTCTTACCCCTCTCCCCGCAAGAGAGGGCTGCTTATGCATCTGGTACTGATCTTTCCATGACGGATTTGTAGGAAAGCAACACGGACTGTATCAGACCCTTCAAGTTAGATACAACGAGGGCTCTTCTCCCTGCACCATTTCCCCTGCTCCAGAGAGACCCTTAGCAGTAGTTTGGGCCTTGGTCTCAATTCCTCAAAAGCATACAGAGGGACAATGATGTGGGACCGCAGGTAACCAAGGTATGAGCTGGGTGGATTGTGGAATGCTGAGTAGCGGTGCTGTGAAGATGTGAGGGACCAGGTGCCACAAGGCTGGGCCTCCTTGGTGTCTGTGTTAGATTCACATCTGGGGCTTTTCCTTCCTCTGCAGGTATTTAGCAAAGAATTCCTCTGCATTGTTCAGCGCAAGCGACTACGAGGTTGCACCTCCAGAATATCACCGGAAAGCTGTGTGAGCTGCTTGCTGTAAAGCACACAGGAGATGGCACATTACTGGAAGAGATCATTTGATCTCTGTAGCTGTCCCACCCAGTTCCACATTTGTCTACGGTCCCTTTCTTGCACATGTGTCTCTGCACAAATGGCAGAAGTATCGGGTGAATAGTGTTTGTGTCTTCAGGTGGAACTGCCACCATCCAAGTCCCAAGTGCTTTTCTTCAGTTCTGAAGGAAGAGAGGCTCCTGGAATGCTCCATTGCATCGGTTTGATGTTGGAATGTCGCTGGAAATGCACCGTTGTTTCATAGCCTGAACTCCTGCATGCTTCTTGGTCTGTTTTCTTTGAAACAAAGCCTTACCTGCTGACAATGGTTTGGTACCGTGCTGTCATCCTTTCCCACAAACAAACTCTTGCTGCCAGTATTGAGGGGGAAGGGGATCAAGCACAGAGGGGGGGTGGGAGGGAGGGAAGGGTCCTTGTGTGCTTTCTTGGTGTTGGGAGGGTAAAATGTTGTGAACAACGTCCGTGTTCTTTGCATAGCTGAAGAATTGTGGGGTTAGTACGGGGGGAGGGAGTTGAATGCACCTTCTAGCATGGGAGGAATTTGCCCTTGTCCCCCCAGGTATGGTGATACGGTGTTCTCTGGAGGTACAAGTCTCCAAATAAAATTTTCTACTTCAGCTATTAAAGGCTTAAGTCTTTCTGTGCTTTCTGCAAAACCACTTTTACTGTATCTTTAAATGTCGAAGGGTAACTGATTATTTGCATAATTCAGCACTAAAGAATTAGATCAGCAAGCAGAGAAGAGCAGCCTGCTATCTGAATGCGGAAACAGCAAGATGATTGGGAAGAATCTGTAGGTGTGGGGTGCCTGTTTGTTTGTAATTTTTATAACTCATCCTGATCCGGGCGGCGTGCTGCAAGGATAAAAAGGAAATCTGGAACACAGAGCCTGGCTGGGCAGATCTCTGATAGGGCTACATTGCTGCCCCTGCTCAGCCAGGTTTTGGGAATGTGCCTGGTTTTCCGCTACCAAATGGTTCTGAACAATGGTGGGGCAGACCTGGCTGGCATTCAGCAGCAACCCTCCAATAATCCAATGACCAAGTCTCCAGGATGGGGCTGCTGAGCCAGAAGAGGAGATTGCCCCCAAATTGGAGTTCCTTTCCACCACCCAATAACCCCCACTGTATCTCCCTTGACTGACAACAGTGGGATACCACAGCTACATTGTGCACCCCATATTCTAATAGTTCTGCTCACCAAACACTTTAATTTTTTTATTTTTATCCTGCCTTTATTATTTTTATAAATAACTCAAGGCAGCGAACATACCTAATACTCCTCCCTCCTCCTATTTTCCCCACAACAACCACCCTGTGAGGCGAGTTGGGCTGAGGGAGAGGGACTGGCCCAAGGTCACCCAGCCGGCTTTCCTGCCTAAGGCAGGACTAGAACTCTCTGTCTCCTGGTTTCTAGCCCAGCACCTTAACCACTAGACCAAACTGGCACTATACTCTTGCTGACTATCTTTCTATGGTTGGAAGGTCAGCAGGTTGAGTGATTTATTTCGTATGGCATTTTTTTTCCTTGCTGGGAAATCCCTTGTGAGGTCCAGCAGCCGCCTGTGTAGACCATTTAGCTGTGACAAGTCATGTTGCCCGGGGTGCACCATGGGGGGCTAGTCTACATGGCACCTGCTGTTTCCTTCCCGCCGGAGTGGTACCTATTTATCTACTCGCATTTGCATGCTTTCGAATTGCTAGGTTGGCAAGAGCTGGGGCGAGTGCTGGAGCTCACTCCGTCGCGTGGCGCTCTGGTTTCGAACCACTGAACTTGCAACTCTCCAGCCGACAAGCCTGGCGTCTTACCTTGCACTTTGTCAAAAACCACCTACCATAATTCACATCATCCATCCATCTCCAACACCTCTGACTCAATATGAAGATGAAGGGAATGCACCAAGACACTCGCTGGTCCAGGAATGCTCTCCCCACCTCCCAGCCTGCACTCTCCCTATGAACCAAGCCATCCTTGCTGCCCCCGCCTCTCATCTGAGGGGCCGCTGAAGCCCAGGCATGGAGTTTGGCACTCCTCACTGCTATACAGGTTGTCCTCACTTAACAACCCTGATTGGGACTGGCAACTCTGCTGCTAAGCGAAGTGGTTGCTAAGTGGGAAATCACATGACCGCGACTGCTTTCTGGCTGGAAAGAGGCAAGACTACTTAGTTTCTGTCAGACTTCCCAGGTAGACCAGGCAGCAAACACAACCAGATGAGCCAATTCTACTTTATTATAAGGCTACATTAACAGAATCTTGCGAGTCTGAAAGTACAAATCTCCTGCCTGATAAGTTAGGGAGGATCCTTGCTGCGTTTCTTTCTCTGCCCGTTATGCAGCTGTGGGTTCCCCCCTCTTATCTGATCGTTCCCTAGGCAGCATCTCTTCCCCCC
The DNA here is from genome assembly GCA_023362775.1 of Charina bottae. Lineage (NCBI taxonomy): Eukaryota > Metazoa > Chordata > Lepidosauria > Squamata > Charinaidae > Charina > Charina bottae. The sequence continues at coordinate 1,398,561 of JALMGJ010000010.1, forward strand.
ACCCGTCTCCCAAGGTCATTCCCACATACCATTACAGTTTCACACCTTCAGCTTTTGTTTGCCTTCTAACCTTACTGTCTTGTACATATTGAAAGCAATGCAATTGCACCGCAGCTCAGGGTTGGGGGCTGCAGGCATGCTATGCAAACTCTTGAAATCTCTTCCTCTCCAATCTCTCTGCTCTTGCGGGGGGGGGGGGGGGGGGGAGAGAAAAGGCAAGCAATTTCTGTAGGCAATCTGTCCTTTGCCTGACCCCTTCCCCCCCACTCGACAGAGCAGAGAGATTGGACAGGGATTTCAAGAGAGTAAGCTGTTTGCTCTTCTACACATCATGATTGTGTTGAAGGGGTCATGATTGTGTTGCCTTCAATGTGTAGAAGAGCAAACAGCTTACTCTCTTACAATCCGGTCCTCTCCAGTCTCCACTCTGCAAGGGGGGAAGAAAAGAAAAAAACGGGTCAGGCACAGGACAATGCATACGGACTGTATTGTAATGGTGATCATGTGACTGAGGGATGCTGCGAATGTCGTAAATGGGCCATAAAGTTATTTTTCCAGCACCATTGTAGCTGAATGAATGGTCGGTAAGTGAGCACAACATGTTGTAGTATCGAAACTCTTCAAAGAGGCATCACTGGAGGTCCACCTAGAACCATTCCCGAGTGCCTGTGACCTTACAACATAGCCACATCTCCCAGAGACCTGTGTGCCCCACTGCTGGCAGACCACTTTTTATGGGCCTCTCTGGCTGGCCCAAGTAAAAGAGAGATCCCAACCTTTGCTCCTGATGCCCCCAGCTTCCACCAACCCTCTAAAGGTGCTGGTTCCTCTCGCTGTGGCTGCTTTTGTCTATGAGGGCCTCCCCTTCCGAAGTGATCTCAAGCCCAATTTCTTAACTCCAGTAAATCCACTCTTCCAGACTCATCTCAGCTCTTCTGTTCTCTGTTATTGTTGCAGGCCCTCCTTGGCCAAAACGGCTGAATTCACTGCCCTGCTACCCACCACGGTTGCCATTGCCTCTCTGGCTCTGGTCAGCAGCTTCTAGTAACAATTGATCACTGGGCTTTAGCCCTCCACCACCATTCTGGCTCTACAGTCGCTACTAATGCATCTGTGCTCTGCTACCTGCTAGTGCACCAATGGGGCCGCCAAGAATGGTGGTCACCACACACAACCACTCTGCTCTTGCGGCTGCTACTTTGGTCCCAGCCAGCCGCTCTCCAGCAATGGCAACCGCCACACCTTGCCACCCGAACCGTGCCATTACCACTACTCCCCTTGCTCCAAGCCAGAGCCCCACTCCTCATTGCTCTTATTCCCGTCCTCTCAACTCTAGCGCTGTCTCTCCCAGGCTGCTGTCCTTCCAACTAAGCAACTTTCTCCAGCAGCTCAGTAGGTGGTCTTCCTGGCCAACTGCTTTCCGCCTTCCTCTAACCTCACCACTGTGAAAGCTCCATCATTCACCACAAAACTTCCATGACTTAAGCTACTGTATATTCCCTCTTCCAAACCTCCAACCTCACACGTTACCTGTTTACCCTCTCTGATGCCATCTTAGAAGTACCTGTTTTACTCTCTATCCTTCCCTTATTATCACCATCAGCAATGCCAGTGCTGCTCCAGTTGAGAACCTGGATCTCCAGCAGCAGCACATTATGGGTTTCTGTGACACTCCTGGCTCAGCCTGGGGTGCCACTGTATAAACAAAGTGATGTTAGCATACCGATGACATCTACTCCAGATCAATGAATGACCTCACCTACTGACTTCATACACATGTTAAATAACATAGGAGAAAGCATAGAATCCTGTGGAGTCCATACTGGAGTAACCAAGGATTTGAGTCCTGCCCCTCCTCCCTGACTATCCACGCAAGTTGGAGTGGAATGATTGGAGTACCGGGCCCCGAACTCCCGACCCTAATAGATCATCCAGCAGGGTACCATACGGTAGTTGATAGTATCAAAAGCTGCCACTAGATCTAATAGGACCAAGAGGGACATACTGCATGCCCCCTACCAAGGTCCCGGCAAAAGCCATCAATAATTTCTGTCCTTTCCCTGGCCCTGGATCCTGACTGGAAGAGCTCTGGAGCACCTGTGTCTCCTAGGAGCTTCTGTAGCTTAGTCACTGCCATCTTTCCAACAACCTTCCCTAAAATGGTATTGAGGAGGAGAAGGGAACAGACATCAAGGAGGGTAGAGCATTTGCAATAAGCTGGAAGGCCAAGTGGTTGGTTTACTTTAGGACCTAGAAGAAAGTCTGCTTGATTACTGAGAGTATCTGAAAGTACTGAAAGTTGGTGGGGAGAGAGAAATGTTATTCTAAAGTTTGTCTCCTACTTGAGTTAATGGGGGGCCGCTTGGATCTTCAGCCTGGTGTGCATCCCGTTTTCTCTTGGCAATTCTGAGCAGTTGGGAGGCCAGGAGATTTTAGGTTTGAAACGTGCACGTGACCTAATGGGGTAGAGTTATGAGGCTGGCAGGATGGACAAGTTGAAGGATCGGGGGTTTAAGTGTTCCCTTCCCTACTTAGAGGAAGACTGTCAGGCTGGAAACGTAACCCAGATGTCTGTGGCCTCTGCCATATTAGCTGGGAGCCTGGCTTCCTATGCCCTGAAGTATTTGGAAAGGGGATCCTGCAGCTGCCGCCTAGACCGCTGTGGTCACTCTGGTAGCTTACAGACAGGCATTGGTTTCAGTGCTTATGAGTTTTCCCGAAGGAGCAATTGTCAGGAACACTGGATGTTCCACTGGTCTGACAAATGTTCTAAGCCAGATATTAAAAAGATGCCTTTATTCTGGAGCGTTTTATTCCCAGCCCGAATCTTTCTGTATTTCCAGCACTACCCTACTGTATTTAACTGAAACAAAAATAACACTGCATGTGCATGTGCTTGAGATGTGTCTGAAATAGCTGCTGCTTGTTCTCCAGAGCAGTCTCTCTGGTGAGTGTTGACTATAACAGAGCTTGGGAAGAAAATTCAGGGTTATGAGAGGCTCTGACAGTCGGGAATGGCTTGTCCAGGTGGCGGCCTGCGGATATTTCCTGCTGCCTCTTGAAGGCTCAACAGGACACATGTCTAAGTTCCAATTATGCTGCAGGATGACTCTGGTTGAATGGCTAGACTGACTGATTTACATGCCGCTCAGTAGCAAAGGTTCTCTGGGAAGTCTGTAATAAAAAATGAAAACCACAATTGAAATCTAAAAACCACAAAAAGAAATATTTAACATCAAATATTAGCGGACGATCTATAATACTTGTAGGATTAAAACAATGAGGAAATAGGAAGGTCTTCAGATGATGCCTGCAAGATTGCTAGGGAGCACATGGATGGGCACGTCTGGTAAGACATCCCACAGCCCAAAGCCTGCTGCAACTCTTTTGAAAAGAAGGTCTGATGGTTGCATTTGGGGAAAAAGACAAGACTTCAGGTCGTCTAAGCCTCAGGCAATTACAGGACTAATTACTTCACAGATTAATACCAGCTTCTTGATTTGAAGATTCGGGTCAAGGGTTGGCTTTGGTCATTTCTTGTTATGACCTTTGCTGCCATAGTTTAGATGAAATTGCCAGGCAGCTGAAAGGATTGTACATTGCATGAGCTGGCTCAGCAATAGTACCTGCAAGAAGGGTCTAGGTATCTTGGTAGACCACAGATTAAGCATGAGCCAGCGGTCTGCTGCAGCTGCTAAAAGAGCCACTGTAATCTTGGGTGCATGACAGCAGTGATCTCTGCAGTGGTCAGACCACATGTGAAACACTGTGTGAGGTTCTGGTCACCACAACGCAAGGGGGATGCTGAGGAATTAGAAAGAGTGCAGAGAACAAAGATGGTGAGGGGCTTGGAGGCAAAATCCTATGAAGAACAAAGAGAAGGATTGGGTCTGTATAGCCCACAGAAGAGAAGGTCTCCCTTCTGTTTTCCTATTCGAGGAGATGGGCGGGGATAAATTAAATAAATAAAGGTTAAAGGCACTTGACGGCTGTCACACGGCAGAGGGCGTGGATTTATTTTCTGTAGTGCTGAACGGTAGGACAAAAACCAGTGGGCGGAAGCTTTACAGAGGGAGATCCAACCTAGACCATTGGATAACCAGCTGCCCCCTGGAGTCATGGGGGCTCCAGTCCTGGAGCTTTTCAAGCAACCGTTGTACAGCCACTTGGCTGGGATGGTGTGAGGATTTCTACCTGGGCAGAGCTAGAAGACTCCAAGACCCTTTCCAACCCTAAGATTCTGACACTCCTGAGAAAGTATGAGCTGAGCCCTGTCCAGAGAGCCCTGGTGGCAGCAGCTGAAGCCTCCAGATAAGCCTGTGCGGGGTCCAAGAGGGCCCCCCAACTACAAGCATGGAGACGGTGGGCCTCCTCCTCCAGAAGTGGAAAACCACTCTGTGGGCAGCTGAACTGCCCCAAAGACCCCCACCCTCTTTGGAAGGAGCCCCTGATTCTGGGCTCTTCTCCAGGCCACTGGGGTGCATTCAACCCCCCACTGCCTCGGGGTAGTGGGGAACAGAGAGAATTGCAGAAACTACCAATGGGGGAGCAAAATGCCCAGTGTTGCCTCCAGGAATCGGCCACCCGGCAGGAGCAGACCCCCTGCCAGGCTGGCCCACGCAGCCAGTCCAGAAGGGAGCATCAGCCAGGACACCAGTGTTGCCCATAAAACTACCCTGCTCCCCTCCACCCCAGGAATTCCCAGACAAGGGACCGAGGTAGTTTCCTTTCTGTTGAAATGGCTCAAGAAGACAAGTTGCACCAGAAACTATCTGACCTCAGAAGGATTAAATCCCAGTGCTGGTGGATGAGGGCTGTACACAGGTTGTCTTTCCGTCAGAGTGGCAGTGTCTGAGAAAAGGAAATACTGTAGAACAGGGCTTTCCAAAGTTTTCCCCCGGCGACACACCAACCGCCATTGGTGTGTCGCTGCGGGAAAACCCGGAAGTGCTGCTGCCGCTTTCAGTTATTGTGTGCCGCCGTTGGTGTGTCGCCGCGGGAAAACCCGGAAGCGCCGCCGTTGCGGCAGCGCGCAAAACCCCAGAAGCGCTGCTGCCGCTTTCAGTTATTGTGCGCCGCCGTTGGTGTGTCGCCGCGGGAAAACCCGGAAGCGCTGCCGTTGTGGCAGCGCGCAAAAGCCCGGAAGTGCTGCTGCCACTTTCGGGTTTTGTGCGCTGCCGTGGCTGCGGCGCTTTCGGATTTTCGCGCGCCGCCATTGGTGTGTCGCCGTGGGAAAACCCGGAAGCGCTGATGGCGCACCATCAGTGCTTCCGGGTTTTGACACGACACATCTGGGCCCCGCAGGCGACACACTTTTGTGTCGCGACACACACTTTGGAAAGCTCTGCTGTAGAACATAGCTTTCCAAGGTGTGTGCCGTGGCACACTACTGTGTTGCCTGCTGTGTCCTGGTGTGTTGCACGCAAACCCGGGAGCGCTGATGGGAACCAGAAGGAGCGCACCCCCGCCAATCAGCGCTGCCGCTGCGTGCGACACACCAGGACACCACAGGCCGCGCTGCCGCCGCCGCCATTGCTGTGTGTCACCAACATGAAAAGTTTGGAAAGCTCTGCTGTAGAAAAATAGAGCAGAGTGTAAAACAGACACGCCAGCCAGGTTGCTTCACAGGGGCTTACGGATCGCTTACGGACACGCTGCTTGTACTGTAAAAGGTAAAGGTTCCCCCGCACACCGCTATCAAATGAGTGACTGAGTCAAAGAGGCAAGCTGAAAGTCTTTAGAAGATTCAGCACCCTTTTCCACAGATTAAATAGGCACCAAGGCTGCTTATGATACTACTGTTGTAAATTAATCATGGAGCCAGTTTGGTGTCCTGGTTAAGCTAGAAACCGGGAGGTCCTGAGTTCTAGTCCTGCCTGAGGCACAAAGCCAGCTGGGGGACCTTGGGCTAGTCACACCCTCTCAGCCCTGGGAAGCAGGCAATGGCAAACCACTTCCGAAAAACCTTGCCAAGAAAACTGCACGGACTGGTCAATACTGACTCGAAGCCACAAACAAAAAACAAAACAAAGCACAACACACACCACACCACAAAACAAAGCCTCATTATACAATGGAGGAACATAGTCATAGTCACTTCCTAGGCAGTTCCACCCCCGCCGCCCTTCTCGGGGCAGTAAATCTAGCTCCATCACGGGTTGGCTGATTTGGCTTTTGCCGCGAAGACCGGACGTGAGACCCGGAGCGCCGCCATTGCCTCCCAAGCAGCCCCCCCGCCCGCCTCCGGCCCTCTGCAAATTCTGCCTCTTCCCGCCAGTTTCCCCCCTCCTCCCAGGAGACCTGCAGGGCATCCCCGGGGCCTCCCTCCGCGCCACGGCGGGGCGGGACCGGGGCCCGCAGGAGGGAGCCTCTTCCCGGCGCACGGCGACCTCCCCGCGCGCTCTCCCAGGAACAGCCCCCCGCCGCGCCTCCCGCTTTCCGGCCTCCGGAGGGGCCTCGCAGGGTCTCCCCGCCGGTACAGGTGTGGCTGCTGCGCGCGGTATCCTCAGGCCAGCCGCCCGCTTCTCCCGCTGCCCCCCCCCCCGTGCGCGGTCCGCGAAGAGGCACAGAAAGGCGGCGGCGGCGGCGGGGCTTTCCCAGGGCGGCCCCGTCCTTCAGCCCGGTCCTCGCTCGCTCGCTCGCTCGCTGGCTTCCTTTCCGGCAGCCGGACGTTGCTTCCCTGCTCCAGGCCTGCGGGGCTCTTCTCTCCGCCTTTGTTGCCCCCCACTCCGCCCCGCTCCCCATCGCCGCCGCGCCGAGCCTTCCCGAGGGCGCTTCGCCCGCGGCTCCTGGGCTCCCGAGAGAGCTCCGGCGGTCCAGCCGAGAAGGAGGCCCGTCCCCGCTCCCGCGCCGGTGGGCGGCAGGACCGGGCGGCGGAGGCGGGGGGAGGCCTTGCTCTTCGGGCCTTTCCCTCCCCCACCCCATCCCCGTTTTGCGGATGACAGAATCAGGTTCTCTGACCCCGCTAGAAGGGAAGGGGGCCGGGCTGACATCCGGGTCTGCTGAGTCTGCATTGCTGTGCTATAGTTGAGAGGGGGAATATGGGCAGTTCGTCGCTGGAAAGAGATCAACCCCCCAAGGGCCTGTCATTATCCAGGATGGGCTTGGATGCTTTGATATGGGTTTAGGTTGTGTGTGTATTAGGAAATAGAGTAGTTCGTTGGAACCTAGCTAGGACATCCTGAATATGCATTCTGATAATGAAGATATCAAATATACCAGCAAAGGAGATCGTTACCTTGTGGTGCTGGAGCTTGAGCACCTCAATGAAACCATGAGCTAAACCGTGAAGGGACACCCAAGACGGGAAGGTCCTGGCAGAGAGGTCAGACTAAATACGATCCCTGGGGAAGGTAATGGCAACCCACCCCAGTATTCTTGCCATGAAAACTGAATGGATCAGTACAACCAAAGATATGTCGGTATACCATCGGAAGATGGGACTCCCAGGTCGGAAGATGGTCAAAATGCTACTGGGGAGGAACAGAGGATACGTTCAACTAGCCCCAGACGTGATGACGCAGCTAGCTCAAAGCCGAAAGGACGGCTAGCGGCCGACGGTGCTGGTGGTGAACGACGAATCCGATGTTCTAAAGATCAACACACCATAGGAACCTGGAATGTAAGATCTATGAGCCAGGGCAAATTGGATGTGGTTATTGGTGAGATGTCAAGATTAAATATAGACATTTTAGGTGTCAGTGAACTGAAATGGACTGGAATGGGCCACTTCACATCAGATGACCACCAGATCTACTACTGTGGACAAGAGGACCACAGAAGAAATGGAGTAGCCTTCATAATTAATAAAAAAGTGGCTAAAGCAGTGCTTGGATACACTCCAAAAAACGATAGAATGATCTCAATTCGAATTCAGGGTAAGCCATTTAACATCACAGTGATCCAAATATACGCCCCAACCACAGATGCTGAAGAAGCAGAAGTAGATCAGTTCTATGAGGATCTGCAGCAACTACTGGATAATACACCAAAAAGAGATGTTATTTTCATTACAGGAGACTGGAATGCTAAGGTGGGTAGTCAGACGACACCTGGAATTACAGGCAAGCATGGTCTGGGAGAACAAAATGAAGCAGGACATAGGCTGATAGAATTTTGCCAAGACAACTCACTGTGCATAACAAACACTCTCTTCCAACAACCTAAAAGACGACTTTATACATGGACTTCACCAGATGGTCGACACCGAAATCAGATTGACTACATCCTTTGCAGCCAAAGGTAGCAGACATCTATACAGTCGGTAAAAACAAGACCTGGAGCTGACTGTAGTTCAGATCACGAACTTCTTATTGCACAATTTAGAATCAGACTAAAGAGAATAGGGAAGACCCACAGATCAGTTAGATATGAGCTCACTAATATTCCTAAGGAATATGCAGTGGAGGTGAAGAATAGATTTAAGGGACTAGATTTAGTAGATAAGGTCCCGGAAGAACTATGGACAGAAGTTCGCAACATTGTTCAGGAGGCGGCAACAAAAAACGTCCCAAAGAAAAAGAAAACCAAGAAGGCAAGATGGCTGTCTGCTGAGACACTGGAAGTAGCCCAAGAAAGAAGGAAAGCAAAAGGCAACAGTGATAGGGGGAGATATGCCCAATTAAATGCAAAATTCCAGAGGTTAGCCAGAAGAGATAAGGAATTATTTTTAAACAAGCAATGTGCGGAAGTGGAAGCAGACAATAGAATAGGAAGGACAAGAGACCTCTTCCAGAAAATTAGAAACATCGGAGGTAAATTCCAGGCAAAAATGGGTATGATCAAAAACAAAGATGGTAAGGACCTAACAGAAGCAGAAGAGATCAAGAAAAGGTGGCAAGAATATACGGAAGATCGGTATAGGAAGGATAATAATATTGGAGATAGCTTTGATGGTGTGGTCAGTGAGTTAGAGCCAGACATTCTGAGGAGTGAGGTTGAATGGGCCTTAAGAAGCATTGCTAATAACAAGGCAGCAGGAGACGATGGTATCCGCTGGATAACGGAGAAAGCCAGGGAGTTTCAGAAAAACATCTATTTTTGTTTTATTGACTATTCTAAAGCCTTTGACTGTGTGGATCATAACAAATTGTGGCAAGTTCTTGGTGGTATGGGGATACCAAGTCATCTTGTCTGCCTCCTGAGGAATCTGTATAACGACCAAGTAGCAACGGTAAGAACAGAGCACGGAACAACGGACTGGTTTAAGATTGGGAAAGGAGTACGACAGGGCTGTATACTCTCACCCTACCTATTCAACCTGTACGCAGAACACATCATGCGACGTGCTGGGCTTGAGGAATCCAAGGCTGGAGTTAAAATCGCTGGAAGAAACATTAACAATCTCAGATATGCAGATGATACCACTTTGATGGCTGAAAGCGAGGAGGAGTTGAGGAGCCTTATGACGAAGGTGAAAGAAGAAAGTGCAAAAGCTGGGTTGCAGTTAAACCTCAAAAAAACCAAGATTATGGCAACCAGCTTGATTGATAACTGGCAAATAGAGGGAGAAAAAGTGGAGGCAGTGACAGACTTTGTATTTCTAGGCGCAAAGATTACTGCAGATGGTGACTGCAGCCAGGAAATCAGAAGACGTCTACTTCTTGGGAGGAGAGCAATGGCAAATCTTGATAAAATAGTTAAGAGCAGAGACATCACACTGACAACAAAGGTCCGCATCGTTAAAGCAATGGTATTCCCTGTAGTAACCTATGGCTGCGAGAGCTGGACCATAAGGAAGGCTGAGCGAAGGAAGATAGATGCTTTTGAACTGTGGTGTTGGAGGAAAATTCTGAGAGTGCCTTGGACTGCAAGAAGATCAAACCAGTCCATACTCCAGGAAATAAAGCCAGACTGCTCACTTGAGGGAATGATATGAAAGGCAAAACTGAAGTACTTTGGCCACATAATGAGAAGACAAGAACCCTGGAGAAGAAGCTGATGCTAGGGAAAGTGGAAGGCAAAAGGAAGAGGGCCTGACCAAGGGCAATATGGATGGATGATATTCTGGGGGTGACGGACTCAACCATGGGGGAGCTGGGGATGGTGACAGCCAACAGGAAGCTCTGGCGTGGGCTGGTTCATGAAGTCACGAAGAGTCGGAAGCGACTGAACGAATAAACAACAAAAAATGAAGATATGTTAGAGTAGATCAGCTAAACAAGAGGCTTATGAAATAGGAGGTATGGATAGGTTTTAAGTTAGCTATGAAAATACTGGCCATGGTTTCATGATACCAATCGAAGAGAATATTTGTAGCTCAGGGTTGAACTGTGGAGTCCTTGGTGCCCTCTGACCCTTGTTGTTTTCTTGCAGACGTTTCATTGCCAGAGTAGGCAACATCTTCAGTGCAAAAAGGGAGTGGGACTTGCTCTCTGTTTATATACCATGGCTTGTCCTGCTTGTGTTGGTGGGAGTGTTGTTCTCTCCTTGGTAGTTCTTTGATTAGGCTGTTGTTTGCTGCTTGGTTGATTGACTGACACAAGCAGGACAAGCCAGGGTATATAAACAGAGAGCAAGTCCCACTCCCTTTTCGCACTGAAGATATTGCCTAGTCTGGCAATGAAACGTCTGCAAGAAAACAACAAGGCTCAGAGAGCACCAAGGACTCCACATGGTTTCATGATGTCATCAGGTTGTGTCATTGCTCTGGAGATATATGGTTTCCCCAAACTGAAATAATTCTTGGTGAGTTGGAATTAGCAGAGACTGGTGGACAGGTCTGTTGCAGCACCACTGAAGACGATATTCCCAATGACCTAAAGTCCATTTTTAATAGGGTCTTGGTGTAAAAAGTCTCAACATCCACGACAATCTGAGATTGCTGATGCACTATAGTTTCCTCAGAAGGCCTCCTGTATGATACTTGGACTATTGGTTGCATTATGGTGTGTCAATGAATCCATGAACCACCAGACATCCCATTTATGATATTATTAATTCCAGGGACAAAAGGTCATCCAGGGCCATCTCGTCTGTGTAGTTTGAGTGGTAAAGAGATGTGTTGAGGAGGATCCCAGGGCCCTGAATAATTGGCTGCGGAGGTTCCCCTCTTGGCTTCCTGTATGCAGTCCAACTTGTTCAGGATGACAATCATCCCTCCCTTGTTTGCGTCTCTAATTATGGTATCAGGATGTTTTTGAGATTCCGGATCGCATAATATCTGCTATGGGTGAGACTGGATGATAAACCACACTGTGCTGATTATCTTCACTTGGGTGTGGCAACAACAGCTAGGTGGGGCTGGTAACTAGACTTGCTGTGGGAAAACCTCTACAGGTGTCACACTGGCTTCCTTTGATCTTGCAAGGAAAAGTGATCTCTGAGTGTTATGGCTAGAGTGGTTTTCCACAAGAGTTGTGCACCCATTGGCCCCTGGCAGTGCATAGCTGGGAGCTTAGCCCCTTCAGAGCCATTAGGGGCTCCCTTACTTAAGGAGACCTGAAGTTAGAGAGAGCAAGGACCATTTAGCCCGAAGTCTTGCTTTTGCTTCCTGCAGCTATCAGCTAGATGCTTCAGGTAGGATGGGAGGACAGCAGCAGCTACTTCTATTCTGATTCAAGGCCCCCAGCCTCCAATCCTAGAGGGAATCAATAGTGTGGTGGATTTCAGTAGTGCCACTGGTTCTCAGGAAGGAGGGAGAACATTCCAAGGAGGACAAGATAAGAGGAAACATAGTCCAGGGGGCAGTTGTGGGAAAACTAAGAGGTTCAGACTAGCCCCGCCCTAGAGCCTTCCCAGGTTATTCCCCTTTAGGTGAGGTAGAGTTGCTTGAGTCTTGCAAGATTCTGTCTATACGGTGTGAGCAAATAAAGAACTGAAGTTTGGCTGGATTGATTCTTCGTCATTCTTGGGCTGGGCCTGACAAATAGCTGTCAATCATGGAAGAAGTTAATAAAAAAGTAAATGTCTATGGTAGCATGTTTTAAGATGAGCTGGGGTTAAATTAAAAGCAAAATACTTCCACTTTCAACCGTATTAAAAAGAAATAAATTAGATGAAAGTGAAATTGATTTATGATAACTATCTGAAATATGGTCAGTTGTGTGCTTGTGTTTCCCCCCCATTTTCTCTCTTGATCATGAATATACAGGACTTTATGTATTCTGTGACTCCTTCTGGTCTGTGGACTCTGGTGGATAGAGTGCTATCTAGCATGTCCTCTGCCGCTGTGGACTGGATCTTTGCCCCACCTGGTTCCTTGGGAGGCAGGTGTGAAAGTGACTGGCTGCATCCAGGAGGTGGTCAGTTCCTCACTGCAAGAGAAGTGATGCTGCAGCCTTGAAAGAGGTGTGGAGTGTCTCCTCCTTAAAAGGCCCTCCTTGGCTTCTGGGGAAGAAATGGCAGATCTGGATGGGACAAAACAGGCCAAAGTTGAACCTAAGCGAGATGGAGTTGCTTCTTGCTTGTTGAGATTCTCAGTCAGCTCCACTGTTGTCTCTGGAATACTACCCTTAAGACAGCAGGTCTGTGACTTGGGCTTCTCCTGGACTTGTGGCTGTGGCTGAGCGGGCAGGTGGAGGCTATGACCAGGATGGTCCTTGCGTAGCTTTGGCTGGTGCACCAATTGCAGCCTTACCTGGGGCACGAGGACCTCACAATAGTAATAGTAACTCATGCCCTTATCACATTATTCCCTTCTTGTATGTCTATATTATTTCAGCCCTGAAACGATATGAGTTGGTGGCACATAAATCCAATAAATTATATTTTTATTACAAAGTAATACATAGCTTGATATATGCATGTAATTAGAAACAATTATTGTTTCCGGAAAAAATGGCCCCCTCAGAATTTTGAATAAAGCACAGAATATCTTTCATGGTTGCAAATTTAGCAGCAAACATGGTTCCCTGTGGTGGGAGTGAGGCCTTTGCTATTTTGTGCTTTTTCCAGCTCCAACAGCCCAGTTGACAAAAAGCGGGTCAGCCTGACTAAAGACTTGGTGAGTTCTAATGCTTAAAAGAGGGTCTCTCATAGGAAGGAACACTGTTACAATTGCTAATTGGTGAGGTACTAATAACTAGCATAAGGTCCTGGAGTTTTTATTTAAAAAACATTGCTCATATTGCGTTTGTATTGCAATAAGCTTTGGAAAATCAGATTTAAGTAAAAGAAAAAAGAAAAATTAAAGTTACAAAGTGTCAGTCTGTTTCATTTCCTAGTTAACACTGTGACTTTTCTATTTGTATTTTGAATTTGTAATCATTGTGTTGGATTACAATAAGGAAAGGACTTATATATTGTGATGTAATGCTGGTCGCTGGTTCATGATTAGACAAATGAGTGTATTATGTAGAAATGGAATACATTTATATTGTAGGAAAACGCATGTATAGGAAAGGTAAAGTGCCCATTTGTGTTTTTACTATAGTTAGAGATTTCTGCTAAATAAGGAAATTTGCCATAATTTTGAGATAAGAGAATATCTGAACAGGATGTGGAAAACAGATGTCCATCACAGGAGGAATAGGATATGAAAAGGGCAGATGTTCGTGCTGATAGAGCAAAGGTTATTGTAATGGGCTGACACATTCTGATTGGCTAAAATTTGTCCAAAAGACCTATAAAAGAATGGTGAAAATTAATCCCTGGCGTGGCTGCCCACTCAAAGAAATTTGGCAACTTTGGGTGAATAAACCTATTTTGACTCTCCGCTTATCATATTATATTCCAGGTGTGGCCTGACCAATATGGAATAGAGAGGAACAATGACTTATCTTGATCTCGACAATATATAGCTCTGTTCATGCAGTCTTGGATTGCCCTTGTTATTTTTGCAGTTGCACTGCATGGTTGGCTCATGTCCACAAAATGCCCAGATCCTTTTCACAAGCCTTTGATTTTTCTTACCCAAATGTATTCCATTATCACTGTTAAAATTAATCTTGCTGGTTTCTGCCCGGTGTTCCAGCTGGTAAAGATCCTCCTGAATCTTGATACTGTCCTCTAAGGTCTTATCATTATGTACTTTGCAAATCTGATAGTTATATTTTCTGACCCCTCATTCAGGCCATGATAAATATGCTTAAGATCACAAAAACTAGAACAGAGCCCTGCAGGTAATAGATCTACCTCCAGCTTGATGTGGATCCATTGACTGCCTACACTCTTTCAGGTGATTGTTCAGCCAGCTCTGCATTCATCTAATGGTAGCATATGTAGCCCACGCTTTGCCGTCTTTTCTCGGCAAAGAATCTCATGGGGGACTTTGTCTACTGCTTTGCTGCAGCCAGGGTATACTTTGCCCATGCCTCCCCCTGGTCACTCTATCAAAAGAGGAGATTAGGTTGGTTGGGCATGATTCATTCTTAATAAACACATGTTGGCAGGTGCATTCTTCTCTACATATTATAAATCAAGTAATCAATCATCTGTTCTAGAATTTTGCCTGGAATTGTGATCAGGCTGACCGGTCTTGTATTAGGATGTACCTTTTACAGCAAGAATTTACTTTTTTAAAAATTGGTGCTGAGCTCCCAACACATAACAGCCGAATGTGCTTTCTTTCTTTTTGTCACAAAAAAATATATATGAATAATTCCTTTCTGAGCTGTCAAAAATGTCCCTAGATTTGTTTACCTTTTCCATTTTTTCTTCTTTCCTCATTTAATATTTGGCTTCTTGTTATATTAATTGTGTTGTTTGGATTTCCAATATTTCTTTATGATCTGCATATAAGGACAGTTTTTGATTTTGCTTAGATTGTTTGCATACTTCATGGAAGCAGGTCATTGGAAGAGAAAACTAAGCACTGTCTAATCAATTCTCTCCATTCTTCTAATGGAGCCTAAGGAGCACAATGACTGTCCTAGTAAAGATCACCCTCTTTTTCCCTTTCTTAGGGTTGCCTGCAATCTATAGCTGGAGGCTGACTGACCCCTTTCCAACCTGCCCCCTTCCTTCAACCCACTTTTGCCATCAACAGGCTCTTGAAAGGCAGGGATAGTTCAGGGGGTGACGTACAGGGAAGAGGCTGCAGGAGCCCCAGAGGGTTTGCATAAGCAAACCTCGGCTTCTGAGCTTCCGGGCTAATTTTTGTCCTAATTCTTCTGGGAGATGGGAAGGGACCAGCGAGTGCACAGAACTGCCTCTTTTCCAGGCTCAGACTGTGAGCGCCTTTCCTCCGGATGGTAGGATCTTGTCTTCCAACGATCGATCGCTGGCTTTTTACCTTAAGCAGAGACGCAGGCTGGATTGCCATCCGGTTTAAAGGGAGCCTTTAGGCAGCGTAGAAGTTTTGACCCCAAAGAAGCATGCCTTGGATTGTTGAGGTTGTGTGTCACCCAGCAGGTTAGGTTGCGGCATTTCGCAGACTGCCTTATTTGTGTTCCCTCCATAGTGGATCGGCATATTGGGAGAGGAAAAAGAAACAACTCGAGAGACTGGAGGAGGCTGTCTGGTATGCCCCCCTCCAGCTCCCCCAACTACAAATAGCCCACAGGGAAGGCACAAGGCATATCAGCTACCAGCAGGATGCTACTTTTAAAATGATAAATATCACGTCTGTAACCTGCTGTAATTTTAGGTCACTCACAGGCATAGCCTGAATGCCTCGCCTGAAGGCATCCCTGCAGGTATAAAATTAGAGGCATTATTTCCAACTCTCTTGGGGGTGTTGAATATGGTTTTACTCTTGATGGCTACTCAACTGGCAAAATCCTTTAGAATCTATTTGTAACCAAGTCAAATTCTGCCTCAGAGAGAGAGACTCACACAGTCTGAGAAAGAACAACTCTCCCGGTGGACAAGAATCTGGGTCCCCCTGGTCCCCGGCCATGCCTCCTTCCCCAAAGCAAATACTGCAAATTAGAGTTGGGAGGACCTTAACAAGTCTCCCAGTCCAGCCTCTGGCTCATTCTGGAGGACCGCTGTGACCAGTGGAGTGCCTAATGTATTTGGTAGCAGAGTGGCCGCCTCCACTTGTTGAATTGCACTGCGAAGCCTCAAAAGTGCCTCCATCTCCATCTCTGTCACTGCACATTGGCATGCCAGCAGCAGTGGCCTGACTCCACGCCTGCTGCCGACCCTCTGGTTAGCCTCCTCGACATGTTCGGCAACACCATGTTGTTGTCTGCATCCGGGGCAGACAGGTAGTCACTGAATAAAAATGTCCACCAAAATGTCTCAAGGCAATCTGTTCTGTGATCAGACATCTCTCATGTTTGTCATATGTCCACCATGTCACAGCCTATCCGTTTTGCCTCAGAGTGATTTACCTGCTTACTTTATTTCCCCCCCCCAAATTTTATTAGAGTTTTAAATATACATAGTTAAAAGGGTGAAAATGAAAAAGAAATAGAAATACAAATCAAAGAAAGAAGTAAAAGTGTATAGAAAAGTAAAGAAAAAAAGATAAAGCATAGAATAGTCAACTTCCGATTTATCTCTGGTCTTAATAATTAAAAAAAAGTTTTCTTACATGCTAGCTCTATATATAACATACAAAAAGATTTCCTGTCTAATATATCAATTTATATATATTTTAATCTTCAAAACCCCAAATAAGCTTTTCTCCACCTGCATGTTGCAAATAGTCCATTAATGGTTTCCATTCTTTAAGATAGTAACAATTTGAGTTTTCTTTTAATAAGCATGTCAATTTATCATTTTCTGCCATGTCCATCAATTTTAACATCCAATCTTGTATCGTAGGTAAAATCTGGTTTTTCCAATTTTGCGCATATACCAGTCGTGCTGCAGTGAAAATGAAAAAGAAATAGAAATACAAATCAAAGAAAGAAGTAAAAGTGTATAGAAAAGTAAAGAAAAAAAGATAAAGCATAGAATAGTCAACTTCCGATTTATCTCTGGTCTTAATAATTAAATCATATATTGCATAATTCTTACAAATTGTTTTCCCATTTGTTCTTCCCATATTCCCAATAAAAATAATTCTGGTTTAAATGGGACTCGAATTTGTAAAATATTTTGCATTAATGAATGTATCTGAGTCCAAAACTTCTTTACAATTTCACAAGTCCACCACATATGGTAAAAAGACCCCTCTTTTTTTTTACATTTCCAACACAAGTTGGAAACATTCCCATACATTTTAGCAAGTTTTTGTGGGGTCATATACCATCTATACATCATCTTATAAAAGTTTTCCTTCAAGTTATAGCACAAAGTAAATTTTAACCCTTTATTCCACATATCTTCCCATTGCTGCATTTGTATATTATGTCCAATATTTTTTGCCCATTTTATCATACAATCTTTGACTTGTTCCTCTACCATTTCTCCTTTTAACAGTAATTTATACATTTTTGCAATTAAATGTTCATCTGTCTCACATAATTGTTTCTCAAATTCCGATTTAGTTTGTTCAAATTCAATTTTTTTTAAATCTAATTTAAATTTTTCTACAAGTTGCATATATGAAAGCCATTGAAATGTATATCCTTCTAGAGCAAGTTCTTCTTTTGTTTTAATTATATATTGTCCTTGGTCTTTCTTTAGAAAGTCTTTATAAGCCAACCATTTATCTTTATTTCTTACTTCTATTCTATGAAATGCTTCTTGCGTGGAAATCCATAAAGGTCTTTTATAACACAAAGTTTGTTTATATTTATTCCAAATTCTTAACAATGATCTTCTAATATAATGGTTTTTAAAGTCCACATTGACTTTTACTTTCTCGTACCACATATATCCATGCCATCCATATCTTAATTCGTGACCCTCCAAATTCAATAATTTTTCATTTTTCAAAGTTATCCATTCTTTAATCCATACCAAGCAACAGGCAGCATAGTATAGCTTCAAATCCGGTAAACCTAGTCCACCTCTTTCTTTTGAGTCTTGCAAGACTTTATATTTTATTCTTGGTTTCTTTCCTTGCCAAATAAATTTGGAAATATCCCGTTGCCATTGTTTAAAAGGTTCTTCTGATGCTAATATAGGTATTGTTTGAAAGAGATACTGTATAGAATTCGTGGCAAAATGTTCATTTTAATTACTGAAATTCTACCTAACAATGATAATTGTAATTTTTCCCATTGGTCCAAATCTTTTTTAATATCTGTCCAGAGTGAAATATAATTGTTCTTAAACAACTTGACATTTTTAGATGTCAAATATACTCCCAAATATTTTACTTTTTCTTCCATCGAGTATCCCGTTATTTCTTTCAATTTCTCTTGTTGATGATGATCCATGTTTTTAGTCAAGACTTTAGTTTTCTGTAAATTCACCTTGAACCCTGCTAACAACCCAAAATCTTTTAATTTCTGAATCAATAATTCAATTCCATCTAGTGGATTCTCCAAAGTGATGACTAAGTCATCAGCAAAGGCTCTTAGTTTATAAACTTCTTTTTTAACTCTGTTGGGGTTTGATATACCCAGGAATTTACAGCTAGATATAAATTATATTGAGAGGCTTGATATTTAGGTGAAAAGGGAAATATTCTGCAGAGTCACCCAATTAGCAGCCATTGTTGTAGGGATGATGTGTCAGTGTGTGACTCATACAACAGGTGCTTAGAGTTAAGTTGGGTGTGGTGGATAATGAGAGTGACCTATAAGGTGATTGGTCAGTTTATATATAAATACAGAGATGTCCTGTATTCGTTCTTCTCATTTATTCTCATTCAACCTCTGTATGCTGTATCGTTGGTTTATCATTTTGTTACCCATGTGGAAGTGATCTGTAAATACGTATGTATATAAGTAAATAGGCTATTTTATATAATCTCTGTGTGAGTGTCTATTTACTATACAGCTTAAGGATCACTGGTGTCTAGGAGAAGAAGCAGGCCGCTCCATCCGCTCGCCCCGACAAACTCTAATACCATCATCTTGTCTAATGTCTCTAAGTAACACCTCTAATACCAATATAAACAAAAGTGGAGATAATGGACAACCTTGTCTTGTACCTTTTTGAATTTCACATGGTTTACTAAATTCTCCATTAACAATTATTTTTGCAAATTGGGGAGTATATATTGATTTAATCCACTTAATAAAATTTCCTCCGAAATTCATATTTTCCAATACCTTAAACATGAATGGCCAATTTAAATTGTCAAAAGCTTTTTCAGCATCTATAAATATCAAAGCCGCTTGTTTTTCATAATGTTGTTCCAAGTATTCCAATACATCTAATATATTTCGAACATTGTCTCGGATTTGTCTCTTAGGTAAAAATCCAGCTTGATCTTGATGGATAAAATCCTTAAGAATATTTTTCATTCTATCTGTCAATATAGTTGTAAATATCTTATAATCATTATTCAATAAAGATATTGGTCTATAATTCTTAGTTAAAGTCAAATCTTTTTGTTCTTTAGGAATCAATGTTATGTGCGCTTCTTTCCAAGTCTCTGGCATGTTTCCTGTTTCCAGAATCGAATTCATAGTATTCTGTAAGGGTAAACATAGTTCATCCTCAAAGCATTTATAATAGGCAGCTGACAAGCCGTCAGGTCCAGGTGCTTTTCCACTACTGATTTTCTTGAAGGCCTTTACCATTTCTTCTGTTGTTATCGGGTTGTTTAGTATTACTCTTTGTTGGTCATTTAGAACAGTTAGCTTTTGTTTACATAGATATTCATCAATATCAACTAGATTAATATCTTGTTTTTTGTATAGTTTTGAATAGTAATCGTGAAAGGCTTCTTGTATGTCTATATTATTCACCAAGATTTTCCCTTCATTTCCCTTAACAATTGAATTCTTTTGTCTTTGTTTCCTCAATTTATAAGCTAACCATCTCCCTGGTTTATTTGCATTTTCAAAGTATTTTTGCCTTGTAAATTTCATTTGGGTTTCTATTTCTTGTGTCAATATCATTGATATTTGTTTTTGTAAAAATTTAATTTGAGTAAGCAAAGTATCATCCATTGGTTTATCTCTTAAACATAACTCTTTGCTTTTAATTTCATCTAAAATCAATTGTATTCTCCCTTGTTTCTTTCTCCTCATTTGAGCATTATATTGGATAAAGTAACCCCTCATATATGCTTTACTGGCATCCCATACAGTTTGTATATTCGTGCCTTTGTTCAAGTTCAATTGAAAATATTCTCTTAACCTTTTTTTACATACGTCAACTATATCATTTTTCCAAAAAATTGACTCATTCAGTCTCCATCTAAATACATTCCGTTTTCCTTTAAAAGTCAACATTACAGGATTATGATCTGAGAGGGTCTTAGGTAATATTTCGACTTTACCAGTGTCCATCATTAAATTTTTAGAAATCAAAATCATATCTATTCTAGAGAAGGATTTAAATCTCTCTGAGTAGTATGTATATTCTCTTGAAGTCCCGTTCATCAATCTCCAAATATCTTGTAAATCCAACATTCCTTTCAAATCAAAAAATGTTTGTGGTAATTTTCCCTGTGCACGTTTCACTTCTTTTTGTGAGTGTCTATCCGTCATTGGGTGGATAACCAACTCTGGCTTGGAGATTGCCAGGGAGCAAGAACAGAGGGAGGGAGGGAGGGTTTGTGCAGCTGGTTTATTCTAATTCATTTACTCACTGACCACCACACAAGTTACTGTAACCCTAAACATCTTAGCCTCATTGGGGTATGAACCCCTCTGATCATTAAGACCTGGCGGGAAGCCCTCTTAAGGAGGTACCCATGCTCAGCAGGGCACCTATTGGCTGCATGGGCACAGATCCTCCCTTTGTCACTGTGGCAGGCGATGCCCTTCCTTGGGAGCTTGGTGTAACCCTCATTCCTTAACCCTAAATCACTTTCCTCACCCACTTTCCCCAGCCTTTCCCCCCCACACACACACGCACCCCCGCACCCTCTTTCCCCAGCCTCCCTGTGACCAAATGCACCCGCACCTGTTTTCCCTGTGCGGGTGCATTTGGTCACAGGGGGGCTGGGGAAAGAGGGGGTGGGGTGCATTTGTGTGTGTGCGATTACTTGCTCAGAGTAATTGCGCACACACACATGCACCCCACCCCCTCTTTCCCCAGCCTCCCTGCAAACAAATGCACCAAAACAGACACACACACCCGCACCCTCTTTCCACAACCTTCCCGTGCCTGCTTTCCCTGGCCTCACCACTGCTGGGCGGACAATCTCAGCCTCGGAGGAAGCGGCACCGGTAGGATCAGGTAAGGAGGCAGGAACCGGGTGGACTGTGGTACTGTGTCTGCTGCTGGGCTCGCACGTGGCAACTGGGCTTCCAGTTGCCGCGCTGATAGGGCCTCTTCCGGGCTGCCTCCAATGGCAAGTCCGGCTCCAGTCCTCCTTCCTGTCTTCCTGTCCTCCTTCCCACTGGGTTTAAAAAAGGGACAAAATTGAGATTTTGATCAAAACGACGGGACGGTTGAAAAATGCTTAAATAACGGGACTGTCCCGTTCAAAACGGGACGTATGGTCAGCCTACATATAAGACAGAATCTAGCCAGACTAAAGGCACTCTAACTAACCTATGGGTAAAATACTCAGTGATGGCTCTAAGGCGGAGTCACCTTGAACTTTCCCACCAGCAGAATCCGGACTGTGAAATCGTTTATCTCCCTGGAATGTGCCCCCTCCCTCTGGGGAAAGAGCAGCAGCTCTGAAATTCACCACACTGCCCTTGAAAAGAATTCAGAAGCTTCAACCAGTCCAGAATATGGTGGCCAATGCAGTGTTGGCTGTACCAAATTTGCTCAGGTAATACCCAGGCCCGCAACTAGGGTCTGTGTCACCCAGGGCAAACATGGATTCCACGCCCTCCCCCCCATGGATTCCACGCCGCTCCGCAGGGTCAAGTTCCTCGTCCCCCACGGGGAACAGCAGCGCAGTGGGATGTGGGGGAGGAAGGGGGAGGAAACGCCACCTTCCCCCCCGGGAGTGCCCCCGCTGGCCCACCGTGCAGCCCAGTGGCTCAGGGGCTGCTCCAGGCAATGGCGGCACCCCCCTGGAGCATCGGAGTGGCGATGTAGCCCTATATGGCGGGGGCAGGTTATTTTTGGGACCACCTGTCTCCAGTCATTTTACCTGTCTCACCAGATCTGGCAGAATGGGTATGCTCCAGGTCCCCTCAGTGCCATCTTGCGGGACCCAGGAGATGTGTTTTCTCTGTTGTGGCACCTGCCCTGTGGAACAGCCTCCCGCCGAAGGTCTGGATGGCTCCTGCTGGTATTCCAAAAGGCTGAAAAAACATGGCTTTTCCCACAGACATCAAGGCCGGGTTATTAATGGTGAATTTACGACTGAAGGTGCCTTGGTAGTTTTATTTGATAAATATTATGTTTGTTTGAGTTTGAGTTCATGTGTTTTTCTTGTTATGTACTGTGAGTCACCCAGAGTTATTTGCTTAAGATGGGCAGCCTTATACAGTACATTTTCTAAATAAATTTTAGAAAATTTTGTCACCGCCCATCTCCCTTAAAAGAGAGAAATAAATAAATGATCTAAAACCTATATTCGCTCAAGGGAATTTTCTACCGAACATGAATAATCTCTCTCTATTGAAATTCATTTTGACCCAATTCTCCATCCTGTTAATATTGAATCCTGTTTCTGTATTAAGTCCCCTTAAAGATCTTAAGATGATCTGGAAACTCACTTGGCCAAAAGAAAGAAAGCGACTGGCGACTAACTAGGGCAACTTTGTCAGCTCAACGGCTCCCAGTCAGTTTCTAGGTCTGGTGCTGATTTTTAAAGCCATGAATGGCTGGATGCAAGAAGATTTACATCTGGATAGATCTTTAGATCATCTTGGAGGCCATCCAGATGTCCAGACTGAAAGTAAGTTCACTGTTGGCAAAGTGCCCTTTTCCCAGAATCCCTTGCCTCTCTCTGCCCTAGCTGTTGCATCCTGTAGGGCAGTCTGCCTCAACATGGAACCCTCAAGCTTGTCAGACTACAACACCCATAATTTCAGTCAGTATAGCCTTACAGACACCAGCTGGAGGACAGCTGCCTTATGAGGCCATTTCTCAACCTGTGCAAAGGTCTTTGCTTTGAAGTCACCTGGTTCAGGAACCACAGAAGTGAAGACAGACAGACTCATAAATGAGTCAAGTTAGTGACTCCATGTGTGTCTTAATTGCTGCCAGCCAATTAACTCTTATTTGTCAGCTGCTGCAGCTTCTGGAGTATTTGGGAGAGAGCCCAGGCAGGCAGGAATGCCAGGGTGGATAAAGCACTTTGGGACCAAGCGAGCCCCTTCTTTCTGCTATATGTTCAGCTCTGTTTATGTAGCTTGGAGAAAATTAACTTGCTTTCCCCTTGAAAGCGTCTTAATGTGAAAGACCATGCATGCATGCATGCAGAAAAAAGATTCTGCACTTTGAACATTTGCTTGATCTGCGATAGGTCCCTGGTTGACCCCCCAAAGGAAGGGCTCCTGTCTAGAGAAAGATCTAGCACACCTCTCTGAGAGAGACAAAAGCCATATTCATACAACACCATAAATCAGATAACCACATTTTAACCCAGGGTGTTGTATGAATCCAGTCCATGTGTTCAGTGTGTGGTTCAACCAGGCATTAGGTTTAATTAAGTATAACATGAATGATTAGCTGTATGTATAGAGCGCATGGTATGATGACAGAGGAGATAAATTATGCAAAGAACCTATTGGGGTGATACACCACACTAAGCAATAATGTGACTTCTCTGGCTTTGGCTCTTTTCTCCCACCTACAGCTGTCCAAAATGTGATCTTTGCCTCATTTCTTTGAATCATAGGATTGGAGGGGACCTTGGAGGTCTTCTAGTCCAACCCCCTGCCAAGGGCAGGAATCCTCAGAGAATCCCAGTCAAATGGCTGCCCTCTGCTTGAACACCTTTCCTTGAAAACCTCCAGTGATGGAGCCTCCAGTATTCCAGGAGGCAGGCTGTTCCATTGCTTCATAGCTTCCACAGTCAGGAAATTTCCCCTTATTTCAAGTTTGAATCTCTCTCTTTAAAGCTTCCACCCATTTGTTCTTGTCCACACCCTCTTCCCTTGTCCTTAATCTGTGGTCTTCCAGGACACCCAGTTCCTTCTGGCAAGTACTTGTGAGACTGGTGTGCCCAAGTGGTGCATCCCTTACGTTGACCTCACTCCTGGGCTACAAAGCACATTGCAATGCTGCTGACTGGAAGGGGGCTGTTGTGGCTTATCTTCATGGGTGTACATTCTACCCCACAAGAAAATTGCTTCCAAAGAGGCTAGTGCTCCTACATTGGTGGAGTGCTGAACATGGCACGGATCCTAGCGATTTTTACATGAGATTATCTGAAATCACTATAAAAATAAAAAATCACATCTGTCTCCATGGATCAGAAATATGGCTGTAATGGATTCTGATGAGTTTTAAACTAAAGCATCATAAAATCAAAGCTCTGGTGACTTCCAGCATTGCCACTGGGAAAAAATGGTGGAATGGGTTCTTATGGAGCCTCGTGGGCACTCATGATTTTTATGCAGGTTTCAATTGAAACATCCATTGTTACAAACCAAAACATGAAATTCATGCTTCATGAGGAGGGGGTACTCCCACCATTGCTAAAGTAGGTGCTGGTTCACCACCCCCCTCAAGAAGCCATTATTAGACCCAACCATGTTGGATAATGTCTGTCCTGTCTCCAATTTTCCCTCTTTAGGGAAGGGTGTTGAGAAGGTGGTTGCACTGCAGCTTCAGAGAACCCTGGAGGAAGCAGATTATCCAGATCCCTTTCAGTCAGGTGCCAGGTCTGGATATGGGACTAAGACAGCATTGATCACATTTGCAGATGACCTCTGGTGGGAGCCAGATGTGGGTGGTGCTTCCATCCTAGCTCTCCTTAATCTCTCAACAGCTTTTGATATCATTAACCATGATCTCCTTCTGGACCGGCTTTGGGAGTTGGGAGTGGAGGGCTTAGTGCTGCACTGGTTCTCTTCCTTCCTTTGGAGTTAGTTCCAGATGGTGTTGATTGCAGGAAAGAGGTCCAGCCTACAAGCCCTGCTTTGCGGGGTGCCTCAGGGCTTGACATTTTCCCCCCTCCTACATCAAGCTACTAGGTGAGGTATCATCGGTGCACTCGATATCACATCTCCACCCCAGGCTGACGGAGTGATGTCGTCGATGTTCTGACTTGGTATCTAGAGGCTGTGAGGGTCTGGATGGGGAAGAACTGGTTTCAGCTCAACTCTAGGAAGACTGAATGGCTTTGGGTTTTAGGGTCCCCTGGATCCAATGATCTTCCACCCATATTCTGGATAAGATGGCATTACACCTAACAGAACCAGTGTGCAAATTGTGGGTCTTCCTGAACTCTTAACTCCTGTTCAAGGAACATATGACAGGTGTGGCAAGAGGGCTTTTGCACAACTTCATTTTGTATGCCAGTTGCACCCTTTGATAGATTGGGAGGCACTGCTCATGGTCAAGCATGCCTTGGCCAGCTTCAGAGTGGATTACTGCAATGCACATGGGCTGCCCTTGAAGAACATCCTGAAGCTGCAACTGGTCTATAATGTGACGGTGCAGGCAGTTATGCACATATCTCTGCTCCGTGAGCTGCAGTGGCTCCCAGTGTGCTTCCAAGTGGAATTCAAGGTGCTGGTTGTCTCCTATAAAGCCCTTCATCACATGGAACCAAATTATTTGCAGGACCACCTTTCTTAGATGGTTTCTACCTGTCTCATCAGCCTGACAGGAGTGGTATGCTCCAGGTCCCCTCTGTTAGCGTCACCTGATGGGACTCAGGAAGCAGGCCTTTTCTGTCTGTGCCTGCACTTTGCAACACCATACACCCCTCCCCCCCAAATTAGGTTGGCCCTGATCCTCTGGCTTTTCAGAAAGCTTTAAAAAATAGGATATTTCCCTGGGCATGGGAGTCAGGTCGTTCGATTAGTGTGTGAGCTGTTTATCAATTTATTGATTGGTGTTGTCCTCAGTTGCCGTTGTATGTTGCTTATTTTGTATTTTCAGTTGTACTGCATTAGCTGCCCAGAGCCACTCATCTAGTCTGTAGATGACACAAAGCTGGGAGGCTGGCTAATACTTCAGTGAGAAGTTTGAAAAAAAGATTTAAGGCTTGAACAGTGGGTTGAAATGAACAGGACGGAATTAAACAGGGAAACATGTAAACTTTTGTATCTAAGAGAAAAAAATAAAGGCCACATAGTATAGGAAGGGGGAGACGTGGATTGACAGCAGTCCGTGAGAACACGACCTGGTGCACAAGCTCAACCCGACGCAGCTGCTGAACAGGCAAAGGCTGTTTTGGGGTGCATTAACAGTCCAGGCCTTGAAAAGCAATTGCCCCCCTACTCCGCGTTGCTCAGGCCCCACCCGGACTGCTTCATTCGGATTTTAAAAAGGACCCAGCGAGAGAGGAGAGATCGCCCGCAGCCCCGCTTCTCCAAAGGGCTGCCCTACGGGGGAGGGCGCGGGCGTGATCGCCCTGGCCGGAGAAGAGGAACAGAACAGCGGACTGCAACAACGCGCGAGCAGCGGAACGGGCAGCCACGTGAAAAGGCGGGAGGGCGGAGGAGCGAGAGGACGATCGCATTCAAAGCCCCCGCGGAAGTGGCTCCGGAGCGCCAGCGAAGGAAGTCCCGCCCCCCTCGCGGGCCGATTGGCCGAGGCGGGGCCAGCTGCCCCGGCTGCCTGGACGCGGGCGCCTGCGCTTCTCCCGCGCGGCTGAGGGAAGCGGTGCTCCGTCCCGCCGGGCGGCGGCGGCGGCACCATGAAGAGCCTCAAGTCGCGCCTGAGGAAGCCGGAGGCCTCGCCCGCCGGGGGCGGCCTCGGAGGGGTGAGCGGGGAAGGCGCGGGCGGGGGTCGTTTTCCCCTCGCGGGCAGCCCGAGGGTCCCCCTGGCGCGCCAGCGGGAGACGCGCCCGCTCAGGGCCCCGGCGGCGTTCCCGGAGCGGCTCGGCTCCGCTCGCCCGGGCCGGACTTGGCCGCCCTTTCGCCTCCGGCCGGGGGCTTCCTGAGGAGGCGGGCGGGTCCCGGTGGAAGAAGCGGGACACCTGCTTGTTCCGCTGCAGCCGGAGGCGAGGCCTCTTTTCCCCCCAAGAAGGTCCGGTTGGGGTGGGAGCGACGAGTGTCTCCGTTGTTTCTGCGGGCCGGGAAGACGTGCCTGTATTGGGGCGGCGGAAAAGCGGGGATCCGTGAGGAGGAGCCCGAGGCAGGAGGTGAGGCGAGGAAACGCGCCGGGGAAAATCGCGTCTCCCTGCAGTCGCGGAACCTCCGATTCAGCCCACCTTTTACAGAGGTTACCCAGAGACCCGAAGGCCAAAAAGAGCGGTGCGGGGCTGATTGGTTTTCTTGAAGTTTGGGGGAAGGAGGACAAATTGTTCTTTTCCCGGAATTTCCACTCCCCCTTTCCTCCAGGATTTCCCGTCTCATGGAATCAACTTTGTTTACTGCCCGAGGGCTCCTCCTTCGAAGGAAGAGAGGCTAGGAAAACGTTTGGAGACGGTGTTTTACTCAGGAATAGTGGAGATGTTTGTGTGTGTGAATTAATTATTAATGTGAAATTTATGCAGAGTTCAGAGTTTTTGCCAGTCAGGAGATACACTTCATCTGCGCACTGAGGATGAAAGTGCATCTTGCAAGACAAGTGAGGGAAAGAAATAGGGCCATCTTAGAACAATGCTGAGGAGGACTGCTTGCTCCTGCAGTTTCTGCCCTACAGTATTGAAGAGAAATGGGTCTTCTTCCCAGAGCGAGGATTTAGCTGCAGCTTAACGTGTTTCTCGCAGTTTCTGAACTTTGGACTGAACACCTAGCAGCTTTTATTTCTTAACTGTTGTCCAGCCAAAGCTGGATTTTAAACTGTTAATTCTGTTTTGTGAAAAATGGAGTTTGAGAGTGTACCTTTTTCTTTAGAGCAGGAACAAAAGAGAGGGTCTCTTGGTGTGTGTGTCTTTTCTGTTGTCATTGATGGAATTAGCTTTGGGGTGTCATCTTTGCCCTAGTCTTATCCATTATGATGTGTGCTGACAACCACCTTGTGTTTGAAGGAAGTCCAAAACCAAAACCTGGAGCATTTACAACTCGCTTCTTTGGAAAGCCAAAATGTCTTGTTTTTCATTCTACAGTACATCCCCTGTGCTGCTTATCAGTTTAGGTGTACACCTTCACGGTGCTACCATGCCAGACAGATGTGACTTCTTCATACAAGGAATTACTTGGATTAGTATGTTGCATGTGAACTGTGAGTCTTCTCTAAGTAATAACGAAAAAACTGTTGTAAGCTGCCCATGGGATACAGCAGAATATGAAAGCTGATCACATCTGTTTCTCCCGTGTACTCTGGCCCATGAAGTTGAATTAGGCCACAACGTCCTCAGCACAGAAAAGGGGGTCTTTTTTGTTTTGTGTTCAGCTATCCTGTGAATGTTGCTGGTGACTGATGCATACTCAAGGTATGACATAAGAGAGCAAAGACAAGACTAACTGCCCTGCAAAACCCTTGGCTGAGTGTTGCAACTTCAGTGCTGTATTGCCGTGTTCTACATTTGGTTAGCAGCTGGGTACTGCCCAGAATGTATGGTTTTAATATTCTTGAAAGTTAGGAGCTGCTAAGGTGCTTTTGTTGAGGAGTTTTAGCTTTGAGGGTCCAGCACGACAAACAATCATGTGCCCCATTACTATACTCAGTGGTCTTTGACATGTTTTATAACATCTGATATTGGTTTTTCTTTATTCATGGCATTTACTTTAACAATGTTGGAATGGAAGGGAGGTTAGTAAAATTTGATAATAACACCAAGGTAGGGAGATTGGCCTTAAAGGACAAAATCACAATTCAAAATGACCACCTCACTTTTCAACATTGAGCCAAATCTAACTGGATAGCTTTCAGCTGTGTCAAGTGTGAGATCCTGTAGCTGGGTAGGAAAAATCAAATGCATAGAGACCTGGGAAACCTGGCTTGATGACGATGCATGTGAGAAAGATCCTTGTGAACTACTGGATGAACCCTTTTCCAACTGATACATCCCATGATTCTGTGAAAAGAGTATCCCAGCAAAGATCTTGAGCTTTTTCTTGCTGATGTGATATAAAACTGCTTATTCTATTGGAATAGCTATCTGAAATATGTAATTTTCCAAGGAGGTTCTATACTACACTTGGAGAGTAGTATTTGCACTCAAGTTTATTCTTTTAGTCTCTACTGTGCATGAGTTGTGTAATAGATTCTCTTGTATTGACTGATATGGTGCATGAAGGCATATTCTAAGTTACACTGCTTTTTGTATATAAAACAAGCTACTGTTAATTGTATACTTTTAAAGTGCTATCTGGAATCTAGTGAATAGCCTGTAAGTGCTGGTTGTTGCAAATTTGCTGGAATAAAAAAAATGCAAACAAACAATATAGGAAAAGTGGAAAATTCAAGATTCAATCACTGATAGGTTGATTCACTTAACATGGCAACTGGAAATTCCGGTCCCAACTGACATCATTAAGTGAGGGCTACCTGCAATGATGATTAGATTAAATTTCCTTTGAAATGTTCAGTTTGGGGGAACAGTATTTCTGTGTATGTGCATGAAGGATATACATTAGTCTGTTTTTGATCAGTTATGTCACAATTACTTTCTTTATGAGTCTGATTCTGAATGTGGCCAAACTGACCTTACTCCAGATTCTGTAGCATTCTGACATATTTGGGGGAATGAATTTAGCAACTGCATGAGAAAGAAAGATTAGAAATTTTAGTTTGCTTGCAAGATGAACTAAAGGTGTGTGCATTTAATCAGCGCTTTTATGCCTTGGTTGAAGATTGGTTTTTGGAGGGTGGAATTGAATATCACAAGCTTGTTTTTCAGGGAGTTCTTGGCTATAGGTGTTATGGCTTTGAAATAGCTTCAAAGACTTTACTCTTCTGTGAATAATTAGTTCCTTTTTAGAAGGTAGACTTACTGGGTTGTTTACTGTTTTTTTTAAATACAAAGTACATGTTTATACAACTCTGTGTTGGAAAACTGAACACCTACAACGAAGTATTATTAGTGGATAAATGTGTTAAGACTTGTCTGTATTAATTATGGGGTGAAGGAGGCTGTTCTACAGTTCTACCTGTTCTACAGTTCTATTCAAGAATGTCAAGATTTTGCCCCTCCCCAGCATGAACACCATGAGGGGAGCCCTGTTTTGCATCAGAAAGGTCCTGGGCTTAACCCTTAAAAGGTGGTATGGGGTGGGCAACTTTTTTCAGTCTGGGGGCTTAGCAAGTGAGTGAAGCCATTATTTGGGGGAAGGCTTTAAATCCACCTCTCAGTAATCTCAGTGAAGGAAGATGCTGGAGGGAATGGAGAAATTTGCTTCCTTTGCAGTCTGCTCCTGAAGGGCAGAGTTGTTCCAGAAGGCAGGACAAGAAACAGTGGGTTATTACAAGGAAGAAGCAGATTTCACTTGGGCATCAGGAAAAATGTTCTATCAGCAAGAGCTATTTAGTAGTGGAAAAGGAGGTGGTGGACAGGCCTTTGCTGTCATTCCTGCCCTGGGCGGTGGGTTGGACTAGATGGTCTCCAAAATCCCTTCTAATCCTCAGAATCAGTGGAGAATGAGCAAGGAATCAAGATAATTAGGAGTAAAAGATATATTAATCTTACCCCCCCTAGGTTTCTAATGAAAGTTGTATGGGAAAAGTAGGCATGCAAGGAAACTATTTTCATTTTGGGCCTTTGCATGGAAGGTTCAGTTCTGTCAAGTGAGAATGGTAAGAAGGATTAGTTACACTCGAATAGCATAGAACTTTCTCAGTTGGGCAGAACAGAGACGCTTCCAAGTCCATTTGCCAGGAATCTTCCTCTTAAAGGAATGTCTCCATTTGTATTTTGATTTATAACCAAAAAGGAAGTGTTCATACAGTCACAAGTGATGGTGTATAACTACCAACTGGATTTAATTTTTCTTGTTCCTCTTGAGAGAGAGAGAGTGAGTGTTATCTGGTATGTGTTCCGAGGGGCAGGGAGTGTCATTGTTTTTGGAAACAGATCATAACTTTTCCAGTGTACAAAATTGCATAACTTCCAACTCCCTTTTCCTGTAGAAGTATGTAAAGCTATTTAGTATGATGGCTTATGGGAATGCATTCCACTCTAAAGCCATAGTAGGCTTCAAAATCTTTTTGTATGAAATAACAAAACTTTCCTTGTTCATAAACTTTTTGCTCAGTGGCGAAGATATAAAATTGGCAAAACACATGCTTAAAGAGTCAGATAATAAATAGAGAAAGCTGCCAACGAGCCAGTATGTGTTGGTTGCTCTTGGTCCCTTCCTGCCCTTACATAAGAGGGAATGATATTTTGGTGTTATGGGTGCTTTTATAACATTACTATTGCGGGAAAGTAGGTCCATTGAAAAAATGGCTGCCACGCTGGGCATGACAAGTCAGACTGCTCACTTATGTGGAGACAAGTTTGCCACCCTTCCTCCCTCTAGAATACACTCTACCATCTCTGCTTAATTTTGATTTTTTTCCTGGATATATGATTACAGCTCTAAATATGACTATCTGGATCCATTTCAGTCAGGGTTTCATCTGGGGTATGATTGTGAGGCTGCTTTGTTCACCTTGGTGGATGACCTGCATTGGAAAGTAGATGACGGGAGTGCAACCCTACTAGTTCTCCTGGACCTCTTCAGTGCTTGTGGTATCATCAACCATGGGGTCCTTCTAGGTTGTCTGGTGGGGTTGAACCTTGGAGGTACTTTTGCAGTGATTGCAGTCATTCCTGTCAGGACATACCCAGGTGGTGGTGCTGGGGGACTACTGTTCATCACCTTGATCATTGATCTGTGCTGTCCCACAGGACTCTGTCGTGCCCCCTGTGCTGTTTAACGTCTGCAATAGGGCTTCCCTTGAAAAGTGTCCAGAATTTGCATTTGGTGCAAAAGGTGGTGACCAGATTGGTGCAAGGAACAGGGATCATGCAGCCCCTACACTGAAAGATTGGCAGTAGTTACTGGCTGCTGACCGGGCATGATTTAAGTTGCTGCTCTTGACTTTTAAAGCCCTGTATGGTTTAGGGCCTGATTATCTGCAGGGCTGCCTCTCTCCCAGGAACCTGCCCAGTTACTTGGACCAGTGGAAGCGGCCCTTCTAAAGATGCTCCCATTGCCAGAAGCCCTTCTGTCTGGCACGTGGAAGAGGGCCTTCTCCTGTGTGGCCCCCAGGCTGTAGAATCATTCCTCAAAGAAGTGTGTTTGGCCCCACTCTCCTAATATTCAGGACAGAGATTGCAAAACCCCATCTCTTCCACCAAGCTTTTAACTGTTAACTGAACAATTTAATGATACTGATTTTAATTACATTTTTGGTTTGTATTTTTGGATTCTTGTAAGACCCCTTTAATGTGGTATAGACATAAAGGAAGGATACAAATGCATGGAAGAAGGGAGGAAAGCATATCTACGGTTGACTCTGCATTCAGTTCACAAATGCAGTCTTGTGCTACCTTTGTATTGCAGATCTGTTCCCTGTATTTATAACCCCTTGCATGATGAAGAATTTCATAGAACTTGGAAACTTGCACACTTTTCCATACAATGATGCAAAAAAAGGCATGAAGAAGAAGGGGAAAAGGTTAAGATGATAATTACTTGATAGAAGGACGGAAGGCATAGTTGTATGTTTTCTTTTTTTTCATTCCTTCTCTTTTTCTTACTTGCTATTTTTTTTGTTTATTTTTACTGTATTGAATGAATATATATATATGAAACTTGCACACTTTTGTGTAATTTGGTTGGTTGGAATAAAAATAACAGCCAACTTTTCTTTATGACCCATTGTGGCAATGTCTGCTGTTGAATAAAACAAGCAGACCCCAATATATTTTCCTGAGGGAACCTCCTGTGGATTCTTCTGCACATGGGTTTTAGTAAGCTGAGCCAGTTTTCTTGGCTCAGTTGCAACTCTTCCCCTGGAACTGTAAGGCAGGGGAACTCATCCCCTTCTCTCTCTCTCTCTCTCCCCCCCCAACCCCCTCTTTAAAGTGCCTTGGCCACCTTGCTCTTGGTCTTCAGAAATATTTTGATTATGTGCCATCAAGTCATTTTTGTCTCCTAATGACCACATAGATTTTTTCCACGACAGTCTACCTCTAACCTGTTTTTTCAGGTCTTCCAATGGTGCACTCATTGCCAGTCCATCCACCCTGCTGTTGGTCATCCTCTTCTCTTTCCTTCCATTCAGGAATATTAGGAGTCACCTTTTTCTTGCTGCATAAGAATGGTTAAGCCCAATGGCTGAATATTCAAATCAGGATGATCTCCCATCCTAATCCCATTTTATATTCATCCCTTTGAGTTTTTTCTACCTAGATATAGAACTTTGCATTTGTCTCTGTTGAAAGTCATCTTCCTGGTTTTTGCCTGTTGTTTCTGCTTGTCAAGATCTTCCTGAATCTTAATGCTGTTCTCTGCCGTCTTTGCTATCCTCTCTATCTTTATGTCATCTGCAAAACTGATAATCATATTTTCTATTCTCTCATCCAAGTCTTTATAAATATATTGAACAACACAGGGCCTAGAAGAGAGCTTAGTGCTACACTACTTGACACTTTCTTCCAGCTTGATGCGGAGCCATTGACATATACTCACTGGGTATGATTGTTTAATCAGGTCTGTATCCTCTATGGTAGGATAAACAGTTCAGTTTTGCAATCTTCTGTGATAGGTTACCATGGGAGAGTGTTGAATGCTTTGCTGAAATCAAAGTACACTGTGTCCACCACATTTCCATGGTCAGTAAACTGGCCAGTCTATCAAAAAATAACAGGTTGGTTTGCCATGATTTATTCTTGATAAATCCATGCTGGCTCCTGCCAAATACTCTATTGTTCCCTAAATGCTCAGAAAATGACCACTTAATAATCTGTTGTAGAGTTCTGCCTAGTATTGATGTCAAGCTGACCAGTCTATAGTTAGTCAGATCCTCTTTTTCCCACTTTTTGAAGATAGGAACATAATTTGCCCTTCTCCAATGTCCTGACACTTTACCCATTCTCCCTATTTAAAAAAAAATCACAGAAAGAGGCTCTGAGATAACATCCACAAGCTCTGTGAAAGCTCTTGGATGTAATTAGTCTAGTTCTGGAAACTTATATTCACTCATCTTTGCTTTCCTTGGTTCCCATTCCCTTCCTTTGCCAATTGTTCTGCTTCGTTTGATCCCGTTTGGGGAAAACACGAAGGTAAATTAGGAGTTGATGGACTCTATTGTTTAGTATGTAGCGTGCAGTGCTATGGCATCAGAATAAGGATCAGTTATGTGACCCAAAAAGAACATTCTTGTTCCTTTTAAGAAGGGAGCTGAGGAGCAAAAGGTGATGGTACCTGGGTTCTCACATTGTGTAAGGCTGTTGTGTGCTTAACTAAACAAGCCATAATTTGCTCATTGTCCTTTACCATAAACCATGGCTTACAACCACAGTGACTGGGCAGCGTAATATTAAGCCAAAGCTAAATAAATGACTTCGTTCTGTGTGTGAATCCAGCCACCATGTATGTAGAGTACAAAGAAATGCATTTGGGCAGAGGACTGGAAAGCGCTTCTGCAGGGCCTTGATCTGCTGAGCTGCTCATTTTGGCAAATGTCAAGCCAAAGACTCCTGTGGGCTGGTGAACTACATGTGCCACTGGAATTGCAGAAATGCTGGGTCAGGAGGTAGGAAGAAGAAGGGGGGATTCAGGTAGAAAAGGAGTTGGTGCATCCATCAGTGTGTCCTGTGCTGTGGGCTTCTTTGGCAGAAAATATAGCTTGAAAATGGCTACAGGTGACTGCTTAGTCGGGTGCGGCGCTCATGTGACGTCTCGCAGGAGATTATCTAAGGCGGGATAAGGTACAGCTGCCACTATTGCAGTGCTGACATATACCTCAAATTTCTACCATTGAAATTATGGAAATGATGGGGCTTGAGGATACATGAAATCATTCTGTAGGGAACGTGGGAAATTCCATTTTGAGGGGATCTGACACTGAAAGACTGAAAGAAAAGTAGAGGAGCCAGCAAGTTGGTAGTGGGGAGGTTTCTCCTCTCAGCCGGGCTTCTAGAGGGGGGTGGGTGGGCACTCCATTTTGTCTTTGTTTTTTTGTCTGCTCCCTCCACCCTCAAGGCTGGCTGCAAACCAGGTAAGAGCAAAACTCCAGCCAACAACCCCCTGGCTGGACTCTGGCGAGCTTCAGCAGCAAGCTGGAATTAGTGTCGGCACAGTGTAGCTCGTGTTTTACTTTAGGGCAGGTCTTTCCAAAGTTTTCCCGCGGCGACACACCAACCGCCGTTGGTGTGTCGCCGCGGGAAAACCCGGAAGTGCTGCTGTTGCGGCAGCGCGCAAAAACCCGGAAGCGCTGCTGCTGCTTTAGATTTTTGCGCGCCACCGTTGGTGTGTTGCCGCGGGAAAACCCGGAAGCGCTGATGATGATCAGCGCTTCCGGGTTGTGTGGCGACACACCAGACTGTGTGTGGCGACACACTTTTGTGTCGCGACACACAGTTTGGAAAGCTCTGCTTTAGGGGCTGAGATCTGGGCCATGTGAATTTCTGCTGGCATCTGGGTGTGAGACAGAGAAGATCCTGGGGGGAGGGAGAAACTGACCTGAAGTGTCCTCTTCAGATGCTGAGCAGTCTGATCTCTGACCTTGATTGGGTATAACAGATTACAAACCTTCTGGGCTGTAGAAGGAAGTGGCCTTCAGTGGCAGACAGGATCTCTGGAGTGAGGTGGCTGGGGGCAGTATCCCTAGTCATCTCTCCCCAGGAGTTGTGAGGAGGGGGCAGCTGGGGTGTGGAGGGGGCAGCTGGGGTGTTTGACGACTCCTTATCAACATTAGCAGGATCCAAGCCACTACCTCTTGTGCACGCACACACGTGCCTCCTGATCTTGATGTGATGCTAGCATGTTATTAAACTGTGTGCCTCAATTAAACCCCAGCTTTTTCAGTTCCTCCTTACCTACGCAGTTCCCACTGCAGCCTGGAATGTCTTATGTGGCTTCTCCAAAACAAGCCAAGGAATGGCTGTGCAGTGTATTGAACTTTAGGATGTATCTCTCTACATGTTGCTCCCAGAACGACTATCCTGTCCAATTCCATGGTGAGAATGAGAATATTCCTCATTCCTCAGTAGAAATTTGACCCAGAATTCTATTGTGTCTCTTGTTTTAAGCTTGCTGGCTGCTTATAGAAAGATGTTTCTGAGATATTTTTAATGAAACAGAGCCTGGAGTTGCAGGGTGGTGCTTAGGTGCTTAGTGGGAAGCATTCAACTTGGAAGGCTAACCTCAGAAAGGAGGCGTAACACATTGCTGTGTCGGTTCGTTTTTTAAATTGTCTGAGCTGTTAGGTAATGGCAGCTTTATCTATTTAATTTATTTATTACAACATTTCTAGAACACCCTATCTCCCATGCAACATAAACATCAAAGACGTCTGACCAAAGCAGGATGAAGTGGAACTATTATTTCCTGAGATTTGCAAACACTGTAGTGAAACTTCAGTTTAGGAAGCCTTGACTGTATTGGAATGGATAAATTTTCCATGCTGACTAGTGTCATTTGCATTATTGTGATATTTATGTAAATAATGTTTGCTTCAATTTGTGTCATTTGCATAATGATGTCACTACACAAATGATGTAAATTGACACAAATCATGCGATTTGCATTATTTATGTAATAACCTCAATATACAAATGATGCAATTCACCATGGGTGATGTACTCTTTGATTTAACGGACATTTATGAATAATGGACAGCCGCCCCTCCCAATCTGATATGAGGTTTGCTGACTTATATTCCATGTATGGTTGGCTACAATTGCAAGATTCTTTTCACGTATACTATTACCAATCCAGCTATCTCCTGTCTTATCAGGATTTCTGATTTGCTTATTTCTTTTCTCTACCTGAAAACTAATTCCTAGTTCTGTATCAGTTGTTCAGATGTTAAGCATTTCCTATCTCCTAGCTGTCCTGGTCAATATAAACATGTTGAAAAATTTCAGTCTCAGGATTAAATTCTATGGCATTATACTTTATATTTCACTTCATGTTAATGAAGAGCCATTGGTGAACCTGGTTTTCAAGCCAACTGAAGATCCAACTAATAGACATGCTATCTAAACCATATTTAAATGGCTTGTTAACTAGACTATCATGGAGAACTTTAGTAAGTCCTTTGCTGAAATTAAAGCATATAATGTCCACAGCATTCCCACAACCTACTTAGGAAATTACCAGTCAAACAATGAAATAAATTTAGTCTGAGATTTGTTATTGGTTAATGCTTGCTGACTATTGGAATGACTGCATTAGTTATAAAGTCAAATTGCTTTATGATCTGTTCTAGAATCTTCTTAGGTATTTATGCCAGGCTGACTAGTCTGTCCTCCTTATTTCTGTCTTCAAAAAAAGGGAGAAAAGTTCCCCTTGTCTAATTTGCTTTCACTTGTTCTCCAGGATTTTTTGAGGATATGCAGGTAGATGATACTCCTATTGTCAGGATGTTATATCCTGCCATGGTGACAGAAGGTGACATCCTGCCAGTTTGTGGTGGGCATACCTGAAGTGCTTTGTAGTGGAAACTTGCCAGACTTGTAGAGTAGGTGAGAATGCTTGTAGTGGGGTCTTGGTGTATTCACTTATGCGGATTCTGGTATTGTGTCAAGCAGTCCAGTACCAAGGACAGATCAAAGAACGCTATCATCATGTTGGTTGATTCGACTGGGAAGATCTAGAAATGGTGAAATGAAGGGAGGGGCTGTCAAGCTGCGAATCCCCGATGGGGGGGAACCCTGAAGAATTTTAACGTTTGCGCAGGCTCCCTTCATTCGAGTCTTTAAGGTGTAATGGATCACTAGCTTTAATAAAGAACTCTTCATATCCTTAACGGCTTGTGTCGAGAGTTTCTGGTTTAACAGCTAATGGCAGCTATATTGATAGCTGAGGATGGATAAGTCTTGCAGAATAGTATGTACTATTATTTTTTTTAGAATGAAAATAGTTATTTCTAGTCAAAAATTAATGTGCAGACTCTGAGTTCCACAGAATGAAAAAAGAAATTGGCTCAATGAAGAGCTGCTTGATAATTGAGGAATTAGAAAACTCCAAATTGCTGCAGAGACTCAATTGATGGTCCTTCTGCATTTGCAGCAGCTGTATGCCCTTTGCTTTTCTTTGGTAATTTAAGAGCATCCTGTCCTACTTCTTCTCATCCTTTTACCTTTCCTGTCAGATACTGTAAGTCAAAAAATTATGTGTATAGTTTCTCTTTCAAGGGAAAGATTGTGCCAGAGCCATTGGCTGCATCTTCATGAAAACCATAAAGCACAACTTTTATTGTAATAAATGGGGCGTGAGAAAGCTGTCTCCCCACCCCCTGGATAAAGAAAATAGGAAAGAGAATGATTTTATAGCGTTCCAGCATGGGTTTAGGTGTCCTAACAGAACAAATTAGAAGCCAGGTTTAAACTCTGTTCTGTTGGCTTCTGAATCTTGGGTTGTGCTCAACTACCTTGGGTTTGGATGATACACAAAGCTGTATCTGGACTGTGGCAACCAAGACTTTGGGGGCATGAAGATAAGGAAGCTGTTCTAAGTTTCTGTATTTGGGACTAATTCCCACATACTGTAACTGATAAAATAGAAAAAGGCCAATGAAGAGGGTTTTTTTTTGTACCTGAAGCATTTGGATTCTTAAAGCAAAATAGTTTTGAACATCATCCAGATGTTGGGGAATGCAGGACTGAGAAATATAGTCTCTTGTTTTCTAGATGGTCCTTTTCAAAATAAATTATGATTTTTGTCTTGTAGTGCCAAAATGATTGCATCTGTGACTTTGATTTCTAAATCTTTTGCTTTGACTGCTTTTGTTATTTTTATTGTTTGCCATTTTGAATTAGGTTTTTAAAAAAGGAGTATTAGAAAATCATGACCACTGATACCTCTGTATATGGAATAAACAATAAAAATAATAAAAGCAACCAAGGAAAAAGATGTAGAAATCAAAGTCACAGATGTCACCTAGATGAAGCAATAAAAGATTGTCTTAGACTGGAGCCCTGTGGGACCTGGTAAGTCTTAATTCTGGAGAGCCAGGTAGAAGATTGTGCTCTTAAGTCTTTTTGGCAGGACTGGTGTTTTCACATTTCTCAAGCTCTGGCCATCCATTTTTTCTACCCACGAATTGGAAATAGATTACTGCACTTTAGGGCTTTAACCTGCATGTAGGAGATGCCTGAATACTGGACAGATTGCTCATTTTTGGAGAGATTAATTCTGAAGTCTGTATGCCACTTGAATTGCTCTTAATTTGTAATCTTTGCTATTATATTCTGAACCTGGAAAAAGTGTTCCAGAACAGACATTTCCTCTGAAAGGTCAGAGGAACTATACATTGTATAATCCAACAGTATCCCCCAAGCGACCTTTCTTCTATATTTATTTATTTATTAAACAGATTCATAAATTATGTTGAAGTTAAATATGTTGAAGGTAAATGCAAAATGGAACTGATAACTGCTGTAGGCAAAGGTAATTAAGATGGATTACAGCAGGTCAGGCAAACCAATACATCATGGATGTTTTTGTAGTTCAACATTTTTTCTTGAACCTTTTGATGGTAGAAGTTGAAGACACCTTCCACAAATGCAGTTGTATTTGTTGTATGAAATTCTCCCTAGAATGTTGTTTTCTACTGGAAAAAATATTTTGGCTGCAATTGGCTTGCTGGAGTGTGTGTTTTTAAAAGAATGTTCCCTCTAATGTTAGAGCAGGGATGTGGCACTGCAATCCAGGAAGAAATCCTATTACAATTTTTTTGAGTTGTCAGGATGTAACTTTAGCAGAAGCTTAATTAACTCAGAATTCTTGCCACCTTCATCTCTGATACCATGTTATGCATGGCGTGCTGCAGCTTACCATAGGAGTGAATTGACCAAGAAAGCTAGCAGCCTTGAATCAGCTGGGAGTTGCCTGATTCAAAGACCACAAATCTCAAATGTCTTGAAGAGTGCATACCTGCTTGGATAAAAGGAATGGGAGCGCTCATATTGTCAGCCTAATGTTAACTTAGCTAAGCTCTGCGACCAGCTCTCTCTGATACTCATCCTGTCTTGAGGGAATTACTTCTCAACGGTGGGGCTACTTTGAGAAGTGGTGAAGCCAACCAAAGAAGTGACTTTTCACTGGCTGTTCTGCTGAAGTGCCATTGAAGAGGCAGTGCGAGACCTTATTTAGAAGAGCATTTTGTTCTTGTTTTCAATTTTCCAATTGTTACAATGAGTCTTGGGGGGAGTAGATAGTTAAATGAGCATGCACTCTCTCTTCAGAGGGTCTAGACCAGGGGTACCCAACCTTTTTGGCACAAGGGACTGGTTTCGTGGAAGACAATTTTTCCATGGACCAGGGGAGCGGGGTTTGCAGGCAGGAGCCAATTGTGCGGACTGGGGGGTGGGGTTCGGGAACCAGCATGGAGGCCCGGTTCCTAATAGGCCACGGACCGTACCTGTCCGCGGACCGGGGGTTGGGGACCCCTGGTCTAGACCACTATTTGAAGCCATATTCACAAATTATTTTCAGTTATTCTGTCTGGGGTCCAAATGTCTGCAAAGGCCCAGCCTCTCCTAGGGGCATGTTTCATGAGATAGACTAAGAGAGCCAAATCCATCACCATCCAAATGCACTGAAGATGGCATTATTAGAGAGACTGTGCCTTGAAAAAGTAGGAAATAAGAGAAGGGAACCTGCATTTTTTACAGTAAGTATTTTGACAAGACTTCTCAACTAGCCTGTAGAAAAAGCCTGGCAACAGAGATCAGCTGAAACTTACCTCCTTTTCAAATGGAAGCTTCTATGGGGATTTCTTTTTATTTTTTAAAAGGCAAAGGCACATGGGTCTTCTAAATTAACCTCTGAGATGTTTTTGTCAAAATAGATTCTTAGATTCCTCTTGTTGGATAGTTGAAATTTTGCTTGCTGCAGTCATCTGATCACAAAGTGGCAGTTACTGTATCTGAAAGCCATGCTATGCCAGGCCTTCTGAGTGGTATTTAGAAAGCCCAGTTTCCTGTGGCTTTGCTTTGAGGTGTTCCTATTCAAAGCTAATTAGGAATGGCACAGTATCTCCTGTTTTCAGAGGATGTCGCCCACTTGTGGTGGGATCAAATGATGCATTCTTGCCTTACTAGCTGAGATATTACTCACTGGTTGAGCATGCACTGAATGTATTATTAGCCATTTCTTTCTATCGCCCTGCTATCAAGTACCAGGCAAATCAGAAAATAGCTCTGGACCCGTGTGAGACTGTCTGCATATTGTTTACAGGATATTTTGGACCTGGGTAATATTTACTGTGTCTGAATCGCTGAGGCAGTAGTTGGTGCCACGGCCCAAAGGCTGCAAAACAAAGCCCCCTCGGTGTAGGCTTCCTTCACCAGTGCCAGGCAGGGGCAGCCCAAGCAGTTGTCAGGACATGCTGGGAAGACGGTTGTGCTGGGCAGAATTCTTGAGTCTCTTCAATCATGAGGTCTGAAGAAGAACCCGAGGATGGAGAGAACGCGGCTAGGGATCCAAGCTGAGAAAAGGATGGCCAACATGAATACAGCAGGGCAGCAGAATTCCAGATTACAAGGAGCAGCCTCTTTGGACTCAGGCGGGGCGTTTCTTTTTTGGTAGCTGAATGTGGGGTGTATTGTTTGCTCTTGACAGCAAGGACTTGGAACTCTAGGATGAGTTGCTGGCTTTCATGTGCTTTTAAAAATGTAGTAGGTATCATGCATTTGATAATGAACCAAGCAAGCTTTTGGCAGAGCAGTCTTAAATTTGTTCCAATACGTATTATCCCTTTTTAATATTGGTTGAGTTCCACCATTGTAATGTTTCTGTTTATAATTTTCTTCAATTATTGGTTAATTTACAACTACTTTTGCATCAAAGATGGTGGATAAATTGACACAATAAGCTATTTTGTGAAGAAAAAGTCTGAATTTATTGACATGTGTTTCAAAGTATTTGTGGAGCATTCAATTTTTAAAAACATTTTCACTGTAAACTCTTTTTACTGTGACAAATCCTCAAAGTTTTTAAAAGAAATGTTACTTTTGGTATAACTTCAATTTTTTTTTAAAACTTGGATCATTAGAGCATTTATGAACTGTTACATATTCAACTAAAGGAAGCATTTATTGCCCTAGGATTAAAAATCCAAGAGGCATTTTTGGAAGAGGTCAATATATGTGTTTCAGTCTGGATAATGTAGATTATATGGAGAGGAAAGTGGCGGAAGTAATACCTTTCTTAGTCTCAGAATGTCCCTGCCTTGCTGGGACTCCCCCATCTTAGAAGGATTGCTTTAATGATTGATTTCCCAATCCAATTAAGCTGTATCTGCTGCAAGTGTTTAGTCCATGTTCAAAGATAGTGAGGCATTTTGGGGTAAGGGGACACATTTTGGAATAAGTGGATTGGAAAGTGTAATTCTCCCTGTAGATGCTTTGTTTTTTGAATGTTTGATTTCAGAGCCTGGCTGCAGATTTTGACAGGAATGGAAGGCAACCTGGAAGACATTTTGGGAAAGCTTGTCTAGTGTTGCATCTTCCTTACAGATATCCCATCACTTCCTTGCTGCTATGAGGAAGTGCCCATGACTTCCAGTCCCATGTTTGTGTTTCTCTTGCAGTGTCTGATTTGGCTTTGAAAGGATGCAAGTGGCTCTGAATGGTGTAATGTCTTCTGCTTGGCAAGTGGAAAAATTGACCCTTTGCAAAGTGCTAGGAGGGAAGGGCTAGAGAGGAATAGGGCTGTGAGTTGGAGGCAGAGGGACCCCATGCCACCCTAGTCCAATAAAGGCCCCATTAGTTGTGGGATAATGAAGTAAAATGTCTGGTGATATCTACACAGTTTTTGCTCATTGATTTTGATTATGGAGGCTCAGGCTATGGTCTGAGTTCTTTCACTAAAGGGATGTTGGCACACAGACAGATGGCGGTCTCCAAGGTACTTTGTTGAAGCCATTTAGAAAACAGAAATGTGTATGTCTCTGTGTTCATTTTTAAACTGGGTTGTGGAGATGGGAAAGATGGTACTATAATTGTGTGCAGCTTGTTTTAGCTATCCTCTGAGATTCTCCTTGCACAAAGGAAGTTGTCTGTTATGTGCAAGGAAGTGAGTGAAATCCAGAGTCTGGTGTGATCATATAGAAGAACAGTTTGTGAATGGTGGCCACAGTGCAGGTTGATGTATGAATGTGGCACTTGCTTCAAAAAGGTCAACTGCTCTCTTTGTCCTCTGGCAACTCCTACCATACTCTGTATGCTGTACAGAGAGGATGTTGTCACTTGGTGTGTGGGCAGTGGCAAAAAGTAGTGCATCCAGATCTGCTCGTCTTTTTACATAGTGCTTTTCCTGATGTTGGCTGGAAAAAGTACATTTGGTGCAGTAGGAATGGTACCATGGATGACTGTAGTGCTTATGCCTTTTATTTCTATATACCTTCAGCACAGAACCATTACTAGATGAAACAGATTCTCTGCTATGCAGATGGTTATTTTTTTCTCAACCTAAGGATAAATCTCCAAGGAGTCTGGAAGGCAGGAGGAATCTCATGAACAGTTCAAATTGCAGTTCAAATGCTGCTGCCATCGTGTGAGAAGCTTTGGGATCACACACAGACACACACTGTTCAATCTTTGGTAGTGATCAGAAGCTGAGCTGAGGGGGATGGAAAGATTTTGAGGGGAAAAATGATTAAAAACCTAGTCATACTTGCAATAATGTTTTTTCCCAAAAAACAAGGTGTTCTGCGGAGGATTCAGGAATGTTGATTCTCTTCTGTACATAACATTATTTTGGTTCTGAGGGCAGATACCTCAGGCCATTTCTGTTTGAATAAAAGATTCTATAGGGAATTAGAATTGCCATGAGAACACAGGAAGCTGTTTTACACACTCAGAATATTTGCCTCTCTAGCATACTTTTCACCAGCTCAGTGCCTCCAAATGCATTAGGCACCATCTCCCAGCTGAC
The DNA here is from genome assembly GCA_023362775.1 of Charina bottae. Taxonomy (NCBI): domain Eukaryota; kingdom Metazoa; phylum Chordata; class Lepidosauria; order Squamata; family Charinaidae; genus Charina; species Charina bottae. The sequence goes on from JALMGJ010000010.1 coordinate 1,442,477, forward strand.
TGGAACCCTCCTCACTGGGGGAAGATTGTGCACTCCATGCCTGATCCCTTCACCAAGGCGACATAATCTATTAGGCCACCCAAAATGGCATGGCTCCCACATCCCCGTCTAAAGTTGCCACCCAGTTCCAACTTTTGACATTATTTTAAGCATGATGATAAATTGTAGAGTGTATTTAATGGATTTAAATTTAAGTTCAATCACATTCATTTTTTTTCTTATTTCCCCTTATTTATTGGAATACAACCTCCAGTGAGCCACTTACAAGATTGAGTATCCTCTAGAAGTTGCATAATTCTAGTTTAACCAAGGTTGCAACTTTTGCTGAAGACATTTGCATCTTGAAGAGCATTCAAGAGTATACTGCTGTTTGTCAGGCTCATATTATAGAAGAAATAATACTGTGCTTAAGATGGCTGCTGAAAATGTAATTACGTAGATTTATTTCTTGTACTCCTAGACCAGAGAAACATCTCTTCCAGGGTGTCTGACTGCAAAACTGCTTAAAACCTGTCTTTTCAAGTGGTTTCTCCTTTTCGGAATGTGCCAGATGAGCAACAATTCTTTCAGCAAATTCTTTTTTATTGGAGATACTAACCATTTGCGTGAAACAAATGTTTTCTGGAATTCCTGCTAGACTTTCCACTGCTGACATTTATTATATTTATTCTGCATTTTTCAAACAGTTGACTGCAGATTGGAATAAATATGATGATCGTTTGATGAAAGCAGCTGAAAGGGGTGATGTGGAGAAGATCTTGTCTGTCCTTGCTAAAAAGGGAGTGAACCCCACTAAACTAGATCTGGAAGGGAGATCTGCGTAAGTAGAAGGATAAGTTTGATCGTAACTATTTTGGCCTCCCTCCTAACCCCTGGCAATTTGGGGGGAAACCTTGTATGTGCAGCTTTTCATCTGGACTAGGTTTTTCAGAGGGACGTTATTCCTAATAAACACCTTTAGTGTTTATTTCTTAGAAGCCTCCTTAAGCCTTGGGAAAATGCCATAGAAAATTTTAAAATAAATAGAAAGTAGTTGGGGCTTTTATCCGGGGAAAGGAATTTCATATTTATAACTCATGTTGTGTTTTTGGAATAACCAGTTTATTTAAAATTCTGTAAATTAGAAATGTTTAGAGAAGCATTGGATAGAACCCCTTTTGCCAACATTCCATTAAATGCTGACAAAATGTATTAGACGTAAATCTTTCTCTTTAAGCAACATCTGGAAATTCAAATGTGTTCTTTTATTTAAGCCAAGGAACAATATGTGGCTCTGGGGGAAAAACCCTCAGATGCACAGTTATGTGATGAAGGATACCTGACTCGTGATAGTATGTATGAAAAGAATTTCAGGTTGTAATCAAACACAAGCAGAAAATGAGGCAAATGTTATACAGGTAGTCCTCAGCTTAGGTCTATTCGTTCAGCGACCATTCAAAGTTATGGTGGCGCTGACAAAATGGATGTACAACCGGTCCTCAAGGTTCCAGCCATCGCAGCACCCCACGGTCATGTGATCGCGATCCGAGCACTCGGGTGCCCAGCTCATGATTACAACGTTTCAGGGAGCAGGGGTCACGTGATCGCCATTTGTGACCTTCCCTGCCAGCTTCCCACAAACAAAGTCAATGGGGAAGCCGGCAAGGAAGGTTGCAAGTCGCTCCAGCTTTTTCTCCTGCCCGCAGCACCCCTGCCCGCCCGCAGCCTCCATTCGCCCTGCCAGGCCCTCCCCTGACACTCTTACTGAAAAAGGGGATATGTTTGTAATTTCCAAATCTTCTAAACACCCAAACCCAAGATGGCTTGAATATCAGCTGTAACTGACGCCACAGAATGGTTTTCTCTCTTAAGTTGAAATGGTGAGACTGATTACTGCTCGGAATGTTCTGCGGAACCTGTGTTGCACGGTTTGTGGCAAGTGACCCTGGGGGCCTGACGGTTGAAATGTACTTGGGCACAGCAGCTCCTGCTAAGGCTAACATAAAGCCTAAGATGGTCAGGAGGGCTAAAGGGCCATGGCAGCTATTCAAAACTGAACAGTGCTAGGAAAGGAAGTAAAATGTGGCCACACTGCTCTGGGGAGGTCTGTGAGGGGATTCTGGCTGCACCTTTTGCCCCCCTGCAGTAAACAGGGCAGGGTCTCAGCAGGGCCAGCTTCTTGGTTGGTATTATATCGTTCCGTGTCTTGCCCCTTCCTTATTCTGTTGTGGTCGATCAATAAATCCTAGCCACAGCAACAGCTTTACAAATATGTTGTTGCACGTATTAGTGGATTATATAAATGTTAGGATTTAATTCTGCTTTAGCTATAGCTCAGAAGATCATGTTTTAAAGTCCAGTTGCTACTGAAAGGTTACTTAATCTTGATATTTTTCTTCTAAAATGTGTCTCTTTTCCCACACACATGTGGAGTAATTTCAGCTGTAGAGCCTGGGAGCAAATTCCATTGGACTCAGTAGGATTTACTTGCACAGAATGGAATTATAAAAGTGACCAAGGCATCTGTTTTTTTTACTTTTTATTTCGCTCAGATTCCATGTTGTAGCCTCAAAGGGTAACCTTGATTGTCTGAATGCTATTCTTGTACATGGAGTTGACATTGTGGCCACCGATGTAGCAGGTATGACTTCCTGGTTTAAAATAGGATGATTGCATTTTGTTACTGAACAGCTTTGAGAGGACAACTCACGTATCATGCGTCTGGCCCTGTGAGCCCGTTCAGTTCCATGCTGCTTATTTTGTTGCCTGTAGGTCAGAACTGTAGTTTTTGGCAGAGAACTGAAAAAGAGAGAAAGAGGTTGTGGAACACGTTACTCTGCACTACAAATCAGTTTAAAATAATTTAAAAAAAACAGTTTTCTTCCCCTAAAGGTAAAGGTAAAGGTTCCCCCCGCACATTTGTGCAGTCGTGTCCGACTCTAGGGGCCGGTGCTCATCTCCGTTTGTTAGCCGAAGAGCCAGCGTTGTCCGAAGACGCTTCCGCGGTCATGTGGCCGGCATGAGGCATGTGGAATGCTGTTACCATCCCACCGAAGTGGTACCTAGTCATCTCCTTGCATTGGCATGCTTTCAAATCGCTAGGTTGGCAAGAGCTGGGGCGAGTGCGGGAGCTCACTCCGTCACGCGGGGCTAGGGATTCGAACCTCTAACTTAATTAATTAATTAATTAATTAATGTAATTAGATCATTACATCACCCCATCACACAGGGCTAGGGATTCGAACCTCCAAACTTGCGATCTACAAGCCTGGCGTCTTACCCACTGAGCCACCACGTCCCCTTTCTTCCCCTACCTTGAGGTATATAATTTGTTTAAAATATAGTGACCAATTTTAATCTGCATTTGTGAACCTACACAAGGTTACCTTTATATGTATAAATTTGTTATGTGTGTGTGTGTGGGGGGGAGGTAGGTATCTGTTTGCGTATGTATATAGCATATATTTCCTGGCTATGTTCAGAGTTTCCTTGTTACTTTCTTCTCTTCAGGAAGGAATGCTCTACATTTAGCTGCAAAATATGGACATGCACTTTGTCTGCAAAAACTATTGCAGGTATTGAATATTTGACAAATTGTTAACTTGTGTAGAAAAGAAAGTATTACAGGGAATGTTGTTTCTTTGCATGGGAAAAATTCATGACTCTGATTAACTGTATAGATACCAAATGTCCAGTGGGATTTCAAAATAAATCCAAAAAAAAAATAAGCAGGAAACTGAGTAACTTTCTTTGAGATGAAGAGGGTCAGTGGAGGTAATATGAGCTTTCCTGATCCATGGATGTAACATTTTCGAATGAAAATGTATTTGAAGTGCTTCTTGAAGTGTTGCCAGGTTTAGACTCTGCTGTTATTAAAATCTAATGCTAAATATTGGAGGTATTAAATATCAACAAAATGGTAATAAGATATGCTTGGCTGTTCTACAGTACAACTGTTCAACAGAAAATGTGGATCTGCAAGGACGTACTGCTCTTCATGATGCCGGTAAGGGATATGCTGTGTAGGGAGCCAGAATTCCTAATATTATAATGTTATGAGAGAGGTAGCAGAGGTATTAACAACATGGAAAAAGCCAATAATCAGTGCAGATGCTGCTTGTGTTTCACCAGGAGATAGATGATTGTTAAGGCAACTTTTTTTTATATCTCAGTACTTTGAAAGTGACACATTCTGAGAGAATTTGGTAGACATATTGCAGTGAAAACCCCTAGATATTATTAAAACTGTCTAGAGACTTGTTCTACAGATCCTACAGCTAATAACCTACCAATGGTTAAATCTTGAATTTTCCACCTGTAATGTCTGTTCTTTTTCTCCCCAAAGCTATGTCAGATTGTACATCCAGTATACAGCTGCTATGTGACCATGGAGCCTTGGTGAATGCCAAAGATGCTGTAAGTTCTTTCAGAGTCTTCTTCCAGGATTGGTCAAGTTCCTTCTTCTTTTTCTTTAATAATAATTTTATTAAAGATTACAATTACATCATAGAAACTAATACAAACTTTAAAAAAATAAATGAAAAAATAGAATGTGCAGAAAAAAATTGAAAAAGAGAAAGAGAAATAGAAAAGAAAAAATAAGAATATAGTAAAGAAAAAGAAAATAAATATATAAAGTGACTTCCCCCTTCACCACAGGTATAAACAATTTTAGTAACTTACCACCTTCTCTTAAAATACAACAAATGATCCCATATCCCATCTCTTATCTATAAACAAATCCATAAACCCATAAATCCATAAATCCATTTCAGTCCTGATGTCAGCAAAAGTCCATTAAGGGTTACCAGAGATAACATATCTATTTTAACCTTGATCAAATAAACCAACTTTTACTTAAATAAAAAAATAAACATTTCTTTTACTTCTAACAATCCTGACCTTAAGTCCCTTCAAATAATGTCCTAGAACTTGATTTCTTTTCCTTTCTTCTTAGTCCCTTCTCACAAAATTATTAAAAACTAACGAGCTTCTTTTGTAAATCCAATATAGGAAAATTATCCAGATCACTTTTTTGGTTTGTCCCTCCCTCCCTCCCTCCCTCCCTCCCTCCCTTCCATTTAATTTTTATCCCGCCTTTATTATTTTTATAAATAACTCAAGGCGGCGAACATACCTAATACCTTTAAATTATTAAGATATCAGCTGGTTTCTTTTGTATGTCCAGTATAACATCTTATTATAGGGAGTTGGGGGTGGGCGGCGTAGTTTTGCGTTGGTTCACCTCCTTCCTCCAGGGCCGCTCACAATCGGTGGTAATAGGAGAGGAGAGATCTGACCCTCGACCCCTCCTGTGTGGGGTGCCGCAGGGTTCGGTTCTCTCTCCTCTCCTATTTAACATCTACATGAAGCCGCTGGGCGAGATCATCTGTCACCACGGGATGAGGTATCACCAATATGCTGATGATACTCAATTGTATATCTCCATCCCGGTTGAAGTAAGTGTTGCAGTCGACACCCTATCTCAGTGCCTGGGGGCTGTAGGGGCCTGGATGGGGAACAACAGGCTTCAACTGAACCCTGGTAAGACGGAGTGGCTATGGATTGATGGCCTCTCGGCTTCCAGGAAGTTGTCATCTTTAACTCTGGATGGGGTGGCACTGCCCCGTTCAGATTCAGTCCGGAGCTTGGGGGTCCTCCTGGACTCACGACTCCTGCTCGAAGAGCAGGTGGCAGTCGTGCCCAGGAGGGCCTTTGCACAGCTTCGGGTTGTGCGCCAGTTGCGCCCCTTCCTGGATCGAGAGGCCCTCTGAACAGTCACTCATGCCCTTGTCATCTCTCATATAGATTATTGCAACGCGCTCTACATGGGGCTACCCTTGAAGAGTATCCAGAAGCTTCAGCTGGTCCAAAATGCAGCCACACGAGCAGTTACGGGTGCTATAAGATCAGCACATGTAACACCGCTGCTCCGCAAGCTGCATTGGGTACCAGTTTGCTTCCGGGTCCAATTCAAGGTGTTGGTCATCACCTTTAAAGCCCTACATGGCATGGGACCAGGGTATCTGAGGGACCATCTCATCCTGATCACATCTACCCGCCCCACCCGGTCATGCAGGGAGGCCATGCTACAGACCCCGTCAATAAAAGAATTTCATCTAGCTGGGTCCAGGAGGCGTGCCTTCTCTGCGATAGCACCCGCCCTGTGGAATATCTTGCCCCCAGAGATGAGGCAGGCGCCCTCGCTCCTGGCCTTCCGGAGGTCTTTAAAGACCTGGTTCTGCCACCTTGCTTGGGACAAAGGAGGTAATAGTTCCTCCTGGGGGTGGTTAGCTTAGTAATAACCTCCTTTTAAGATCTCACCATCCTCTGGATTTTTTCTATTTATTATGATATTGTATTTTAATGATTTATAGGTTTTTAATTTTAATATTTTATTGTAAACCGCCCAGAGTCTACTGCTGTAGAGATGGGCGGTGATAAATTTGATAAACAAACAAACAAACAAACAAACATCTAATTATAAAGGATTCTTTATAATTAATTCCAAAATCTTATTTCAAATTTATCTGAACCTTTAATGCATTTGTAAATTTCTAAAATCAGTGTTTTAATCATCCTTTTGCTGTTTATTCCAAAAAATTTTTTTGAAGTTCTTAAACTTGTAGTTAAAACTTCTTTCATTAAGGATTGAAGGAAACTCACCTGGTGTGGTAAAACTTGTCGATCCAAAGGTTCCTAATAGCTGAAAAGCAGTTAACAAGCAATTTCCGAAAGTGATTAGAAAAGGAAGTATGCGAACCCAGCGTCCTTTTGAAGGTGCTGACCGCAGTTTTAAGCAAAAAGATGGGTATTCCCTCATCTCCCAGAGCTCTAAACCCGCCGGAAACCTCTATCTTGCAGTCTCCTTGTGAGGAGCAACTGTATGGAGCACTTGTGGGCAATCTCAAGTCCTCTCCTTGTCTGGAGATGAATTACGAAGAGCCGGTCTACTCACCGCAGTCGTCAGCTCTGCTTTTTGGGGAGCTGTCTTCACCATTTCTTCCCCGGAAGTCCAAGTTCCTTGTTCTTTTTCCATGATGTTTTCCTTTCCTTTCTTCTAGGATGGAAGGACACCCCTGGTGCTGGCCACTCAGATGTGCCATCCAACCATATGCCAGTTTCTGCTAGATAGAGGTGCTGAAGTCAATGCAAGAGATAAGCAGAATCGGTAAGATACCCCCTGCACCTGCAGATGATTTACCTACATGCTTCTGGAAGAACATACATTGTAGAATTAGTTTCTCTGTAGCATAACCCTACTGAGACCAAGTGATTGTGGGTTTTGGACCCCAGAGGTTCTGTAACTCGAAATACTTCATCTGAACAGTGTTGACTTGCCTTACTTGGATTCATTGTGCAATTTGGGGGTTCTCAAATCTTCAATCTGCTTGAAGAGCAGATGGCAGCTGTGGCCAGAGGGGTCTTTGTACACCTCCATTTTGTGTGTCACTTTTGCCTGTTCCTGGAATAGGGGGCCCTGTTCATGGCCATTCATGTCTCAGTCACCTCCTTGTGGGCTATTGCAACACTCTGTACATGGGGCTGCCCTTGAAGACCATCTGGAAGCTACAATTGGTTCAAAATGCAGTGGTGTGGGTAGTTATGGGCACCTCTTGTTACAGCCATGTGACACCTCTATTCTGTGAGCCGCACTGGCTCTCAGTGGGCTTCTGGGTACAGTCCAAGGTACTGGTTATCCCAGTAAAGCCCTATATGGCATCGGACTGGGTTATTTGTGGGACCGCCTGCCCCAGAGAGTATCTGCAGGTCCCACATGCTCCAGGTCCCTTCCTTGAAACAATGCCATCTTATGGGGCCCAGGAGAAGTGCCTTCTCGCTGGCAGCTTCTGTCTTCCCCAATCCTGCAAGCCATTAGCAAGGCAGTCAAGACCTGGCTCTTCCCTGGCCCTGTGGGGCAGGAGGAGTAGAATCCCCAATTTGAGGAGGCACAGTCTATATCTGCTCTAATCTCTGTTTGATTGTTTTTAGTAGGTTCTAAGGATACCTGTTGTTTCTTTTTGTATTTTCCCCCCATGTTTGTACACCACCCAGACTCACGTCTGAATTGGGCGGCTGTGTAAATGGTATAAACAAATAAATAACCAGATGCTTAATATAACTAAAAAATAACTGTGGTGGGGAGCAGCTGGCCCTTTAAAAGAAAAGCCCGCCTTCTGTGCCCAGAAGGAGTCACCTGACCCCGGGGGCCAATGGGGGGAAAGAAGGGGGCCACCCCAGGCAAGGCCGGAAGTTAGCGTGGTGTGGGCGGCTTGTGGCGTGTGTGGCACCTTCTCTTCTTTCAATAAAGGGGATGCGGCGTGCCGGGCTGAGCTGCTGACTCCCAAAGCCGTTGCTGGGTTTCCCTTTCTGGTACTTAGCCAGGCCCGGGGGGCGAGGATTCCCCTTCGGGCTCCCCGGCTGCCGAAGTGGGGAGAGGGGGCGGCAGCAGCCGCGACGGGAGCCCAGAATCGAAGGGACTTGGGAGCGCCTGTTCCCCCCATTACAATAGCAGACTTATCTTTCATAGAGCATCAGTGTTCATGGCGCTCCATAAAACGATGCATTTGTTCAGATATAGGAATAAACTGGTATGTAAAGTGCCAGCTTGAACTTTGGGCATGGCACATTTTTTCCTCCTATTTGCTCATAAAGCTTCCTGAGGTGTATTGTAATTTATGAAAGGTTAGTAGTCTAGGATATGAAACCACGTGGCTGTGTCTGACATCAAGAAAGGCCGGAATTCTGAAGCATCACAGCTGGGAAGGCAGATGGTCCTTCTTCCTCGGCCTCTTCTGATAAGTGGCCCAAAATCACCCACTGAGCTTTGATGCCTGAGGCTGGACTTGACGCTGGGCCTCCCTGCTCCAAGGCCTGAACCACTGTGCTCCTCTCATCAGAAGCATACAGAATCCCTCCCTGTTGGGTGATCTTACAGCAGCTGTTTGCCTCCTAATGAATGTGAATGTAGAGAGGCAGGGAGATGACTTTGGAGTTATGTTCAGAGAGGTGGGAGATTACGAAGAGACTCAGACTAGCCCCTGGGGTAGAAGAGGGAAAGGAAGAGACGACACGGACAGACTTGCAAGATTTGGTTATTATAGCCTCAATAAAGTAGAGTTCTAGTTTTCCTGTGAAATCTGTTTCGTGATCTGGTCTACCATGGAGGGCTAACAATGAGGGACGTTTCTAACTTGTCCTGGATTCTTCTGGTATAATGATTCTGTTACACAGTTTTGCAAAGTTTGGGTTTTCATGCAGTGTAGCATTATTACCTTTTCTAATCAAACCGAAGTTAAATAAATGCCTTTGTTCCATGGAATTTTTTCAGAGTCCCCATTTGTGCTTTCTTCTTTCTCCTGCAGGACTGCTCTGATGTTGGGCTGTGAATACGGCTGTAAGGATGCTGTAGAGGTTTTGCTCAAAAATGGAGCAGATGTTACCTTGGTTGATGCTCTAGGCCACGACTGTTCTTATTATGCACGAATTGGGGACAGTGTTGAAATCTTGTCTCTGATAAAGGCTGCCTTTGAGGAATCCAGCAAAGGTACATACATCAGCTTTCCTCATGTTTTCAGGGGAAATTTCTTCTTCACTCACGATAGGGCTGCAGCTGGATTTTGGCAAGGGACATTTCTTTTAAGTTCATTTGTAACAGAATGGAACCTTCCCTCTCACTGAGAAGTCCTGCACTCGGTTGCCATGACTTCTTAGGGTAAAATTCTTTCCTGCTGCAGAATTGGTTCTACTGTATAAATGTGAAGGGAGACTATAAATCTCTTGGTTACTCATACCTTAATTATCTGACGTTTGGACTGTTGCAATATGGAGCTGTCCTTAAAGACCGCTTGGAAGCTACAGCTGGTCCAGAATGAAGCAGTCTGAGTAGCGATGGGTGCTTCATGATTTGCCCGTGTGACACTCATTTTGAGAGCTGCACTGATTACCAGTTGGCTTCCAAATGCAATTCGGGGTGCTGGTTGTGACTGAAGCCCTTCATGGCTCAGGGTCTAGACACCTTTGAGACTGCTTCTCCCAGTTGTTTCTGCCCATCTGATAAGATCAGGTGGAAGAGGTTCCCTTCAGGTCCTTTTGCTCATTATCAGGGCGTCACAGTTTTTTTTTTAATTGCTGCCCTCCTCTGGAACCCCTTTCCCCCTGAGATCCAGATGGCCCCTACCCTTCTGGGTTTGAAAAGGCCACCAGAACCTGGCTTTTTCAGAAGTCTTAGGGATGAAAACCTTGTGACCTGTTTCCTCTTGTAATTTGGGAGGTTAATTGATGTAGAGTTATCTTATTTGTATCTGACATGAAACTTTGTTTATATTATTTGTTTTACGATTTTATGTTTTTATGGTTCTGTGGTTTTATTGTTGCTGTGAGCCGCCCAGAGTTGTGCTTTAAGATACAAATATTTTAAATAAATGAAATAAATAAATTATGCTGGTTATTAGTTGTATATTTTTAACCTTATTTATGAAAACAGGGTTTGTAAACTGCTCACAAGGTACATTTAAGGGAAGCAGGAATTAAACAGACTTAAATAATATGCTTTAATGCAAAGATTAGAGGTTAAATATAGAATCTTGGAAAGTGTGATAGGAGCCTCCAGTCATCTTATATTAGTGAGTTTGTCAAGGCAGAACCTCTTTCAATGTCTTCTTCCTGGGCTCTTTGCAAGCCAGACTGTGCCGCCATTTATGAAATAAACTACTAATTAACTCCTCTCCCATTTGTGCATTGTTTATGTCTAGTATTCCTCCAGTTTTTTCTCAGTCTCAGGCAGTGTTGATCTGAGTGGCATATAAGCCCTTTAAATAAACAACTATTCTTTTCTTGTTTGCCAGGTGCTGTTAGAGTTTTTGTCAATTTCCCTTCAGGCTTTACTGGGTTTACTCTCAGCATTTTCAGCTCATGTGGCTAGTGGGAACTGCAATCCAGTGAATCCAGAAGGCTTTCAGCTTGAGCAGGCTGTTCTAAATCTCCTTTGGAATTGATGTTCTTTATTGTTGGATGTAACACATTAGTGAAGGTGCAGACTGGTAGCCCAATCAGCTTATAAAGAATAAGTTTGTTTTTCTTCACATTCTGCCTGAACTTGGATGGAATATCTAAACAGAATCTTTTTTTTTAGCAAGTTACGAAGTTGTGAAGAAAGGGCAGCAAGTACTGAAGGTAAGGATTCTGTGTGACGTCCAATGTAAGTCTTAGAGAAGGTTGTCTCTTTTTTCTGCCCCTTGGAGGCGGTTTGGGGGAAGTTCTGCCCTCTAGGGAAGATATTATGTTGTTGGCATCACCAGCGATTGGGGCCTTTCTCAAAATGATTGGCCTCTTCATCAGCATCTGTGGTCAAGCTTGCCACCTCCTGCCCAGCTCTGCACTGCAAAGGTGGCTGGACTGTGAATCTGCAGTGGCCTGAGTTGGATGTAAAGAATGGGGAACTTGTGCAGATGAGGGAATTAGTATTTCTGAAATCTTTCCTTACTCTTTCTTTTCAGGTGTCCAGCATGCTGCCCAAATGGACTCAACCAAATGTCTTGGAGGAAGTGAGCAATAAACCATTTCTGAAGGAGCACCAGAATGTACAGGTGAAGGCAGGAAGGGTCTTGGGCTCTGAAAAGAGTATGGAATTTAATCTATCACCTCTTGAAAACTCTAGATTTGTTCCTAAGCTTCTTTTCAGAGTCCTGCAATGCCTAATGCAAAAGTTAGACAGTTTCTGGCCTTGGCAGGCTCCTGAGGATACTTGCACAGTCCTGCAGGAGGCAACACCTACAAATAAACCACCAAAAGACAAAGATAATAATGGTCTTTGCCGACATGCCTAAGTTGCATAAATGGCTCATTGACAGACATAAATGAACAGGGTAACATTTTTTGAATTCTTGGAGTGGTATGGTACTCTTCCGGGCCTTTTGTTGTTTATTCGTTCAGTCGCTTCCGACTCTTCGTGACTTCATGGACCAGCCCACGCCAGAGCTTCCTGTCGGCCGTCACCATCCCCAGCTCCCCCATGGTTGAGTCTGTCACCTCCAGAATATCATCCATCCATCTTGCCCTTGGTCGGCCCCTCTTCCTTTTGCCTTCCACTTTCCCTAGCATCAGCTTCCTCTCCAGGGTATCCTGTCTTCTCATTATGTGGCCAAAGTACTTCAGTTTTGCCTTTAATATCATTCCCTCCAGTGAGCAGTCTGGCTTTATTTCCTGGAGTATGGACTGGTTTGATCTTCTTGCAGTCCAAGGCACTCTCAGAATTTTCCTCCAACACCACAGTTCAAAAGCATCTATCTTCCTTCGCTCAGCCTTCCTTATGGTCCAGCTCTCACAGCCATAGGTTACTACGGGGAATACCATTGCTTTAACTATGCGGACCTTTGTTGTCAGTGTGATGTCTCTGCTCTTAACTATTTTATCAAGATTTGCCATTGCTCTCCTCCCAAGAAGTAGACGTCTTCTGATTTCCTGGCTGCAGTCAGCATCTGCAGTAATCTTTGCGCCTAGAAATACAAAGTCTGTCACTGCCTCTACTTTTTCTCCCTCTATTTGCCAGTTATCAATCAAGCTGGTTGCCATAATCTTGGTTTTTTTGAGGTTTAACTGCAACCCAGCTTTTGCACTTTCTTCTTTCACCTTCGTCATAAGGCTCCTCAACTCCTCCTCGCTTTCAGCCATCAAAGTGGTATCATCTGCATATCTAAGATTGTTAATGTTTCTTCGAGCGATTTTAACTCCAGCCTTGGATTCCTCAAGCCCAGCACGTCGCATGATGTGTTCTGCGTACAGGTTGAATAGGTAGGGTGAGAGTATACAACCCTGCCGTACTCCTTTCCCAATCTTAAACCAGTCCGTTGTTCCGTGCTCTGTTCTTACCGTTGCTACTTGGTCGTTATACAGATTCCTCAGGAGGCAGACAAGATGACTTGGTATCCCCATACCACCAAGAACTTGCCACAATTTGTTATGATCCACACAGTCAAAGGCTTTAGAATAGTCAATAAAACAAAAATAGATGTTTTTCTGAAACTCCCTGGCTTTCTCCATTATCCAGCGGATATTGGCAATTTGGTCTCTAGTTCCTCTGCCTTTTCTAAACCCAGCTTGTACATCTGGCAATTCTCGCTCCATGAATTGCTGGAGTCTACCTTGCAAGATCTTGAGCATTACCTTACTGGCATGTGAAATAAGTGCCACTGTTCGATAGTTTGAACATTCTTTAGTGCTTCCCTTTTTTGGTATAGGGATATAAGTTGATTTTTTCCAATCTGATGGCCATTCTTGTGTTTTCCAAATTTGCTGGCATATGGCATGCATCACCTTGACAGCATCATCTTGCAAGATTTTAAACAGTTCAGCTGGGATACCGTCGTCTCCTGCTGCCTTGTTATTAGCAATGCTTCTTAAGGCCCATTCAACCTCACTCTTCAGGATGTCTGGCTCTAACTCACTGACCACACCGTCAAAGCTATCTCCAATATTATTATCCTTCCTATACCGATCTTCCGTATATTCTTGCCACCTTTTCTTGATCTCTTCTGCTTCTGTTAGGTCCTTACCATCTTTGTTTTTGATCATACCCATTTTTGCCTGGAATTTACCTCCGATGTTTCTAATTTTCTGGAAGAGGTCTCTTGTCCTTCCTATTCTGTTGTCTTCTTCCACTTCCATGCATTACTTGTTTAAAAATAATTCCTTATCTCTTCTGGCTAACCTCTGGAATTTTGCATTTAATTGGGCATATCTCCCCCTATCACTGTTGCCTTTTGCTTTCCTTCTTTCTTGGGCTACTTCCAGTGTCTCAGCAGACAGCCATCTTGCCTTCTTGGTTTTCTTTTTCTTTGGGACGTTTTTTGTTGCCGCCAGGGCAGGCCAAATAGAAACATGTAGGAACTCACTAGCTATCCTGACGACGTTTTTCCACACACAAGGGGGTTGGACTGGTACCTGCTGCCATAACATCATTTTAGGAAAGACATTGGCACAACTTCTTTATGGTGCAGTGCTTGGCACTTAGCCCAACTATAGGTTGCTTGAACAGACTGAGTTCTTTAGAGCAGTTTTACAGTTGCTTAGATGTGTCCCAAATGCTTCCTTATCGCTGGAGGTTGGCCTTCAGAGAGTGGGAACAAGGGTTTGGCTAGCAGCTGCAAACTAATGACTGAAAAATATATTCTTTCCAGTGGGTCTGGTCTCACATGTATTTTCCAATAACTATTGGTCTGGGTCAGTTTCTTAGAGTGTGGTCCTAGGACCCCTGGGGGTCCTCCAAGACCCTCTCAGGGGTCCGTGAAATCAAAATTATTTGCCAGCCCATGTTGAAAAATAATACCGTATTAAAATCCCATCAAACAATCGTGAGACGCGGTAGTGGCAGAGAATGAGTCAATTTTATTTTTTAATACGATAAATATTGATAAATATAACCCATCCAAACACAAGATCTTTTGGGGTCTTCGTAATTTTTAGAAGTGGGAAGGGGCCCTGAGAGAAAAAAATGTAAGAAAGACTGGTCTAGGTGAAAGGCCCTGCTGCTGAAGTTTTGCTGCTTCTGCAGAAATCTTACTTTTCTTGCCCCATGGGCGAATTGAGGATGTGTTGCGGTAACCAGAACTAGGCTCCCCAAGGGAGGAAATTAGAGAATGGGTTACATGTCCCCGAGGAGAGCCCGCCAGCCATATTTCCCTCCTCCTATTTCTCAAACACAGAAGAGCATTTATTAAAATAAATGGGCAAAATGTGCTTCCTTTGGCTGTCTTTTAGGGCCGATTCCAAAACATCCCCTGTGAGAAATGCACTTCCTCTTGTGGGTTGGGAATGATAGAAAATGTTTTATTCCAAGGCTAGCATTTTCTATAATTTCTATAATTTCCAAGGCTGACCTCCTGTAGAGATGCACTGAGTACATCACAGCTTTCCTGTTGCATCATCTGGGCCAATCTGTCAGCCTTCCCAGGTAGACCAGGCAGGAAACACAACCAGATGAGCCAATTCTACATTAACAGAATCTTGCAAGTCTGAAAGTACAAATCTCCTGCCTGATAAGTTAGGGAGGATCCTTGCTGCGTTTCTTTCTCTGCCCCTTATGCAGCTGTGGGCTGCCCCCTCTTATCTGATCGTTCCCTAGGCAGCATCTCTTCCCCCACGCAAGGTCATTCCCACATACTATTACACAATCAGGATAATTCTATGTCTCTCTGCTGCTTTCAGATTAAAAATATTTATTACTTACAATGTTGCAAAGTTTTCTGCAATAGCATGTAGGGTTTTTTTTAAAATATAATTTTTATTAAGAATTTTAATTACAATAGTAAAAACTAGTGCAAACTAAACTTAGAAGAGAAGAGAATGGAAAGAATAAAACATGCAGGAAAAAAGAAAAAAAAAGAAAAATATATAAAGAAGTGACTTCCGACCTTCATCACAACACGTATAAACAAATTTAGTAACCCTTCACCCCCTATAAGGTTAAACAGATATCTCTTCATCCCATATACCATCCCTTATCTATAAGCAAATCCATAAAACATAACTTTTCAATCCTGGTGTCAGCAAAAAGTCCATAAAGCAGCCTTTCTCAACATTTTGATCCTGGAGGAACCCTTGAAATATTTTTCAGGCCTTGGGGAACCCCTGCACATTCAGGCTCAAATATAGGCCAGAATTTGTAAAATTATAATACTCATTTCATGTGTAGGCCAGTGGTGGTGGTGCTTCCCCTGCTCTGGAGGGCAGGAGGCTCAGAGGTAGCTTCAGGAAGAAGTTGAGTCTTCTGCTGTGGACAGACGGCTGACGGAAGGTGTGGAGGACAGGACAGAGGCTCTGATGTCCCTCTAGAGGAGGGGGCCTCACTCAGGGTGGGAGCTAAGATTAGGTGTAGTGCCTGATGAGCATCCTCAGTTTGAATAAGATTATTTTCTTGTTCCCAGGAATTAGAAAGAGAAAACGAAGATTTAAAAGGAAGACTGAGGGAAATCCAGCAGGAGCAACGAATCCTACTAGACAGAATAAATGGGCTGCAGTTGCAGCTGAACGAGGTAACAAGGCACAGTCTGTGGTGCCCTTGAAATGTGCTTGACATTTAGTTGAGATTACTTGTAGGAAGGATTGCTTGTATTTTATCGGGCCTCAACCCCCAGATTTCCCTTCCCCTTTTTCTTTTTTGTCTCCCCATCCATTTCTGGACCACCGTTAGAATAAAGGTGATTACATTTGTTCCTCTCTGAGGAATGTTCTCTGGCTGAAGTCACATTAGGCCAGGCTTTTTCATGTGGATTCCCTCTTGCTGGAGCCTGGCACCACTTTCACCAGCCGTGAAAATAAAGCCACAGCAATGGTGGATGTGCCCACGGAGAATCTGATTCTGCACAGGCCAGGCCAGCTTTGCCTTCTGGAGATGGTGTTTTTCTGGCTGCCCCACAATCCAGTGATGGTTATTTAGCATTGGGGCGGGAGACATTTCTGTGGCCACACCTGCCATCTGCAGTACGCTTCTCATGATGAGTAGATGTGAGTAGTGCCTGCACAGGAGAGATGCATGTGTTGATTTTCCCTGGTTTTCCATATTTGAACTGAATGGTCTAGATGTTCAAACGCTAATCTGCATTTGGGGATCAAGCCAAATGTTGTTACCAAATGCTTTGTCATTCTAGTTTTAATTAACTGTTCTGCCTATTGCATCAGCACAATATTTTTAAAAAGAGGCTATGTTGGCGTGGCGTCCAAGAATCTCAAACGCAGTCAACTGATGTGCTTTACTAAGCTTTCTCGTGTGGAAGGAAGATACTGTGGCAAATACTAGTATCAGGAGAGGCTGATCTTGTTCTCGCTTACCCTCCCTCCTGCAGCTTTTGTCTCAGGATCTTGGCTTCTTCGAACCATCAGAAAATTGGCCAGGGGCTGGGACAGAGAGGAGAGGGATTTTCTAGTTCTTGTGGTTGTTTTTTGGGGGTGCGAATGCAAGGTAGAATTCTGTTTAGAGAAACGTTTTTGGCCAAATCTATGAGGATATATGAAATACAGAGGAAAAAAAGTTTCCTTTGCCAGATGAATTATAGCACTAGTCTCTCATGAATGATGAAAAAAAACAATAATCTCAAGTATGATTGAATGCATGTTCTGTTCTGTTTTCAGGAGCAAATGGCTGCTGATGATCTTGAAACTGAGGTAAAAAAAGAGATTCTATTGTTCACTCTCATTAACCTGAAAGGAAAACATTTTTTTCATCTCCTTTGATAATTGCCTGACTGATATAAAATCATAAAGCAGGGATGGGCCTTTTTTAAATATTTTGGCCTGATTGTGATATCATGCCAGGATTCATGTAATGGCAGTGTAATTTAAGAATCAAATAACTTTAGCCTGTCTGACTGCTATACACTGAGGGATGATGTGCGTATGTATCAAATCTATACAGGTATATTATCCCAGAAAGAGAAATAGACATTTCTGGCTTCCCATAGCAGTGATCTGTTGCTCTCTTCCAGAAAGATGAACTTAGGAGGCTTCTGGCCACAAAGGAAAAGCAACAGGAAGAAAGCATGCGAATGCTTGAAGCTCTGAAGTCAAAGCTGAGGTTCCATGAGGTGTGTCCCTTAATTTGGAAGGCAGTCTTCAATTCTAGCAGCCCTTTGCAAAGCCAGAAAAGATGTGTGTTTGTGTGTGAAATAATTGGGTGAGAGAGAATCACAGAATGTAAGGGTTGGAAGGGATACTGGAGATCATCTAGTCTGATCCCCTTCAGGGATCCACAATTACAGCATCCCCAATAGATGCCCTTGCTTTAAATACTTGCAGTGAAGGAGAGTCCACCACCTCCCGAAGCATTCTGTTTCATGGCTCAGCAGCTCTTACCATTACAGATTTTTTCCTGTTGCCCCATGTAAATCTACTTCTTGTATTTTAAACCCATTATTTCTTGCCCATTTTCTGGAACAACTCTGAACAATTCTGCCCAGCTGTCTACATGACAGCCCTTCAGATACTTTGAGGAAACTATCGTCTTTCCACAGTCCTCTCTTGTCCAGGCTAAATGTTCCCAGTGCTTTCCACTGTTCCTTGTCAGTTTTCCTTCCAGGCTCCTTAGCATCTTGGCTGCTCTCCTTCAGGAGAGCGTGCTCCAGTTTGTCAATATCTTTTGAGGGAAATGGGCTGTGACGAAATTTGAAATATAAATAAATAAATATCCATCGTAAAAGGCAGAGCCCAGAACTGGACAAAATAATCTAGCTCTGGTCTGACCAATGCAGAATAGAGTGAAACTGCGACTTCTCTTGATCTAGTTGGGGAGCTCAGTCCATGTGCTGCTATCTCATGCATGCATGTTGTTGATATGAATGAAGCTTCCATACATTTTATCTTAAATTTGTATTTTATCACTGGTAATTCTGAATGAATTTTAAAATAGGAAGTCTCATTTAAAACTCCTGATTGGTAGCCAATTATTTGTGTGAAACCCATGTTCATTTTTTGTTATTTCAGGGTGATTATGCAGGATCTGGAAGCAGCCTTAATAACAGTAGGTAGCTCTTGCTATCTTGTTCAGCATGACAGTCACATAATAAGCTCCCCTGCCCAGGCAGTCTTTCTGTACAGTTTTGCAGTTGCGTGCTTGTGCAGCCTGTGGTTACCCTCCTTGTGTTTGTCTTCCAGTAAGCAGATTAGTTCCTAGCAGAATTCCTTCCAAAACACTGTATGTTTCTTTCTGTAGGCAAGCAGTGGAGTGAAGTTGGGGAGATGTGGGTTTGGTAGGCTACTCAGTGCGATTGGGTCCAAGTACAGAAGGTGTATGGATGCACCCATAGCAATCAGATCCTGGTGGAGGGTTCCAGGGAATGGCCAACAGTAGGGTGGCTCAGGTGGTCCGGGGGTTGGACATTCTGTACTTTGAAGAGATGAAAGTGGGCTGGTCCTCCCAACCACCGTATGATGTTCTGCCCTCCTTGCCCCTCCTTTGTCTTCTGCTCTGTGCCTCTTTTCTGTGTGAACGCTTCACTCTCAGCATTGATGTTCATGAGTTTTGTACATCTGCTGCTAGATTTATCTGTGTGTGTGGGGGAGCTAAAGAATGGCTTGTTTATATGTAGCAAATGCAGGAGGACATTGCTGGCAGATGAAAGCACATGTCAGAAAGAAAACTGACCCTCTGGTGTTGCTGTTGACCTGATCAGGCCCTGTGATAGTAGACCCGAGTAGATAAGGCTGACCCCTGAAGGAGTCAAGGCTGACCCCTGAAATTCTTGCAAGACTTCTGTCTTGGACTTTGCAAGCAGGGTTGCCTATCATGTGGGAGAGAAGCTTCACTATCCTTGGCCAGTAGCAATCTTTACCTTGCAACTGTAAGTGACTGCAGATAATGGCATATTCTAAAATAGCATTTTCCTGCAGTTTAGCCTTATTCTGCTTTCACTTTACGGGGCAAATACAACAATCTAAGTCATACTCTATAATTCCTTTAATTGTAAGTTTCTGTCAAGTCTGAATCATACGGCTTGGTAAGGGATTTTGAGAAGGGGGGAACTGGAAGTATGTAGGGATTACAGTGGTCAGTAGGTTTCTGATATAAATGGTGCTGATATCTTCATTATATAGTTCCCATTATATGGGGACTGACTTGGATCTAAGATGATAGTGGGGTGGGTGGTATGTTCTCATGAGTGTATCTTGGATAGTAAAGGGGCTTTCCTTTACGTACTAGTTTTATATGCTACCTTTTCTGTACAGGAGCTCAAGGCGCTGTATAGAGAACGCCCTCTTATCCCCCCCCCCACTTGTGAGGTGGGCTGGGCTGAGAGAACTTCAGTGGCTGAGGGGGGACAAGAAGCTGGGTCTCCCTGCTTCTAGTGCAACACCTTAGCCACCACGCCCTGCTGGCTCTCGCAGTTTTAAGAAAGCTTTGTTCTAAGCCATCAGGTCCCAGTCTGATGGTGCTTCTTTCCTTGGCAATTTCATAATCGGCATTTCAGATGACAAAAAGATACAGGATCCAACACAAGGAGAACCAATGGACGTACCTTTGTTATCATGGCAGCATTCAGAATTTGAAAACAGCATTTCAGCCTCTGGTAACTGAGTGTCTTGTGCTGCTAACCTTAAAGTAGCCATTTGTGCTTGGAACGTCAGAGGAGATTCCACTGTGAAACTGCTGAATTATCCTGATATTCAATTCTGTCATCTGTAGCCTAAATCAAGATAATATTTTAAATCTCTCAATAAGTGTTCATTCGTTTACTATTGCCAAGATGTTTGTGGTAACAACTCTGCTTTGTAAAGCTATTCACATCTATCATTACTAATATTCTTGTTTTAAGTTAATTAAGCTTAATGTAATTATTACTGTGTTCTTCATCTCCCAAATGTGTGTGCAAGCTTACAGAAATACTTTGTGCATCTGAAGAGACGGAATGTAATTCCAAAAAGTGTTGGTGCAACCAATGTGTTAGTTTGATTTTTTTTTCTTTTTGAAAATATAGTAGGTAGACATTTGTTTGAAATTAGAGAATGAATGTATTTGTTTTATTTTTCTGAAGGGAAAGAAAATGTACTAAAGATGGATCCAGGCTATTCTGCAGAATCCCAGGTACTTGAATATTCTTGGCTCCAGTACGACTCATTTGCTTTCCAAGATTAATGCCAGTGTGATCCATGCAGTATTTGGCATGTAAGCCTGTTATTGGGCACCCCCTGGTGGTGCTGGGATTCTGGGATTGAGAAGCGACCCTCTCCCTTGGCCAGAACATGCCTCCGGAACCACCCCCCGCCTTTTTGCTGTCCCTGACCCCCTCCAGCTATGGTTGTCGGCAGTTGGCAACATGCTTTTCTGCCCTGCTAAGGTGGGAAGTTCATAAAACTGCAGACTCGCCCAAAAAATAGAGCTGAAGTGTTGGTTTAATGCTATTTAGAAACCAGGCCTCTTACAAACACAATTCTGATAAAACTGTATATTTCAAAAGAGGAGGAGGAAAATCCCAGTTGTGCTGATGTGCTTGATCTAGCCCATCCCCTTTCTGTCATTGCCCCCCTTGCCGCAGCCTTCAGCAAAGTTAGTAAAATAAAGAGGCAGTACATTTGTGTCAGTGGAGGAAAGTCCTTCTTAGGTATTATCTCACCTGTTTCCTACTTTTTACCCTAAGGTGTAGTTGGTGGTCCATGAAGGCATCAATATTTTCCATCCTTCTAACCAACATTGGCCGCCTTTTAATTTGAAAGATCATGGAATGAACGTGGGACTGTGTGCATTCAAAACACCACAGTTGAGCTAGATGGAGGCTCTTTGCTTTTACATAAAAAGCTTTTAAAGTTACTTTTTTGTAGAAACCATTGTGCGAAACTTAGTAAATCCCTCTGTTTTGTTTAAAGCAAATACTTGCTTTGGCGCCAGCCAGCCTCCAGAGCCGATCCATGGTGAGGCCTTTGGAGCTGTTAAGTCCAACGCAGTCTTGCGCCTTGGAGACCGACGTGCTCAAGCGAGAGCTAAGCAGCACAAGGAGCTGCTACGAGGCAGCAAGAGGAGACATAAGCAGGCTCCAGGCAGAGCTGTCCCACAAAACTGCAGAATGCAAAGCCCTGGCATCTGAGTGTGAAAGAACTAAGCAGGAGTCGGATCAGCAGATAAAACAACTGGAAGATGCTTTAAAAGATGTGCAGAAGAGAATGTTTGACTCAGAAGGGAAGGTGAAGCAGATGCAGACACACTTCCTTGCCTTGAAGGATCACCTGACAAGTGAAGCGGCTGCAGGTAGCACTAAGGTGACCGAGGAGCTGAAGGATCAGCTGAAGGACATGAAGGCTAAGTATGAGGGCGCGTCAGCTGAAGTGGGCAAGTTGAGGAATCAGCTGAAGCAGAACGAACTGTTGGTGGAAGAATTCAGACGAGACGAAGCAAGGCTGGTGGAGGAAAACAAAAAGTTGCAGAAAGGACTTGGCATGTTGAAGGTGGAACGGGAGAAAAGGGAGAGGACTTTCTCTGAGGCAGAAGAGCAGCTGAAGGAAACGGCGGTGAAATTGGCTAACAAATTTGAAAAGATGAAGAGTTCGCTGTCCAGTGAAATTGATGAGAAGGGCTGGAAGCTAGCCGAGTTGGAGAAAGAGCGTGAAAAGCTGTGCACGGAGGCTCAGCTCCTGAGGACAGAGCTTGAGAAGCAGAAAGCCCAGCTTGCTCACTACGTGAGGCCAGAGGAGCACAAGCACGTCAGAAGCAGATACGAGCAAAGGGCCCGCGAGCTTGAGAAGGCACACTTGGAACTGAAACAGAAAAACCAAACCCTGCAGAAGGCAGTAGAAAAGGCTCAGGCGGACCACGGCCTCCTGAAGCAGCAGATGGAGGCCCTCAGGGGTGAGGTGAAGACCCAGTATGTGCCTCTGAAGATCAGCGAAGACACCAGGAAAGCGGTGGGAGAGCTGAACAAAAAGCTGACGGAAACCACTGAGAAATATCACCGGTATAAAGCAGAAGCCGAGAAGCTGCTAGCGGAGAAGCAGTGCCTCCAGGAGAAGGTCGGTAAGCTTCAGACAGTCCACATCCCTCCTGAAAAGCACGAGAAGGAGGTGGGAGCCTTAAAATCTACCTTGGCAGACTTGCGAAAGCAGCTTGATGAATTTAGCAAAAAATATGAAGGAGAGCAGGCCAAAGTTTCTGAACTGGTAACTAAAAACAAAGCTCTTCAAGATGTCATGAAGAAGCATTACATCTCTTCAGAAACCCACGAAGAGGCCAAAACTGCATTGAACGGCATGCTGGAAAGAACAGGTAAAGAGTTGTCAGATCTGAAGGAGAAGATGGAAGAGGTGAAGCAGGAATATCTGAAAGTGAATGAGGAGAATGGAGCACTGAAACAGAAGTTGAGGGGGCTGCAAAGTCAAATGCAAGCTGAATATCTCAGTACAAAGGACCATGACAGTAAGGTTGCTGCTCTGAATAAAAACATTCAGGACCTTCAGAGAAGCAAGTCTGAAATGCTGGCAAAGTACCAGGAAAAGCAAGAAGAGGTTGCACAATTGCATGCAGAGATGGAAGCCCAGAAAAAGGAGATTGACTTGATTCAGGAATGCATCAAGTCCAAATATGCTCCCCTCGCCAGTTTTGATGAGAAGGAGCGGAGCTTTGAGGCAACTGTGATGGAGCTGAAAAACCAGCTACTGAAACAGGGGGAACAGCTCAGAGTAAAAGAGGAGGAAATCAAGACACACAGTCAGGAAAACAAAAAGTTAAGAGCTGGGATCCTGGCTGTCCAAAATGATCTGCAGCAAAACTATATCCTCGCAGAGAAATACCGTGAAACGGAGGGGATGTTTGCAAGTAAAATGGACAGCCTGAGCAAGCAGTTAAGGGAGCTGCAGCAAAAGTTTGCTGAGGTCGAGGCAGAGAAGGAGAGGCTTCAGGAAGAGAGTGCCAGGCAGCGCTCGGAGGCGCTCCTCACGCAGAGCCGCCTGGAGGGCCAGTACGTGCCTGTGGAGCAGGTGGAGGCCCTGGAGAGAAGGCTCGGCTGCACGATTGAGGAGCTGAAAGGAGAACTTGGCAGCAAGGCAGCAAGGAGTCAGCAAGAGCTGCAGAGGACCCAGGAATTGCAGCAGGAATTGGCCCACCTAAAAGCCACCTCGGTGCCTCTGGCAGAGCACTCCCAGACCAAAGAAGGGCTGGAGAAGGAGATGGCGGCCCTGCAGTCCAGATGGAGGGCGGAGGAGGAAGAAAGCCAAGCAAGAAGAGAAGAGATCTCCCAGCTGCGCTCCGAACTTCAGAGCACTAAGCAAGCGCTAGGCAAGCTGGAGAAGAGAGGGGCGGTGGAGGCGTCTGAGCACAAGATGATGAGAAGCAGGCTAGAAGGCCAAGTCAGCAGCATGGCTGAGAAGCTGGCTGAACTGACTAAAAAGAAGGAGAAGGTGCAGGAAGAGGCGCCGAAGGCAAACAAAGAGGAGCTGTCCCTGAAGGACGAGGAGGAGCCGCTTCAACCAAGAAACGTTAACATTGAGCAGGAAATCAAGGACCAGAAAGAGCGGTGTGACAAGTCTCTGAGCACCATTGTGGAGTTGCAGAAGAGGATCCAGGAGTCTGCCAAGCAGGTGGAAGCCAAAGATAACAAGGTGAGCCAAATGAAATGGGGAAGCTGAGCTGCCCGAGGAGGAGCCACTCTCTGGAGTGGATTAGAGGCCTCTAAATGCGGAACCCCTCGTTTCTAGATTTCCTAGGGTGGATTGTATTCCTCTAAATAGCTTTGAAATGGATTCACGTGTATGAAACCATTAGATAAGCGTTGCTTGTGGCATCTAGCGCACACGATTACAAAAGGCTGCATTCATAAATCCCACGCAAGTACTTTATGGAACCCCCCGGAGACACTAAAATGTCAGTAGCCCCCCTGAACACCCAACTGTGTCTTGTGGACATTTCCAGGGATTTCCAGGTGAGCAGGAAGCTGCACCATCAGGTTTTGTGCTCACGTGGAAGCCACTGGATGTGCCAGGATTACGTAGATTTTCTTCTGCAGATGCTTGGCTACATGTGTGGGTGATCTGTGGAAACTGATACCATTTATGGAAGCCTTACCTGGACTGTTTCAGTGATGAAAACGTCTCGCTCCTGAAGGGCTAAGTAGGACTTTACTCTAGGTTAAAATGGTTGTCTAAACCTGCCACTGTTTATTTAATCTATTTATTAATTACAACAGTCATATATCCACCATCTCCACTTAGACTCCTGATAGCTTGCATGTAGTCACTGTAGCTCAGCAGTTGGCAAACCTTTCAAGCACTGGGGCATTGCATCATCTTGCACAATGGCACTGCCATTTAAAAACAAAAAAAAGTAATGCCCCTCATTTCAAAAGAGAGGTAAAATTTGTCAGTCTTAACCTTACTCTCAAACTCTCCGGAGTTTGGTTTTCTGACTTGGAGTCTCCCAGGATTTGGCCTTCCTCCCTCCCTCCCTCCCTCCCTCCCCGGGATTGGCGGTGTAGCAGATTGTTCAGTGCTAACAGCTGTAAGTGTGGCTGAAACAAAATAGATGAGAGCTGCTTGGAGTGGAGGGCTCTGCATTGTTTCCTGCTTGCTACCCTTTTATGTAACGCAAGAGCTCAGAGTGAAAATGGGGTCAGCCCTGTTTTATGAGGACTGGGGCAAAGTTGAACTTCTGTCCCCTCCTCTTCCAGATGAATGTGCCAGAGTACCAGTGGTTGGGTTGCATTCTTGCTCCTTATTTGTGGGCTGGGGGTGATAGGAGGGCAGGGCTTTTTTGTCTTTTCACTGGAAATTTGGCAATGTCTCTCTTGAAGATAACTGAGCTTCTCAGTGATGTGGAACGGCTCAAACAGGCCCTTAATGGCCTCTCCCAGCTTACCCACAATATTCCTGCAAAGAGGCAAAATCCACAGATGGACGTGCTCCAGAACCAGGTGAAGACTCTGCAGCAACAGCTGGCTGTAAGTAGGGATCTGTGACATGAGAATTAGTTGAAGTGTGTTAGGAGCATCAGGGCTTAGAAATGGTGGGAAAATAATCTCTCGAGTCCTTGTATGACTTGCGACTCTGCACATCTGCAGAAGAAGCCTGAATGCTGTATGTGAGTGCATCACCACTCTCTTCCGTTAACACTCTCTTTTCCTTTAAAGATGATTGTTTTCTGGCCCTTGTATGCCGGTGCTCTACTTGTAAATCTGTGAGCGCTGTCTGGTCTGAAATCTCAGGAGGAATTTCTAGGGATGTCAGAAGCAACATCAGTCCCTTGTGTGACATCTCACCTCTCCTCAACAAGGGTGAAGCTGACCAGCCTGAGCATTTCCTGTAGAAAATTAACGGAGTGTTCCTTTGTTTTAGGATGCTGAGAGGCAGCACCAGGAAGTCATCTCAATATACCGAACACATCTTCTTAGTGCCGTTCAGGTACATTACGCTGCAGGGACTTTAAAGAGGGGAAGGGTACTTTTGGCCTGTGTAACTTCTTCCATGACAATTGCTCTAATTCTGGAATGTGATTGGAGTGAAATCCCTCGTGTCTCCTTTAAGGCTTAGTCAGACCCCAAGAATTATTCAAGCAATACAACTTCAGAACAAGAGTGGACTGATCTTAAATGTTTAGTAGCTTACTTTTTTTAAAAAAGGTATCCTCTTAATTTTGCAGGGTCATATGGATGAAGATGTGCAAGCAGCCTTGCTCCAGATCATCCGCATGCGACAGGGACTGGTTTGCTAGGGGAACAACAGAGGCTCCTGTCAGCCTCCTTAGGCTGCAGGCATATCTGCTGACTTCTTAGCTGGCCTCTTAATGGTTAGCAGCTGGTAAACACCTCCTCTCTACCTGCTTGTAGCAGGAATGTGGAAAAAAGTATTTACACAAACTCAATTTTAAACAAAATGAAAAGATTACTCGTGGTTTGAAAAATAAAAGGGTGGTTTTTATTTATAGGTAGTCAAAATGATGACCAAAACGAAGTTCTTCTGAATGTCGGATTGACAGCCCTAAAAGAATGATAATCCTGCCCTGCCCAGACAAATCCCCTTCCACCTCCTTGCAAAATATGGCACATGGACAAATCTCAGGCCCTCAGCCAGCGTGCTCAAAGAAGTGTTCCTGTGCCTGCATCTTTTGGGGGTGGGGGCTGTACCGGACTGAAGGCGTCTGTAGTTGCGTCAGACGAGCAACATCCTGGGAATGGCCTCAAGGCTCAATCCGTGGTGCACGGTGGCTTGGCTGGCCAAGCTGCCTCTTTGAAGACTTGCTAAAAGTAATGCCTTTTTATTGCTGTTTTCATGAGAGACAAATGCAGCAGATAGTACTTTGCTTTTTACAAGATACTTTTTCACAGATTCTTTATTACTGATTTATTTGTAGTTTCAAGGACAGCAGGACTGGGATATATCTATATCTACATAATACCATTTATATCTATATAAATGGAAAGCTGTTATACTACCTTGAAATGCAGCAGCCTAAGATTTGTGTTTGATCATTCAAACACAAATTTAAAAAGTAAGAAATCAACTTTTTACTGGTAAGCTAATTAACAGCTAAAGTAGTTGGAAAAGTTAAAAAAAAAATTTTTTTTGAAAAAAATGCAAGAACAAAAGGATGCCTGTGCCTCTTGTAGTGGGCTGGACTATGTTCCTGGACCCTGGACCCCACTTTGCAGCCATGAGTTGGGGACTGGGAAGGGGCGGAAGAACTGCTTGTTCTTTCCAGATCTCTGTGGCTTATTGAGCTGGGTGTCAAGAAAGGAAGATGCATCCTCTTAGATGGGGCAAGCGCATCTGTTAAGTTACCCATTGAACTTAATAATGTTCTTAATCATATTCTGCGAACTGGTGGCCATGACTGTCAGCTATGATTCCTTTCCTCTTTGGAGGGAGGGGTGCCTCTGCCATTCAGCGCTGTGCTGAAAGTGGTTCTTGCGAAAGACCCATTCATCTTGTGGAGCCTGGGGAAATTGTTGCTCTTGCTGTGAGGCTTGTGCCTTAGAATTCTGTTGTATTCCAAAAAAATGGGCCCCATTTGCTCAAATTCTTTGATTTCTATGGTAATGTGATTAATAGCAGCATCTTAAAATATAGTATTTTGTAAATTATGTATGATAATCCACTTGAAGGAATATTATTTATGCAGGGAAAGTGTTTTGGTGAATTAACTTGGCATAGTTGTGGTGGTGTTTTTAAGAATAAATACTATGCGCTGGAAAGTTTGGTGTTGGCTTTTTAAGTAACTTCGGAATAGTTCCAAAAGCAAATACATGGAGTCCTGGGGTTCTGGAAAAAATCCACCTTTTTACATGGAAATATTAAGTGGATTGCTTCAAATATGTCAGTTGCTTATCTTAAGCGTCTGAAGTTGAGCATGATCTGTGAACAATCGCAAGGCAACATTGTGCTTGTTGGAGGCACTTGTGTGCTAAGACAGGATGTTACCCAGGTGGGCTTCTAAAGATGGGTCCTTGAAAGACTGAAAACTCAATTCTGCTGACCATGATGCTGATCAAACATAACTTCTAGATTTGCAAATAACTGGGCATTCCTGCATTTTGCCCACTTCCAAAGTGGACCTTCCATGCACAGGGAACTACAGTGTGCTGGACTACAGAGGACTACAATGGACTACATGCTCCATTGCCATTTTTCTGGGGATGATGGGAGTTGCAGCTGATTGCAAACACAGGAATTTGGGGAAGGTTAACCTGTATGTAGATTTGGTGGGCTTAAAATGTGCGTATGGGGGGTTGTCTTCAAAACTGACAGATAACTTTAGAGAATGCCTCTTTTTTTGCTTCTCTGGAAGGCTTTTAGATTAACTAATTCACCAAGTGCTCTTGTTCTTGGCAACTTCCTTTTGAATAACTGAACAATGGTCTGGTTTTGATATACTAATACTTAAAGCATTTGTAATTTTCTTTTATCTGGGAGACATTTTATGTATTTCTAGTCTCCGTCTTACACTACATATCAATAAAGCTTTATTTTCTGTGTCACTTCTAAGTGTCCCTTGTGCTTTATTGAAATGACATGCTGCTATTTTAAGTGGGCAGGCTGGGGATGATGGCTGCTTTGTATTTCTAGTTTATAAAAAATAACTTCAAACACCATGAAATGACCAATACATGAGAGTAAGCAAAAAAGCACTTATGTCTATAAAATCTGCATTCAGGTTGAGCCAAAATAGGCTCACCAAAGAGGTGTTATTCTTGGAGACTTTGAGTTTCAGTTTGGTTGCGCTCTGCCATGCAAGGTGAATCTTGCTTGGAGTCCTCTGGCTATACCTACAATATATTAACTTAGAGGTGGATTTTGAGCTTGCTGGAATAGCATGGAAGCTCCTGGAAGAGACATAGAGGAGCCCACCGAGGTTCCACCCCAAATGCTTGCCTCATTCCCGAGTTCAGGATGCTGGGTTACTGGGCTCCATGGCTCAGGGGGCTGTTGCTGGATGCCAGGTCCATATGCAGGAGGACCGCATTTCTTCATTTCTTTATTTATATTTATATTACCGCCCATCTCCCCCAATGGAGGACCCTCTGGTAAAGGACCCGAGGTTGAGGAAGACACATACCACCCATAGGGGTGAGAAGGGAATTTTTTATATATATAAAGAATTTTGAAAACTAAATTTGAAGAAGAGAATAGGAGTAAAAAGTGCAAGGAAAAAGGAAAAAAGAGAGAATATGATAAAGAGAAAAGAATTATGTAAATAAATGATTTCCAATCTTCATCACAAGTATAAATAAATTTAGTGACTCTTCACCCCGTCTAAGGTGTTTTTTTAATCCATTCAGTCGTGTCTGATTCTCGGAGACTGCCTGGACCAGTCCCTGCAGTTTTCTTGGCAAGGTTTTTCAGAAGTGGTTTGCCATTGCCTCCTTCCTAGGGCTGAGAGTGTGTGACTGGCCCAAGGTCACCCAGCTGACTTTGTGCCCAAGGCGGGACTAGAACTCACAGCCTCCCGGTTTCTAGCCTGGTGCCTTAACCACAACACCAGACTGGCTCTCCCTCTATGGTTTCTGCACCTCTAATTTTTCAATGTTGCCCTGATTGTAAAAATGGACATAATATAAAGAAGTGGTGATTTCTTCTAAATTCCTTTCAAAAGCAGATCTGGAAATTGAAATCTGAAAATGGCGCACACCAAATTTAGGATACCCATTCCAAAACTCTCAGTGATTTTATTTTCTATCCCACCTTTATTATTTTTATAAATAACTCAAGGCGGAGAACATACCTAATACTCCTTCCTATTTTCCCCACAACAACAACAATACTATTTTCCCCACAACACCAACCCTGTGAGGTGAGTTGGGCTGAGAGAGAGTGACTGGCCCAAGGTCACCCAGCCGGCTTTCATGCCTAAGGCGGGACTAGAACCCTCAGTCTCCTGGTTTGCCATTGGCTCCTTCCTAGGGCTGAGAGAGAGAGAGATTGGCCCAAGGTCACCCAGCCGGCTTTCCTGCCTATTTTCCCTGTATGGCGCTCTGTACTGTACTGAACGTGTGAAGTCGTTCCTTTCAGTTCCCTTGTGAGATGCAGAATCTTGTTCCAAGGAGATGTCCCAGCTTGGGGCTTTTGGACTTGGCTGTATCTTGTGGGTTGGCTTCTTTGACGTGAGGTATTGACGTCTAGAGTCTCTCTGGCAGAACATTCTGGTAAAAAATCCTTTAGAGCTTGTTTCTTAGACAAGCAGACGTTGAGGACAGCAAACAGGTGTCTTTCCTCTATCTTGAATGAGCGAAGCAGAGGGAATGTAAAGCAGCCCTCCATGGGGTTTCAAAATGAATTGGCAGAGAACTGGATCAGTGGAGCAGAGCTTCATCTTGGCCACCAGAGGGCGTGCTTTTTACATGGAAACCTGGCGGGGAAGATCAATGGGAAGATCTGCCAAACTTCCCGGCTTGTCCCCCTTTATTTCTCCCCCCCCCCTTGGGCCTTTAGCTGTTTCTGTAACATATTATCTCCATCATACTTGTTTTCATTACACTTTGCAGTACATCATTTTTAAATCGATATACTTAAAAATATGTGGCTGATTTTCTTTCTTTTCAACATTAAACCCACCCTAAAACTAGCAAATAACAGTAACAACAACAATAATCCCCTCCGTGGATACCCCCTTGTCATGGGGGAGGGGCTTGTGACGCTCTGACGAGGCTGAGCGTGATGCTGGTGGTCGCGTATCTACCAGAAGGGTCACCCAAGCCAGACAGGCCTCAGCAGAAGAGCCAGATTAAGTCAACCCATCAACCCATTAACTATGGTGAGAAAACAAAGAGAATCCCATACAGGATCGGTCGTTGCCCGGGTCAGCAAGGACCGCGTCAGGTGTTAGAGTTCCTGGGCATCTGTCGACAAGTGGGCAATGGGACTCGGGGGCATCCAGGGCTTGGGCTGGAAGAACCACCACCACAGACAAGACAAAAGTATACTGTGTTTGAAAACCGCGCCGTTGTGGCCTGCTATTATAAATCAGAACCAATAAAGCGGGGCTACTTAAAGCGAATGTTTGAACTGTGGAAAGGAATTTATCCAGACTCAAATATCACTGAACAACAATTAGCAGATCAAAGGTGATTCATTACCAGAAATAAAATATTCAGGAATGAAGAGCTGGAAGAAATTCAGAAAAATTGTGAAAATGAAGACCCCAAAACAATAGTAGAATAGTAGAAAAAACTCAGATAACAACAATTGGGAATATAGAGGAAACAGCTGATATGAACAGCAGAAATGATGACTTAGAAGAAGTATTAAGAACAGTACAGGTCGGCATTGAAACAACCTATGAACTGACCCCCAGACAAGAAGAATTAAGAGAGAAAATTATGGCATATGTAGAATTACCAGTAGAAAGACAAAGACTGCCAGCGCTGAAAGTAGTGCCCCAAAAAACCTGGCACCTATAATGAAGGATGTGAACATCTATTGAACAGACCAGTCAGCTTGCCTGCAGTACAGCGTGGTGGTTACAGAAGAACTGGGTATCGAAATTAGAAAACCAAAAGCAAAATCATATTCCATCCCAAAGTGGAAGATCAGACTGGAGGCCAAGATAAAGAAATTAAGAGCAGATGCAAGTAAGTTGAAGAACATAAAAGAGCAAAAATGGAAGAATGTAAGAATCAAGACAAGCCTAATAAAAAAATATTGGCTTAGCACCAGAAAAATTGAAGCAGCTCTGGAAATCATAAAGCAACAAATAACAGCAATAGCTGGGAAAATTGACGCACGAATCATCCAATTTAAGCAAAATCAGCTATTTCAAACAGACCAGAGGGATTCTACCAAAAGTATAAATGGCAATAGAAATTCTGAAAATGGAAAACCAAACAAAAAGGAAATAATCCAGTTTTGGAAAGATCTATGGGAAACTCAAAAAGACTATAATAAAAATGCTGGATGGAAAAAAGAATTTGAAGATGATTTCAAATGGAAGAACTAATAACAACAGCAGAAATAGTTAAAAACCGAGTGAAAGGGATTAAAAACTGGATATCTCCTGGACATGATCAATTGCTGGCTTTTGGTTCAAATATCTGACTAGCTTACATCCAATTATAGCTAAACAGCTCAATGAAGTATGGCATAAAGGAGACATCAGCGTCTGGTTTAATAACTGGCAAAACTTGTCTGATTCAAAAAGACCCAACGAAAGGGAGACCACCAGGAAACTATCAGCCGATGATAACATGCTTGCCTACAATGTTTAAATTACTCACCGGCATTATAGTGGACAACATCCAAGATTATTTAGAAGAAAATAACATCCTTCCAGTGGAACAGAAAAGAAATAAAAGGAAACGCAGAGGTACAAAAGATCAACTTCTGATTGATAAAATGGTTTTGTAGAATTGCAAAAGCCAAAAAACCGATTTACATATGGTCTGGATTGATAATAAAAAGGCATTTGACTCAGTTGGATCATCAAATGTTTGGAAACAACTGGTGTCAGAAGAAACATTGAATGTTTATAGAAGAAATAATGAAGCAGTGGAAGATAGAATTGGTGGTTGGACATGAAAAATATGGGCTTGTCAGCTTTAGGAGAAGCATCTTCCAGGGTGACTCTATCACCTTTATTATTTGTCATTGCTATGATCCCACTTTCAGTGATCTTGAAGAAAACAAATCTTGGCTACCAGACAGCAAAAAATGCTAATAAAATCTCACATTTGCTTTATATGGATGATCTGAAGCTTTATGGAAAATCAGAAATCGAAATCCAGTCATTGACAAATACTGTAAGAATTTTTGCACAGGTACAGCAATGGATTTTGGCCTAGAGAAATATGCTACAGTACCAATAAATCTGGAACTGCAGTAGCTCAGTGGTTAAGACGCTGAGTCAGAAGCCATTAAGGTTCGAAACCCGAGGGTGAGCCGTGTGCTGGAGTAAGCTTCCAGGAATTAGTAAAATCAGTCCCAGCTTCTGTCAACCTAGCAGTTCAAAAGCATGCAAATGGGAGTAGATAAATTAGGTACCACTTCGGTGGGAAAAATCACAGGGACATGAAAGGAGCCTCCTTGGGCGTCCCCCAGGCAAATCCTTTCACTACAGAAGTGAAAGCTTCTGACACAAAACAACAACAACCAATAAATCAGGGTAAAATCACGAACAATAATGGAATTGAAACTGACAGGAGCCATCAGGATGAAGCCTACAAGTATCTGGGCATTTTACAATTGGATAACATCAAGCATGGACAAGTTAAAAATGTGATTAGTAAAGAATACATCCAAAGCAGCCTTTCTCAACCTTTTGACCCTGGAGGAACCCTTGAAATATTTTTCAGGCCTCAGGGAACCCCTGCACATTCAAGCTCAAATATAGGCCAGAAGTTACAAAATTATTATATTCCTTTCATGGGTAAAAAGGTAAAGGTTCCCCCCGCACATTTGTACAGTTGTGTCCGACTCTAGGGGCCGGTGCTCATCTCCGTTTGTTAGCCGAAGAGCCAGCGTTGTCCGAAGACGCTTCCACGATCATGTGGCCGGCATGATGCGCGCGGAACGCTGTTACCTACCCACCGAAGTGGTACCTATTCATCTACTTGCATTTGCATGCTTTCGAATTGCTAGGTTGGCAAGAGCTGGGGCGAGTGCGGGAGCTCACTCCGTCACGCGGGGCTAGGGCTCAAACCTCCGAACTTGCGACCTTCCGATCGACAAGCCTGGCGTCTTACCCGCTGAGCCCCCATGCCCCCACTTTCATGGGTAGTCCTGTATATATGCATTAACAGTGCTCTTAAACTGAAAATAAAGAATGAAACTTACCACTTTAATGTGAAGTTGTCAGTTTTTGAAATACGTTTTTTAATAAACCGTGATCTCCCAGGGAACTCCTAGTGACCTCTCACGGAACCCGAGGGTGCCACAGAACCCTGGTTGAGAAACCCAAAGAGTGAGAAAACTGCTAAAGACAAAATTGAATGGTGGAAGCACCATCAAAGCCATCAATACTTGGGCCATACCGGTAATATGATACACTGCTGGAATTATTAACTGGACACAAGCTGAACTGGACAGTTTAGACCGAAAAACAAGAAACTTGATGACTATTCACTATGCATAGTGAATATCTGTAGTGATATTGATAGATTATACCTGCCCCACAGAAATGGAGGCAGAGTTTACTTCAAGTCAAACAAACTGTTGAAGAAGAAAAGCATGCATTGGCTGATTATATAAAAGACAGCCAAGAACAAGCATTGATGCAAGTTAAAAATGGGAACTTACTCACTCCAGGCTTGGCTGCCAGCTCGACCAGTCAGATTTCTCAGAGAAGCTGACTGAATTTCCCTTGCTTGCGTGGATTGCAGAAGTTGTGGTCCACTGAAGTTTTTTTTTCCCCTGGAGAAGGGGAGACCAGAAGATTACTCGTGGGGCCATTGGGATTGCCTACCCTTGTTTTTTCTGTAGTTTTCCACCGCGGAAGGAACAGGGTAAGTGCAAGGCAATGGCCGAGATATATCAGGCTCTCGCAGGGGAAACAAGTCTCTTTGAAGAGACACAAGAGCGCCCAGCCGCTTTTAGATCACTTTAGGAATGTTTTTTTTTTAGATTAAAATATTTTTGAAATCTAAGATCGATTTTTTGGACTTTGTTGAAAATGTTGGCTAACTTTGTGCTTTCTTTGCTATAACTGATTCTGGTGGAAGTTTGATGGACTCTATATTTGCAACATAATGAAACGTCTGCATTTTTTTTTACTTCTCTTTTGTATTAGAGGGATTTAAGAGACTCTGTTTGTAATTCTTCGCTTGATAAACTAAATGACTATTCATTTTTTGAGAAACTCTTTGTTTGGATTAAGCAGTTTGCAGCTTGAAGAACGAAAGCTCGCAGTTTGAAGAATAAAAACACAGGGTAACGTGTTTTTTTCCTTGTCGTCTTTTTCTACATCCTCCCTGGTTGGATTTTGCTTCATTTGGAATATATTTTTTATTTCTCCTTCTATAAACTGTTTAAAATATTATTCTCTCCTGTATTTTGGATTATTGGAACTTTCTTTTTTCTTTTGACTTTAAAAAAACAAAACAAAACAACAACAACGCTCTGCTTAATAGATTCTGCTGGTAGTATTCCATGGACAGATTACATTATTATTGTTTTGACTAGAAGGGTTGTTGTTTTAATTTGAAGGACACAGGAAAGATGGCTTTCCAACTTGTACCTGAGGAGCTCAGAAGAGAGATTACTGAGACTTTTTCAAATATTCAAAGGTCGTTGGAATTACTGTTCGTAACTCTGCAAAACAGAGAGAAAGAACAGAGAACAGAAACGGAGACAGAAAGGAAAAATGTTTTTCAAGTGGAGGAGAAACAGAAGGAGGAAATTTTGAGTATATTAGTTCAGAAGAACATTCTGAAGGCTTTACACTACAATCTTGGTATAGATATGTTGTGGCAGTGGAGACAGAGTGAAAATATGGGTGCACAGTTGGATGGATGTTGTGAAATATGTGGAAAGGGAGAGAAGGTTGCTCTGATATTCTATATGAGATATAGAAAAGAGCAGGCTGTATATTGCGAATCTCCCACAGTGTATTGTGATTTTGGCATAACCTAAACAGAAGATATGAGAAACTGTATGGATATAAAGGTTAATGAAAAAATATGGACTTGAATTGTTATGAGAAATTGTATGGATATATAAAAAGTGATATTCTAAATGTAAGATGCTAAATACAAACACAAGTTGATATTATAGAATATTGTTTTCCTTAGAGATATATTTATGAGAAGATAATGATATGATGGAATTAGAATGATGGTTACTACAGGATGATATATATCAATATGTATTGTATGAATATTATAAGAATTGATATATTAGCTATTAGGTTAAGTGATATGATAGATTATGCATTTAGTTTAAATGGACACTACTACAAGGAATGGAAATTACAGATGGATAATTGAGATTCAAGAATTCCTTTTTTATGGAGATATATATATATATTAGAATTAAATTATAGAAATATATATGTATGAACACTATAAGAATTGCTAAACTATGTATTAAGTTACATAACATGTTAGGTTATGAGTCATAATATGAATAGAATATATTGTAGTTTATTAGAAGTAAATAAGGCTTTTATTTGTTATACTAATTGGTCTTTATTGAAGATATAAATATGTAGTAATGAACATTCAACATTTAACTACTACTTCAAGGAGTGGAAGCCAAAGATGGATTATTGGGAGACAGTAAGATGAAGGTTAGAAGATTGGATTAAAGAAATCAAAAGGCATATGACAAAGAAAAGTTCCTGTATACTGTATGAAGGACTAACATTTAAAATCAATTGTTGTACTTTAAGTTCAAAGATAGATTGGAGGACATCTATTTTCTATATTTTCTTTGCTTATTATTTCTTGACTTCACTTTTTCTTTATCTTTTTCTTATTTTGTATTTCTGTTTCTATTTCTTTTTCTACTTTAAATTTTATTATGTATTGTAAAACTTAATAAAATTTAATAAAATAAAAATGGGAACTTACTGAATGTACAGAAAACAAAACATGAATACCGAAATAATGTAATAAAAACACGAACACAATGCTGGCAAGTAAAACATTATATGGTCAATTTCTACAAAAGATTGAGGGGAAAGTAGGTAAAGATAAAACCTGGCAATGGCTTACCACTGGAACATTAAAAAAAGTAACTGAAGGCTTGATTTTGGCTGCTCAAGAGCAAGCTATTCAAACTAATTCAATCAAGGCCAGAATTGAAAAATCATCAAAGGATTCAAAATGCAGATTGTGCAAAGAAGCAGAAGAAACAGTAGATCGTATACTCAGCTTCTACAGGAAGATCACACAAACTGATTATAAACAACGACATAACAGTCACCAAAATGATTCACTGGAACATCTGTAAAAATTATCATGGGCCAGTAATGAAAAATTGGTGGGAACATTTTCTTTGTGTGATTTCAAGGCCCCCAGCTCTATAACCTCCTTGATAAACAATTCACTTAAAAAAAATAGAAAGCCTAACCACACTGCCCTTCCCCCCCAAATGTCGTATGAATTTACAGGTAGGTCTCGATTAGCGCAGATGGTGAATCCCACAAAATGGCCGCATTACTTGAATTTGCACTATTCAAAGTGATATTTCTATGGAAAATAGGGTAATTGGTTCCTGCTCAACAGAAATGGGCAATTAAAAATTTTAAACGTAACTTTTTATATGTATATTAATGAAATATTACTGAAATATTACAGTAAAAGATAAAAAGAATATGCTTATAATTTAAATGTATTGTTAACGCCACAGAATAGTTATAGAAAGCAAAATAAAAGCAAAAAAAATTCTAAATATTGTTCCTAAAGGTAAGCTTACAGTGACAAAAACTTCTTTATTGTCTCTCAAAATATTTTAGCAGCGTAGATTGAAGCGTTTTCTCCTCCTTTAAATCTTCATAGATATGCTGGTAGATGCAGAGTACTTTACACATCTCTGTGAATTTGCAGGCTTCGATTGAGTTTAGGGTCAGCATCCGTAATTTTTTGCTTTGCGACTTCTACAGCTCGAAATATATCTTCAAATTCCTTGAAAGTGAACTCCTTTGCTTGCACATTACTGCTTTCCTCTGACAGAATTTTCTTTTTTTCCATTTTGCACACACAAAGATTAGCAGAGCTAAAACCGCAACCGCAGCTATGCATGCACTACCCTCAATTGCATTAACTGAGTTTCGGGTCGCATTAAACGTGACCTGCATCAATTTACAATTCACACTAAATTGATCATCGCATTATTCAAACTCGCACTAATCGCAACCTTCCTGCACATAAAGTAATATTCAACACCGGCCTCCCCATGGGGATGTTTTGCCAGTGCAACACCATTTTTATGAAGCTCGTGCTTCCGGTATGCGAGAACTTTAAATGAGGACGGGCGTAGCTAATAAAAGAAGGCGCCGCCGCTCGCTGCGGCTGAAGCCTGCGTGATGCAGCCGCGCCGCTCCTCGGGCTGCCCAAGACCCGGTCTTTCACAGCCTTTCTCCCGCTGCCACCCAAAGGCTCCGGAAAGGGGCCCCAGCCACGGGCCTCCCAAGAGCCCTCGTGAGCCGGACCTGCGGCCCTGGGCCTGAGGAAAGCCGGCCTCGCCAGGATCCGGGCGGGGACCAAACCAGCAGGCAGCCGGGAGGCCAGCGGTCGGAACGACACGTTCCGGACCGAGCGGCTACCGACCACGGCCGCTGCGCCCCGCGCAGGCCGGAACCAAAGTCGCCGGGCGAGTCAAAGCCGGCAGCAACCGCCCGGGGGGCAGGGACCCCCTTTTGCCCGCAGCCCCACCGTCGTCCTCCTTCCCGGACGTCTTCCTCGCCCCCCGCGTCCTTCCGGGGCTCTGGCGCTCCTCGGGGAAGGCGCGGGCGGGCCGGGAGCATCTCTGACGGCCGCGCCACGGGTTTCTCTGCGGCAAACGCCCTCCGGCGCAAGCTGCGGCTGGTGCGTCGGTCTCGGGGAACGGAACAGGCTGTCGCGCGCTTTTCAGGCTCCGCAGAGGCGCTTTGTCCCGGAGGCCCCTCCCTCTCCCCCGCGCCGGTCCCCTTTGCGGGCTTCGCGGGGAGGCAGAGGCGAAGCTGCGGCCGGGACGGAAGGCCCGTCCTCTTTGGCCCCTGGCCCGAGCAGCCTCTTCCCCCCGCTGCCCGGGGCGTTGCCTCCACGCCCCTTGGCCTGAACTGGCCTCGCGGGAGGGGCCGGGCCGGGGGTTCTCGACGGCGGGTCCAGCAGGGCCCGCTGACAACCTCCCAGGGGAAGGCGGGGAAGGAGACCCCCTTCTCACCCCTTTGGCGGCCTCAGCCCTGCTCTCCCCGGGAAGGCTGGACCGCGCAGCCCGCGGTAGGGGGATGCAGCCTGCCCCGCAGGCGCCGGCTTTCCAGGGACGGCCTCGGCCTGTCAGCAGCAGGCGGACCCCTGCGCAGTTTGCTGGGGAGGGCGCAGCAGCCTCGCTCCAGAGCCGCTCGGTTCGGGCGCTGCTGGGGGGGGGGGCTGCATCTGCACCCGCGTCCGCCCGCCGCTCTCCTCGGCTGCCTGCACATTTGACTCCCGCCCGGCGAGCCGGGCCCCCGCCCCGGTTGGCTGCTGGGTTAACGAAGCGCCTGCGCCCGCCGGTCAGTTGAACGACCGTCCAGGGCCGGGGAAACGGTGAGCGCTGCTCCCGGAGGGAGGGTTGCGGCCAGCCTTCTGTGCTCGCGCTGGGGCCGAGACGGAGCACCGCCCGCCCGGGGACCAGGCGGTCCGTGCCCTTGGCCTGCCTGCTGCCTGTTTCTCACACTTCGAGTTACCTGGAGCTATTAAAGAGGGACATTTCACCCTAAAAATGAGGCGCTGTCAGGGGAAATGGTGGTGTCAGAACAGGAGACGGCCCCGGGCAACAAGGAATTCCCGGAGGACTCTCCGCAGAAGTAAAGTTTGCTCCCAGCATCGGGATCTTTCAGAGGGGTTTGTCTGCGTTCCTGCGGTCTGATTCCTCCACGTTCCGATGTCCCAGGATGGTTGGCAGTCCATCCCGTTGGGCGTCGTGATGCAGGCCTGTCCCTTGGAAACTCTGCCTTCTTCTGCTTCATTTGGGTTGGGGCGGCGGCGGCGGCGGCGGCGGCGGCGGCGGCAGCAGCCTCCATTTCCTCGCCTGCGTTGCCTTATGTCAATGTCCCATTGCTCGGCCAGAAGTCGTCTGGAGTGACCGGGGCAGTCACCCTGCCGAATGCGCCGAACCCGGTGTGACAGTTAAAATGAGAGCGCTGAGTGAGTGCGTTTGCTGTCTCCAGTTCTTGGAAATAAGGAAAGCTCTGTATGTAAAAAAAAAAAAAAGAGAGAGAGAGAGTGATGTGAGTGACAGAATGGGTGGCTTTGGGCAATGTTGAGTGAGCTGCAGAAAGCTAAAAAAATTAAGCCTCTACAAATCTTTGCTTCAGCCACATTGTGATGGATGAATAATAGTGAAACTTTGGAGGATAAAGAAGGCAAGCATCAGGCAGGGGTCAACGACCCCCTCATGGCTTTGTGGGTAAGTGAACCTTCAGCTACACTGGGAGGCTGGAGTTGAAGTATTGAGAAAAAAAGAGAGACCCTTTTGTTGCTGTTTGGTGGAAAAGGGGTGAGAAGTGAAAACACAGAGGAAAGACAAAGGCAGAGAAGCTCAGGCGGTGCGCATCATCATCATCATCATCATCATCATCATCATCATCAGACTGTATGCAAACACAGCAAAAGAAAGTTCTGTCCCCCCAAAAGGTTTGCAGCTTTGGCATTAACCCCCCCCCAACCATCTGTTTCCTCCTTGGCATCATTAGTTCTGCTTGTCGGAGGGAGAGGCCAAGCCCAGGAGCCTTGAGGCTTGCGGGGAGGGTCCCTGGAGAATCTCTCCCCTCCCTG
The DNA here is from genome assembly GCA_023362775.1 of Charina bottae. Lineage (NCBI taxonomy): Eukaryota > Metazoa > Chordata > Lepidosauria > Squamata > Charinaidae > Charina > Charina bottae. The sequence continues at coordinate 1,482,802 of JALMGJ010000010.1, forward strand.
CACTTCTGGAGTCAGGCCCAGATTCTGTAGCCCCTCCCCCACCCCCCAGCACTAGGAGGGGACTCCAGGGGCACAAGTGGGCGGGTTGGGGACGCTGGGAAGAAAGAGGGGTTGCCATCTGCCCGGCAGTGCCCCTGCGGTCACGTGATGATGATTTGCAACCTTCCCTGATGGCTACCCACAAGCAAAGTCAATGGGGAAGCCAGCAGGAAGTCAGAAGTCGCAGTCATGTGATGTCCTTGCTTAACGACCTGTGGTGATTCGCTTAATAACAGTAACCAGGGACTGCTGGAACTGCTGTCGCTAAGCACCGCACTCATGTGACATCGCGCTTTACAACTGCATCACTTAGTGATGGAAATTCTGGTCCCAATTTCTGTCGTTAAGGAGGGCGACTTGTATGGCTTTGACAACTCAACCATTAGGTGGATGCACAGCTGGCTCAAGGACCATCCTCAAAGGTGGTTATGGATGGCATCAAATTGGCCTGCAGAGACATCTCAAGAGGGGTGCCACAGGGCTCCGTCCTGGGCCTGGTGCTGTCCAACTTTTTTTATATATTGTAAGGATGAGGGAAAGTTTACCAAATTTGCAGACGATACAGCACCAGGCCCAGGACGGAGCCCTGTGGCACCCCTCTTGAGATGTCTCTGCAGGCCAATTTGATGCCATCCATAACCACCTTTGAGGATGGTCCTTGAGCCAGCTGTGAGACCACACAGTGGTTGAGTTGTCAAAGCCATACAGGTCGCCCTCCTTAACGACGGAAATTGGGACCAGAATTTCCATCACTAAGTGATGCAGTTGGAAAGCGCGATGTCACATGAGTGCTCCACTTAGCGATAGCAGTTCCAGCAGTCCCTGGTTACTGTTATTAAGCGAATCACCACAGGTCGTTAAGCAAGGACATCACGTGACTGCGACTTGTGACTTCCTGCTGGCTTCCCCGTTCACTTTGCTTGTGGGTAGTCATCAGGGAAGGTTGCAAATCGTCATCATGTGACTGCAGGGGCACTGCGATGGCCAGAACTTTGAGGATCAGTCATAGGTATCACTTGTTCAGTACTGTCATAATTTTGAATGGTTGCTGAATGAGTGGGTGTTAACCGAGGGCCACCTGTAATTTGACCATTTTGTTAATAAGGATGCTATGAGAGACTGTCAAAAGCCTTGCTGAGTCAAGATACATTAGTCTACAGTAGAGCTTTCCAAACTTTTAATGTTGGTGACACCCCTTTTAGATGTACATCATTTCGTGACACAGTAATAACAGGGCTCCCCGCCCCCCGGGCCACGCGATTGGCTCCCAGGTGGAAACCCTGCCCCCTGGCCCATGCGATTGGCTCCCGGGTGGAAACCCCACCCCCGGCCCACACGATTGGCTCCTGGGTGGAAACCCCGCCCCCGGCCCACGTGATTGGCTTCCGCCTTGGACAGGGCTGGGTTGCCCCGTCCCGCCCCACCCCGCCCCGCAGCTGCCCTGCCCTGCCTCTGCCAAGAAAAGCTGCGGTCGCGAGGCGAAAAAGCCTCAGATCACCGCAAAAAGTGACGGTGGGGGGGCGCCCCAGGGTGGAAAATATCCGCGCCAATCAGCTGTGCGGCAGGGAGGAGGTGTGCCTCTGACTCCTGGCCGCACAGCTGATTGGCGCGGATATTTTCCACCTCGGGGCGCCCCCCCGTCACTTTTTGCGGTGATCCGAGGCTTTTTTGCGAGCCGGTGGCGGCCACCGCGCTTCCGGGTTTTTGCGTGCCGTGGAAGCGCTGATGGCCTGCCACTATGCGCGCTGCCACATGGCGGCGGCGGTGCGCCATCAGTGCTTCCAGGTTCTTGCACGACACACTTGGGGCCCCCAGGCGACACAGTATTGTGTCGCAACACACAGTTTGGAAAGCCCTGGTCTGCAGAATGGAAAGATTCCTGATAGGAAAGAGGCTAATGTAGCATTAATACCTAAAGAGGCACAAGACTTGACTTTAACAAGAAATGATCGACCAATATCGTTATTGACTAATAATTTTAAGCTGTTTACCACAATTTTAGCTGAAAGGTTGAAGATAATTTTACAGGACTTTATTCATGAAGATCAATGTGGGTTTTTACCTAAAAGACAATTAAGAGGTAATATTAGAAATGTTTTGGATATTCTGGAGTACTTGGAGCAACATAATATAATACCCACTATGGAGGAATGGTTGGTGAAACTGACAGAGCTCGCTGAGATGGGTAAACTGACCTCTTTGATTAGAGAAAAGACAATATCTACATTTATTGGTGACTGGAAACCCCTTATGGACTTTTTGTGTAAAAATGTAAAAGTGAACTTGTGATTTATGGTTTTGACGATTAGACAGGATAGATTATAGAAAGAAGAGAATCATTGTGTAACCTTAGAGAGAGAGGTTAAAATATAATTGTAGTTATAACTGCTGTGAAGAATATCGGAAGCTACTTTTTTGTATCTTTATATCTTTCTTTATATCTTGTTCTTTCTTTTTCTATTTTTTTCTATCTTCGTTTCTCATTGCACTTTTAGCTTTCTATGTTTTTTCTTTCTTTTTCACTTTTTCTGTTCTAATTTAGTTTGTTGTAGTTCTTATAGCCAGTGACTCAACTCCATACCTGTCACCAGCCCCCTTGTGTCTTTGGCAGCCCCTTCCCTTTGCCTGCACCCCAGGGCAGACTGTTCCCCCCCACGCCGCTGGTGCCCATAGCAGCCTCCAGTGCAGAGCTTTCCAAACTGTGTGTTGGGACACGTTAGTGTCTCGGCTGCAGTGTCTGGGTTTGTCGCGGCTGTTGCTGCCTCCGAGCCCTGACAGGATTCCGCGCAGGTCCTAGTGCCTGCCTTGTGCCTTGCTGCCTCCAAACCTGCTGTGATTCCGCGCAGGTCCTAGTGCCTGCCTTGTGCCCTGCTGCCTCCAAACCTGCTGTGATTCCGCACAGGTCCTAGTGCCTGCCTTGTGCCCTGCTGTAAGAGTGTGTCGCGAAATGATGCCCTGCTGTAAGAATGTGTCGCGAAATGATGCATGTCTAAAAAGTGTGTCACCAACATGAAAAGTTTGGAAAGCTCTGCTCCAGCGGCCAAAGGAGAAGCAGGCCGGAGCTTATCCACCGCAGCTCCGGTGTTGGGAGAAGAGGTCAAGCACAACTTTAAAACTGGGGGAACAATCAAAGACAGCTTAAGCTGCTTCTGCTGTCACGGGGGGTGAGATGGGGGCAATGGCACAAGGAAAGGGCATATCAGAGCTGTCACCAGGGCAAGTTTGTGCTGTTGGAAGATGGGCATGTTTGGAGCATGTTTGGAGAGGGATAGGACAGCTGCATGTGGGCGGGGCTGCCTGGTTGTGTGTGTGATGTCAGGGCTCAGGATGCATAAATGACTATGGCACACTTCTAGCCCACCCATGGCATGCCTTGCTTTGATCATCTTTGGACATCACAGCCTTTTGATGATGCAAGTTTTACCGCTGGTGAACTGCCACATTCTAACCATGCCCATTTGGTGGGTCTCCAAAAAGGATTGCTTTGTGTCTCTTTCTTGGCTGTGTGTAGCTTCTTCATTTACATGCTTTTTCAGGCAAGAGGAGAATTACTTGGTTTTAATTGTTGTAGAAATGAATCTCCATGCTAAATGTTGGGGGTTTTTGTTTTGTTTTTAGAGCAGCCTTCCTTCTTTTGATTCTTGAGTGATCAGCTGCAGTGGCCAATTTAGCCTAAGAAAGTAAATTAATTCTCCTGCTATGATTCCTCCAAGTACACATTCTTTATGCATTATTGAAACAGATTTATTTACACAATATGATATTTTTCATTTTAGGAAAGCAATTCCATTTCTCTCAAGATGCTGATGAACAGCAGCTGTCATTAAACTGCCTTTCCTGGGTTACTTTTCCTCCTGGCAGTCTGATAAAGACTTTCTGTCTCACTGATGAGTCACAGAATGTGGTTCTGCTCCCTCCACTGTAGCTGTAGCCAGACAAGAGCCTTTGTGCTTTCTTCACTGTAGGCCGATCTGTTTTGGTCAAGGAAGCAAAATGCCTGGCAGCCCTTGGAAGCCAAGAATGCATCTGGGCGAAAGAGCCCCAGTGGATGACCGGCTGAGGCACTGGAGTCGCTATGGGCCCCGAAGGACAGGCCTCATAGGCTGCCAGAAGAAAGAAGTGGGGGCCAAGAAAGAGCGCCGTGGACACTCATCAGCCTCCTGGCAAGGTAGGGATTTAGTGGGAATCCCATTGTGTCCCTCAAACAAGGACCCACAGAAAAGACAGATCTTTAGGAGCCAAAAGACAGAATGATGCTGAGAAAGTCATTAATCAACACCTATCCATGAATCTTTCTAATGCAAACTGGGCTTCAGCTGGGTTTCCTGGCATAACTGTTTTTTTGGGTCATCAAAATGGGTTTCAGCCTACAGACCACCAGCGACTTAGAGCCAAGGAAGCAACTGTATGGAAACACACCTGAAGCCTGGCCACTTGCCCCCAGTCTGTGCGCAGACCAACTTCCAGGTCCAAACAGGCTTATTGAGCTGAGCAGTGATGGGCTTGTGACTCACCTAAGTCCATCACTTCCCTCTTCTAGTCTGTCTTTGTACTGTATTCCCCCCCACACCTCCCAAATTGGTCTCATATACTTTTGGGCTCCTGTTGACTGATAGTCCTCAGCACCCATAAAACCAGTTTAACTGGACTAGTGTGTTCACTAGTTCCCCTTGGAGATGCAGACTTTGAGATGTGGTGTGCTTCAAGGGATGATTTCCCTTCTCCATCCAGACAAGCATCTCTCAGATGCCAAAATCCTCGTGTACCAGCAGTAGGGAGGCCTGCCAGCTGTGAAAAAACATCTGCATTATTTTCTACCTGCTAAGGCTGCTTGACTTCCATAGCTTTCATCTTATCCTGTGTCCCACTCCTTACTCCTTTCTATGGTTCTGCATCATGATAAACATTTTCTTTAAAAAAAAGAAAAAATGAATGTTTATTGTTCTGTAGGGTGTGTAGAAATTGAAGTATCCAAAAGGAACTTGTCCACTTACATTCCATATTGATGTATGTATAATTCATCAACTTTGCTGCCCAAAGGTTTCACAAGTTCTTCTGTGAGTCCGAGTGAATCTCTTGGGCAGAAAGCAGGTTTCTTTGAATTATGGAGGAGGAAATTTGCCACTCATCTTCTACTCCTCCTCTAAGAGATTTCTCTGTATTTTGCTTATTCAGAATATGATCTTTAAAAGAGAAAATGGCAGAGCCATTAGGCAGAGCCATTAGGCAGAGCCAAAATGTCAGCTTACCAACCAACATACCATATGTTGGTATGTATGGATTTTGCCAGTGGAACATGCTACCACCTTCACATATTAAAGCCTTATTTTCTGTATCCCATCAGAGAAGATTGATATTCGTGATGTGATTCAGCGTGTTGACAAAGATGTGGAATATCTAAGTGACATCAGAGAGACTATAAATAGAGAAGGAATGCTTAATGAGAGATGGAATTTACTTCTTTCCTTAATAATTTGAATTTATTTATTTATTTATCAAATTTATATGACCACCCATCTCACAAGAAATAACTCTGGGCAGCTTACAACAATCGAATAAAACAAAAATTCTATAAGAACAATCATTATAAAAATATAAAACAATCATCATAAACATTTAAAAATTATTAGAAAATTAAAACATACAATCCACAAGGCATGGAGGGAGTGAATATATCAACCACAATAGTGGAGCCATCTTAGGATGTTACCAGTTTCCTGGGACTCCCAAGCCTGGTGACATAACCAGGTCTGGAGGGCTGGCTTTCCCGGGGCATGGAGCTAACCTGACTTCGGGGGGGGGGGGGGGGAGGGGGAGAATTTTCCACAAGGCGGGCGCCACGGCAGAGAAGGCCCACCTCCTGGGACCCACCAAATGTAAGTCCCTAGCAGATGGTACCCGCAGCATGCCTAATCTGGCAGATCTAATGGGATGGGCTGATGTAAATTGGTGGAAGAATCAGAAGAAATCTTACGGTCGTTTGAAACCATCGCTAAGGAAACAATCTGATTTATTTCTGATTCATTATTTATTGTAGTTTGGTGTAGATTTTCACACAAGCAAGTGTGGCAAATGCATCTTCTGGGGCTGTTTCAGCTCAGGCGTGGCTTGCGCATTCAGCCTTTTTTAGCCTTGACCACATGAGCTTCACAGGGCTGGGCTGGGGCCACAGGTCTTGCCTAGATCTTGCTGCAGGAATTATCTGATGCCACAAGACTGATCCCACCTCTTGGGTGCTCAGCCAGTTTGCTTTTGGTTGACCTCCCACAATTCCTACTGAATAGCAATAGTGAGTAAGTTTTATTGTTGTAACCAGAGGTTATAACAATGTAACATAACATAAAATATTATAAAACAATAAGAAGAAATAGAGTAATGAAAAGAGTGTTGGATACAAAGAAGTCAAACAAGGTAAGCCAAGGCTATGACTTTAAAATTTTCTTTCTGAGTTTAAATGATGACAAAACAAAAGTAGTAACCTGACTACTAACAGTTGGAAACATATCTGACAGGAGGTAATTCCACCGTCCAAGGCCTGAGCCCTTGAATTCACCGGCCATCGACAGCCTGGCCCTGATCTCACCCTAAAACTTTCTCCAATTTTCTTCATGGAGGGTTTTGTGGAAAGTGGTAGGAAAACACAAGAGGATTGCCAGGTCACCTCTCTCTGGATCACCTCTGTTTTGTGTAAATTCCATGGATGTCATCATGTGATTTCCTTGTAAGTGATGGCCATTAGTGGACTGCTAGGACCACTGAATGGAGTAGAGCTTAGTGCAGCGGAGCAATAAGCACACACAGAAAGGAGTTTTATCTTAATAGCATTAATGAGCATGCTAGAGAGACATAGGCTATTGATCTTAAGCACATAGCCCACCCAAGCATAAAGAATTACACGCTTAGACAACTTAGTTTGAAAAGTAAGTACAAAAAGAGTTCTTACATTTATTTGGTCCAGTTACATCCATTTCAGTAGAAAATTGGTTTCAGTTCTTCTTTTCTTGTTCCCTAAACTTTGTGGACCCCTGGCCCTATGTTGCTGCCAGGGCTGCGTGGAGAAAAGGGGAAAATTCTGGAGTTGAGGCCTAGCACATGGCCTCTCCATGAAAGGACCAGCAGCTGCATGGTCCTTCTTCTCCGGTGGAAGAAAGCAAGAGAGAGAGAAAGTGGGAGGGGCAACAAGCAGCTTCCTCTAGAAGCACATAGAGAGTTTGCCTCCTAGAGCAATCACCCATATGCTAATGAGGCATGCTGATTTGCTGGAACCTCCAACAGTAAGAACCTCTTTGGAAGCACCCTGGAATGGCCACCTCCATCCATTCTAGCAAGAAAAAGCCTCTGTCCCCTGCGACATTCACACCTCGGGTTGCAAAGGGCGGGTGCTCATAAAAGGCTCTCAAGACACAAAGGCTGCTTGGTTTCCTGAGGTGGACTATGTCAGTGGTCTGTCACGAAACGGCCTTGGCTGTGTTCCTCCAAGATGGCCGTGGCATGACCCTCCCTCCCTTCTGGGCAGTAGCCTGGACAGCCCCAACTGTCTTCCCAGCAAGTCAAGCCAGACCAACTCGCCACCTCTCTCGAAGGCCACCGGTAACACCGGTAGCCATCCAGACACGCAGGACAGAGGCCACCAACCTGGTGGGGTGCTATATCTTGGGGCTGGTGTGGCACATAAAAAGGATGTTGATAAAGAAAAACATTTAAATTTTCTTCTTTCTTTCAAAAAAGAGGTGAAGGAAACGGGATGGGGTTGCTGCCAACGCTGTCACAGAAAAACTTAAATGGAATCCAAAAGGAGGGGGAAATCTCACCAGGGCACTGGGGTACCTTGTAGCTCTTAATTATAATTAAAGTAGGCACTGATCTGTGCAATTTATTAATAGACCAGCCCTGGCAGGGGAACTACTTCGACTCCCTTCCAAACAACTGTCCCCAAGCCAGCTCAGAAGCACCCTGGCTTAGTCCTATTCAAACACTGCAGGACCCTTTGCTAGCTGACTTTTTAACTCAGTGGAGGTTAAACTGAGGGTCACTGGAAGGAACTTGGCACTCTGTCCTGAGTGAGACCCTTGTCACTGCTTGGCTCCCTGATCAGCAATCTCATCAGGGATCTTGCCTGAAATATCAGTCCTGTCAAAGTCGCATCAAAGGTGGAAGGAAAGAGGAGAAGAGGACGATGGACTTGGCTGTGGTAGTGATGGGGGCACCGTTGAGAGACCTGAAGGACCAGATTAGGGACAGATCATCATGGAGGAAATCTATCTAGGTGATCTCTAAGAGTTGACACTGACTGGAATGCACCTAATCGGTCAATCAATGGGAAGAAAGAGAAGAAAGGACGATCAGCAGCTAGGTGGATGGACCCAGTTACAGCAGCAATGGGGCACCGTTGGAACACCTGAAGAACCAGGTTAGGGACAGATTCTCATGGAGGAAATCTATCTATGTGGTCGTTAAGAGTCAACACCAACTTGAAGGCACGTAATTGATCGATCTATCAAAGCTGCAGTCCTGCCTTTTCTTTGCCTCCTCTTCTTGTAGGGATGGCTGCTGTCCCTTCTTAAGATGAGGGGTGGTGCAGAGGCCTTTCCTCTTGTCAGAGAGACATGTGGCTGAAGGGCTAATGAGACTTCAAGGCTGGCTTCCTGCCATCAAGGCCAAGTGGACTTGGAAAGGCCAAGCCGTTGTTGACCAGCTGAAAATGAGGGAGGTCTGATGGAGGGTCAAGTGTCACTCCAGGGTCAGGAAGGTCCCTCTGCCAGGGAGGCCATCGCAGCTTTATTATGGGCAGGATCCGAGCGGGACACAATAAGACGGTGCTGCCGCTTTGTTAAGAAGTCATTTCGCCATTTTGTTGCTTTGCATTAGCCAGTAGCTTTTGCTGGTAATTGAGGGATTTATGTATTGTAGATTTATGTATTATTGGTGAATGCAGCCTATATTCTCTAGCTTATGGGGTGAACAGCTGTGAATCTTGGCTGGCTGCGTCTACTTCTGCAGCTGCAGAGGGATAGGAAGCACTTCTATCACCGGGTGAGGGGGCCAGACTTCTACGGCCGGCCAGGTGGGGAGCTTCTTCCTCGGCTAAATTCTGCTTTGCTGCCAGGCTTGCCAGCCATCAAGGCCCAAGCCAGAGGAGGGCGTTTCACCTCCTCCCTTCTTTGTGAAATCCCCCCCCCGCTCTAGCAGCTGGATGGAAGCAGCAGCACTGATTAATATCCTTCTGAAATTAATACTCCTAACAAGAGCTGGAAGCAGCTTCTCCAGGAAAGCAGGCGGGGATCGTCTTCCTGGTAATCCCTCCCTCTGCATTAACAGGAAAGGCCCAGGAAGGCAGTCGAGGAAGGCCCCCGCCACAAAACCACAGGGAAAAAACAAGGCAGGGGGAGAGAGGCAGGCACGAGTGCCACCATCAGTTCTTCCCCAGGAGATTTGGGATTTGGGTTGTAGAGCAGTTGCCTTGTGCACCCCCTTTGGATACACACCGGACCCTGTCATTGTTGCTGTTCGGGATGAAGAGTTGCATCGCCGCGTAGTAAAGTGTCAAGGTGGGATGTAGGGTGAGACCCTGCCCTGCTTTCCAGGGTGTGTAAGTGCAGGATTGGACCCATCCGTCTGGGTAATTTGAATTCAGCAGCAAGCTGTCTTGGAGGTCGGCTGCTGTGAGCTGCCTCTTTTCTCCGGAAACGGATGTTGTTCCCCGCCCTGAAGCAGATTCCTGAGCATGGGGCAAGGTGTTGTCACAGCTCCTTTGCAGGCTCAATTAAACCTGGTGCCAAGCGTGAGAAATGAGAGAGCTCAGTCGGTTTTTTAGAGGAAATTATTTCAGGTGTTCCGCTGTGTGTCTAATGCTGTGCTTCCTAAAGAAGCTGGATTAATTCAAATAGAAAGCAGGACATGGAGAGAGGTTTTTAGATACTGGATAAACTTAGCATGTCAAATGCAGGGATTGCCTCTGTTCAAGGGCAATTTTTACTCCCCTGGAGGCAGAAAATTGAAGACAAAATCCATCACTCTGCCTTCTCCCTGGGGGCCCTACTGGAACTGGGACTCGATCAGGCCATACTGATGCTAAAAAGGGTTCTGGAGGTAGAAGCCCAAACTGTGCAGAGAGACTCTGCCTGTGTGGCTTAGGGGGCCACTGAACCTTTGATCCACACCCTGTTGTGTTATAGCACAGCTTTCCAAACTGTGTCGCGACACAAAAGCGTGTTGCCTGCGGGGCCCAGGTGTGTCGCGTCAAAACCCGGAAGTGCTGATGGTGCGTGGCTGCCGCGCACCATCACCGCTTCCGGGTTTTCACACAGCACACAAGGATACCGCTGCCGCCACCGCTGCGGTGTGCGAAAATCTGAAAGCGCCGCAGTGGCGGCGGCACGCAAAAAACAAAAGTGGTGGCGGTGCTTCCAGGTTTTTGCGCGCCGCCGTTGGTGTGTCGCCACAGGAAGACTTTGGAAAGCCCTGTGTTATAGTGACTATTCACACTTTAGATGGAACCCCGCACAAGATATTCTCTGGTAGCCCAGGTGAACTTTACCTTAATAAAGACCCCAAAACAACACTAAAATTGGCACTTAAAACATGGGACTGTTTAATTAAAACACAAGCTAAGGAAACCGCCCCCCACTCCTGCTGTGCTGCCTCATTGGGGGGGGGCGTGTTCCTGGGAGGATGAGTGAAGAATGTTGTCGGGAGTGTCTGCCAAGAGCATATATTCCCAGCAGGGTCACCAAGGCGTGAAGGCCATCCCAGCTGCCCGGCTAAAGCCAGCAGGCCCCTATACGGGGCAGCAGCGATAGAGGAAGATGCCGGAGGCAGACGACCACTTCAGGGACAATGGCAAAGCATCGATTCATACTGCGCGGGAGAAGGCAGTGGTAAACCACGCCTGCATTTTTACCAAGAAAACCACCTGGGTAGGAAAGTAGAAGATGAGGAGGATGTAGTGCCGGGTGATGGGCCCCTCAGGTCGGATGGCACTCAACGTGCTCCTGAGGAAGAGCTGAGGATCCTTGGGGGCACTAATGGCGTTTAGGACGTGGCTGGATTAAAGCCTTCGGGACGTCTAGTTGCTGATGTTGCCATACAGGAAAAGGAAACCCAAAGCCGCAAAGGCAGAATTGCAGTAGGAACGTGGGACGTAAGAAGCAGGGACACAGGGAAGCTCAGACCAAACTAACGGCAACAGGTAGAACAACCTCCCTTAAAGTTGACAGTGAAGATACCAAAGTGGTGGAGAGCTTCTGCCTTCTGGGATCAACCCTCAGCAGTAAAGGAACCAGCAGTCAAGAAATGCAGAAATGGTCTGCTCTACCAAGCAGGATGGGAAAAGTATTGATGCTTTTGAACTTTGGTGTTGGAGAAGACTCCTGAGAATACCGTGGACATCCAAAAAAAACAAACAATTAGATCATGGGTGTCCAACCTTTTGGCTTCCCTGGGCCACATTGAGTGAAGAAGAATTGTCTTGAGCCACACATAAAATATATAATATAGTTAATGTATATATGTAATAAAACTTCATTTATTTTTTATATTTTTTATTATAAAATTTTTAAAAAGAGGGCAACGTAAAACTAGTGGGATATTTGACCTTGTTTTTGTGAAACTAATGCATCAGTGTCTGGTTTGATGAAAGTGGTTGCAATTCTCAGTGAGTTCTCAAGGTGCTCGTCAGAAATTTTAATTCTAATTTTACTCTTTGTGTGCTTCATCCTTGAAAATAGTTGCTCACAAACGTATGTGCTGCCAAAAAGCGATGTCATGAATAAGGTGTGATTGTGAAGCAAGGGATATTTTTTTCTGGGAAGATAGGTCTTATAAAAGACCAGTAGAGAGACATGATCAAATTTTACTTTGAGTTGAATGTCTGATTGCAACTCTATGCATTCCATTTGAAAATTCAGAGGTAATGTAGTTATGTTGACTGAAAATGGAGTCGAAAATATATATCAGCCTTCACGGACCATATAAACACTATAGATGCCAACATTAGCTTCACCAGAGAAGACACCAAGGACAACAGACTGGCATTCCTAGACTGTGAAGTCGTCATTGGGACCAGTGGCAAGCTAGAAATAGGGATCTACAGGAACCCCCCACACACAGATCAATATCTGATGTTTGACTCCCACCATCCACTGCAGCACAAACTAGGAGTCATCAGGACATTGTCACACAGAGCAGAAACCATCCCCACCTCCATGGATTCTAAAAAGAATGAAAATCAACAGACAAATTAACAAATTTAATAAAAGGAAAAGAAATGGGGAAGTACAATGAAACATGGGACCCCTTCATAAAATATATTCAAAAAGAATATAACATTAAATAGAGAACAAATAATAATAATAATAATAATAATAATAATAATAATAATAATAATAAAAAAGTACAAATAAAGAAGGGGAGAAGGGAAAAAAAAGAGGTATAAGAAGAGAAAAATGTAAATCAAGTATTTACAAGAATTTTTTTTTTGTTAAAAAAACTGGAAGAATTTTAATGGAGTATATGTATGTATTATGTATTATAAAACAAAGATTTAAACTTAAGATTGAATTTGATACAAATATATATATAAATAAATAATATAATGTAAGGAAAGGGAGAAAAAGAATGATAAATATATATAAAGTAAGAAGAAAAAGAAAGGATTAGGTTAGAAAGAAAAAGGATAGAAAGGGTGAAAAGGGAAAGAAAGATAGGAAAAGAAGATAGAGCAGAAGAGAAGAGAGAGAAGAGGTTAGAGAGAGAAAGAGGGAGTATGAGAGAAGATATTAGAGAGAATGAGAAGGTCAAATAAAAATAAAAAAAAAAAGAAGAAGAAGAAGAAGAAGAAGAAGAAGAAGAAGAAGAAGAAGAAGAAGAAGAAAGGAATAGATGAAAGGATAAAAGGAAGAATAAAGATGGAAGATAAAGGAAAGGAAAAGAGAGAGATGGGAGGGTTAGTAAGAGTGAGTAAGGTAAGTGAGAGAAGAGATTAGAGAGAGAGAGAGAGAGGGTTAAAAAAGAAGAAGGGAATGGATGAAAGAGAAAAGGAGTTAAAGGAAGAATCAAAAGGAAAGGAAAGGGAAAGGAATAGATAGAGAGAGAATAGGTTAGAAGAGATTGAAAGATAAAGGAGAGAAAAGATTAGAGACAAAAAAAGAAGGATACATTGTATTAAATATAATAAAAATAATTATATAAAATCAAATGTAAATATATATACATAAATGTAACCATTGTTATGTGTTATATATGATCATTGTTATGTGTTATATGTTTTGTTTATGTTTTATGTTGAATGTAATAATAAAAAATTATATCTGCAAAAAAAAAAAAAAAAAAAAAAGAATGAAAATCAGCACCTGAGAACAGCCCCGAAGGCCTGTGGATATCCAAATTGGGCCTTCACCAAATCTAAATCTACCAGACCTAAAACAGCGACAGATAGGGCTGAGACTCAGAGTAAACGAAAGAACCTGGTCATTCCCTACATGGCTGGCGTGTCTGAAAAGATAAAACGGATATTTGGCAAACACCACATACCTGTATATTTCAAACCCACCAACACACTGAGACAGAGGCTTGTACACCCCAAAGATCAAACTCCAAAACACAAGAAAAGCAATGTAGTTTATGCAATCCAGTGCAGTGAGGAGTGCTCTGAACTTTACATTGGAGAAACCAAACAACTTTTGTACAGGAGGATGGCCCAACACAGGAGAAGTAACACCACAGGACCAGAGTCAGCAGTTTATCTTCATTTAAAGGAAAAAGGACACTCATTTGAGGACATTAATGTTCACATTTTAGACAGAGAAGATAGGTGGTTTGAGAGAGGGGTCAAGGAATCCATTTATGCCAACTTGGAAAATCCTTCCTTGAATAGAGGTGGGGGCCTCAGGCACAATCTTTCTCCCATCTTTCTCCCGGCTCTGTCTTCTGTGCCTAGGAAGATTAAGACCATTTCACAAGCTCAACAGCAGCATGGTGATCTTAACGATCCTCCTTTAGATAATAAAAGGACTTAAAATAACATCTCAATATAACCATGCCCCCAGGTGTAAGGTCACACAGCTACCTAGAAACATATTTAGGATTCCCTTACCAACTTTGCTCAGACTGAAGAAGCTCCTTGGATAAGGAGCGAAATGTTTCCACTGAGAAAATAGAAATCCAGTTGACATGATTCAAGCTACAGACAATTCCACCTGGATGACTGAGAACCTTCATAGACATACCACATACCTGTATATTTCAAACCCACCAACACACTAAGACAGAGGCTTGTACACCCCAAAGATCAAACTCCAAAACACAAGAAAAGCAATGTAGTGTATGCAATCCAGTGCAGTGAGGAGTGCTCTGAACTCTACATTGGAGAAACCAAACAACTTTTGTACAGGAGGATGGCCCAACACAGGAGAAGTAACACCACAGGACCAGAGTCAGCAGTTTATCTTCATCTAAAGGAAAAAGGACACTCATTTGAGGACATTAATGTTCACATTTTAGACAGAGAAGATAGGTGGTTTGAGAGAGGGGTCAAGGAATCCATTTATGCCAACTTGGAAAATCCTTCCTTGAATAGAGGTGGGGGCCTCAGGCACAATCTCTCCCCCATCTTCCTCCCCGCTTTGTCTTCTGTGCCTAGGAAGATTAAGACCATTTCACAAGCTCAACAGCACCATGGTGATCTTAACGATCCTCCTTTAGATGAAAAAAAGGACTTAAAAAAAACAAAACAAAAAAACATCTCAATATAACCATGACCTAGCCCCAGGTGTAAGGTCACACAGCTACCTAGAAACATATTTAGGATTCCCTTACCAACTTTGCTCAGACTGAAGAAGCTCCTTGGATAAGGAGCGAAACGTTTCCACTGAGAAAATAGAAATCCAGTTGACATGATTCAAGCTACAGACATAGTGTCTTAGTATTTGTCTCGACAAAAAAGTACTCATCTGTCCATTTTTCGTTGAATACTCTTCCTTCATCCGCGATTTTTCTTTTTTTCTTTTTGTTTTTGGGTTCTTTTTTCTGTTGAAGCGACATTGAAGCCATGCTGAAATAAATTTATTTAGGAATAAATATTTTTTTTAAAGAAATAACACAACAAGCTCATTGTAAATTGTTAGGCAAATAAACAAAGCAAAGTTTAATAACCAAATAAGAAAACTTACATGTCTACTTAATAATAATAACAATAAACGCCTGTCGTCACAGAACACATGTAGGTAGGTTGAAATATTATATATAACGCCAAGTCGCCACAAGCTGATGTGTGTAGCAGGCGGCGGCGTTAGCACTGCACTGCCCCCTCCCCTACACAGCGTTCCATTGTTTCTACCTACGCAGTCCACGCTTGAGCACCACGCAATCGAGTCACGAAAAAAATGGCAAAATAATGTTAAAAGTTTACGATTTTTGGGGGCTGCATTACTAGCTGTTCAGGGCCGCATGTGGCCCGTGGGCCATGGGTTGGTCATGCCTGAATTAGATCATCAAGCAAATCAACGCAGAGTTCTCACTTGACACATAAATAACCAGGCTCAAATTATCCTACTTTGGACACATTATGCAAAGACCTGAAGTAGCTCACTGGAAAAAGCTCTACAGGTAGTCCTCGTTTATTGACCACAATGGGGACTGGCAACTAGGGCGTTAAGCAAAGCGATTGCTAAGTGAAACTGCAACTGTGCTTAGAGAACTTTTTTGCATGGGATGAAACAGGAGTTTGCCACTAACCGCCAATATGGTTGCTGAGTAAAACAATCCTCCAGCAATAGATAGATAGCAATAGACCTTAGTAAAAGGTGGGATAAAAAATTAAATCAATAAATACTTCCTGCCCTCTCCCCTTGTCCAGTGGTGGCCACAAATTCTAAGCATTTCCCTGCCACCGTGGCTGCCAAGTAGCCAAGCCTGGGCCTGTGCTTTGTAGGGTGGGGCTCTGATCAGAGCAGATCTGAGCACGGAAGCCCCTCCGCAGACCTTCCGTGCAGGCTTCGCCTCCTTGACCCGGGTCTCCGTGGGTCCCAGGGCTCTCCTGATGCCCAAGCAGAGTCTTTGGCTCTGCTTGCGCCTTGCCTGAGGGATTCATTGCTGCTGTAACAGCTTGGAAATGGCCTTTAGTTTGCCTGTTGCCCCAGCCAAGAAGCTCCGATCTGCTGCTGCTCTATGAACAGTTTCAAGTTTCTTTGAAAGACAACAATTGACTTAAAACTGGGATATAAATGCAGGAAGTAAAAAAATAAGAATAAACACTTAAATTTCTAATGTATTTAACTCTGTAAGACCAGATGAGTTCTAAAGTCCAACTTTGCAATGTTTGAACAAGTTAATTAAGGTTAATTGGTACAGCTTTCTAAATATTTTCCAGCTATAAATGACAAAGGCTACCTAGTATGATGGGAATCTCAGGGATCAGGCTACATACAGCTGAACCTTCGCAAAAGGACACGTGCGTATAGGCCAAGCATAGAATGTCTGAGGGAATCTCCCAGGGAAATGGCTGAGATTTTTTGGGTAGCCCCATTTTGGGTGAAGCAAATATTTTTAGTATCCTAAGTAGGAATGTTAACTAATGCTGTTTAGACACTACATGTGCCATTAGACTAACACAATTTGTTCCATTTTGCGTGGAATTATCTGTTTATTTCTGTGATAAAGTTTTGATTACTTTCCTTGTTTCATTAATCTTCATTCATCTAATTATTTGCTCAATCTTTTTAATCACCGCTTTAAGTGGAAAGCCAGCATGCCAGCGTTCAGCAGGAGTTGCTCGTTCTGCCGAAGATGGTTCTACGGCTGATGGTTTGTTTCTGGCCAGGAAGGAGCAGCAGCTGATCATCTGGGAAGCCTCTGCTCTGCCACACTTTTGGGTGGTGGCACACGATGGCAAGGGCTGCTCAGAATCAGAGGACCGAGGGAATGCGCAGCAGTCCCTGCATCTCAAACCTGGATCAAGAAATTGGGCATGTGGGAGATGCAGTTTGGGTGATGTTGCAAGCAGAGGCTGTAACTGGTGTATTTTTGCCTCTGGTTCTCTGTTGGGAAACAGAGGCAGGCCTGCACTCCAGGTTCTTTGTTCCTATGCATGTTCTGTAAAAAGGAAACAGCCAGTCCTTCCCCCCCTTAACCCTTGAGGAAGCGGGGATGGAGGAGTGCCTTCCCTCCCCAGCTCCTCTTGATACCTTGCCCATTCTTTCATCAATCTCACAATCTAGTTGAATCAGAGGATCCAATCCTGTCACTTTCTTAACGTCTCAGTCTGTTATGCAACACCTGGTGAAGATCTGGTGGCTTGATTGTATTAGTGGCATGCCGCATCGCTCAAGTACATAAGACTGCCTTCATCTGCAACTTTAAAATGCATGTATTTGGCAACAGGCAGGAGCTATGGCTGCCAAAAATGGGAGCAAAGGCATCCAGAGAAAAGGAAACAACACAAATGCAAAGAAAGAAAATTAAAGGAATAGCGCCATGAGGATGAACTGAAGCACTGCCGTGTCTTCTCCAGGCACAGGGTCCTCCCATAATGCTGGAGTTGATCCTGTCTCTGCTTTGCGTGTCCAATTCAAGAGAGCTTCAGGCAAGACAAGGTTTGTAGAGGAGAAACTCACCCAATTGCTTATGGCCAAGCTCTGCCAGTCACTGTGATGATATTTCTTTAAGACTATGAAGTGGAATAAAATCTAGGACATGACCAAGGATCGTGAAGTGAAGTAAACTCTAATTTTTTTTTATTCACAGGCAGATTCATGATTATCAGGATATCCTAGACACCATAGTTCCTTCTTGCCATTGCCCCATCATGAATAACAGCTATCTAGTAGGTCAATTTATCTTAACAGAAGGTTAAAAAGGACATTTTATAATCTGAGGAAAATTACAAATCACCATACAAATCACCATACAAATATTATTATCAGTAAAAGTAAGAGCTGAGATTTTTGCACACATATGCAAAATTCAACAAAAAGTCACAATCAGGATTAATTATTTGATATCCTGAATGTTCTTTATTAGGTATAGGCTAGATGGCCTGACAACTGGAGGCTCAAGAATTGTACTCAGTGCTTCTCAGTCATTCCTCACTGGACTGGAGCAAATATCATGGGGACCGTCACAAGGTTCCGCCCACGTCCACTGCTCCTCCACACACTTAACTGAGCTGGACGAAGAGGTGGAGGGACTGTGAATCAGATTCACAGATGACATGAAACTAAATGGAGTAGTTTATTCCCCAGAAGACAGAAATGAAATTCAAAATGACCTTGATAGGTTAGAGAAATTGGCTGCAAGCAATAAAATGAAATTTATCAGAGACAAATCCAAAGATCTTCACTTAGGAAACTAAAATCAAGTGCACAGGTAAAGCTTTAGTATATCTGGCTATACCTGGCACAGTTAATAGTATTTGTGAACAAGGTTTTGAGTTGGCAGTGTGATATGGCTGCAAAAAAGGCAAATACATTTTTAAGCTGCATCAACAGCGGCATTGTTTCTAAATAAGAGTTCTTTTACTCTGCTTTGCTCAAATCTCACCCCAAGTCTCATGTCTATTCTGGCCTAACAAAGGTTCAGAAGAGGTTCAGAGAAGAGCAACAAGAATGATCAGGAGACTAGACAGCAAGTCCAGTGAGGAAGTAGGACGATCTAGCCTTGAGAAGGCACTCAGGGGAACTGGCTTAAACAAAGAAGCTTATCACAAAGAAGCTTCAACAGCAGATGCGTTTCCCTGGTGAGGCCATGGTCCCCTACACTGGATGTGTTTAAGAGGAGGCCAACCAGCCACTGAGCAGGAGGGAGCCTGTAATTCAGATTCCTGCACAGAGCAGAGCATGGAGTTCCTGAGCCTAAATGGCCTCTCCCAACTCTGGGATTCTGTTATTTCTGAAGCCCATTTAGCAGTCTGTTAGAACTACTGAAATGGAGCACAGCAGCTAAACTCGTGTACAGAAAAAGAATATTGTTTAAAAACAGAGCCCATGAGCATATTAGAGAGATCCAGGTTAGTCTTACACCTTTAGCCCACCCAAGCATAAAGAAATGCACACATAGACATGGCAGGTATGAAAAGTAAGTACAAAAGAGTCCTTACGTTTATTCATTGCAGGTACAGCATTTTCGGTAGATAAATGATGTTCAATTTCTTCTTTCTGTTCCCTAAACTTAGTTAACTCTTGCCCCTCATTGCTGGCAAGAGATGCGTGTAGAAAGGGGGAAAAATCTCCTAGGCCCATCCATGGCCTAAGATGGAGCAGCACACAGCTGTGTGCTTTGCTCCCAGTCAAAGGAGGAGAGAGAGAGAGAGGAAGTGGGACTGGCCACAAACAGCTTCCTCAAAAAGCATGGAGATCTTGCATCCTAGAGCAGCCATCCATATGCTGATGAGGCATGCTGGATTTGCCAGAATCTCCAACAATTTCCTCTCGTCTTTAATTCTGGCAACTTTATCAGCATTTTGAAAGAGCAGTGCAAAGTAAGCCAATTTGCTGCAGAGTGCATAATTTGCAAAAGGTTCAATCTTCCTTGGCCTCTGCTCAGAAAAAGATCCAGTTTACTAGAGATGCACCAGAGACACCACTGGAAATCAAAGAGGACCCGTGATCTTTCCAAACTGTAGGTTATTCCCATTACATTTCTGATGATAGACCTTTATCCTGGTACAGATATCAGAAAACGTTGCACTGATATTTTAAAGTCCACATTTCAGGCTTGGAGGGAGTCCTCTTACAATGGTTCACCCCCCTTGAGGCTGCTTTACGAAGCTCCCCGGGCTGCTGGAGGGGCCAAGGACACCGTGAGAAGGACCTGAAGGGTGCCTGCCCATGCGCATGTAGGAGTGATCATTCTGGGTTACCATCTGTTACCACCAGTAGGGGAATGCAATTGAATGCATTTTTACTTATTAAATTTAGATTATATTTTATTATGGGGGCGCGGTGGCTCAGCGGGTTAAACCGCTGAGCCGTTAGTCTGCCGACCATAAGGTCGGCAGTTTGAATCCACGTGGCGGGGTGAGCTCCCGTCACTAGCCCCAGCTTCTGCCCACCCAGCAGACCGAAAGCCATTGGCAAGTAGATGAATGGGGACCACTCACGTGGGCCAATTTGCTGGCGTCCTTTTCGGAGGTCACCCTCGGCCCAAGAAGAGCTGGTTCCCGTAGATGGCGACGGAGGACGGCAGAGGACGGCGGATCCCGAAATAACAACTTCCTGGACGTCAGCAGCCGGCTCAGAAGCAAAGGTTCCTGGGACATGTAGTCCGACCTGCGGATGAAGAGCCGGTTCCCTCACCCCCTCCCTAACGCGCGGGTAATATATATGCTGTATAATATAATATAATATAATATGTACAATATGAATGTAAGCCGCCTAGAGCCCTCCGCTTAGGGAGGGGATAGGCGGGGTATAAATACAATAATAAATAAATAAATAAATAAATAAATAAATAAATAAATAAATAAATTATTTTTTCCCAAGGGACTCAAAACTATATCCCTCACACTCTTGCTTGCTTGTAGCCCCCAAAAAAGGGGTGGGTGGCGCCACTTGCCTGCAGGGGCTTGGATTCTGGAAGCCAATTGTCAGCCTCCCAGGTAGACCAGACAGGAAACATGACCAGATGAGCTAATTCTACTTTAAGGCTACATTAACAGAATCTTGCAAGTCTGAAAGTACGAATCTCCTGCCATCTCCTTCACAACTTGAGAAGCTAAGGAGGTTCCTTTCTGAGCCTCTTTCTCCTCTCATTATGCAGCTGTGGGCTATGCTCCCTCTTATCTGCCCATGTGATGGTCCCGGATGCTACATCTCAATAAAGGCTCCTCACGCAGAACTATGCGGAATGATATTTAATAAGGAAACCTGCAAACCCTAACATCAGTGAAGATCTGAATGCCCCTTCCCGCCAAACAATTGAGTTTTATGAGGTTCCCTCCCCTTAGTTCAGCTCGTGCTGTCAATGATGTCAGTTTCCTTCTTGGCGCCTCTCCTGTCTCACCAGTGAATGATTGTGGTACTTGATACTGAAAGGTGTTAATGATCGGCCTCCGTCTGAGTGCATTCCTCCTCATTGTCTTCGGTGGCTGGTACCTCGATGTGTATTGTCTGGCGTATGTGCCTGGGTGGAAGGTTCTGATGGGGAACCTTACATGCCGCTCCTCCAAAATACCTTACAATCTAAACTACAAGATATAAACTAATACAAACACTAACACAAACAGTAACAGAGATAAAGAATTAATAGCGGGTTACTTCCTGGTATGCTGCTCCTGAAACGAGAGAGAAGAAGGAATTTTTTTTAAAGTAATCACCAATACTACAAGATAAATTCATTTGGGTTTATCTGGCCATTTGCGATGGAACTGGGCGATCAGCTTCGGAGCAGAGACATGGTGTCGATCTACCCATTCATTGAAACTGGGGGGTAGGTGATTCCAGCGTACCAGATACTGTAAGTGCCCTCTGTAGCGTCTGGAGTCTACAATGCTGTGAATTTCAAAATGTTGTTCCCCCTTTACTGTTAGTGGGGGGGGGGTTTCTGGTGGCACCGGGTGCCATGTTTCAGATTGCTTATAAGGTTTTAATAAGCTAATATGGAACACAGAATATACTCGGCAAAAGTTTTTTGGTAATTGTAATTGCGCTGCAACAGGATTGATAACTTTCACTATTGGGAATGGTCCTAAGTATTTTGAACCCAATTTTTTGGAGGGCTGGGTTGTGCGGAGATGTTTCGTGGACAAGTAAACTTTTTCTCTGACCTGTAGCTGCCATTCTGGGGACTGTTTACGATCGGCATATTTTTTGTAGGAGTCCTTGGCATTTTGCAAGGTTTGTTGCATGATAGGCCAATTAGCTGTCAGTTTGGTAATCCATTCCTCCGCTGACCCTGAGACTTCTGTGGAATTGACACATCTCTGGTTCGGTCCAGAGGGTAATTCAGGGATTGGTATAAATTCTTGTCCTGTGGCAATTTTAAATGGGGAGAACCCTGTAATTTGGTGCACTGCATTGTTATATGCCACTTCTGTGAAAGGTAATAGATCCACCCAATCATCCTGTTGGTGAGAGATATAGCACCTTAAGTATTGCTCAAGTACCGAGTTCAGTCGTTCAGTTGATCCATCCGTATTCGGATGAAACACAGAGCTTAGTCCTTGCTCAGTGCCAATTAATTTCATAAAAGTTCTCCAGAATTTTGAAGTAAACACACTGCCTCTGTCGCTAATGATTCTTTCGGGGACCCCGTGTGGCTGATATATGTGTTGCACAAAGAGTTTGGCTAGTTGGTTTGCTGTAGGGATACCTTTACAGGGAATGAAATGAGCCATTTTGGAAAATAAGTCCACTACTACCCAAATTGCTGTTTGTTTTTTACTCTCTGGTAGATTGTTGGGCAAGTCGTTATATATTCCTTGATGTCTTTTCTAATTGTTGGCCACCAAAATTGACATCACACTAAATGCAAAGTTTTTATAAATCCAAAGTGGCTAGCAGTCTTATTATCGTGGCAATTTTCTAGCACTCGCTTTCGCAAGCTTATGGGGATATACAAAGTGTTGTCTTTCCTCCACAACCCATTCAGTTATTTCAAGGAGTCTTTATTTGTTAGCCACCAGGGGTCGGACAGCGTGTCCGTTTTTAGTTGGGTTTCTAAAGTGGTTTCTGTTTCACTGGAGTGCTTTTTACTTTGCGAGTGACTGCAACTCGTCCACTGTGAATTTTCGGACCATTTCCTGGGTCTACTCCCTCAGTCGGTTGATTTAATTGTTGGGGGGACATTATGGTGTCTGTAATCACCTCCCTTTGGTAATCATGTTGAGGTAATTGTGATAGTGCATCTGCTAAAAAGTTTTTGTTGCCGGGTGTATGTTGCAAGGTGAAATTGAATCGGCTGAAGAATTCAGCCCAGCGTATTTGCTTCGGATTCAATTTCTGAGGCTCGCGCAAAGCCTCTAGGTTTTTATGGTCTGTCCAAACTACGAAGGGGTGAGGGGACCCTTCTAGTAAATGCCTCCAGGTAGTGAGCGCATGGCGGACAGCAAATGCTTCTTTCTCCCACACATGCCATTTTTTCTCTGTGTCAGAGAATTTCTGTGAGATGTATGAGCATGGTCTTAGTTGGTTTTTATCATCCCACTGTAATAGCATGGAACCCAATGCCATATTCGAGGCGTCTGTTTGTACAATGAAAGGTTTCTCTGGATCGGGGTGTTTTAGGATAGGCTCTTTGGTGAAAAGCACCTTGAGCTGTTGGAATGCAGTTTGGCACTCCGGAGTCCATTTGATTTTTGCCCCTGGTTTTTTCATTGCCACGGCTTCCCCTTGTTTCCCCGTTTTTAATAAATCAATCAGGGGTAAGGCGATTTGGGCAAAATTGGGGATGAACTGGCAGTAGAAGTTTGTGAATCCCAAAAATGATAGTAGCTGTCTACGGGTTTTGGGGGGTTCCCACCCCACTATGTCCTTGACCTTTGCAGGATCCAACTCAATTCCCTGATTGGATATCCAGTATCCTAGAAAGTCTATTTTTTCCCTGTGAAACTCGCACTTGGATAGTTTCACATACAATTGGGCTTTCAATAGTCTTTCTAACACTTCCTGCACTAATTTCATGTGTTCCTCCAGAGTCTCGTTATAAATCAAAATGTCGTCTAAGTATACAATGACGCCTTTGTATAAATATTCATGGAGTACCTTGTTAATTAATGCCATGAATGCTCCAGGCCCGCCTGAAAGCCCAAACGGCATCACGCGGTATTGAAAGCAACCCAATTGACATTTAAAAGCAGTTTTCTATTTGTCCCCCTCCTGAATGTGCACTCTGAAATATGCCTCTCGCAAATCCAGTTTCGTAAAGATCTTCCCCTTTTCAAGCTGTGCAAGCATGTCATCCATTAACAGTAGGGGGTATTGATTGGATATGGATATAGCATTTAAGCTGTGGTAATCCATGCACAGCCTTAACGAGCCATCCTTTTTTCGAAACAGGACGGGTGCTGCCAAGGGGGAGGTGGATGGTTCAATGAAACCTCATTTTAGGTTTTTATCAATGAACTTCCTTAATTCCTGTAGCTCTTTATGGGTCATGGAGTAAACTTTTGCCTTGGGGAAAGCTGCTCCAGGTATGATTTCAATGGCACAGTCCCTGGTGCGGTGGGGGGGGGCGTAATTGATCAGACTCAGTTTCATCAAAAACTGATTTTACTGCTATGTATTGTTCGGGAATTCCCACCTCTTCACCAACAGTGTCCAGCTCCCAATCCTCCATGCCTAAAGCCCCCACTTCTATTTCAGTGCTTGAGTCCTCCACTGGGAATTCCCTATAACTGCCATCTGCAAATTGTAGTTCCCCCGAGACCCATCAATCAGTGGGTTTCACTCCCATAGCCACTTCAGCCCAAACACCATTGGTTGGTGAGCAATAGGTGCTACAATAAATTGTAAGGTCTCTTCGTGTGTCCCGATTTTCACTTTGATGGGCTCGGTGTAATAATTTACTGGTCCCCCTTTCATGCTAGACCCATCCAATTGGCAAAAAAATGATGGGTATTTTAAGTTTAAACAGTTTTGGTCCTAATCCGGTTGCTATTGCTGGATGGATTAAGCATCTGGAGCACCCAGAGTCCGGCATTGCCCTTAGCCCTGCTTGCTCCCTTCCATCCCCTGTTTCGATAAGGATTTTTATTTGCAAAGTTGGATAATCATCACTTACCCAGTGGTTAGTGTAAAAAGGTAAAGGTTCCCCCCGCACATTTGTGCAGTTGTGTCTGACTCTAGGGGCTGGTGCTCACCTCCGTTTGTTAGCCGAAGAGCCAGCGTTGTCCGAAGATGCTTCCACGGTCATGTGGCCGGCATGACATGCACGGAATGCTGTTACCTTCCCACCGAAGTGGTACCTATTAATCTACTTGCATTTGCATGTTTTCGAATTGCTAGGTTGGCAAGAGCTAACTGGTTAGTGTGCCCGCTGCTAAATGCCTGTCCCCCGGCACACTTTAAGGCAGGCAGTTGGCGTTTCCTGCCGGCATGAATTCAATATCTGAAGAGTCGCTCTCCTCATCATGGAAACATTGAGATCTCTGCTCCTCCATGGCTGCTGCCGCTCCCTTGCGCTTTGTGAGCGAGGCTTTGTCCTCCCTGTTCTCAGGAGTTTTTTTGGGGGTTGTTGTGGATTGTGGACAATTGCTGATGCAATGTCCTTCCTTCCTGCGTTGAAAGCATAATCTATCTTTGGTCCATCTCTCTTTCTCCTCTTCCCAGGCCCTTTGTTTGGTTTCCCGTCGCATGGGAGGCACCTAGGTTCCCGGCCTCCTTCGCATGGTGTGGAATTGTCTAATAGTCTGAATTTGTAATTTGGTGTTATCCACTTTTCCCGCTAATTGTATCCACTAATCTAAGGTTTTGGGGTCACCCCTCCCCAGAGCGAGTTCCACGAGATCCTGTCTCAGTCCATTTTGAAAGTATTCAATTTGGAATGGCTCAGGCCAATTGGGTAATTTGCTCAAGATTTTCTTGAACTCCATGGCATATTCTGCCACAGTTCTACTCCCTTGCCTGAGATTCTACTCTAGCAGACATTTTAGACAAAGTGTCCTCAAATCGCTTGCGTAGAGCGAACATAAATGCCCCAAAATTTTGCAGTTCTTTAGCCCTGGAGTCATGCATGAGCACTAGCCAGTCTGCAGCCTCCCCTTCTAAAAAGCTTGACACATACCTCACTTTGGCGTCCTCATTAGGGAAGCAAGCCTCAAATTCCCCCATAAATCCCCTCACGTGGGTCATAAAACAAGCTAGTTTCTTTGGGTCCCCGTTGAATCTCATCTTCAATTTGCTTACCCCTGATGGTTTGCATATAGGGGTAGGGGCTCCGATCCGGAACTGGGGTGGGTTGGGTTCGAGTCGAGGTCCTCTGGCTCGGACTCTTCTTCTTCTTCCTCGCTTTCATTTGTGGATTCGTCCTCCGGTTCGATGACAGCGGGGCTTGCCGGTCTCCGTTTCTCTGTTGGTCCCTCTAATTTTTGTAAGATTTTGTCCATTACTATTCTCATCGACTCCAACTGTTGGCTCACTGTCTCTAGGTCATGGTCCAAATGGGACATCTTTTCCTCGATGGTGCTCATGCGTTGGGACTGGGTGATGCGTTTTGTAGTGCGTTTCCCACCTTTAACATCCAACCCACCTCCGATTCCAAAAGACCACTCTGCCTGGTTTTTTGGAGTCCGCTCCCATGGTGTGGTCACCTCGCCCCTGCCAGTTTTGTGTGTCTGCAACTTGCGCTTTCTCCGGCTCCCTTTGGGTGTGAATGTCACCGTTCTTTCCTCTTTCGGGATTGCTGAAGCCCCTTGGAATGAGGTTGCCGCATTTTGGGTTGGGGTGGTGGATCTCTCTGAGTCGTTGTTGGCTGACATTGCTTGCTTAGTTGTGGTTGCATCTATTCTCAACCGAAAACTAGCCCGAATTTGCAGGGTTGTTTCAGGGAAAAATCAACCAGTGTTGGTGATTCAGATCTTTCTGTGATGGTCCTTGGTGCTACGTCCCAATAAAGGCTCCTCACGCAGAACTATGTGGAATTTATTTATTTATTTGTCTTATTTATACCCCGCCTATCCCCTCCCTAATGGAGGGCTCTAGGCGGCTTACAACATCAGTACATATTAATTATACATCATATATCATACAATTTTTACCGGAATGATCTTTAATAAGGAAACCTACAAACCCTGACATTGGTGAAGATCTGAATGCCCCTTCCCGCCAAAGTTTTATGAGGTTCCCTCCCCTTAGTTCAGCTCGTGCTGTCAATGATGTCAGTTTCCTTCTCAGTGCCTCTCCCGTCTCGCCAGTGAATTATTGTGGTACTTGATACTGAAAGGTGTTAACGATCGGCCTCCTTTCTGAGTGCATTCCTCCTTGTTGTCTTCGGTGGCTGGTACCTCGATGTGTATTGTCTGCCGTACGTGCCTGGGTGGTTCTGATGGGGAACCTTACAGCCCGTTCCCTAGGCAGCGTCTCTTGGCCCATTCTCCCAAGGTCATTCCCATGTACCATTACACCATTACACCACTGCCTGGCAGTTTGAAGGTGAAAAGCTGGATGGAGATGAGCCGAGGCGTCTGACTAAAGCCGGAGGGAGCTCTTACTATGCCAGCTTCCCAAGCATTTGCCTTGCTCCCTTCCCTTCCCTTCCCTTCCCTTCCCTTCCCTTCCCTTCCCTTCCCTTCCCTTCTCCTGATGAGCCACTGCGCATGCTCAGGCCTCAAATTCATGAACTAAAGGAGTGCAAGATTGGCCCTGGTGCAACATTTCCATGCAACACCATTTCCAGCCTCAGATCCTCCAAAGCAGGAGCTTCCTGTGGAAAATGGCCGACTGAACAACTTTGCCTGTGAGCTCCATGGGCAGAGCTGGCAGTGTGGTAGGTTTTTTTGGGCACAGACAGGTTTTTCTGTAGCCCCAAGTGTTTTTCCGGATTAAGGAAAACGCTGAGAATCAACCCATTTGTCCTCCAGATGGTGAGTTGTAGCCAGGAGATCGTAGACAGCGTCTGCGACCGAGCGGTAAGACTACACTGGGAGGCTGGGATTTAATCTTGTTCTAATCCACGTTTGCATTCCCTTATTAAAAAGGGAAATAAGTCATCGCCTTTCCATATCTTAAACACCCAATTTGTTTTTTTAAGTTTTGTATCTTAAGAGAAGCTTTTTACAGTAAGAAAAAGTGGAATCTCTTGGTGGTTATAGTTATTTTTGGAGATTTTTAATTATATAAAAAAAAGTTTTGGCTTTTCTCCCCATCTGGGTTATATTCAGAGCTGTAACATTGCCTTTCCATTATCTATGTTGCTAAATTCCAAGGTTGAAGTTTTTTCTCTCTACACACTTCTTATTTTAAATTTTAGGCTTTCTGTTTACTTTTTTCCACTGTCTGCTAGTATATTTTCTTTGGTTAATTTTGGATTAATTCATTAACCTTTATTTCTGTGAGTTAACTTTTTAGGGTGTGTTATAATTTACTGTTTGAACAATGGAAGAGTTTAAAGAAGATCTCAGAGAATTACATTGTCAGCAAGAAGATATAATTTCAAAGAGTTGTCAAACCATTATACAGACTATTTGGGACATTCGAGATGGGATTTTACTTAAAATGCAACAACTATATGAAAATACTATGATAGAAGAAGAAGAAGAAGTTAGAAAAGATGGTGTTTTTACTGTTGTGGGGGAAAATGGAAAACTCTCAGCTGAAAACTCTGGATTGGTGTTTATGAGATTAAAACGATAGTTTAACTTTAGGACTGCAAAAGGAACTGCCAAGCGGGGGAAATGTTATGACTTTTTCAATCAATGTTATGGGAAAGAAGAGTATGTTATGTGGGAGTTTTTTTTCTCTTTCGCTGGAAAGTTTGTATTTTTTGAAGCTATTGGACTGTTAGGAAAAAAATGCTGTTGGTGTAAGGGTGAAATATCTGGATGCCCTGGTATATTTTGAGGAGGGGTAAAAAATTAAGAATATTTAATTGGACTGATAATGAGGTTAACATGATTTACAGGATTTTTGATTTCTAAGACTTAAAAGATATTGACAAGTTCTGGTAATATTTTATATTGTTTTTAAGCATAATTAGGATTAAGATTGTTAACTATAAAGGTAGACAATTTATAAAAATTAAGAATATTTAATTGGATTGATAAAGAGACTAATATGATTGTTTTATAGGGTTATAGATTTGTAAAACTTAAAGGATATTGATAAGATATTATAATGTTTTATACTGTTTTTGAGATCTAATAGGGTTAAGACAATTTAGGCAGACAATTTATTTGTTTCTATAATTTGATGTTTATTGTGTAGACCAAGGGTCGGAAATGGCGGCTCGCGAGCCAGATGCGGCTCTTTGGCCCCTTGAGTGTGGCTCTTCCGCAGCTGAACTCACCCCCGCCCCTTCCATGTGATAGGCCCCCGCCCGCAAACCCCGCCCCCTGGCTCTCGCACTGAGCGAGGCCCGGTGCGGCAGGGAGGCAGCGCCATCTCCAGCCGCAGCAGCCCCTGCGCGGAGAGAGGCAAGCAGGCAGGTAAGCGGGCAGGCCTCGTTTCCCGCCCCCCATCATCATCTTCGCTCAACGCGGGCGGGCGGAAGCGGCCGAGGGGGGCGGGCCCGGCGGCGGAGGCCAGGGCTGCCCGCTTACCTGCCTGCCTGCCTCTCTCCGCGAGGCCCCCGATCCGGCTTGGACCCCGGGAAGGCAGCGGGGGGCCTCGCAGAGTGAGGCAAGCAGGCAGGTAAGCGGGCAGGCCTCGTTTCCCACCCCATCATCATCTTCGTTCAACGCGGGCGGGCGAAGAGCGGCCGTGGGGAGGGGCGGGCGGCGACGACAAGCGGCGCGCTTCAGGATTTCAGCGCTGGAAGGCGGCCTCCTTCCAGCGCTGAAAGCCTGAAGCGCGCCGCTTGTCGTCGCCGCCGCCCGCCCCCCCCACGGCCGCTCTTCGCCACAGATCCCACCGGAGCTGATCTCCCTGGACCCCGGGCAGCTGGGCTGGGTGGACGCCGTCTCCCGCCCGCAAACCCCGCCCCCTTCCACGTGATTGGCCCCTGCCCACAAACCTCGCCCCCTTCCACGCGAATGGCCCCCACCCGCAATCCCCACCCCCTTCCACGCGATTGGCCCCCGCCCGCAAACCCCGCCCCCTGGCTCTCCAGCATTTCAAAATGTGCACGAGCATGTCAAAATGGCTCCCGGCATAAAAAGTTTGCCGACCCCTGGTGTAGACAGAAGTATATAGAATAGTAGTAGAAGAAAAAAATTAAATGGGTAATTTTTTAAGAGGAAGGGAAAATTGAAGTAAAAAATTAAATATATGTATATATATATTTTATGTAAGGGGAAGGAACAATTGTATTAGAGATTTATATATGTGTTAATGGAGGGATTTATAGAAATAATGTGATTATGGTTTGATATAGAGGAAGGGTTTGTTTGTGGGAATTGTTGTATATTCTTGCTGTGGAAAGCTGGAAGCTACCTGTTTGCATGTAACTTTCTAAAAGTTTTCTCTTTTGTGTTTTTACACTTTTAATGTTTTTTTTGTTTGTAGTGTTTTTGTTTTTTGTAGTTTTTTTATCCTTGTTGTAAAAAATAATAAAAACTTTGGGAAAAAAAAAGATATATCAGCTGAGCTGAGAGAAACTGACTGGCCCAAAGTTATCCAGTCAGTTTCCAGGGGTGAGGGTGGATTTGAATGTGGGTCTCTGAGCTGTCCTGGAAAAGGACAGGAGGAGAGGACAGGGGAGCTGGTGGGACAAGAAGGCTTTGCCTCCTGAAAAGTTCTGTGAAATGAGGAGAGAATAAGCATATAGGTGCTTCCTAACAAATTAGAAGTGAAACAGAAGTTAAACAGTATAAGGTTTGCCAATGAAAAATCAGGTAGAGAAATTCCTGAACAAAATGCTTTTAGTAATGAAGGTACTTTCAACATTGTTGAAAATTGTCAGTGCAATACAGAATAGTGCTAAGCCAACCTATGAATGGAAAAATGAAAAATGGTCAGAAACCAAAATGAGAAATTTCTCCATCCCTGGCTGCCCTAGAATCAAAGGATGTAGGGGCTTAATATGTATTTTTCACACTTTTGCAGAGAAACCTTTTGCCTTACAATAATGTTGAAAAGAAGCCAAATGCAAGTCAGCTGTGTGGCAGAGCCGCTAAAATGGAATTTCAGGCTGCATTAGCAAAAATATCTTGTTTCCAGATGACAGAAGGTAGTGGCTTTACTATATTATGAACTGGACATGCCCACCTCCAAGACTCTGTCCCCTTCTGGGCCTTGAAGAAGCCGAGAACTGGAGCCAAATCAGAGAAAGGCACAGGATGATCAGGAGACGGAAGGGGGAAAGGACTCTGTTTAACCTGGAGAAGAGGTGCCTGAGGGAGGCCCGGTCCCACTGGAGAACCAAAAGTAAACAGCTTCTGTGGCTCTAATGCCCATATCTTCAGCGTGAGCCTCTATTCTAAGTTCATGGCCATCACGAGAAGCTGCCTGAGATTGGCCTGGCCTTCCTCCATCACTCCCAGAAGGGCAAAACCTTTCCTTCTGCCTGCTTTATTTTCTTTTAAGCTGGAATTGCCAGGAATTGAACCTGAAATATTTTGCATGCAAAACAGCTGAGTTGTTCGCACAACATGCTAAACCCATAACATACTGTGCCCAGGCAAAGGAACCGTAGCAGGGCTTAAAGTAATGACCTGGTTCATGCAACACACAGTGGCTGGGTTCCCACAATACAATGAACCTCAAAATGCCCAAACTCAATTTGGTTTAATCTAGTACGTTGACAAAAGTATCACATTGGCCACTGGGGGTACTTTTCTACGGCTAAATTCCCTTCTTGCATCTTGAGGCTGCAAATCTGACCATGAGACAAAAACAGCCCCCCTGAGCTGGTACACTTCCCAAGGAGGCCCCACCCCATCTCTCCCCTACCATCCACTTGTCTTAATAGATTTGGTCTCACTCCTCTGCTGCCTGTTGGGCATGGCAAGAACAAGGGGGATCCAGATCCACATACACGATGAATTCTCACCATTGTAATAAATCTCGCACAAGCACAGTCCTTCCCCAGGTTGTGGCTTATAACTGGACTCCTGCCATTTTGCATCTGAGCCAGTGCTTCAGTTTGCAGAGGTTAAGGAGGAAACGCAAGTCCCCAGAGCAGGGCTGGCTGCTGTTGTGCCAATGCTGCGTACAGGCCAAGGGAAGAATCCTTGGCAGCTCGGGGTGGGAGCTGAATTTACCAACCTGGGGGCAGAAGGGCCAACTGTTCATTTCAGGGTCAGTTGTAGAATACCATTAAGGCCTCTGCTGCCTTCCCTGGGAGGCGGGGAGGGAAGAACTTTGGCCGGGGGGGACTCTTGCAGAGCTGCGCATGGCCTCCTGGCTTGCTCTGTGAAGCGTAACTAGTGCTGTGGGCAAGAAGAGAGGATGGAGACTCAAAAGTCAATTGTGCTCAGCACCAGGATGGGACCTGGTGAATTAAATGGCAGGACACAGGCGTGCTTGCAGGAGGGGTCAAAAGAGTGAAGATGGCACCCGTGCCCATGCAAAATTTTGATCACAGGTTCATGGACACCATCTTGACATTTTTGACACCCCCGCCAGGACCATAGATAGAGCCAAGGATGAATCTGGAGATAGAATGCACGCAGAACATTCCATCTCCAGGAGTGACCCAGCTTCCCTAGGAAATCTATAAGCAATAGATACAAGGCCCTCCTTGTACCTTGCCCCAATAACCAAGGAATGAAAAGTAGATGGCTACTCAGCCTGAATTGTCCTTGCAGGTTCATAGGAGGCCCATCCCCACAAGCCTCTCCTGAGTGCTGGAGAACTGAGTGCCAAGGTCTGTGCTGAGAGCCCTTTGGGGCTCTTAGGTGCCACTGGGTTTCCTCTACTGTGTATGGCATTTGCAGCAGCAGGACGGTCACTTGCCTTCATCTCCTTCCTTCAAACGGAGGGAGCAAGCAAGCCAGCATCTCCTGTGTAACTTGCCTTCTTTTTAATGGACTGATTTATATCCTTTCTCTTGCTGCACTATCATCTCTCACTGGGAAGCTTGTGTTAGTCTGACCTTTGTAGCAGCAGAAAACTCTATGAACAAGGCCAGTTTTCATTATCTCAGCCCTGCAATGATCAATAAAGGTATTTGTCATATCAGGAATCCATTTTTGCTCTCCATATATTTTCTACTCATTTAAGAACACAGCTTTATTTGGAGAAATGGAGCTGAACTTTGCTCAGCTGATGCCCCTGTGGCCATGAGAGAGAACCTTTTTCCAAGTCAAGATGTTCTTAAGAAATCTGCTTCTCAATGAAAGTAATAGTTCTGTGTGGAAAATCTCTTTTGGGACTCATTATTGAAGACTTCAATAGGCCAATCAAAGGCAACTATCTCCACATTGCCATTAAGAAGATAGTTAAAGTTCTTCCTTCTCCCCCCTGCTAGTTCACATTTACATAATGCTTCTGAAGACATCATCCATCGGTTTGGGGTAAGTGAACATGAATTTGAGTAAACTCCAGGAGACAGTGGAGGACAGGAAGGCCTGGCATGCTATGGTCCATGAGGTCACAAAGAGTCGGACACGACTAAACGACTGAACAACAACAAAAAATCATCAGTAGGCTGCTGATACCCAGATACATTTTCCATTATGGATTGAGGCTGTTGGAGTCTTAAAGGTTAGTAAAAGAACTCCAAGCAGCAAACGACAATCTTGCAGAGTAGAAGCATGTACCCAAGGAAGGCTTGCACATAAAGCTTAATTGCATTCAGAAATAAATCCAGTCTCCACACATTAGTTAGATGAAGAAAGAGAAAGATAGCTTACATTTATTCTGTAGATCTGGTTACAAGCAGATTCATGGTAGAAAAAGACTTAATCAGCTCCAGTGCGTGGAAGCAAGATATTCGGACGAGACCCGCATTATAGCGGCCCCCCTGCAAGCACGTGTGTGTTGGAAGAATGAAAAATAGAGACTGACTCTCCAAGACAGAGAAGAAGCAGGAAGCAGAAATCAGGTGACTCAGGAACATCCCACAAACACAGTAGAGATACGTTTTACTAGAAAAGCCCCTCCTTTTTGCTTGTGAGACAATGCTGAGTTGATTCCTGTTATTCCCAACAGAGGCAGAGCCTGGTGACTGTAAGGATCTGAACAAACAGAGTGAGGTTCAGTTCCAGCCAGGTGGAACTGCTGTTTGCCCAGGCCAGCTGAAGCTTTCCAGGAGAACAGGAAAATCTCCCTTTGGCAGAGGCAAACCTGGGGAAGCAAGAGGACCAGGAGACACTTGGTGCTGATGGGGCTCAGGAATTGTGCCAGGCTCTCCCTCAGGAGGACCATCAACAGCCACCTGAGTGAACCGTACCCAACTTAGTCTGCTTATGCCATCCCAGCTGGGGTTGCCCCTTGTTCCTGCAAGGCTGAAGCACATTTTCTTTGGAGAAGAAGGAAACTACTTTCCTTTCACAAAGTATAGTCAGCAAACCATGGAAGTAAATGGTACTTCAAAGAAACTGAAAGATGGGTTGGACCAATGCACCGTGTGTCTTGTGAGAGAACCAGACATCTGAGTGTTTGTGGGAGGGGGGAAGTCTTGTGTAGACCGGCTCTTTGTGTTTTAGAGAAAAGTTTTATATTCAGTTTGCAGTCAACTACTGTTCCAAGTTGTTCCCAACAAGTTGCTTTTGGAAGCTTCATGTCAAACCCCTAACGTCAGTGCCCAGCCAAGGAAGCTAGATTTCTAAAGTCTTCTTAATCAGGTTTAATGCCAGGGAAAAGGGGCTAGGGTACACAGTCTTGGAAATCAGCTAAGTATACTCCTGTCTTCATTTATTAGTGAATCCATTAAGGCAGATGAGCTATTTCGTCCTCTTTGTCCCAGACTCCATAAGGGATGGATTGGTACTTGCTTAAGAGAGAAAGCCGAAATGTTCCTCTGCCCCTCGTATGTCATGCTTTGAAAACCTTCCTTCTCTTTCCTAGACTCCGAGAATTCTCTACACTTAGCATGTTGTGTGAACCCAGCCCATTTGTTCTACTTAAGGTTCAGTATGTTGTATAGGCCCAGACAATGGTTAGTTCAGTATTCAAATTAAATTTGTTATGTAATGCAACCTTCTATGCTCTCTAACAAGGCTGCATTTCTGCTGCCACAAGGCTTCAGCAACAGGAAAAATCAAATCCCATTACTGGGTTGTGCACGAATTATACCAATGAAAACAAAGCAATTATACAATTTTCTTTGTATTCTGTGAACAATCACATGAAATAACCTCCAGTCCTGTGGCTATTGCAGAGCTTATTCATCCATCCTAACTTCTATTTTCTGAGATTCCCCAGCTTTCATTCTAAATGGCCTCCCGAGCAGATCTTCTTAGCCACCGGACACTGAAATTGGCTTTAAAAAAGAAGGTTCTAGCATCCTGAGATTTCCAGGATGCTAGAACATCTGTTAGGGCCCTGAGCTCCACAGCCTAGGCGTTCCCTCAACCCTTCTCTAATTTTCCCTCACAGCCCCAACTCAAGCAGAAGACCATTCTTCCATATCTGCAGACTCTTCACAATGATAAACTGGCGGGTCGGCTTTGGTGGCGATGATGCAGTGGAGTGGGTTTGGCAGTGCGGCAGAACTTGGCGACATGGTGAGCCGGCCTAGTAGCACATCAGACCTGGGTGGCAGAGTGGCCTTAGCAGCCCTGGCGGCCTTGGTGATGCGGTGGACCCCGAACTGACCCTGGCGGAGGACGCACGGCCTTGGCGACGTGGTGGACCCCAAACTGACCCTGATGGAGGACGTGTGGCCTTGGCAATGTGGCAGACCCTGAACCAACCCTGGTGGAGGACGCGCGGTCCCCGGCGCGATGAACCAGCCCAGCGTGGTGGACCCCGGTGGATAAAATCAGTGTGACGGAGCCCGGCAACAGGGGACATGAGCTCTGGGGACTTAATTCTTTCTATCAGAGCCCCCTGGACTTTAGACCCCTCTTCCAGAGCCCCCTGGGTGAAGATCTTGACGGTGGTGGTGGTGGTGAACCTTTATGGTCCCAGACCCCTTCCGAGAGCCCTCTGGATAAAGAGGGAGGACCGCGGGGGGCACGGTCATCAGATTTTAACAACACAGGGGACCCAGTGGGCACGATGGCCCTTGGCGTGAGTTCAGTGAGGAGTGGCAAGTTTGGAGTTGAGCTCTGGTCATCCCCTCCCAGCCTGCCCAGAGATGGCGGAGAGCTACCATGGTCCCTCCAGTGTGAGTGAGGTACTGTGATGATCTCAACAACAATGTCCCAATAAACACTTCTCCATGCAATTCATTGAAATGCAGATAAAGCTTTATTTAGGATACATGTTCATTGAAGCACTCCTAAAGACTTGAATACTGATTCCCGCCAAACTATGCTCTCTTAACCCTTCCCTTTGCGCGCCAATTCACCAGCGATGATCTCATGGAGCAAACGGTCCCATCTCCTCTCCTTTGCAGGTGCGTGACCTTGGCCTAGCTGTCTCTAGCTTCCAGCAGCAGACATAACACTCAACTGTCATTCCCCCTCCCAACTACTATACAAGCACTAAGCTATTATAGATCCTAATGGCAGGATTCATAGACATGAACCCTGACATGCCGACCCTCCAAAAGAAAGAATAGTATGCCAAGAACAAGAAAGGTTAAGAAATACAAGTATACATAAAGGTACATGGACAAATTCCAGAATTCTTCAGGCTGCAAGACAATGGAAGGCACCGAGATCTGAAAAACAGAAATAAGAATAATTGTGCAGTTAACCAGGTTTAGAAGGGAATTGATCATGGAATTTCTTCAATAACCTTGGCGCTGAAACATGAATCTTATCAACCCACTCCTCAAACCCCACAGGCAAATGTTTCCATTGCACCAAATACTGTAATTTTCCCCGGTGCAATCTGGAGTCCAAAATGTTCACAATTTCAAAATGTTCGTTATCTCCCACCATGATAGGTGGCGGCGCTACTGGATCTGGATGCCATTGATCAGCTGGTTTAACTGGTTTCAATAAGCTGATGTGGAAGACAGGATGTACTCTACGAAGGTTCTTTGGCAAGTCCAATTGAGCGGCTACCGGGTTGATCACTTTCACAATGGGAAATGGCCCAATAAACTTAGGCCCCAGTTTCTTGCATGGCTGAGTTGATTTCAAATGTTTTGTAGACAGGTAGACCTTTTCTCCCACCACTAAAGGCCATTCTGGAGCCCGTTTACGATCAGCAAAATTTTTGTATGAATTTTTTGCTTCTTGTAATATATTCAACATTATCGGCCAATTTGATCGTATTTTTGTAATCCATTCATCTGCTAGTACAGGATCAGTTTGTTGAAGCATGGCAGGGTCAGGTAGCTCAGGAATAGGTACAAAATCCTGGCCAGTAGCCACTTTAAATGGTGAAAATCCAGTGCTCTGATGAACAGCATTATTATACGCTACCTCAGCAAAAGGTAACAACTCCACCCAATTATCTTGCTGATGACTAATGTAACACCGTAAATACTGTTCCAACACGGAGTTAAGCCGTTCACAAGCTCCGTTACCCTCCGGATGATGCCCAGAGGTAAGACCCTGTTCAGTTCCAATCAATTTTAGAAATGATTTCCAAAATTTGGCGGTAAACTGACTTCCGCGATCGCTGATAATCCGCAAGGGGGCGCCGTGCGCTCGGTAAATGTGCAAGATGAATAACTTTGCCAGTTGACCAGCAGATGGCAGTCCTTTACAAGGGATGAAATGAGCTTGTTTAGAAAATAAGTCAGTTACTACCCATATGACGGTCTTGCCTTTACTCTCTGGTAAGTCTACAATGAAATCCATTGAAATTTGTTTCCATGGGCTTGTTGGCTCAGCCACTGTTTGCAATAGTCCCACCGGTTTCCCGGGTGCTTTTTTCATGGATGCACAAACATGACATGACAAAACATATTGTTTAACATCTTTCCTCAAAGTTGGCCACCAAAATTGCCTTCTGACCAAATGTAAAGTTTTTACAAATCCGAAATGTCCGGCAATTTTGCTATCATGACAACGTTGTAAAATAGCCTTTCTCACAGTCTCTGGAACATATAATCTGTCTCCATTCCACCACACCCCATTCGCCTCAGTTAATGTTTGCTTGTGCTCTTTCCACCAATCGTCAGCCTCTATAGTGGTTTTAAGTTCTTTCTCTAGAGAGGGTTCACATAGAGGTTTCGGTGGTTTGGCCTTGCTTCTAGTGATAGCCACCTTCCCTTGCAATTGTACAGGTATGGGTGCTGCATCGTTGTCAGAACCAGGTTCCTCCTGGTTGGATAATCCCAATTGTTGGGGAGACATTACTGTGGATACCATCAGTTCTGGTTGAGTGTCATGCTGTGGCAGTCTAGATAAAGCATCTGCTAAAAAGTTTTTTCCAGCTGGCAAATACTTTAATGTGAAATTGAACCTACTGAAAAATTCAGCCCAACGGATTTGTTTAGGATTTAATTTCCGAGGCGTTTTAAGTGCTTCCAAGTTCTTATGGTCAGTGAAGACTTCAAAGGGATGAGGCGAACCCTCCAGCAGGTGTCGCCATGTAGCTAGAGCATGTCGCACTGCAAAAGCTTCCTTTTCCCACACCAACCAACGTTGTTCAGCCTCAGTAAATTTACGAGAAATATATGCACAAGGCCTTAATTGATCATTATTGTCTTTTTGCAATAATACGCATCCAACCGCAGAATTGGACGCGTCTGTCTGGATCACAAAGGGACGTTCTGGATCAGGATGTTTTAAAACGGGTTCTGCAGTGAACAACTGCTTCAGTTGTTCAAAAGCCGTTTGGCACGCCGGCGTCCATTTTAATTTCGGTTGAGGTTTATTTGCTAATACGCCATCAGCCGATTTCTTGGTTTTTAACATATCGGTTAATGGTAACGCAATCTTGGCGAACCCGGGAATGAACTGGCGATAGAAATTTGCGAACCCGAGAAAAGATTGTAATTGCTTTTTTGTTCTGGGGGTTTCCCACGCCAATACATCTTTAACTTTGGCGGGATCCATTTCAATGCCCTGATGGGATATTCTGTAGCCTAGAAAATCCAGTTTTTCTTTGTGAAATTCACATTTAGACAACTTAACATACAGTTTGTTTTCTAAAAGCTTTCTGAGCACTGCTTTTACTAGTTTTACATGTTGTTCCATGGTCTCTGTGTATATTAAGATGTCATCCAGATATACCAATACCCCCTGGTACAGAAATTCATGCAGAACCTCATTAATTAAGCTCATGAAGACTCCAGGCCC
Organism: Charina bottae; assembly: GCA_023362775.1. Taxonomy (NCBI): domain Eukaryota; kingdom Metazoa; phylum Chordata; class Lepidosauria; order Squamata; family Charinaidae; genus Charina; species Charina bottae. Next base: position 1,521,677 of record JALMGJ010000010.1, read on the forward strand.
GCCCCTTAATCCGAACGGCATGACTTTATATTGAAAACAACCTAATTGGCAATTAAAAGCGGTCTTCCACTCATCCCCTTCTTTTATGCGTACTCTAAAATACGCTTCTCTCAAATCCAGCTTAGTGAATATTTTCCCTTTGGTCAGTTGAGCCAGCATATCTTTCATCAACGGGAGCGGATATTGGTTAGAAATACAAATAGCATTCAACCCCCTGTAGTCCGTACAAAGCCGTAATGAGCCATCTTTCTTTTTCCGGAATAAAACCGGAGCAGCCGTGGGTGAGGTGGATGGCTCAATAAACCCCCGCTTGAGGTTCTTATCTATAAAATTCCTCAGCTCTTGTAGTTCCTTATGAGTCATTGAATACAACTTGGGTTTAGGTAACACTGCCCCAGGCTCCAATTGTAAAGAACAGTCTGTTTTCCGATGAGGGGGCATCTGGTCTGATTCCGTCTCTAAGAAAATCTCCCCCTCCTCCTCATATAGTGACGGTGCCACCGCTGCTTGAGCTAGCTCCCGCACCACACCGAGTCCTGCAGTTTCCCACTCAACTCCCAAATATGAGCCATCTGCAAATTCCATTTCTCCAGAAACCCAGTCAATCTGAGGGTTACGCTCCCTCAACCATTTGAGCCCCAATACTATGGGCTGATTGGAAATGGGAGCCACAATAAACCTAATAGTCTCTTGATGAGTCCCAATAGTCATTTTTAGGGCTTCTGTATAGTATTCCACTGGACCCCCTTTCATATCTGACCCGTCCAGCTGACAAAATATGATGGGAACTTTTAACTTATGCAACTTAAGTCTCAGTCCTGTAACAATGGCAGGATGCATCAAACATCTTGAGCACCCCGAGTCCAGCATTGCCATCAAATTGTTCTGATCCCTCCCATCCAAAGTTTCAAGCTTTATCTTAACCTGCATGGTAGGACAATCTCCACTCACCAGCGGATCGGAGCGCCGATCTGCAAATGTCTGGCCCACGGCGCACTTCAAGCCAGACATCGCTCGTTTTCCGCCGGCTGCATGAACTCTTCGTCAGAGGAGTCGTTCTCTCCCCCAACCAGATCCCGAGTCTTGCTGTCCTCCAGAGCATGAGCTGTTCCCTTGCGTGGTGGTAGCTTAGATGGTTTGGAAGGCTGGCTGTCTGGCTTTGCTTTTACTGTAGAGGGGTTCTGAGGGCAGTTACCAATGCGATGTCCCTCTTTGCCACATTTGAAACACAAGCCTCTCTTTGCTCTGCGTTCTTTTTCCTCTTCCCAAGCAGTGGCTCTAGCTAGCTTCTTCGCCGGGGGCTGTCCCAAAGGGCTTTTCCCCGAGCTATGTAGCTTCCTGTACGATCTCAGTCTTAATTGGGTGCTCTCAACCTTTCCGGCTAATTGAATCCATTCTTCTAGGGTGTCAGGGTCACCCCGTCCTGCTGCCATCTCTAAAATCTCGGGTTTCAGCCCCATCTGGAAGTATTCCACCTGAAACGTCTCAGGACAAGATGGGACCATGCCTATGAGTTTTTTAAACTCCATTGCGTATTCGGCAACAGATCGGTTTCCCTGGCGTAGCTGCTGCAGCTGCACTTTAGCTGACATTTTAGAGAGGGTATCTTCAAACCGGCGTCGTAAAGCTAGCATAAAGCCATTAAAAGTCCATAAATCTGGAGAGTTAGAGTCATGCAACGCCACCAGCCATAAAGCAGCCTCTCCCTCTAAGAAACTTGAGACGTACCTTACTTTGGCTTCTTCCGTTAAGAAAGACTCTTCAAACTCCTCCATAAAACCCCTGACATGGGTCATAAAGCAAGCCAATTTCGCTGGGTCCCCATCAAATCTTGTTTTCAGTTTGTTCAACGCGAACACCCTAGGTTGGCCCCTTTGTAATTTACTCACGGCCGGTTGAGGCACCTCCATTTCGGATCCAGAGGATTCCTCCTCCTCCTCTCCACTAGACGTGCCGCTCTCTGCTGCCGTGGTCATCAATTTAGGTGGTAAATCCGCCCCTGGAATACCTTCCTGCTTTGAAATCAAAGCCAGTTGTTGCACGGATTGAATAAGGGTTGGTAGTTGGTGACTAATAGTCTCCATTTCACCATCAATACGTGCAGTCTTCGCTTCCAGTGAAGCCATCCTCTGGGACTGGGTCACTCTGGGTTTAGCAGTGCGTTTTCCCTTCCCAGCCCGGATGCCGCCTCCAATTCCCACGGACCATTCCGCTCCCACTCGAGGGGTGCGTGCCATGGCTAGTTCGGTAGTCTCTACGCCACTTCGTCGAGACACCTTCTTAGAGGCTTTTTTCTTAGCTGCTTCGGGTTCAGCAGCCGCACTCTTCGCTTCCCAACCTGAAGAGGGGCCTGGTTGCTCCCCTTCCTCCGTCTGGAAACATTCCATAGATTCTTCCATGCTGAAGTTGCTTGGACAAGCCGATTCTCACTCAGGAGGCACTAAATGGAGTTACCACTTGTAACCTCAGGATAAACCGACTGGATTGTAGATTCAAGTCTTTCTGTGATGATCTCAACAACAATGTCCCAATAAACACTTCTCCATGCAATTCATTGAAATGCAGATAAAGCTTTATTTAGGATACATGTTCATTGAAGCACTCCTAAAGACTTGAATACTGATTCCCGCCAAACTATGCTCTCTTAACCCTTCCCTTTGCGCGCCAATTCACCAGCGATGATCTCATGGAGCAAACGGTCCCATCTCCTCTCCTTTGCAGGTGCGTGACCTTGGCCTAGCTGTCTCTAGCTTCCAGCAGCAGACATAACACTCAACTGTCATTCCCCCTCCCAACTACTATACAAGCACTAAGCTATTATAGATCCTAATGGCAGGATTCATAGACATGAACCCTGACAGGTACTCCCTCCCGGGTGTGAGAGACACAGGGGGAGTCCAGGAGCATATGATTGTATTTTAATGATTATAAGTTTTTTAATTTTAATTTTAACTTTGATATTTATTGTAAAAGTAGAGATGGGCGGTGATAAATTTGATTAATAAATAAATAAATAAATTGTATGTGAGAGTACTCACCCCCTGAGTGAGAGACAGGAGGTGGATAGGAATGGATGAGGTGCCCCCTATTGACCAGTGAGAGAGGCTGAGGGGGGGCACAATGAGTGTGTGGGTGATGGTCAGGCCCTAACAGCACTGAGAGCAAGAGCTGGTGCGCTGGGAGGGCCTACCATCACCCTGTGGTTGATTGAGTGTGAGTGAGGATGCATGAGTGGTAGAAGGGACCCCTACTTCGATCCAGAGATTCCAGAGGCCCAGGACTGGAGGTGAATGGGCCTGGAAACTCTGGGGGCTAAAGGGCGGGTCATACTATTGAGGTGGTGATGGGCTGGGGATGTTACGATGGGAACCAGAGGGTGAGCCATCTTTGGGGAAGACGCCCCCGGTATTTATTACTGGTGGTGTGTTCCAGCCCTCCGGGTTCAGACCCAGGCCCTGGACAACAGAATCTTAAGGGCCCTGGTTTTCGGCTACTGCTTCTCAATGCCAGGTCAGTTAACAACAAGGCTCCCCTCATATGTGATTTGATCATGGAAGAGGGGGCAGACCTGGCATTTATCACCGAAACCTGGCTGGGCCTGGAAGGAGGGGTATCCCTTTCAGAGATGTGGCCGGCCGGGTTTCGAGTGTGGCACCAGCCAAGTTACCAGGGTAGGGGCGGAGGGGTGGCGGTTGTCATCCGGGATTCTTCAGGGGCACTGCTCCACAAGTGACCAGTTGTGAGACCCTGTTTTTCAAGTTGGGTTCAAGAGAACAGTTGGGAGTGTTGCTACTGTACCAGCCTCCCGGCTGCATGGCAACCTCCCTGCCTGAGCTGCTGGAGGCCATCTCGGGGCTGGCGGTGGAGTTCCCCAGACTTATGGTTCTGGGGGACTTCAATCTGCCATCCCTGGGGCGTGACTCTGAAGCAGCTCGGGAGTTCATGGCTATCATGGTGGCCATGGGCCTGTCCCAGATTATTTGAGACCCGACTCGAGACAGTGGCCTCACGCCGGACTTGGTTTTCTTCTCAGAGCAGTGGCAATGTGACCTGAGGGGAGAGTCACATCTGTCCCCATTGTCTTGGTCAGATCACGCCCTGGTGGCCTTGAGATTCTCTTACACTGCCCCCCTCCGCAGGGAGGCAGGACCCATTAGATTGGTCCACCCACAGCGACTGATGGACCCGGTAGGGTTCCAGAGGGAGCTGGGGGTTATACCCGAGGATCTGTCACATGGTCCAGCGGAGGCCCTGGCCACTGCCTGGAATAGGGAGATGGCTGAGGCCTTGGACAGGATCACGCCTGTGCGACCTCTCTTGCCCCATTCAACCTGACACTCCCTGTGGTTCACGGAGGAGCTGAGGGTTTTGAAGAGGGTTAAGAGATATCTAGAGTGCTGCTGGAGGAAGACAAAGATAGAATCTGACTGAACCCAGGCTAGAGCTGCTGTTAAGGCCTACCTTGTGGCGGTAAGAGTGGTGAAATGTCAACATTTCTCCGCTCTTATTGCATCCACAGAATGCCATCTGATGGCCCTGTTTAAGATCACTCGATCCCTTTTGGGGAAGGTGGGCCCAGTGACCCACCTATAGGGCTGTGCGGAGGAGTTTGCTGAGCACCTGCAGGACAAAATCGCTCGGACTCGTTCCGAGCTGGACTCCAAGCGTGAAGCATGGTCTGGAGAGATGCCAAGGGAATGTATTTACCCAGTTATCTGGGAACAGTTTGATCCTGTTGGACATGAGGAAGTGGATAGGATCTGGATTGTAAATGCCACCACCTGTCATCTAGATCCATGTCCCTCCTGGCTGGTGAAAGCAGCCCGGGAGGTGACATGTGCTTGGGTCCAGGCTATGGTCAATACATCCTTGAGAGGGGGGGTGTTTCCAGCTGCCTTTAAGGAGGCGCTGGTGCACCCCCTCCTCAAGAAGCCATCACTGGAGTCTACTTTGCTGGACAATTTCTGCCCAGTCTCCCACCTCCCCTTTTTGGGGAAGGTGGTTGAGAAGGTGGTGGTGTTGCAACCTCAGAGGTTTCTGGATGAAATGGATTATCTAGACCCCTTCCAGTCAGGATTCAGGCCTGGATATGGGACAGAAACTGCATTGGTCACGCTTATGGATGATCTCTGGCGGGAGCGGGATGGAGGCAGTGCATCCATCCTGGCTCTTCTTGACCTCTCAGTGGCTTTCGAAACCATAGACCATGGTATCCTTTTGGGGCGGCTCAGGGAGTTGGGGGTGGGCAGCTGTCAGGGTTCATGTCTATGAATCCTGCCATTGGGATTCGGGCTAGAGATGTGGGAACTGTTGGGAGGGGGACTGGCCGTTGAGTGTTATGTCTGTTAGTAGAGGCTGGAAACGGCTTCTTCAAGGTCACCCACCTGCGGGAGTGTGGAGATGAGAACGTTTGCACAATGAGATCATCGGTTGGTAATTTGGCGCGCAAGGGGGAAAGTTAAGATGGTACAGTTTGGCGGGAATCCACATTCAGATCTTTAGGAGTGCTTCAGTTATCATGTATCCTGAATAAAGCTTAATCTGCATTCTAACAAACTGCATTGAGAAGTGTTTATTAGGGCATTGTTGTTGGGGTCATCACAGAAAGATCTGAATGCCAATCTAGTCAGTTTATCCTGAGGTTACAATTGCTAAATACAATTAGTGCCTCCCTGGTGAGAATCGACTCTCCTAAGTAACTCACAGAATGGAGGAATCTATGGAATGTTTCCAGGTGGAGGAAGAAGCGCAACCAGGCACTTCTACAGGCCTAGGAGTAGTTTCCAAAGAGGAAAAGGTTGTGGCTTTTGAACCAGTCACTGGCAAGAAGAAAGGATCTAAAAGGGGATCCAGATGTAGTGGAATAGAGGCTGCCAAGCTTCCTGTGGTACGTACTCCCAAAGCTAGTGCAGAGTGGTCCGTGGGAATTGGAGGCGGCCTCCAGGCAGGGATGGGTAAACGGACTGCTAAACCCAGAGTTACCCAATCCCAAAGGATGGCTTCTTTAGAGGCAAAGACTGCACACATCAATTTTGAGTTAGAAACAATCAGCAAGCAAATAGAGTCCATCAGCCAATCTCTGCAGCAGTTTATCCTGGCTCCGAAGCAAGAAGGGTGACGGAGAGAGGAGCTACTTCGATGACCACTTCAGCAGAGAGTGGAACTTCCAATGGCAGTGAAGAAGAAGATGATTTTTCAGGACCAGAGCCTGAGATGAGACGACCTTCCACGAGTGGATTACAAAGGGGAAGGGCCAGAGCTTTAGCAGTTAACAAGCTAAAGATGTGATTTGATGGCGATCCCGGAAAGTTGGCTTGCTTTATGACCCATGTCAGGGGTTTTATGGAGGAGTGAGGACTCTTTTCTGAATGAGGAAGCCAAAGTAAGGTATGTCTCAAGTTTCCTAGAAGGGGAAGCAGCACAGTGGCTTGTAGCCATGCATGATACTAATGCCACAGAACTGTTAACTTTTAAGGCATTTATGTTGGCGCTAAGGAAGAGATTTGAAGATACGTTGTCAAAAATGTCAGCTAGAGTGCAATTACAACAATTGAGTCAGGGAAATCGAACTGTGGTGGAATATGCCATGGAATTTAAAAAACTTATTAGTAGAGTACCTGGCTGGCCTGAAACCTTCCAAATCGAGTATTTCCAGATGGGGTTGAAACCTGAGATTCTGGAAATGGCTGCTGGAAGGGGGGATCCTGAGATGCTAGAAGAATGGATCCAATTAGCTGGCAAAGCAGAAAGTACCCGTTTATGGTTGAGATCATATAAACAGCTTCAAAGCCCAGGGATAAGAGCGATGCCCCCCCCCCCACCAAAGAAACCACCCAGCCAGAGAGCCTGGGAAGAAGAGAAGGAACGTAGAGCCAAAAGCAGCTTGTGTTTCAAATGTGGGAGAGAGGGTCATCGCATTAGCAACTGCCCGCAAACAACTTCTGCTGTGAGGAAAAAGCCTGAGAGTAAATCTTCAAAGCCTCTACCGCCTAAAAGAAAGAGAGCAGCCCATGCAATGGAAGAAGCCAATAAAGCCGAGGTAGCTGGGGGTGAGAACGACTCCACAGATGAAGAATTCTTGCCAGCGGGAAACGAACAATGCCTGTCCTAAGATGCGCCGGTGACCAGGCATTTGCAGATAGGTGCTCGGATCCTTTGATGAGTGGAGATTGCCCTACAATGCAAGTTAAAGTAAAAATTGAAATGTTGGATGGGAGGGATCAGAAAAATTTGATGGCTATGCTGGACTCAGGGTGTTCAAGGTGTTTGATTCACCCTGCTATTGTGACTGGATTAAGACTGAAATTGCATAAGCTAAAGGTTCCCATTATATTTTGTCAATTGGATGGGTCAGACATGAAGGGGGGACCAGTTGAATATTATACTGAAGCCCTAAAAATGACTATTGGGACACACCAAGAGACTATACGGTTTATCGTGGCACCCATTGCCAGTCAGCCCATAGTGTTGGGGCTCAAATGGCTGAGGGAATGAAACCCTCAGATTGATTGGGTTTCTGGGGAGATGGAATTTGCAGATGGCTCGTATCTGGGGATGGAACGGGACCATGTGGGACTGTGTATGGCAGGGCTTTCCAAAGTGCCGCCACTGGTGACACACCCGGCGGCGGCGGCAGCGGCGGTGACACACGCGCGCACGGCGGCGGTGCGGGGGGTGTGCGGCGGTGCGCGCGCGCGCGACGGCGACACTGGAGTACCGTGCGGCGGCGCGGGGACACGCGGCGGCGGTGCTGGAGGGGCGTGTGGCGGCGTGGGGGGCGTGCGGCGGTACGCGCGTGCATGGCAGCCACCGTGCATGCGCGTGCCGCCGCTTCCGGGTGGTGTGGCGACACACCACGCTGTGTGTGGCGACACACTTTTGTGTCACGACACACAGTTTGGAAAGCTCTGGTGTATGGAATTAGCAGGCTCACTGAGGGAAGTGGCACAAGCAGCCGTTGCTCCGGTGGCATATGAGGAGGAGGGGGAAATTTTTGTAGAGACTGAGTCAGATCAAATGCCCCCACATCCAAAAACGGATTGTTCTCTGCAATTGGAACATGGAGCAGTGTTACCTAAACCAAAGTTGTACCCAATGACTCATAAGGAATTGCAGGAATTGAGGAAATTTATAGATAAGAATTTAAAGTGAGGATTTATTGAGCCATCTACTTCTCCCATGGCTGCTCCAGTGTTGTTCAGGAAAAAGAAAGATGGATCGTTGAGACTTTGTACCGACTATCGGGGGTTGAATGCTATTTGTATTTCTAATCAGTACCCTTTGCCTTTGATGAAGGATATGCTAGCACAACTGACAAAGGGAAAAATCTTCACTAAACTGGACTTGAGAGAAGTGTATTTTAGAGTGCGCATAAAAGAGGGAGATGAATGGAAAACTGCTTTTAATTGCCAATTAGGTTGTTTTCAATATAAAGTCATGCCATTCGGATTAGGGGGGGCTGGAGTCTTCATGAGCTTAATTAATGAGGTTCTGCATGAATTTTTATATCAAGGTGTATTGGTATATTTAGATGATATCTTGATCTATACAGAAACTATGGAAGAACATGTAAAATTGGTCAAGGCAGTGTTGAAAAAATTGTTGGAAGCCAAGTTGTATGTGAAATTGTCCAAATGTGAATTTCATAAAGAAAAACTAGATTTTTTAGGTTACAGAATATCTCATCAGGGCATTGAAATGGACCCTGCCAAAGTTAAAGATGTTTTGGCGTGGGAAACCCCCAGAACAAAAAAGCAATTACAAGCTTTTTTAGGATTTGCCAATTTCTATAGGCAATTTATTCCTGCATTTGCTAAAATAGCGTTACCGTTGACGGATTTGTTAAAAACTAAAAAATCAACTGATGATGTATTAGCAAATAAGCCCCAGTCAAAACTAAAATGGACGCCAGCTTGCCAAAGTGCTTTTGAACAATTGAAACAGTTGTTCACAGCAGATGTCTATGAAGGTTCTCAGTCATCCAGGTGGAATTGTCTGTAGCTTGAATCATGTCAACTGGATTTCTATTTTCTCAGTGGAAACGTTTCGCTCCTTATCCAAGGAGCTTCTTCAGACTGTTCACAGCAGAGCCTATTTTAAAACACCCTGATTCTGAACAACCGTTTGTTATACAAACAGACGCCTCAAATTCTGCCATTGGATATGTATTATTGCAAAAAGATAATACTAATCAATTAAGACCATGTGCGTACATTTACCGTAAGTTTACGGAGGCGGAGCAACACTGGCATGTTTGGGAGAAAGAAGCTTTTGCTGTACGGCATGCATTAGCTACGTGGCGACATCTGCTGGAGGGCTCTCCCCACCAATTTGAAGTCTTTACAGATCATAAGAACTTGGAAGCTCTCAAAACTCCCTGGAAGTTAAACCCTTAACAAATTAGATGGGCCGAATTTTTTAGTAGGTTTAATTTCACATTGAAGTATTTGCCAGCAGGGAAAAACTTCTCGCTTGCCTCAGCATGATACTCAAATGGAGCATGTTGTGTCTACAGTAATGTCTCCACAACAGTTAGGTATACAAAACCATGCTGAGAAAGGTTCTGATGCTCTGCCTTCGCCCTTGCCAGTACAACTGGAGGGGAAAGTCGCTCTTACTAGACGCCAAGCCAAACATCAACATACTCCATGTGAACCCTCTTTAGAAAAAGAAATCCAACAAGCTATGATAGAGGATGACTGGTGGAAAACACATAAACAATCTCTAATGGAAACTAATGGAGTATGGTGGAGTGGAGATAGATTGTATATTCCTGAAACTGTAAGGAAAGCTATTTTGCAACGTTGTCATGATAATAAAGTTGCTGGACATTTTGGCTTTGTTAAAACACTGCATTTAGTGAGAAGGCAATTTTGGTGGCCAACTTTAAGAAAAGATGTGAAACAGTATGTATTGTCTTGTCCTATCTGTGCTTCCATGAAAAAGGCACCTGGTAAGCCTGTGGGACTTTTACAAGGAGTGGCTGAACCAACAAGCCCTTGGAAACAAATTTTGATGGATTTTATTGTGGATTTACCCGAGAGTAAAGGCAAAACTGTAATATGGGTTGTAACTGATTTGTTTTCTAAGCAAGCTCATTTCATCCCCTGTAAAGGGCTGCCATCTGCTGGTCAACTAGCAAAATTATTCATTGTGCATATCTACCGAGCTCACGGCACCCCCTTGCGGATTATCAGCGATCACGGAAGTCAATTTACCGCCAAATTTTGGAAATCATTTTTAAAATTGATTGGAACTGAACAGGGACTTACCTCTGGATTTCATCCACAATGTAATGGGGTGTGTGAACACCTTAACGGGGTATTGGAGCAGTATTTGCGATGTTATATCAGTTACCAACAGAATGATTGGGTGGACTTGTTGCCATTTGCTGAAGTTGCGTATAATAATGCTGTTCATCAAAGCACTGGATTTTCTCCATTTAAAGTGGCCACTGGTCAAGACTTTGTCCCTATTCCTGAACTGCCTGATCCTTCCATGACTCAGTCTCCAAATCCTGTACTGGCAGATGAATGGATTACAAAAATACGGGCCAATTGGCCAGTCATGCTTAAAGTCTTGCAGGATGCTAAGGACTCTTACAAAACTTTTGCTGATCACAAACGTGCTCCAGAATGGCCACTGGTGGTGGGTGAAAAGGTATATTTGCCTACAAAACACCTGAAATCTACTCAACCTTCTAAAAAGCTGGGACCTAAGTTTATTGGACCTTTTCCTATTGTGAAAGTGATTAATCGTGTAGCTGCTCAGTTGGACTTGCCTAAAAACCTACGTAAGGTGCATCCTGTGTTCCACATTAGTTTGTTAAAGCCAGTTAAATTTGCTCCTCAGTGGCATCCAGACCCAATCACTCCCCTGCCCATTATGGTGGGTGATAATGAACATTTTGAAGTTCAAGACATTTTGGACTCTAGATTACATAGGGGTAAGGTTCAATATCTAGTTCAATGGAAACATCTACTTATTGGACTTAAGGAATGGGTTGATAAGGTTCATGTTTCTGCTCCTCGCTTGTTAAAGAAGTTCCATGCTCAGTTTCCTGCTAAACCTGTTTAATTGTGTGACTTTCTATTTGATTTTGTTTTTCAGATTGCAATGCCTCACATAACTTTGCTGCCTGAACCATTCTGGAATTGCTTGCTTTGTCTTTATGTTTATTTGTATGCATTATCCTTTCTTATAGTCTATATATTGCTCTTTGTTTTGGAGGGTCGGCATGTCAGGGTTCATGTCTATGAATCCTGCCATTGGGATTTGGGCTAGAGATGTTGTGGGAACTGTTGGGAGGGGGACTGGCCGTTGAGTGTTATGTCTGTTAGTAGAGGCTGGAAACGGCTTCGTCAAGGTCACCCACCTGAGGGAGTGTGGAGATGAGAACGTTTGCACAATGAGATCATCGGTTGGTAATTTGGCGCGCAAGGGGGGAAGTTAAGATGGTACAGTTTGGCGGGAATCCGCATTCAGATCTTTAGGAGTGCTTCAATTAACATGTATCCTGAATAAAGCTTAATCTGCATTCTAACGAACTGCATTGAGAAGTGTTTATTAGGACATTGTTGTTGGGGTCATCACAGCAGCGTGGTTTTGTGCTGGTTCACCTCCTTCCTCTGGGGCCGGTCCCAATAGGTGGTGATAGGGAGTGAGAGATCCGACCCTCGACCCTTCCTCTGTGTGGTGCTGCAGGGTTTGGTCCTCTCTCCTCTCCTATTCAACATCTACATGAAACCACTGGGTGAGATCATCCGTCACCACTATATGTCCCCGTCCCGGGTGAAGTAAGTGATGCGGTGACTGCCATCTCTTGGTGTCTGGAGGTTGTGGGGGTTTGGATGGGGAACAACAGGCTTTGGCTGAACCCTGGTAAGACTGTGGGTTAATGGCTGTGGGTTAATGGCTCCTCTGTATCTGGGAAATTGCCATCTTTAATGCTGGATGGGGTCGCACTTCCCCAGACAGACCCGGTGCGGAACCTGGGGGTTCTTCTGGACTCACGACTCCTGCTCAAAGAGCAGGTGGCAGTCATGGCAAGAAGGGCCTTTGTGCAACTTCGTGTTGTGCGCCAGTTATGCCTTTTCCTGGATTGAGAAGCCCTCCGAACAGTCACGCATGCCCTGGTCATCTCCCATATAGACTATTGCAATGCGCTCTACATGGGGCTACCCTTGAAGAGTATCCAGAAGCTTCAGCTGGTCCAGAATGTGGCCGTGCGGGCAATCCTTAGTGCCCCAAGATTGGCACATGTGACACCACTGCTGCATGAGCTGCATTGGTTCCAGTTTGTTTCCGGGTCCAATTCAAGGTGTTGGTGATTACCTTTGGCATGAGTCCAGGTTACCTGAGGGACCGTCTCATCCCCATGACATCGACCCATCCCACCTGGTCATGCAGAGAGGGCATGTTATGGACCCCGTTTGCAAGATAATTTCATTTGGCAGGGTCCAGGAAGCGGGCCTTCTCTGCAGTAGCCCCCGCCCTTTGGAACATTCTGTCCTCAGAGGTGAGACAGGCCCTATCTCTCCTGGCCTTCCGGAAGAACCTGAAGACTTGGCTCTGCCGTCTTGCTTGGGGCGGGAAGGGGAGTAGTTATTCTTGGGGGTGGCTGGCGCCTTAGAGCCCTCCTCACCAATTTAGACCGATTTAGATCTCTTTTAGCCACTTGGATTGTATATTTATTCTTATTGGAAATAGTATATTTATATTTTAGATGTTTTTATCTTTATTGTTTTAAAGTGTTTGTTATTGTAAACCTCCCAGAGTCCCCCTTTTCTGGGGGAGATGGGTGGTGGCAAAATGTGAAATATAAACAAACAAACAAACAAACAGGTCATAACCTTTAGCTAACCGTCAGTTTCTCAAGAGGAAATGGGATGTTGTGTGAATCCAGACCCAGGTAGTCTGGTTTTCCTTGCTTTGCTGTGGTGAATTGAAAGTGAACACCTGCAGCTTAGCAATATCTCCATGTTACCTGTGACCCCAATTCTATGTTCAAAGTGATGCATCAAGAGAGGAATTTGTTGCCTATCGAGTGTGCAGTTGTTGCACATGTAACAGCGTTGTATAATTAACAGTCAAGATCATTTACATTGTCGCTTAGCTAATTTTCATAATGTTTTCTTTATTATCAGAGGAAGAAATTAACCCAAGAATTTATTTACATACCAGTCTCAAACAGTAACAGCTTGCTAATTGCCTGTTAGGTGATTAATAAGCTTACAGCAGATGCTAATGAATCGAGGGCTCACTGTTTCAAAGGTGCTCCATGCGGCAGAATTCTGTTTTGGCAGCTTAATTAGTGCAATAATTATGTACTTGTTGCTCCTTCTTTCAAGCAAATACTGTCAAATGCTTAAAAGATTAAAGTGAATTATATCACAAGAAGTAGCTGTTCTTAAGGACTCTGCTGCTACAAATCTCGATCTGTTCCAAATATAGACGGGGGCTGAAGACACCGGGGGCGGTAGGGAAGGGCGCCATCTGCACAGGCGTTGGGTTGCTTCTTTATGACTGCAACGTTTCTGCCTCCAGTTTCTTGAAGCCAAGCAGTTGCCTGTTCCATGGAGATGATGACGTGGGCTCCCAAATTCTGCAACTGTTGATGCGAGCAGGTTGGCTTTTATGGCCCCTTTGCATCTCTTAATTGATCCCGCTGCATTAGCAGCATCCAAAACTCCTGAATCATCATCACTATTGCAATGACTTTTGATGGGTCTAAATCTACAGTATTTTGAAAGAAAAAAATTAAAGGTGATTATTAGATATTTGCCAAAACTCAAGAACAGACTTGGAATATCTTGCATTAATGAATGGGTAAAGGCCTTAAAGAAACCAAAGCATGTTTCTTATGACCATAAGATAAGATTAATTCAACCAAGATTTTTCTTCACACCTACTGACATGCCAGAGAATGCTTAAATGGGCTGCCTGTTAACTTCATTATGTTGGAAGTATAAAACAGCTTATATGATATGGGCTTGTCCTGCTATTGCCCATTATGAAGATCAATATGTTTTAATGATCTTTTGAATTATATACATTATAATTGTATACAATTTTGGAATTTATCACTATATGGAGAATTATGGATTTAGCAAGCGCAGCAAAGAAGATTCTGGACTTTGGAAAGACAACTTGGACTGATGTTATGGATTTGCTTTCTGTTTACAAACTGGCTTTTTATTGCTGCAATGGAAAGGCTGACCAATATTATTCTGTGTAGTCAAAAACTAATGATGTGTTTAAAAACTGGGCTGAATGTTTTCCCTGTAGGTGGTACATGTTTTTGTTGTTTCCTCTTTCCATTTGCGTTTCTGTTCTTTATTCTTTTTTCCCCTTGTTTTGAACAATAAAGCAATCTATTTCTGGAGGGTGGATGTGCTCTTTGTGCCTGACTGTTAGGGTGTGAGAGACGAGAGCCCAACTTGACACACACACACAAAAAGGTAAAGGTTCCCCCCGCACACTTGTGCATTCGTGCCTGACTCTAGGGGCCGGTGCTCATCTCCGTTTGTTAGCCGAAGAGCCAGCGTTGTCCGAAGACACTTCCACGGTCATGTGGCTGGCATGACACGCGCAGAACGCTGCTACCTACCCACCGAAGTGGTACCTATTATTCTACTTGCATTTGCATGCTTTCAAATTGCTAGGTTGGCAAGAGCTGGGGCGAGGGTGGGAGCTCACTCCTTCACGCGGGGCTAGGGATCCGTCACGCGGGGATAGGGATTCGAACCTCCAAACTTGCAATCTTCCAATCGACAAGCCTGGTGTCTTACCCGCTGAGCCACAACTTGACACAAGGAATTCCTTAAATAAGAGAAAAGGGGTCAGAGGTTGGTGATCCTGGCAAGTAGGGCAGACTGAAAAAATAGGGCACTGATGATGTTACCTTGTTGGGTAATGAAACGTCTGCCAGAAAACAACCATGCTCAGAGAGCACCAAGGACTCCACAGACTGAAAAAAGGTATGTACTGTTCAGCCTGTAGGAACACCATGGCAAGTGGTGGCTACCTGCTGCAGATAGTTTTAAAAACCAGTTAGACAAAATCAAGAAGCATCAATGCTCTTTTGATGTTCCCTGGCACTTGTGGTTTCAGGTGCTCCCTCACCAGTGACCACCTGATGTGCCGGAAGCCCTGCCCAGACGATGCCACCAGATGAGCCAGCTGGCCAGCATCACTCTGCCCCACTATGATTCCCTCTCTCAGGAGCTGCTGCTGTGCTGCATCCCAGCATTATGTGACTGTAACAGGGTTGTTGCTGTTCTGCAGTGCCTTTTATCTTTTTTCCAGCAGGCACCGTGCCAGCGACTTACTTAGCCTATGATTGCGCTTGAATGCAGCCCATCTGCAAGAGTCAGTTTCCAGCGGGGAACTTATAAACAGACCATCTCCTTGGCTTTGGCCCTCGCCAGCACGGTGGATACTCATTTAAAAGAAGAAGGGGAGTCAAATCCTAGGGAGAAATGACAGTATGTTAAAAACAAATCCCACACTGGAATGTATTAGGAAGGAATGGATCTTTTCCAAAAAGTTAAGTTCAGCCAAAGAAATCTCCAACTCAAGATGAACGATTTAAATGTGTTACGATTGGCAGCGTCTGTCTCATGGCACCCAAGCAGGAACTCTTTCCTTGAATATTTGGTGGAAAAATACATGATTGAGCATCAGTCTTACTGACAGCCAGGGCTCTTTCTTTGTAACCCCCCCTGCCCCCCCCAAAAATATTAAGCTGATAAGCATATTTTTATTCACCTGGCAGTTTCAGCTGCTTGCTGTGGTGGAGACGGCCAGTCCATCTTCATCTCATCACATCTCTTTAATTTTAAAAAGTTGGCCAGTGATTGCAAAGGGGAGGCATATAAAAATCAATCTTGACAAATCTTTGAGGAACAGAACAGAACAACAGAAATAGTTGAAAGAAATAGCCTGAAGTTAACCTACGTATTATGCAGTACTAGTTTTTACAGTGAACCTAGTAAAATGAATTTTTAACAAGGGACTGGGCCAGTGAGTGACAAGGTGAATGGGCCATTCAGAGACAAGCATTTTGTTTATTTGTCTAAATAATTATGTTCTACAGTTTTTATCTCAAAAAGTGTAGAACATAAATTATTTAGACAAAGAAAATACTTGTTTATTCAGAAGACAAGTTCAGGTTGGATTAACCATTCTACCAATGCAATACCCTTAAAGAGTAAACAGACCAGAACAGGGAACAGACAGAGCAAGGCAGGCAAAAAGGCAGTAATGAAACGTAAAAATCTCAGATTTCCCCCTGGGCCAATGCCTGATAGCATATGGCCGTCTTCATAAGTACACCCCCCCCCCCGTCGAGGAGTCTTCCTTCGCTTCCTGATAATAATAATAAACCCTTATTTGTTTGTGTATATTCATACAGTATAAATAAATAACCACACGTAGTGATACAGATACAGGTATGTATTAGAGGTATCCCCCACCTTCCTATACATGTAAGTAATCGGTACAAAGCCATCCTGCTATTCTTTTGCTGGAAAGAAGAATGCAAAAAAGGGGTAATAGTAAGCCAAAAAAATTACAGTCATGAGATAAGAAAAGGAAAAACTAGCTTACGCCAAAATCCTTGCTTCCACTATGCCCGTATGCCAACTTTACCCACTGCCATTGGTTCTTTAAACTTCCCGCCTTTTGCTCTTTCAAGCTCTTGCCCATTTGCTCGGCCTTTCCCTTCCTCTCAGCTCATCCGCTCTTCCTTCATGGCTTTGCCCTCTGATTCAGTCCACGTTCATTCTCTCTGTACGACTGAAGCAGCTCAACGTACAGTTCTTGTCCTGGTCATGCTTTTGTGCTCATTTCTCATTCATCTGGCACCAGTTCATTCTTGGCCCTCCCACTTCTTGCTTTACCACAAGCTCTTCTTAATTCCCACAGCATTCCACTTCTTTTGATGGTTCTCCCAACATACCCACCACATGAAAAAGTGGGCAGAAGTAGATTGTTCTACAGACACATGCTTGCTTCTTTTGACAGACATTCACTCCTCAACAAAGACCACCTACTATCCACCACCAGCATTTGTATATCTTAAAATTTCTCCAGGACTTCCGGCAGCCATTCTACTTCCACTCTACTTCTTCACTTCTTTCTTTTTCTTCCATGCACATTTTCCACCAAGATGCCCGTTTGACACAAAATAGTCTTCCTTATATATAGAATGTCTAATTACCCTTGTAATTAGTAATTAATGACGTAATTATCTCTGTCTTTCACCATAAACAAAAAAAATCAACTATGCTTCTATGTTACATTCATTTTTGCCACATGTTCATAAGGTTATGCTTAAACCACACAGACCTTTAAACCTTAAAACAGACACCTTTGCGCAGATATCCACCAGTCACCATGCTCATTCATTCTTGCATCTCCAAATGTCCCAGTCATTTTTTTCTACGCATTTGTTTTGTTCCTACCCACTTATTCATGCCATCTATGATAATTTTTTTCTCCTTGGTATCATTCAGAATGTTGCGCATTTCCCCTAGAATTCATATTTGATTCATTATCACCATACACTAGAACAGAGCTTTCCAAACTTTTCATGTTGGTGACACACTTTTTAGACATGCATCATTTTGCGACACACTCTTACAGCAGGGCATCCTGCATTCCTTTACCTTTATTCCTTTACCTTTATTCTTCATCTCTCTATAGCACTAATCTACCACCTTGACTTCCTTAGGTAATCAGTGGCCTACCTTAATTTCCCTGGCCCAAAGTCCCTGGGAGGGTCGGTGGCTAAAAGTGGGCTTTCCCTGCTCCAGCCCAGAACCTTCACTGCCACAAACCTCCAAGAACCTTTACGGGAATGAAAACGCTACGCTAGGCATTGTTGCAAAGTACCTAGGCTCTGTCTGTGGTCCCTCGCTCCACTCACACTGCCTGTGAGGCACATGGATCCCGCAGCCCCCCTGCTTTCTACTTGGGTGGCCCAGATAGGTGTGCCTGGAATGTACAGGGCACCCAGCTGGGTTGACCGCTGGCGAACCACTGTGGCCCACCAAGCGCTGAGGCAATCTGAGGGGTGGGAGTCTAGGGCAAGGAAGCTGTTCCTTTGACTTGGTGCCCCACCGTAGATAAGGTTGAAGCTCTTCCCCTTAGGTTCCTTCCCCCCTCCACATTTTTCACCGGGGACAGGTCAACTCGGCTTCTGTGACAGGAAGCCCAGTCCAGACCCCCAAAGACCTCACCTCCGGAGTCATGATTTTAGTAGGAAGCTTGGCAGCTCCTTGGACTAAAGACAAGAGGGCTTTCTTCAGGGGCGGAAAAGCCATCTCAGCTCATTTGCAAGACTGACGTAACAGATGAGATTATTGGGACCGCCATGGAAAGATACAGGGTGCCGACATAGATGCTCAGCTCCCGGGTCCTCCAGGACAAAGGGGCTATCTGGCTGCTCGATGAAAAATGTCTGTGTTGCTTTGCTGGTCTTCTTTTTCAAAATGAACGAGCTGGAGGCGGTGGATTGAAAGCATCTGAATGAAAAAGTGAAAAGACTTGAGCAAAGCACACACCATCTAGACCAGTGCTTTCCAAACTGCCGCCTTTGGCAACACACCAACGGTGGCAGCAGCGGCGGTGCGGAGGTGCGTGTGGCGGCGCGAGGGGCGTGCGGCGGTGGCGTGTATGGCAGCAGCGGCGGCGGCCTCCGCTAAAATGCGGAAGCACTGATGGCGCGCCGCTGCCGTTGTTGCCACCATGCACACCGCCACTGCCGCTTCCGGGTTGTGTTGTGACACACTAAACTGTGTGTTGCGACACACTAAAGTGTCGCGACACACAGTTTGGAAAGCTATGATCTAGACAGTGTGGTGCAGCTGAGAGTTGGCGGCTACTGAACACTGAACAGAAGTTGAAAAATGCCACTGTGCTGAAATTCAGAAAAGCGTTTCTCCACTTTGAGGAGGATGAACCCCTTTCTAAAACATGCTGAGCGAGGACAGACTTAATTCTTTGGTGATGTTGCCATGGGAAAAACAATACAGTGCATAGGCGATTTTAATAGAAAAACCAATAGAAAAGCTTGCCCATCAGAAAAAACACTGGGGAAAATGTTCTTCATGAATGGAGGTTGGCCTACTTTGAGATTTAGCTCTCTGGGAAGGTTGGGAGTTGCTGCATCTTCAAAAAACTCTTATCTAGCAACGGGGCTACACTTTTATATTAGGGTGTATGGTAGGAGAAACTTTATATTTTGGTATTCTAGTATTCAATATGGCGAAAAACAGCATTCAATTCACATTTCTGAGTTTTAAAAGTATTCATAGATATAATTTCATGAACCATGATAAAAGTAATGTAGTTTAGTTTAGGCAATGTTGTTAAGTGATATCTGTTGTCTTTATATGCAGATGCTGTATTTCTCCCCTTCAAGTCCTTAAGGCCTTTCCATTGGCAAAGCGATTCTCCAAAAGTATCTTAACCCCCCAAAGTATGTAAGATGGCATGAAAAAAACAAAATGGCCTCATTGATGTCAGATTTACCACCTGCTGCTGTCTGTTCTCCACACAAAAGGATGTAAAATAAATTGCGAGCAACTTCTAGGCTTGTCTTTCAGTGTGCGTATTTGTGTGCCTTTTCATGGCGGATGCCTAAAGTGTCTGAGGAGTTGCTATAAGGGGAAATGAGATGACGGAAGGTCAGTTGTAAAAAAGGTACTTGAAAGTATTAGAAGCTTCCAAAAGCTTCTTGAGCTTTTAATTGTTGTTTGTTGGTTGTGCTGAAAAGCTGCTGTGAGCTGGGAAGGCGAGGGGGCTTTCCCTGGGGCTCTGCGCACGGTGGCATGTTGCTATGGCAACCGGGGGGGGGGCGGAGAGACCAATTCTCAAGAAAGCCTGAGGAGAGTCTGCCTTTGGGGAACTGCCTTTGGGGAGCAACGTGAACTCCAGCCAAGGGAACACAAGCCCCAATACAAGGAAAAGTCCAGGTTTTCTGCCTTCCTTTTGCTGGAAACTAGAGCAGAGCCGTAAACAAGTAAGTTCTGCTCCCAAAACAGATGGTTTCATCAGGTCACACCGGTCCAAAGCAACTCCTTAAGTGGTGCAAAACGGCAGTGGAGATGTGCCTGTAGAAACCTGTCGGGGTGGGAAAATGCTAATTCGTGGGTGGGGGGTGGAAACAAGGGCTCTGTGCGCAGGATCAGGACTCGGTCCGGTGCTGAACCCTCCTTCCTTCCTTCCCCCTTCCTTCCTCTGATCTGGGTGTCTCCACTGCCCAAGCCCACCCATTTCATCTGCAACGCCTTAATTATGCCATGTTCCTTTACTCCTCATCTTATTCAGCCGCTGCCCAATTTTAAAATAGCTGCTGTTTTTTTCTATAGTGATGCTAAATTTTTCAGTTGCTCAAACCTGCTAGAAAATAATTATATTTGCAACCAAAAGTTGAGTGCTTGTTAATAGCCAAAGCAGGGACACAAACACACATATGCTTTGGGACAAATGGAACCCTGGTAAGACGGAGTGGCTGTGGATTGATGGCCTCTCGGGATCCAGGAAGTTGTCATCTTTGGTCCTGGATGGGGTGGCACTGCCCCATTTGGAGCCAGTGCGGAACTTGGGGGTTCTCCTGGACTCACGACTCCTGCTGGAAGAGCAGGTGGCAGTCATGGCCAGGAGGGCCTTTGCGCAACTTCAGGTTGTGCGCCAGTTACGCCCATTCCTGGACCGAGATGCCCTCTGAACAATCACTCATAGCCTTGTCATCTCCCATATAGACTATTGCAATGCGCTCTACATGGGGCTACCCCTGAAGAGTATCCGGAAGCTTCAGCTGGTCCAGAATGCAGCTGCACGGACAGTTATTGGTGCCATAAAATCAGCACATGTGACACCTCTGCTGAATGAGCTGCACTGGGTACCAGTTTGCTTCCAGGTCCAATTCAAGGTGTTGGTTATCACCTTTAAAGCCCTACATGGCATGGTTCCAGGTTACCTGAGGGACCGTCTCATCCCCAGAACATCGACCCGCCCCACCCAGTCATGCAGAGGGGGCATGCTACGAGCCCCGTCTGTAAGAGAATTCCATCTAGCGGGGTCCAGGAGGCGGGCCTTCTCTACAGTGGCACCCGCCCTTTGGAACATCTTGCCCCCGGAGCTGAGGTGGGCTCCCTCACTCCCAACCTTCCGGAAAAATTTGAAGACCTGGTTCTGCTGCCTTGCTTGGGATGGGAACGGCAACAGTTCCTCCTGGGGGTGGCTGGTGCCATAACGCCCTCCCTATTATTAAGATCTATTGCCCTTGGATTTTATATTTATTATACATTCATATTGATATTGTAATTTTATATTTATATTTTTAACTTTGGTTTTATTGTAAACCGCCCAGAGTCCCCCGATTGGGGGAAATGAGCGGTGATATAAATTTAAATAATAAACAAACAAACAAACAAACAAACAAACAAATAAACAAACCCTACTTGGAGGCAGAAGAGATTCAGTCCAATTCCTTGCCAACTGGTGTCCAGACATTAAAATCCGTGGCTGGAATTGAGTAATTGGTATATTTGCTAGTAGATGGGGCAAGAAAAGGATGGCAAACAAATGACCATCAATTTTTAATTTGCATGGCGGATAGATGTCTCCTAAGTGAGTTTGGCACGATTTACGTACCCTGCTTGTCCCATTGTTATTCTTTCTAACCCAGCCCTAGTAGAACGTTGGGAAGAAATCACAGAAAGGGGCTCAGGCTTCTGTCAGCATGAGGGCTGTGCAGGGCAAGCAGAAGACAGAAGGCAATTCTGCACCGAAGCCCAGCTGGCTGCGTCCTTCCCGTGCTGCTCCCGGCTGTTTCTTGAGCCAACTTCAGATAATCCAGTCTGGACTGTGGTGGGTTGGCAGTGGGGCTGGCGGACCACAGTCCCCCCAAGACCCGCTTGTTCTTTCCTTTCCTCCTTGCCCTGCCCATCCCTGCAGGGAAGGCGAGCCTTACCGGCTGGCTCCTGCCTGGACTGGCGGTGGACCAGGGCCTGCCTCTCCCTTTCGGGAACCATTCCCTCCTCACCAGTCCCTGTGCCTTTTGCCTCATGCTCTCTCTCCCCCCCCCCCAATCATCTCCTTCGACATCAACACAGAACCCTTTCTTGGGACCATCCTTGCTCTGATGCTTCAATAATCAAAGCAATAAAGAACAGGCGGTTCTTTCATTCCCACGTTTGTCTGTAGGACCACGGAATCTTTGCAGCAAGGAAGAGCTGATAGTTCAGCTTTATAGAAACAAGGTAGCAAAGATCCTGCACGGCAACTTAAAGGGTTTGTTTAAATAAAGGGAAAGGAAGGGAAGCTTTGCAGTACTCCGGGCAGGGGGTGGGAAAGCAAGGGGAGCGTGCTGCACCTGGTCTGGGCAGCAAAAGGGTCCCCACTGGGAAATGCAAGGACCGAATGGAGCATGAGTTTCTAGGGGCGAGAAGAGTTCATTGACCACATGTCCATGGCTGAGCCTTGCCTGCATTGGACCAAAAAGGCGGACATGATCAGGGCCAAGGTGACACTGGGGAGCTAGAACTGTGTGTCAGAATGTGATAACCGGGGCATTGGGCTGAGACCCCGTGATCAGCAAAGAGACCCCTGCTTCAGTGCTAGCAGTGCTGGGGGGACAGTGCTTATTTCTGTCGAAGAGTTTTCTGATCCTCGCCTGCTGAGGCTGAGCGACAGGAGCCCCAGGACCCGCAAGTGCAGGCAGGATTCCCCTGGGCTTGCTTGGGCATTGAGGGGGAAGCCGGACAGGCTGCAGACCCCTGGAGAGAGGATGGCAGAGTGAATGGCAGCACGCACCCCCCCCCCCCCCGGCTGTCTCCTAAGTATGTAATACAAGAAGGCTCTCTTCAAGGCAGAAGAATATAACTCATGCTTTCTTTTCCTTTGAAAGAATTTTGGAAGCAAATTATCTCTTTTATCAAAGTTGGTATAAATGCAGGACAGCATATCTGGCATAACGTTGGCATCTGCCTAAATTGCTTTGCTTTACCACCAAAGTGTTCTCTTTCCATGATTGGTTCTGAATACAAAGAAGTATTCAGTTATCTTTGTGGCTGTATCCAGTGGGTGCTAACATGAGAACAGAACAGAACCAGCCGGGGCCCAGACACCGCAGGAGGTCTTCCACCTCCAGAATTCACATGCAAAGAGAGAGTGTGGCATTAACCCAGGCAAGAGAGTCAAGTGTTCGGGGGCTGCTTCTCTGGCCTGCTTATTATTAATAATAATAATAGCAGCATGTGTTTATGTTGTACACTGCCTGGAGTCTTATTGCCTGAGTTGGCCTTATAAACAAACAAACAGACAAACAAAATCAATAATATAATCACCACTGCGTTCATTCTTTTGTTTTGTTCCTCCTTCTGCTGAGTGTTGTCTCCTGGCAGGAAAACAGCCACTAATCCCGCTCCCTAATGTGGGCTGGGCTGGGAGGGGTGAGGGCAGGCGAAGGCTTGGAATGGAAGATTCCCCCACCAACCGGGTGCAGGGCAGGGAAGGGGCAGGGAGGGAGTGGGGAGACAGCCGTCCACAAGAAGCAAGCTCTGTCCTTGGAGAGGAGAGCAACAAGCCCAGTTCTGCGAAGTAGCAGCGCTTGGAAGGAGCCCCAGGATGGCTGTTGTGGGTCTTCCGGGCTGTGTGGCTTCCGTGTTCTGGAAGTTGTGGTCCCTAACGTTTCGCCAGCATCTGTGGCCAGCATCTTCAGAGGGCAGGAGCACAGACAGAAGCGAAATCTTCGAAGCCTTCGACAATACATAGCCCCAGGCTGGCTCACAGCTAGAACGGAGGAGACAAAAGGGCTCCCCCAAGTAACTCAAATCATAAAAAGCGCAGCCACATAAATGCCTTTGTTGACAGAAGCAACGGAGAAACTTTGGTGACAGGACTCGTAGCGCACACCTGGCAGAATTTAAACTGACCATGTAACCAACCTCATTCCTGATGAAGCATCCTTGATCATATCCACAGGAAACATTGTCTTAGGAGAAGAAGGAAAACACTACTTTAAAATGGAAGACCAAGTCAGATCATTTCCTACCCACCTTCCTGTGGATCCCACTATTAATAATATTCCTAATGTGTTAGATTAATACAGTATTGTTGGTTGGAAAGAGATGGTTACCTTTTTAATATGAATAAATTGCACAGACTTTCACAGCCTTAGTCATGCCAACTTCAGTGACTGATGTTGCAGCTACTGTATTTGTGGCCAGCCTGAGTCTGAAGATCTGTGTTGCTATTTGCTTTATCACTCTTAAATCTCAATAGCAATTAGTTACAAGGAGGAAATCCCTCCTTTAGTGTGACATCTGAACTGTATTTATCCAAAGCAGAACGGGTATATATATTTGATGCTTCATAAACGCATGCGTGGGTGAAGGTGCATCTGTGTCTAACAATTGAAAAAAAAATGCCATAATTATTCCCTATACAAAGGGAAATGTAGCAAGAATGAATGCAAAAACTATATGGAGATTTGTTTAACAAGTGTGCCTGGGAAGGTGTTTGGCAGAATTTTGATTGAAAGAGAGGACAATAAGCAAAACTTGGGAGGTGCAGTGTAGCTGTATGGCTGACTGGGAAGTGCTGACCAGATTTTTGCTTTTCAGCAGATCACTGAGAAAGGCATGAATGTGAGAAAGTTTATTGTGCATCTATTGGTTTAGAGATAGCACATGATAAAGTGAATAAGCTATGGAATGCTTTGGATGAATATGGAGTTCATGGTTGGTTGCTGAATGTGATAAGAGAGTAGATGATCGAAGTAAATCAAGTATGAAAATCAATGGAATGCTTAGCAATAGATCATCATTGATCAGTAAGATAAGGGCGTGTGATGTCCCCTTGGCTGTTGAAAGTATTTATGGATAAATATCGAAGGAATGCATGTGGTGACATTAGAAGTATGTTGGTTGGTGCTGGGAATGTGCATATATGTCATGGTCGTGATCCTTTAGCTGTTAAACCAGAAACTCTCGACACAAGCCATTGAGGATATGAAGAGTTCTTTATTAAAGCTAGTGATCCATTACACCTTAAAGACTCGAATGAGGGGAGCCCGCGTAAACCAACAGTTAAAATTCTTCATCCATGGCTTGACAGCCCCTCCCTTCATCTCACAATTTCTAGATCTTCCCAGTCTCAAATCAACCAACAGGATGATAGTGTTCTTTGATCTGTCCTTAGTACTGGACTGCTTGACACAATACCCGAATCAGCATAATTTGCGGCAAATAAACCAAGACCCCACTACAAGCATTCTCACCTACTCTACAAGTCTGGCAGGTTTCCACTACAAAGCACTTCCAACGACCCTGCAGGTATGCCCACCACAAAGCATCCCTCTGACCCTGCGGGTTTTGATAGACTGGCAGGATGTCACCTCCTGTCACCATGGCAGGATATAACATTCTGACAATATACTCTTGTAGACATATGATGCTGTGTTGTTGCTGAAAATCCAAATGATTTGAAGGAATATTGGACTATATGATTCAATGAGGAGTATGGATCTGAAAATTAATGTATCAAAGAACAAGGACTTTGTGCCTGACAGGAAAAGTAGAATGAATGATCTCAGGTTATACATAAATGGTGAAAAAATAGAGCAAGTAGATGAATTTGTCTACCTTGGTAGAATGTTTAATAAAGAAGGGAATGTGGATGGAAAAAGCTTAAACAGTGCAAATGCTAGTATAAAAGTAGTTGGTAGTATGTGGCTTGTTGCAAAGGATATTTGTAGAAAGAAGCAAAAATGGCTGTGTAGAAGAACATGCTTCTGTCCACTTCATTGCATGGAAGTGAGTTAGGTGCGTCAGGAAAAACGTGACAGGAAGTTGGATGCAGTGAGAGTGGAGGTTTAAGAAGCCTGTACGGTAGAACCAGAAGTGATGAATGGCTGCTGAATGAATATTGACTGAAGTGAGTGATCAGTATGAATAGAGTATCTTGAAGTGCTTTGTTTGTACAGACAGAATGAATGAAGATTAAGTTGCAGAACAAATATATGAAGTTGAGAGGAAAGAGAAGGCCAAGAAAATCCAGGCTGGGTGGAGTTGATGAGCTCTTCAAAAAAAGGCAGGCAAGCGGTTTAAAAAACAAAAGGCAGTGTATGAATCAGTATATGGACATAGTGGATGGAGAGGTATACTGAATGGTATACTGATATTTATAATCCAGCCCAGTAACAAAGGATTCTCAGTGATATACACTTTTTAAAAATCAACAACATGCGTTTTCAATGCACTATATACAATAGGCACCACCTCTTTGTCAACTGGGGCTGAAGGATCACTAAAAAAGCTGTATGGACAGCTAACAGGGTTGGGGCTGCATGTTCCACTGGAGGAGAGAGTTCCAAAGTGTGGGGGCTCCTACCGGGAAGTCCAATCCACCCCCACACACAAGAAGGTCATTCTCAGCAGGCCCTTTCGAGATGACTGGCCCATGTGAGCAGAGTCAATTCTGGAAAGGCTTGCATGATATACAGTATCCCAGTGCTGCTCCATAAAGGTAATAACCAGCCCTCCAAATTGGGCCTGGAAGCTGATTGATAGTCAGTGCAGTGACTTTAAATTGGTTTTCTTCTAGACTAGTGGGTCTATTCCACCAGTAAACTAGACGCCACATTTTGTACTAGCTGGAGCTTCTGGGTCATCTCCAAAGGCAGTCCTACGTAGAAGCTGGCTGTCAGGGAGCTTCTCAGAACTTGTTCCAGTTTCTCTGTATCCTTCTTTGAGTGTGGTACTTAGAACTACACAGTACTTGAGGAATCAAATGGAATATTACTTTTCCTGATTTGGAAATTATACTTCTATTGATGTAGCCTAAAATTGCCCTTAAAACTTAGAAAGTTGAAAGAGTCTGTAACTTGCCTTGTAATGTGAGCCACAGCACATGGCTAGCAGCAGAGAAGCAGAGGCAGAGCTAACAGAGTTGTCTATAACAGCCCAGGGTTCGAATGCCAAAGAATTCCAGGAGTCGGTCTGATATCAAGCCTAGAGTCCAAATGCAGGGCGAGGAGTAAGATGAACAGGATAGCAGGTCTGGAGTTGGAGAGTTCTTTCCAAAAAGGGGCAAGACATGGAGGTTGCTGCTCCGTAGCCCCAGATGTAGGCATGGCTGTAAGAACAGATGCTACTCCTGATCCTAGCCCAAAGGCCGAGAAGCTTCTTTTTGGCTAAGATCGAGGATGTGTGTAGGCGTGGCTTGATTAGGGGTATTGCTGCCTCTTCCTCTCAAGGAGACATGCTGAGCACCTTTCCTGATTCCAGAATTGTACTTCTGGGACTTCCCCCAACATTAGGCTGACCATATTTTCTTCAGACAAAAACAGGACTTTTGGGATGGCAAAACGGGACAGGGTCTTATGCCACCATGCTGGCCTCCAAACCCCGCCCCCTAGTCCACGCAATTGGCTCCCACCTGCAAACCCCGCCCCACCCCACACGATTGGCTCCCGCCTGCAAACCCTGCCCCCATCAGCGTGATTGGCTCGGATTTTAATTTTTTCCCCCCGATTTTTAAAGGTTTTTTTTTCTTCTAGCAGTAAATGGTGCAGCAGAGCTGGTGTGTTTGGGGGAGGCCGGAGTACACACACTGTGCACACAGCACCGTCATCGGCCGGGGAACAAGGGGCGGGGATGGAGGGGATGGAGGCCCACCACTGCCCCATCCCCCTTGGGCTTGGCTGAGGGAGTGAGGAGAGTTGCTGCTGCTGCCACCGCCGTAGAGCAGGAGAAGCAGGAGGAGCCGGCTGCGCTCGGCTGCTTCAGCCACACCACTCCGCCCCTTGCTGCCCACTGAAGCTCCCCAGGGTGGCCGGCTCCTGCTTCTCCTGCTCGGCGGCCCAACAACTCTCCTCCCTCGGCCAAGCCCGATCAGATGCACATACACACATTTTTCTTCTTATATCTCTTTCCCCCCCGCCCCCCCCCCATGTTTGTATTTTTATTTTTATAGTTTATTAATCTCTACTTAATATTATATTCTTTTTAAATATATATAGAAGAAAGAAGAAAAATGTAAATCAAGTATTTACACAATTTTTTGTTAAGAAAACTGGAGGTATTTTAATGAAATGTACGTATGTATTGTATGGTAAAGATGTATAAGTCAAAAATTGAATTTGAAATAAATACTTAATAAATCAGTAATATAACATAAGAGAAGAAAAAGAAAATAGTGATAAGGTTAGAAATAGATATATACAGTATAAATAAAGTAGTTAGAAAGGGTTAGAGGAAGAAGAAGGGAAGAGGGAAACAGAGGGAAAATAATTTAGAATAAAGATATGTTATATGAAATATATTAGATAATGAATATTATAAATCAAATGTAAATATGTATACATAAATGTAGTTATTGTTATGTGTTATATGTTTTGTTTATGTTGAATGTAAATAAAATTAAAATTTTATATTAAAAAAAAAAGATGCACATACACACACTCACACACTCACAGGACAGACTGCCCTCGGCAGGAGCCGGCTGCGCTGGGAGGCTTCAGCCACACCACTCTGCCCCTCGCCACCCGCTGAAGCCCCCCAGCAAGGCCAGCTCCTGCCACGGCAGTCAGTCCTGTGAGTGTGTGTGTATGTGTGTGTGTGTGTGCATCTGATCGGGCTTGGCCGAGGGAGGAGAGTTGTCGGGCCGCCGAGCAGGAGAAGCAGGAGCAGCCACCCTGGGGAGCTTCAGCGGGCAGTAAGGGGCGGAGTGGTGTGGCTGAAGCAGCCAAGCGCAGCTGGCTTCTCCTGCTCGGCGGCCCGACAACTCTCCTCCCTCGGCCAAGCCTGATCAGATGCGCACACATACACACACACGCACCCCACACCCTCTTTCTCCAGCCTCCGCATGACCAAATGCACCCACACCTGTTGCAGGGAGGCTGGAGAAAGAGGGTGTGGGGTGCGTGTGTGTGTGTGCACGCGCGCGATTACGCTGAGCAAGTAATCTGCACGTGCGCGCACACGCACACACACACACACACACATGCACACACCCTCTTCCCACAACCTTCCCGTGCCTGCTTTCCCTGGCCTCACCACTGCTGGGCAGACAATCTCAGGATCAGGTAAGGAGGCAGGAACCTGGACTGTAGTGCTGCTTCTGCTTCTGGGCTCGCACGTGGCAACTGGGCTTCCAGTTGCCATGCTGATAGGGCCTCTTCCGGGCTGCCTCCAATGGCAAGTCCGGCTCCAGTCCTCCTTCCTGTCTTCCTGTCCTCCTTCCCGCCGGGTTTAAAAAAGGGACAAAATGGAGATTTTGATCAAAATGACGGGGCGGTTGAAAAATGCTAAAATAACGGGACTGTCCCGTTCAAAACGGGACGTATGGTCACCCTACCCAACATTCAAGAATGACATAAATCTATACATAAAAGCATTAGCCAAAAGGATTTCTACATTAGTAGGTAACTTACTTGTTGTAACCCGCCCAGAGTCCCTTGTATGGGAGATGGGCGGGGGATAAATTGAATAAATAAATAAATAAAATAAACTTGTGGTCACATGAGAAGAAAACTTCAGTGGTAAACTGCTCTGAAATCTTTTTCATAGTTGCTGGCATGTTCTTGGGCCAGAATCTGGACCCCCGTTGTCCGAACTGGGTCTTACCTGCTCAGGACCTTTGTCTCTTGAAGCTGCTGCAGTTGCCTAGTTGTCTGACGGCTCTGGTTTGCCTCTGCAGCCTCTGACTCACAGGATTCGGAGGAGACCGTAATGTATTCCAAGACAGAAGGACCATCGTGGAGTCCTTGGTGCTCTCTGAGCCTTGTTGTTTTCTTGCAGACGTTTCATTGCCAGACTAGGCAACATCCTCAGTGTGAAAAGAAGTACCATTTCACTGTGTCTCATTACCAAGCTAGGTATTTGCCAAGCTAATGCATTTGACTTGTTTCCTAAGTAAACAATATTATATCTGTTTCTATTAAATTTCATTCTACAATTTTCAGATCCATGTATCTATGGATATTGCTGGGAATATCGTTTCTGCCTTCTAGAGCTTTTAACTTGAGAAATATTCCCTCCACCTCTTCATCCAGGTCCTTAATTAACATGTTGAATAAAATATTTTGGATTGAACTTTTTGGCACCCTACTCAATATTAAACTCCAATTTGATGAGAAACTATTGATGAGCATTCTGTGTGTATAATCCTTGAACCAGCTATGTATTCGCATATATATTACGCTATCTAGGTCTATACTTGCCAATGCTTTGTTGAAATCTACATACAGTACATTATGTCTATAAGCATTCACATGATTTACTAAGTTAACTGATAATAAATAATTCTTGATTATGCTGATTATTTATTTATTTATTGGATTTATATGCTATTAAGTCATATAGATTCATGGTGGCTTACAATAAGATTCCTGATTATAATAACCAGAATAATATTCATCGAACCATAAATGGTATAATCAATCTACAATTAAAGTGTCCACAATAAGACATAAAGTGTCCATTGTACAGTGAAAATAAAAGCATACAATAGCAATAAACAATACATGATAAAACATCCATGATGACAATAGATAATGTTCATCTTAATTACAAGTACTTCAAAGATATAACCATACATGAAACTCCTCCACAACAACAATCCTGAACACTAACATAGGTAGGCAAATCACCCCCAAACACTGAAAGTCCTCCAGAAGACCTGTCTTAGCCACTTCCAGAAGGTCTGCAAAGTGGGGGCCAGTCTCATATCCCAAAGGAGACTATTCCAGAGTGCTGGTGTAATGAATCTGATTCTTAGTTGCTAATTCAGAAACTCTTTGTACAAGCCATTGCAAGATGTAAAAGAACTATTTTATTAGCACAGGTAACCAAACCAATGCAAAGCTCAGACTGAAAAATCGCACACAAAGCACTAACTTAAATCTACCATGCAGCTCTACCCCCTCCCAACCGTTACAACCATTCCCATAACACCAAAGCTACAACCCTCCTTTTTTACTTAACTGACTAAAGGTTACATTCCAATTCCACCTTCTGATATCTCTCTCCTCCCCATCTCACATTCCAGTCTTATGTGTGCTGAGAGCCCACGGTGACCTTGTAGACTTGCAGCTCAGCTCTCCCCCCTCCTTCCTTCCTCCGCCCTATTGCTTTCTATTGCTATTACTACAAATCCCATTTATACATTTCCAACCCTTGCTCTGGCAGAATGCCCATCCTGACAGCTGGAGCCATTACAGAGAACCCCCATCTCCTGGTTTCTACCCCCCCTGACCTCACCCCGCAAAAGTGTGAGATAAGCAGGGGTCTTTTCCTAGAGAAATGTACTGGACGGGTCAATACTGGTTAGAGAAAGCAGTCCTGAAGAAACCTTGGGGCCAAGCCATCTAGGGCTTTATGGTCAAAACCAGCACAGCTGCCCTCGGAAGCATTTGGTAACCAGAGTGGGCCCCTAAGACTGGGGTAACACATTCCTGGGGAACATCTGCCGGAAGACAGGGCATGGCATTTTGGACCAACTGTAGTCTCAGAGGATCAGCCATATAACTACTCCCAAACTGTCCTTCTCACCCCTACCCCCCATTCCTGATGTTTTCCTGTTTGCTCACCTTAATCATGAGCTCTCAGCTGCCTGTCCTGTTTCTAAAGAATGCTGGCTGAATCTGAAAGAGCTCACCCATCTTTTCCTGCTGGCTTCTGCCACTTAATCCTACCTATCATTGCTCTGCGTCTATTATAATTTTGGTTTCCTGAAGTTCACGATATATGCTTTTCTATAGTCAGCTTCAGTTTCCTCTTTAAATCAAGGATTCTAGTAAAATATCACTCCTTTCCCCCAGTGTTTGTGCTACTTCTTCATCAACTCAAGCCCTTTTCACACAAGTTTCCTTGGTTAAAATCCAGGAGAGGAAAATATACCCAGAATTGGTTTAGACCAGAGGTCGGCAAACCGCGGCTCGCGAGCCACATGCGGCTCTTTGGCCCCTTGAGTGTGGTTCTTGTGCGGGTTCTCTTGGGAACATCAAAGGTCTGCAGAAGGGCAGGGCGCTGCCCACAGGCGGTCTTGGTCTTCCCGTACCGGATCAGGTCCTGAAAGAGCCCGGTGAGGTTGAGCGAGAGAGCCACGGGCGGAGCTTTCAGCGGTGGCGCTCGCAGAGCCAGCAGCGCAGTGAAGAAACAAGCGGACAAAGCCAGCCACACCTCGGCCAACATTTCCCCCACTGCGCAGACGCCGAGCCCACCAATCGTTCCCCTCCGCTCCCCGCTCAACTAAGTCAGAGCCATCTGCGGGAGCAGCCCCGGGAGAGGGTTCCACTCTGCCAGCCAATGGAAGGGCGGAGGAGGAGCTGTGGGGCCCATCAGGGCGGCAGAACTGTCCAATCCATTGAAAGCACGATGGGCCCGCCTCTAACTCGTCCTACCTCTGCCGGCATCACCTCGTGGAATTTTTGAGGACGATTTTGTCCAATCTAGTTATTACTTCCAGACCTGCTAATCTGAAGTGAACCCCTTGGCTCCCGCCCGCAAACCCCGCCCCCTTCCACACGATTGGCTCCCACCCTCAAACCCCGCCCCCTGGCCCTCGAGTGATGTTATAAATTTTATAAATGTCAAAATGGCTCCTGGCATAAAAAATTACTGCATACTGCAGTAATATCCCGACCACAGGCCCCTTGAGAGAGGCATAATTTGGCTGGACATATAAGCTCAAGTAACGACATAGGGATCTTCCAAACAGTGAACATTCTTGCCCATCTGATCCTCTCAGCAGTTTCACACCATTATGCAAGTGTCCTCACTACTGCTCCCTTCAGCTGGTGAGGATGAAGAAGGCTACTCAGCTGGTTAATGGGGGAATGGAAAAATCAGTGTTCCAGACAGCAGTACCTCCTATGCAATGGCTTTCCGGAACAGGAGCGGGGATGGAGGACCGCCCAAGTCGCCATTTTGATCCCTCCTAAAGAAGATGGAGGGATGGAATTGACCAGCAGAGAACCTTCCAAATGCTCTCCCCGTTCACCCTACGCTGTGTATTTTCTCTCCAGACATTGGAAGAATTAAAGCTACTGCCCTGGTTGTGACACCTCTGCTGTTACGTAACCCACCCTCGGCCATTGCCTCGTTATGGAGTGTGGTGTGGACTGATTCCAGGAGCATGACTTCCCTTCCCCTCCCGTCCCCTCCCCAGGCTCTCACAGGAGA
This sequence comes from Charina bottae, assembly GCA_023362775.1. Classification (NCBI taxonomy): domain Eukaryota; kingdom Metazoa; phylum Chordata; class Lepidosauria; order Squamata; family Charinaidae; genus Charina; species Charina bottae. Next base: position 1,554,874 of record JALMGJ010000010.1, read on the forward strand.
GAAGAATTAAGCCAAAAGAAGCCCTGTGAAAGTCATAGTGGCTGGTTCCTCTCAAGAGTTTGGGTGGGGCAGAGAGACAGTGAGGAGGGGTCCAGCTCATCACGGGAAAAGTTGGTGCTGCCATTGGTGTTTTTCAGAGAAATGACACCCAATCTGTTTCATTCCAGTAAATATGTAATTTACATTTAATTCCAAATAACCTTTCCAGGGCTGCTGAGTGTGAAAGAATGTAATGATATGACACTACAGGTATGAAGACACCATTCATATTCATTAGCCCGGTTGGCCTGAGCTTTCATGGCTTCTCTTCAGGGGACAACCAAGTGCTGGGCCAGGAGATCACAGAGCTTTCGTGCCTGGGGTACCCGTAGAGGGGTGGCTGGGAAGTTCTGGCCCAAGAGGATTTTGCCCTTCCTTTTGGCAAGCCCCACTTTTGGTCCAGGATTTGAGGCTCACACACCGACAACTCTCCAAGAGTATTTTCACCAGGTGACGTTGATGCCTGCCTTGGTCATGAGCAAGGTGATCTGTTCAGCACTTGGAATCACCTACTTCTTTCTCCTTGGGCAACACAGCAACCTCCCTGCTGAGTACAAGCAATGCTAATTTATGGAGGGGCTTGGGTGGGTCAAGAGGAGCCCAAGAGGTGCAGCATTGACCAGAAGGAGCTCATTAGTCAAGAACAGAAAGGAGCAGAAAGGATAGTAAAATAGCACATTGTTTTGAAATAATTAGGCATGTTTCCAAAGTAGCAGATAAAACCCCTGAGCTCCGGCTTGCTGGAAAGCTCAGTCACTAGATATCTGTGCTACCTGTAGTATGAATAACTACATCATTGGCCAGACCCAGCACAATTTAACTCCTTTTTGCACATGCAGAAAGAAGGGAATGTTCTGTAATGTTATACCCCAGGCAGAGACAGAAGTGAAGTTAGCTGAGTTCCAGTAACTTAAGGTTAAGTATTCCTGTAACCCTTCAAGGAAGTCTTGCAGCCCAGGTAGCCCTTTTTTGCATTCTGACCTCATGCTCCAAAAATTGCAAATGGCAATTTGTTACATTTCATTTGTTCTTGTCCCTGAGAAGCCAATTGGGAAGTTTGTGATACAAATTTAAATAATAAATAAATAAATAAATAAAGTTTTCGTGTCTTCAGGGGAGAAGAGCTGTGAAATTACATAACCAGAAAACACAGCTTAAAGATTAATGTCTTCACTGGGTTCTCCAGCCCCGGCCAGCTTCCATATTCTGCTGGAGATTTGCATTTTAAACACTGGCGAGTCTGCAGGCACAGCTTGACACGACTGGATTTGGCAGAAGAGCCACAGAAAACACTAGGAGGAAGTGCTGGGAAGATCTGAGGCCAGGGGCCTTAACCCAAGTTGCTTTAGAAATATTTCTGCTCTTGAAAGATGTCCACACTATTATCTCAAATCTATCCATTGTGGCTAAGCCGAAAGTAGACAGGCTCTAAAGCAAGAGAAGGCAGAGGCTTCTGAAAAGCCACACAGCTCTCCAGATTCAGTGTGGCATTTTCCCCCGCAGCTCTGTCTTGGGTGCTCTGGGAAGGACCCGGAGTCAGTCTGGGTCAGTTGCCCTACAGATTCTTCAATTTTGTAAACTTCTTCTTTCATTTCCTCTTTCCTCTTTACAAATCTTTCTTCCATTCTCCCTTCAAATGCAGCCAGATCACCTTTTTTAAAATAAATTTTATTAAAAGTTTTAAGAAGAACATAAAAACTAACACAAACTAATACAAAATAGAGAGAACAAAGAAAGAGAGAAGGAAAAAACAAAAAACAAAAGTGCAATGAAAAAGAATAAAAAGAAATAGAAAGAAGAAGCCTCCAATTTTCTCTGTAGCAAATATAAGTATGTTATCTCTTACTCTACGATTACAAAAAAAGCTTACTTTTTTCTACTATCCATTTTTTTCTAATAATCAAAACCACAAGTCAAAAGTGCATTTTTCCCCATTTCATGCAAAAAGTCTATAAGAGGTTTCCAATCAATCATAAACGTAGATATTGTCTTTTCTCTGATAAAGGAAGTTAATTTAATCTCTACAACTCCATCATCTGCGGCACGGTCCAGGGGAGGTCTTGGCCGCAGCCTGGAATAAAGAGGCGGCCGGGGCCTTGGACAGGATCGTGCCTATACGACCTCTCTTGCCTCATTCGACCCGTCACTCCCCGTGGTTCACGGAGGAGTTGAGGGTTTTGAAGAGGGTTAAGAGACATCTGGAGCGCCGCTGGAGGAAGATGAAGACTGAATCTGACTGGACACAATCTAGAGCCGCTATTAGGGCCTACCTTGTGGCGGTAAGAGCGGTGAAACGTGATTATTTCTCTGCTCTTATTGCGTCCGCAGAATGCCGCCCAACGGCCCTGTTTAAGATTACTAGATCCCTTTTGGGTCGGATGGACTTGGTGACCCATTTACAGGGCCGGTCGGAAGAGTTTGCTGAGCATCTGCAGGACAAAATCACTCAGATTCATTCCAAGTTAAACTCTAAGCGTGAGGCACAATCTGGGGAGATGCCAGAGGTACATACTTACCCTGTTATCTGGGAACAGTTTGATCCTGTTGGGCCTGATGAAGTAGACAGGATCCTCCGGATTGTAAATGCCACCACTTGTCAGCTAGACCCAAGTCCCTCCTGGCTGGTAAAGTCATCCCGGGAGGTCACATGTGGTTGGGTCCAGGCAATGATTAATGATTTGGGGGAGGGGGTGTTCCCGGTGGTCTTTAAGGAGGCGCTGGTGCACCCCCTCCTCAAGAAGGCTTCCCTGGACCCCACTGTTTTAAACAACTTTCGTCCTGTCTCCCACCTTCCCTTTTTGGGAAAGGTGGTTGAGAAGGTGGTGGCGCTGCAACTCCAGAGGATTCTGGATGAAAAGGATTATCTAGACCCCTTTCAGTCAGGTTTCAGGCCAGGATATGGGACAGAGACAATGACGCATTGGTTGCGTTTATGGATGATCTCTGGTGGGAGCAAGATGGAGGGAGTGCATCCATTCTCGCTCTCTTGGATCTCTCAGCGGCTTTCGATACCGTCGACCACGGTATCCTTTTGGGACGGCTCAGGGAGTTGGGGGTGGGTGGCGTTGTTTTACGCTGGTTCGCCTCCTTCCTCCGGGACCATTCCCAATCGGTGGTAATAGGGGAGGAGAGATCTGACCCTTGACCCCTCTTTTGTGGGGTGCCGCAGGGTTCGGTTCTCTCTCCTCTCCTATTTAACATCTACATGCAGCCGCTGGGCAAGATCATCCATCACCACGGGATGAGGTATCACCAGTATGTACATCTCCGTCCCGGGTGAAGTAAGTGTTTCAGTCGACACCCTATCTCAGTGTCTGGAGGCTGTAAGGGCCTGGATGGGGAACAACAGGCTTCAGCTGAACCCTGGTAAGACGAGTGGCTGTGGATTGATGGCCTCTTGATTTCCAGGAAGTTGTCACCCTTAACTCTGGATGTGGTGGCACTGCCCTGTTCAGATTCAGTGCGAAACATGGGGGTCCTCCTGGACTCACGACTCCTGCTCGAGGAGCAGGTGGCATTCGTGGCCAGGAGGGCCTTTGCACAGCTTTGGGTTGTGCGCCAGTTGCGCCCTTTCCTGGATCAGGAGGCCCTCCGAACAGTCACTCATGCCCTTTTCATCTCCCATATAGATTACTGCAACGCGCTCTACATGGGGCTACCCTTTTTTTTTCATAAGTTTTATTAAATTTTAAAATACATATTAAAAGTTCAAGATAGAAAAAGAAATAGAAATACAAAGTAAAGAAAGAAGAAAAAGAAAAAGAAAAAGTGAAGTAAAGTAAAGTAATAAACATAAGAAAGTATGAAAAATAGATGACTTCCAATCTATCTCTGGACATTAAGTACAATATTTTGCTTTAAATGTTAGTGTTTCATACAATACACAAGAACATTTCTTTGTCTAATACATTTTAATTTCTATATTCTAATCTTCTGATCTTCATATAAACTTCGCCCTTCTTACAGTTCTCCAATAGTCCATCTGTGGTTTCCACTCCTTGAAGTAATAACAATTTAAGTTCTCTTTTCATTTAAATATATCGTTTTGACATTTTTTGATCAATCCTTCCATTTTTTCATTCATATCCATATCCTTGGTAAAGTCCAATCTTCTTGAGTTATACATAAAAGGAAAGTCTAAAATATATTTCTATTTATATATATCCACAAAGACAATTCTAGTTTAAATATAATCTATATTTGAACCACATTTATACTATATTCTACATCTTCATGCACATTTAATTAATTAACAGGTTTTTATAGCTTCCTGTTCCATTAATACATAACCTTATAACAATTTTCATTGATATTCTTAATAATAATAATAATTTGAACTTAATCTTCATTTATTATATGTTTCACATCAACATCTACATTCAAAATAACAATTAATCTTATAACAATTTTTTATTTTAATATTCTTAACAATAACAATAACAATATTAATTCTAATTTGAACTCAGTCTGCATTTATGTTTTATAATACATTTCACATTAAAGTATATATTTAAATCTCTATTTTCTTTACATCCTTATACATCTAATTCTAATAAAATATTTTCCCCTTTATATATCCCCTTAAAAATAGTTCTAATTTAAATTTAATCTATAACATCAACGTGTATTTGTATCTCTGATTTTAGAACTTTGTATCCTTCACTTGGATGGGGAGTGGTGGCTCAGCAGGTAAGACGCCAGGCTTGTCGGTCGGAAGATCGCAAGTTCGGAGGTTCGAATCCCTAGCCCTGCGTGATGGAGTGAGCTCCCGCACTCACCCCAGCTCTTGCCAACCTAGCAATTTGAAAGCATGCACATGCAAGTAGATTAATAGGTACCACTTCGGTGGGATGGTAACAGCGTTCCGCGCGCGTCATGCCAGCCACATGACCGCGGAAGCGTCTTTGGACAACGCTGGCTCTTCGGCTAACAAACGGAGATGAGCACCGGCCCCTAGAGTCGGACACGACTGCACAACTGTGCGGGGGGAACCTTTACCTTTTTATCCTTCACTTAAAATATCAAATTTTTATATATATCTTCAATACATCCTCTTAAACCAATTTTTAATATTTAATATTCCCAACAATCATATTACTAGTTTAAACTTAATTTGCATTCATAAAATAATCTATTTCCAGTTAGAGTGGTTTTCATATGACCTTTTATCCCTTCATGTCAAGATCTTCTGTTCAAGTCACACCATAATTATAATACATAATCTGTTTTGTCATCTGTTCCATACAAAATGCCAAGGCAGTTCTCTGGATTTTTCCCTGTCCGACACCACACCTACTCTGAACCTCTCCTTGTCCGGCACTAGATAAATCAACTCCAAAATATTTATCAATCTCTAGACTCAAATCTCTCTCCCTTCCTCTCAGCTGTAACAAGGTACCCAAAATCTCTTTCTCCCTTTTCTCTACTTCTAGTTCAGATCCTATCCTTTGTATCTGACCCTGCATATCAAGCATAAAATTTTTCAGTGTTTCTTTAACTTCCTGAAATGCCTCTCTAATCTCCTGTTTAAAATCTTGAATTAATTCCCCTATTACAGGGGTCGGCAAACTTTTTATGCCGGGAGCCATTTTGACATGCTCGTGCACATTTTGAAATGCTAGAGAGCCAGGGGGCGGGGTTTGCGGGCGGGGGCCAATCACATGGAAGGGGGCGGGGTTTGCGGGCGGGAGACGGCGTCCACCCGGCCCAGCTGCCCGGGGTCCAGGGAGATCAGCTCCGGCGGGATCTGTGGCGAAGAGCGGCTGTGGGGGGGGGCGGGCGGCGACGACAAGCGACGCGCTTCAGGCTTTCAGCGCTGGAACGAGGCCCGCCTTCCAGCGCTGAAAGCCTGAAGCGCGCCGCTTGTCGTCGCCGCCCGCCCCCCCCCACGGCCGCTCTTCGCCCGCCCGCGTTGAACAAAGAAGATGATGGAGGGTGGGAAACGAGGCCTGCCCGCTTACCTGCCTGCCTGCCTCCCTCCCTCTGCGAGGCCCCCGCTGCCTTCCCGGGGTCCAAGCCGGATCGGGGGCCTCGCGGAGAGAGGCAGGCAGGCAGGTAACCGGGCAGCCCTGGCCTCCGCCGCCGGGCCCGCCCCCCTCGGCCGCTTCCGCCTGCCCGCGTTGAAGGAAGAAGATGATGGAGGGTGGGAAACGAGGCCTGCCCGCTTACCTGCCTGCTTGCCTCCCTCCGCGAGGCCCTCCGCTGCCTTCCCGGGGTCCAAGCCGGATCGGGGGCCTCGCGGAGAAAGGCAGGCAGGCAGGTAAGCGGGCAGCCCTGGCCTCCACCGCCGGGCCCGCCCCCCTCGGCCGCTTCCGCCCGCCCGCGTTGAACGAAGAAGATGATGGAGGGTGGGAAACGAGGCCTGCCCGCTTACCTGCCTGCCTGCCTCCCTCCGCGAGGCCCCCCGCTGCCTTCCCGGGGTCCAAGCCGGATCGGGGGCCTCGCGGAGAGAGGCAGGCAGGCAGGTAAGCGGGCAGCCCTGGCCTCCGCCGCCGGGCCCGCCCCCCTCGGCCGCTTCCGCCCGCCCGTGTTGAAGAAAGAAGATGATGGAGGGTGGGAAACGAGGCCTGCCCGCTTACCAGCCTGCTTGCCTCCCTCCGCGAGGCCCTCCGCTGCCTTCCCGGGGTCCAAGCCGGATCAGGGGCCTCGCGGAGAGAAGCAGGCAGGCAGGTAAGTGGGCAGCCCTGGCCTCCACCGCCGGGCCCGCCCCCCTCGGCCGCTTCCGCCCGCCCGCGTTGAACAAAGAAGATGATGGAGGGTGGGAAACGAGGCCTGCCCGCTTACCTGCCTGCCTGCCTCCCTCCGCGAGGCCCCCCGCTGCCTTCCCGGGGTCCAAGCCGGATCGGGGGCCTCGCGGAGAGAGGCAGGCAGGCAGGTAAGCGGGCAGCCCTGGCCTCCGCCGCCGGGCCCGCCCCCCTCGGCCGCTTCCGCCCGCCTGCGTTGAAGAAACAAGATGATGGAGGGTGGGAAACGAGGCCTGCCCACTTACCTGCCTGCTTGCCTCCCTCCGCGAGGCCCCCTGCTGCCTTCCCGGGGTCCAAGCCGGATCGGGGGCCTCGCGGAGAGAGGCAGGCAGGCAGGTAAGCGGGCAGCCCTGGCCTCCGCCGCCGGGCCCGCCCCCCTCGGCCGCTTCCGCCCGCCCGTGTTGAAGAAAGAAGATGATGGAGGGTGGGAAACGAGGCCTGCCCGCTTACCAGCCTGCTTGCCTCCCTCCGCGAGGCCCTCCGCTGCCTTCCCGGGGTCCAAGCCGGATCGGGGGCCTCGCGGAGAGAAGCAGGCAGGCAGGTAAGTGGGCAGCCCTGGCCTCCACCGCCGGGCCCGCCCCCCTCGGCCGCTTCCGCCCGCCCGCGTTGAACAAAGAAGATGATGGAGGGTGGGAAACGAGGCCTGCCCGCTTACCTGCCTGCCTGCCTCCCTCCGCGAGGCCCCCCGCTGCCTTCCCGGGGTCCAAGCCGGATCGGGGGCCTCGCGGAGAGAGGCAGGCAGGCAGGTAACCGGGCAGCCCTGGCCTCCGCCGCCGGGCCCGCCCCCCTCGGCCGCTTCCGCCCGCCCGCGTTGAAGAAACAAGATGATGGAGGGTGGGAAACGAGGCCTGCCCACTTACCTGCCTGCTTGCCTCCCTCCGCGAGGCCCCCCGCTGCCTTCCCGGGGTCCAAGCCGGATCGGGGGCCTCGCGGAGAGAGGCAGGCAGGCAGGTAAGCGGGCAGCCCTGGCCTCCGCCGCCGGGCCCGCCCCCCTCGGCCGCTTCCGCCCGCCCGTGTTGAAGAAAGAAGATGATGGAGGGTGGGAAACGAGGCCTGCCCGCTTACCAGCCTGCTTGCCTCCCTCCGCGAGGCCCTCCGCTGCCTTCCCGGGGTCCAAGCCGGATCGGGGGCCTCGCAGAGAGAAGCAGGCAGGCAGGTAAGTGGGCAGCCCTGGCCTCCGCCGCCGGGCCCGCCCCCCTCGGCTGCTTCCGCCCGCCCGCGTTGAAGGAAGAAGACGATGGAGGGTGGGAAACGAGGCCTGCCCGCTTACCAGCCTGCTTGCCTCCCTCCGCGAGGCCCTCCGCTGCCTTCCCGGGGTCCAAGCCGGATCGGGGGCCTCGCGGAGAGAAGCAGGCAGGCAGGTAAGTGGGCAGCCCTGGCCTCCGCCGCCGGGCCCGCCCCCCTCGGCTGCTTCCGCCCGCCCGCGTTGAAGGAAGAAGACGATGGAGGGTGGGAAACGAGGCCTGCCCGCTTACCTGCCTGCTTGCCTCGCTCCGCGAGGCCCCCCGCTGCCTTCCCGGGGTCCAAGTCGGATCAGGGGCCTCGCGGAGAGAGGCAGGCAGGCAGGTAAGCGGGCCCGCCCCCCTCGGCCGCTTCTGCCCGCCCGCCCGCGTTGAGCGAAGATGATGATGGGGGGCGGGAAACGAGGCCTGCCCGCTTACCTGCCTGCTTGCCTCTCTCCGCGCAGGGGCTGCTGCGGCTGGAGATGGCGCTGCCTCCCTGCTGCGCCGGGCCTCGCTCAGTGCGAGAGCCAGGGGGCGGGGTTTGCGGGCGGGGGCCTATCACGTGGAAGGGGCGGGGGTGAGTTCAGCTGCGGAAGAGCCACACTCAAGGGGCCAAAGAGCCGCATCTGGCTCGCGAGCCGCCATTTCCGACCCTTGCCCTATTATATTTGCCATTCCCCCCCCACCCTTTGTTCCCTCTACTGCAGAGCTTTCCAAACTTTTCATGTTGGTGACACACTTATTAGACATGCATCATTTCGCAGCACACTCTTACAGCAGGGCATCATTTCACAACACACTCTTACAGCAGGGCACAAGGCAGGCCCTAGGACCTGCACGGAATCACAGCAGGTTTGGAGGCAGCCAGGCACAAGGCAGGCACTAGGACCTGTACGAAATCCTGGCAGGGCAGGTTTGGAGGCAGCCAGGCACAAGGCAGGCAGTAGGACCTGCACGGAATCCTGGCAGGGCTCGGAGACAGCAGCAGCTGCGACACACCCAGACACTGCAGCTGACACACTAACGTGTCCCGACACACAGTTTGGAAAGCTCTGCTCTACTGGCTCAATACTGTAAAATTCCATGACATATCCTCCACACTCTAGCACACAGTAGCTTCTGCAGACATAACAAATAAATTTCCCAGAGGGAGGGTAAACAGCTACTCCACTCAAATGGAAAATTACCAACAGGGTCTAATAGGTTTCAGATATAAAAAAATGGATTGTTGCCTAAATTCAAAAGGCTATTTAAAAAAAAAAAGTACATGGGGCTACCCTTGAAGAGTATCTGGAAGCTTCAGCTGGTCCAGAATGCGGCCGCGCGGGCAGTCACGGGTGCTATAAGATCAGCATGTGTAACACCACTGCTGTGCGAGCTGCATTGGGTACCAGTTTGCTTCTGGGTCCAATTCAAGGTGTTGGTTATCACCTTTAAAGCCCTACATTTCATGGGTCCAGGTTACCTGAGGGACCGTCTTATCCCGATCACATCGACCCGCCCCACCTGATCATATAGGGAGGGCATACTTCGGATCCCATCAATAAAAGAAGTCCATCTAGCGGGTTCCAGGAGGCGTGCCTTCTCTGCGATAGCACCCGCCCTGTGGAATATCTTGCCCCCTGAGGTGAGACGGGCGCCCTCGCTCCTGGCCTTCAGGAAGTCTTTAAAGACCTGGTTCTGCCGCCTTGCCTGGAACGAAGGAAATAATAGTTCCTCCTGGGGGTGGTTAGCTTAGTAGTATCCTCCTTTTAAGAACACACCATCTCTTGGATTTTTTATTTATTTTATAGTACAGAGTTTCCAAACTTTTGTGTCGCGACACACAGTCTGGTGTGTCGCCACAGAACCCGGAAGCGCTGATGTTGGGGTTTGATATACCCAGGAATTTACAGCTAGATATAAATTATATTGAGAGGCTTGATATTTAGGTGAAAAGGGAAATATTCTGCAGAGTCACCCAATTAGCAGCCATTGTTGTAGGGATGATGTGTCAGTGTGTGAGTCATACAACAGGTGCTTAGAGTTAAGTTGGGTGTGGTGAATAATGAGAGTGACCTATAAGGTGATTGGTCAGTTTATATATAAATACAGAGATGTCCTGTAATTCATTCTTCTCATTTATTCTCATTCTACCTCTGTATGCTGTATCGTTGGTTTATCATTTGTTACCTGTGGAAGTGATCTGTAAATACGTATGTATATAAGTAAATAGGATATTTGATATAACTTCTGTTTGGAGTCTATTTACTGCATAGTACTTGGATCGCTGGTGCCTAGGAGAGAAGCAGGCCGCTCCATCTGCTCGCCCTGACAGCTGATCATCATCATCGTAGCTGGCGCACAACACGAAGCTGTGCAAAGGCTCCTCTGGCCACGGCTGCCACCTGCTCTTCAAGCAGGAGTTGTGAGTCCAGGAGAACCTCCAGGTTCTGCACCGGATCTGTCTGGGGCAGTTCAACCCCATCCAGAGCCAAAGATGGTAAATTCCCGGATGCCCAGGAGTCCCTAACCCACAGCCACTCCGTCTTACCAGGGTTCAGCTGAAGCCTGTTGCTCCCCATCCAGACCCCTACAGCCTCCAGGCACCGCGAGAGGGTGGTCACAGCATCACTTACGTCACCCGGGATGGAGATGTATCATTGAGTATAATTGATGATACCTCATCCTGTGGTGACGGATGATCTCACCCAGCGGTTTCATGTAGATATTAAAGAAGAGCAGGGAGAGTACCGAACCCTGCGGCACCCCACAAAGGAGGGGCCGCAGGCCTGATCTCTCGCTCCCTATTAACACTGATTGGGACCGGCCCTTGAGGAAGGAGGTGAACCAGCGCAAAACTGTGCCACCCACCCCCAACTCCCTGAGCCGACCCAAAAGGATACCATGGTCGATCGTATCGAAAGCTGCTGAGAGGTCAAGAAGAGCAAGGGTGGATGCACTGCCCCCATCCCGCTCTTGCCAGAGATCATCCAAAAGTGTGACCAAAGCTGTTTCCGTCCCATATCCGGGCCTGAAACCTGACTGAAAAGGGTCCAGATAATCCGTTTCATCCAGGATTCTCTGGAGCTGCAACGCCACCACTTTCTCAACCACCTTCCCTAAAAAGAGGAGGTGGGAGACTGGACGAAAATTGTCCAGGACGGTGGGATCCAGTGATGGTTTCTTGAGGAGGGGGCACAGCAGCGCCTCTTTGAAGGCCGCTGGAAACACTCCCTCCCCCAAGGATGAATTCACCATCGCCTGGACCCACCCACACGTCACCTCCCGAGCTGATGTTTAATGTTTTAATGACTTAGGGCTTTTTCTCTGTATTTTGTTAGAATAAAGGAATGCATGAGTTGGAAGGGACCTTCTAGGTCACTTAATCTCCAGCAGGTGACCATCCAAACCCTGCTTGAAAAGTTCCAGCAAGGGGATTCCATGTAGAAAGACTGTCCCCTGCTTAACAACTCTCACAGATAGGAAATTCTGCTAAGATTCAGCCCCTGGTCTTCTTTCTTTTAATCATTGGTTGCTGTCCTGTTTGCAGTTTCAGAAGAAGACAAGGCTATCTCCTCTTGCATGTGGCAGCCTTTGAGATATTGTTAGCCTTCCCAGGTAGACCAGACAGGAAACATGACCAGATGTGCCACATGGTTCTGTGCAGTTTAACCTTTTTAATTAATGATCTGAATGGTTTGAGAGGATGATTATCAGATTGGCAGATGACACAAATTAAAAGGAGTTGCTAACACTTTAGAAGCAAAACTAAAGATTCAGAAACATCTGGATAGTCTTGAATAGTAGCTCCAGACAAACTGGATGAAGTTTAATGGAGAAAAATATTATATCCTTTATCTGAGAGAGAGAAAAATGAAAGGTATAAGTATAGGATGGAGAAGACTTGACTGGCAGTGTGAAAAGGATCTGGGAGTTCCAGTAAATCACAAGATGAACATAAGTCATCAATGTAATGTAGCTGCTAAAAAGGCAAATGCAATTTTGGGGTGTATTAACGGGAACATTGATTGCAGATCATGGGAAGTAGTTCTCCTCCTCTATTCTCCCTTGGTCAACCCCTCCTTGGAATACTGTGTCCAGTTGTGGGCACTGCCATTAAAAATGGGCATCAACAAATTAGAATGAGTTCAGAGGAGGGCTACCAAGATAGTGATGGGACGAGAAAGTCCTCAAAGGAACTGGATATGTTTAGCCTGCAGAAGAAATAAATGATATGGTAGCAAATATCTAAAGGACAATCATTTAGAGAAGACTGGAGATGAGCTTCATGGCGGACTAAGACGTCTCTGGAGAAGTGGAGATGGCATTGCAGTGGTGACTGCTGGCCAGATGACAAATTCTGGCCAGCAGAGCCTCTCCGGACAAGGAGAAACTGAGAGACCACCCACCTGTACTCTGGATGGCTGCTCTTCATGAGGAGACTGCAGGAATTGAAGGTTCTTGCAGTCAATTTGTGAGTTGAGCAGCCGGGAGTCAAGGAAGAGCCAGTGCGCTTGCAACTGCATCGCAGCCTTTTAAGGATGCTGGGTTCACTCAGAGCCTCACTTTCTTAATCACAAGATCTTCAGACCAGCAGGATAAAGAAAAAACAACAACTGGTGACTCAGGCTTCATTCCAGATTAAAGAAAGAAAAAGGGAAAATAATGATTTCAAGAATTTTAAATTAACAGCAAAAAGCTTAATAAGATTCAGACCTAAGAAAGTTATAAATGGATAAAGGGGACAGTTTAAATTTGAAAGATTAATATTTTGGTGAAAGTGCTTTTAATACTATTTGGAAATAATTAGACAAATAGACCATACCTTCATGGGAATGCTGATTGTTTAATATTAAAGGGAAAAGACGGTGGATTTTACAAAATAAAGAGATAAATGTAATATGAGATAGACTTTGTGACCAGAACTATGGAGTGCCAGATTGGACTAAAGCTTTAAGGGCATAGAAAAGGCAAAAGAGGGGAAAAGAGAGAAAAGCCTTCCTTTTACTTTCACCTTTGTAATTGATACTTTCACTTTTGGATTACAAATAAAAGAATGGCGACTACCAGGAAAGCAGCAAAACTTGGTGAAGGGAGATGAGTACTGTATTGTTAGAGCAACCTACAGAAAAGGGGATTAATCCAGAAATATTGCAAACAGTGGGGGAAGAAGGTATCTGAATCTGTCAAACCTGTTAAGTGATCTGGCTGAACTTAATATAATTCTGAATTTAAGAAGAAGAGGCAAGAGAAAATACAAAATATTTTGGATGAGATTAAAAGAAAAGAAGAAAAATTAAGGAACTCCACAGGGAATACAAATATCTCCCAACAAATCAAGATTTTACAGCAAAAGTTACCTATGTTAACAATAAGAGAAAAGGAAATAAAATTGAACCATAAATAAAATTGGAAATTGGAAATTGACATGTGGGATGAGGACAAGATGAATACTGAGGTATCAACTCAGCTACTATTTTAAGGGGCGTGGTGGCTCAGCGGGTAAGATGCCAGGCTTGTTGATCGGAAGATTGCAGGTTCAGAGGTTCGAATCCCTAGCCCCGCATGACGGAGTGAGCTCCCGCACTCGCCCCAGCTCTTGCCAACCTAGCAATTCGAAAGCATGCAAATGCAAGTAGGTAAATAGGTAAATAGGTACCACTTTGGTGGGAAGGTAACAGCGTTCCGCGCGCATCATGCGTCTTCGGACAACGCTGGCTCTTCAGCTAACAAATGGAGATGAGCACCGGCCCCTAGAGTCGGACATGACTGCACAAATGTGTGGTGGGAACCTTTACCTTTACCTTTACTATTTTATGAATTTGCTATAGGACTAGAACCAATGTAAAACAATATCTTACAGTGGTGTCTGGAAAGGTACCATATACAGCAAAAAACTGCTGAAAGGTTTAGCAGGCCCAATAGAAAGAACTCCCCCATTTTGTTCTAGAATTACTTCATCAGTTAAGGTGATGGGGCCTAAAGGTTGGATCTACATAACCCACTTAACAAAGTAACATCCAACATACACTACAGCTCCTTACCTAAACAAGAATTTTGGAAATTGACTGGAGATGATACAATAAAGCAGATTTAGGGAAGTTTTTTTTTAAACAAGTGGTTCAAAATGTCTTATTTTAGGTATAACGAAATCATATCTTTTCACTGAGAAGCATTTTACCCCTACCTTTTCCCACTTGTCCAATAACCATCAGTTGTTTTTATAAGCCAGGAAAGGCAAGAATCAAGCATCCAGGATTCAGGTTGTATAAAATGAAAGTATCCCTTATATGCACAAACAGAAGATGGATAGCTACATCAATATCCAGCTATAAAAAGTTTATTCAGGAAAAGGGGGGAAACAGATGAAAAGAAGTCAGCTATTATATACACAGAATTTTACATTAATATGATTATACCTCAGAAAGTTACATATTTCCTGTGTACCTCCTGTGTTCCCCTGAGTCTAGGTTATGTTGAGTTCACTGCTGAGTAGGTAATTCCAGAAACCACATATGAGAGTGAATCCCACTAGAGAATTCCATGCGATGTGAAGAAGCCCTTCCTTTTCTCTATCCTCCGTCTTCTGCCATTTCTCGCCACCGATAAAGCTCCACCAGGCAATTTGTGATACAATAGTGCAGAGAAGAATGATTTCTTTCTTCTGTGGGTCTCAGCACAAGAAGCATTTTGTAGAAAAGAAACAGCAGGCAAAGAGAAACATGTCAAAAGTTGTTGGAACAAGAGCATGGAGAACATAAGATGAAGTCAAGGGAGCAATTGACTGCAGAGGAATTTAGTTTCCAAAGGTGTTCATATGTACAGAAAAGAGAAGGATTTGAAGTAGATTGGAGGACATTTGGAATTGAACAGCATAGGACCGAGTTTGAAACTGAATTATGTGCAAATGATGAACATTTAATTGCCAAAACGTATAAGCTTGCTCTTCCTCCATTTCAAATCTCAGTAAAAGTTGAGGATTGTACTAATTTTGGTTATAGTGTGCAGATGAATCAATGGGAGAGTATATGTGTCTGGGGGGGACTGATATTCACATTGTGTTACAATTTTAAAAAGAATTGTGATGGTCCTGATCCTTTAGCTATTAATTCAGAGACTCTTACGACAAGCCATCAAGGATATGAAAGAGTTCTTTATTAAAGCAAGCGAACATTTCCAATGCAAAGACTAGAATGAGAACAGCCTGCGCCAAATGGTATTTACATCCGAATGGAGAGTGAGTTTCTAGGGGTGAGGATAGTTCATTGACTTAACAGGCCCATTGCTGGCAAGACTGTAAAAATTACAGAGAACACAGCAGCCCAGCAGCCCAGGACAAAATGGTTGTGCAGGGCAGTGACCAGCTCTTGGAAGGGGAGCTGGGCTGCCAGGGATGGAAGTAGGGTCTGTGTCACCCGGGGCAAAAATGGATTCCGCACCCCCCCATGGGTTATTTTGTCATTTTGGCGCCCCCCCCAGCGTGGCGCCCGGGGCACATGCCCCGCTTGCCCGCCCCCCCCCCCCAGTTGCGGCCCTGTGGGCTGCTACTGAAATGGAGTGAGGCGCTGAAGGCCCTCCACTTTGAAGTGTTTGAGACAGCTCAGGTAAGAAGAGCAGAGTGTTGAATCGTACAGGGAGAAGGAGGAGGAGGGCGTCATCCGTTCTTGTACTCGGGGGCCAGCGAGTGGCCTGTGCTGGCGACAGGCCAGGCAGACAGTGCAGATCCGCCACGATCTGGTTCCCTGGAGGAGCTTTGTCAGGGCAGGCACAACTTCGGAGTGGGACTGATGGCCCAGAGCACCCCACTGGATGAGTCCCAACCGAGGCTGGGCAGCCATCGGCTGGGGGCGCTTGAAACAGGACTCTGCCCTGAACTGGGTCGCCTGCTCCAATGATTGATTCAGAGATTCTATGTCTCTGTCATTTTATGAACATTTTTAGCAGGAAAGCAGCAGCTTTTGCCTAGAAATACAGAGCATTGTGAAGCTTCTACATGTTTCTTGATAGTGAGATTGTGTGCACATGTGAAAAAAGATTTAAATCCCTTGTGCTTTTGTGAAGATCTTGCCCTTGCATTCAAAACTGAATTCTTCCCACCCGCAGCCCAATGGGACCCTCTGTGGGAAATTGCCATTTTAGAACATGTCAGAATTGTGGCCGTGTTCTAATGGGGAAAAGACATCCCTCCCAAGTGGACACACTCAATTTAGAAGCTGTAGTTTAGAAGGGCGGCAGCCACAGGGTGTGATTTATACCAGCGACTGGAAAGCAGAAGTCAAGGCTCAGGGTGGCAGCTGTGAGGCTTTAAACAGCATGGCTGGATTCGGAGGAGGCACTGCAAGAGACTCCCTATTACACTTTTAAAATAATCTAAGATCTCAGGCACATTTTCTGACTTGGCAAATGCATTTCCAGCTAGGACATTTTTCCAATGTAATTTTGCAAAGTAGAATTAAGGAGAGACGCTTCGTTTTGTTTGGAGATTTCATTCAACTGCAGCTGCACACAACCCTTCAAATGAAAGCCACCTCTGACTCCTGAGAGGGGAGATTTAGATGCTCTGAGGAGAGGGGAAGGTCTCAGGAGAGACACTAGGGCAGGCTTTGTCTTCAGCCAGCACCCCCCCCTCTAGGGCAGGAGCACAGAAAGCAGGATGAGAGGAGCCACACACACCCTGCCTCCTGACTCCGGTCTGTAATGCTGAGTGCATTTGGGGTTGCCTTCCTCCCTGCTGCAGCCACATCCACTTCCAGGCTGACGTGCAGGCGGAGAGATGAGGCAACCAGGCGCGGCCCCGCCTGGCACGGAACCCGGTGCTCTTCCCACACCAGGGAACCGCCAGGCAGCTCTGAGGCTGAGTGCTTGTGCCCTCCGTGTTTGCCTTAACAGGTTCACCTGAGGTGAGACTATCAGACTGCACAGAAGCAGAGCAACATCTGGCGTGTGGGGGGGGGAATTGGTTCTGCAGATGCTGAGAAACGTGGCCTCATGGCGAGCCGTAGGCCAAAGAGAGAAGGAAGCAGAAGGTGGAGCTCTCCTGCCAGCGTGACTTTTGGAGAAGAGGCCTGACAAGCCCCCCCCCACCAGAAAATGCCACGGCAACCCTTTCCCAACCACTAGGTCTCCCTGCCCCATCATTGGCCATTCATTGCTTGTGTTTTGTTGGAGTTTGCCAGAGAAAAGCAAGGCTTGGCCTTTACTTTGGAATTGCCCATCCTTTGCGCATTCATTTTCTGTGGAGCATCCAAATTTGCTGTCAGCTTGTTCTTTTTATTGCTCTTCATGTTGTCTTTCTGCAATTCTCTTCAAACCAACCCCGGTGGTACGCGCAAGGCGCTGGTGGAACCAACTGTCCGGGGCGGGACAGGCTCCCCCTCAGTGGAGGGATCCAGGCTGAGGCTCTTGGGGTGCCTTAGTTTGGATTCCCGCCCTGAGCAGCAGACGGGACGTGATTGTCCCAGGGGCCCTTCCAACTCGGGATTCTCTTGCGCGATGTTTGTCCCAGGCTCACGGAGGGCGCGGCCGTGGTGCTTTGGCGCTGTGGCCTTGGGCTTGAAACAGTGGCACGCAGAAAAAACGTTTTCCCTCATTTCACAGGACAGGACATGGAATAATGGATTTAAGCTGCAGGAAGGCGAATCCCAACTGGATGTTAGAAAAGTTAGACAAACTTTTTGTCTAACAGAGCAGTTGGAAACCAATGGCTCGGAGGAGACGGGCTCCCATTCAGCCCTCTGAGAGTCATCCCTCAGGAATGCTTTAATTTGGGCTCTGGCACTGAGCAGGGGAGGTCACTGATCAAAGGCTCTTCCAACTCTGGAATTCCACAAGTGGCTGCGTTCCAGTCATACGCTGTGTGAATGCCTTGCTGGGCTGTTCAGGGAGCAGCACAATTTCTTTTCTTTTCTTTTCTTTTCTTTTCTTTTCTTCATGCCCTTAGGATTTTTATTAACTGATGACTTTAAGAATAAGAATTTAGTCAAGGGAGCCGAAGCTGGCTAATTAAAGGGTCATTCCTCACTAGTCATCCCACTGTGTGGAAAGGAAAAAAGCTTCTATTATTGCTGCTAACTAACAAAGGGTTGTGGCCACTGTTGGGTGAGAGAATGTTACAAAACTGCCATGCAGAACCACCATTTCAACTCTGCGTAGGTCTCCTTTTTGGAGGTCAGGGTGCTAAAGCTGCAGAAAGTTAGAGGGGGCTCCTTGCAAAGAGAAGCCCGGCGGAGACTCCAGCAAGAAGCGGCAAGGACCAAGCAGACATCGGAAATATTGCAGATTAGTGTCACAGCTGTGAGAACACGGGAAATGAAACCAAAGAGGGGCTCCCAGCGTGATCGACAGCAAACACAGGAAACAGAAGGCGGATCGTGGTGTGTTTGTACTCTGTCTGTGGGTGTTTCTTAGGGTTTTTTCCCTCTTTGCCCTTTTATCTCTTGGTGAACTTATTCTCTCCTTTGGCTTCCTGCATCATCTCTTCTGCGTTTCCACGTTCTCAATGCTGAGATTGGCAGAAGGAACCTTGCTTTTCCTTTGAGATCTGGTCTTTTCCATGGGAATCCTGGCCCACATCACATGCCCACCAAAATGCCAAGAGGGTCCTGCCCAGAAGTCCACCAAGCCATCTCCCTGGTCAGTTTGGAACATGCTATGAAAATCTTTGCCTAATCTTGAGGGTTTTTATCTGAACCCCATGGAACTTAATGTTGCATTTCCTGTTTCTTTTATGGCTGGTCTCTTTTAAAATGGGACGGTTTTATTTATTGGTGCCATGGTATAATAGAACCGTGACTGCCAAGTTTTCTGTCCATCCCGAGAGGCTCACAGGTAACTGCCAAGGATGGTCTTCTGCAGAGAGCGTCTTCTCTGGAGCAGGTACAGGGGGACTGGCCACAGGCAAACAGTGTGACCCCAAGTCCTCTTGTACCCAGGAAGTGGCCAGGGCATCTCCCTCTTTCTCAGTGTGCTCAGGGCACCTTTCAAAGGGGGGAACATACAGAGCCCCCCCCCCCATTTCTCTTCCCAGGCTCCTCTTTATGCTTCTTTGAATTTGGAACGTGTCAGCCCAGCTTTTGGGCCAGAGGCCTGTGTCAAGTAGCAGCTCCTAACTTCCTCCTTTCCAGGAGCCTTCAAAGCTGGTTCAGAGATAATGGTGGTTAGACTGCCACAGCTTCCCCCATCTAAACCAAAAGTCAAAGTCAAAGTATTCTTGAACTTGATGTTGGAAAAGCACATTAAGTATGGAATTCCCTTGCAAAGAAACTGGCCAGATAAACATCTATCGGAATTAGTCTGATCAACAGTCTTGGCAAGATGCTTGTAACATCTGCCTCATGAGACAACTTCGGAGTTACAGCCCAAAGGCTGGGAAGACTCCTGGACACCCACTCAGTGGTACGGTGTGAGCAGCAGAGTGCCTCTCTCAGTCACCAATGGGAACGTCTGATACTGGCCACCATTACTGGCTTCCTCCTCCCATCATATTTGAAGAGTACAGGACTGTTTCCATTCATGGAACTTTAAAGGCCTCTCTGTACTACAAACCACAAGACTTTCCTGACTTCCTTGGTAGTTTACTAGAGGAATATCCCACAGTGCAAAAGCTGTTTCATCTCAAATCCCTTCCTTGTTTTTACCTTTGAAATCCACAACATCACTGGCAGCTTATGGGGGGTGGTCTTTTTTTCACTGGCAGGATTTCTCATCATGCCTCCTGGCTCCTGTATTTGGTTTAATAATTTCATTCTTGTTAAAACCAGGGGATATACACCAACTGCAATCAATCTGGACTTCATGGAGTTTCTAATGTCCTGGAGGATGCCAGGGATATCTGCAGAAAATCACAGTGATGTCAAAAATGCTGATCTAAAGTGCTGGACCAAACTATTCTGCACAACTTTTGTCCAATTTCTAACCTCCCTTTTGGAGGATATTGTGGAAAAAGTGGTTGTGTTCCAGAGGGCTCTGGAAGAAGCAAATTACTTGGAACCCTTTCAGTCAGGATTCAGACCTGGGTATGGGACCAAGCGTTCCGTGCGCGTCATGTGGCCACATGACCGTGGAAGCGTCTTCGGACAACGCTGGCTCTTCGGCTAACAAACGGAGATGAGCACCGGCCCCTAGAGTCGGACACGACTGCACAAATGTGCGGGGGGAACCCTAACCTTTATTTATGGGACCAAGGCAGCATTGATTGCACTTCTTGATGGCCACTGGTGGAAGCAGATGGGGGTGGTGCACCTTGACCTTCCTCTTCTTTACCTCTCGGTGGCTTTTGATACCATCAATCATGGAATCCTTCTGGACTGGCTTCTGGTGTTGGGGGTGGGTGGCACTGGGTTGTGCTGATTCTCCTCCTTCCTCCAGGGCCAGTTCCAGTTGGCATTGATGGGGGGGAGAGAGATCCAGCCCACAGCCTCTGCTTTGTGGGGTGCAGATGCCCATGATGTGTGCATGCAGTAGATGCATTGCTTGAAACATACCTTCCTTCTGTCCACTCTCCATCATTTTAGTAAGAAACCATCATAGCAGCCAGCCATCGAAAAGAAAAACATTTGTTTCCATTTCTTACAACTGATTTTCCCTGAGCATCCCTACCATAGCAATTCTTGCAGGGGATTGTTTGCAAACAGACTGGGGGAGGGGCATACCAATAGGCTACTTTATTTTATTTTATTTTATTTTATAGAATAGAATAGAATAGAATAGAATAGAATAGAATAGAATAGAATAGAATAGAATAATAACTTTATTGTCATCCCACTATACACTATACAAGTGCACAATAGAATGAAATTTTGTTGCAGTTGGCTCACAATTTATTTTTGCAATGGAGGATAAAAAGACTCTTGCGAATTCATTCCGGTGGGGGGAGGACTGGCACCTGCCCTCAAAGTTGTTGGCCAGGCTGAATAGATCGGTTAACATTTTTCTGCAAGTTGTTGGACAAATTGTTGGATTACAGTGCTATGAAATCTCTATCAGAAATCTGAAAAAGACAATTTGGAAATATTCCTGCATGATTGAAATGTGCAAAACCTTTGAGAAATGGAAAGGCCGGTCATCCTAGTTCTTGTGGCACTAGCAGAATGGGTTCTCCAATCCACCTTCCCTCAAGCTCTCGGAGAAGAGAGATACAGGTGTTGCATTATGTACACGACTTCCACCCCCTCTTGGAGGGAGTGGGATTTCTCTATTTTTTACACAGTGTGGAACTCTTCAGATGTGGCTATCAGGCTATCAGCATCTGAAGAGTTCCAATAAGGACCACACTGGTCATGAGGTGCCTCCTGGGGATCAATGTAGCTTAATTCTTGTGGGTTCATCTTACACATTCCTTTTTTTAATACATCTTTACAAAGCTACAACTCAAAGGATTGTTTCAGTAAAAATGGAATCAGAATAATACCAATTTGTAATCTACCAACATTTTAAGTGACTGTCAGAAACAGAAGAAAGAGCCCTTTTCTCCATTTTGTGATCCTTTACGGCAGACAACCTTTCTTGCTTCGGCTGGGCGCTGCCTTGATGCAGGGCTGCTGTGACCTCCTTCTACGCCCAGAGGCAGTTTGCCTGCATCCCCCAGGCCTGGCACCCTGCTCGTTCCAGCAGTTGGCTCACAGCAGCCCTGAAATCAGCCCCTCCATTGTTTGTGCAAGGAGCTCAATTCAGAGTAAAAGGCTGGAATTTTCTAAAAGAAGCAACCTTTATCTGTCACATGGACGGTCTTCTTCCCATTCACATTCTGAGTAAAATTGCCTTAGCATTGGCCAGCTGGACGTCTATTACACTATTACACTTGTACATAACTTGTACATAGAGAGCCAGTTTGGTCTAGTAGTTAAGGTGCTGGGCTAGAAACCAGGAGTCTGTAAGTTCTAGTCCCGCCTGAGGCATGAAAGCCAGCTGGGTGACCTTGGGCCAGTCACACACACTCAGCCCTAGGAAGGAGCCAATGGCAAACCAGGAAACTGAGAGTTCTAGTCCCACCTTAGGCATGAAAGCCGGCTGGGTGACCTTGAGCCAGTCCCTGTCTCTCAGCCCTAGGAAGGAGCCAATGGCAAGCCAGGAGACTCAGAGTTCTAGTCCCGCCTTAGGCATGAAAGCCAGCTGGGTGACCTTGGGTCAGTCACTCTCTCTCAGCCCAACTCACCTCACAGGGTTATTGTTGGAGGAAGGAGTATTAGGTATGTTCGCCGCCTTGAGTTATTTATAAAAATAATAAAGGTTGGATAATAAAGGAAGGAAGGAAGGAAGGAAGGAAGGAAGGAAGGAAGGAAGGAAGGAAGGAAGGAAGGAAGGAATTGATTTCAGGACCCATTTGTCTCTTACTGAAAAGAAGGTTGGTTTTAGGTTACTGATCCCATGTCCTACCTCCTCTCCCCATATGCACTGGCCTCTTCCCCACATAATCCAGCTAATTCCCCTCCCTTGACTGCCCTGGGCCTTCCTGAGATTTTTCAAAAGCAAGCTGAGTCAATTATGTATTCATGTATTTATTTATTTATCAAATTTCGCCACTGCCCATCTCCCCCAAAGGAGGGACTCTGGGCAGTTTACAATAAAGCTAAAAGATTAAAAAACAATAAAAACAAAATATAGTACATAAAATATAAATATAAATATAAAATGTAAAATATAAAATGGGATCAAGATGGCAGATAAAAATTCTAATTTGATTCATACATATATGAGGACCACTTTAAGGCGCTAAGGCTCTAGCCACCCCCAGGATTGACTACCCCCCTTCCTGCCCCAAGCGAGGTGGTGGCAGAGCCAGGTCTTTAACTTTTTCCAGAAGGCCAGGAGAGAGGGGGCTTGCCTCACCTCTGGGGGAAGAGTGTTCCACAGGGCGGGGGCCACTGCAGAGAAGGCCCGCCTCCTGGACCCCGCTAGATGGAATTCTTTTGCTGATGGAGTCTGTAACATGCCCTCTCTGCTTGACCAGGTGGGACGGGTCGATGTTCTGGGGATGAGACGGTCCCTCAGGTAACCTGGTCCCATGCCATGTAGGGCTTTAAAGGTGATAACCAACACCTTGAATTGGACCCGGAAGCAAACTGGTACCCAATGCAGCTCACGCAGCAAAGGTGTTATATGCGCCATCCTTGGGGCACCCAAGACTGCTCGCGTGGCCGCATTTTGAACCAGCTGGAGCATCCGGATACTCTTCAAGGGTAGCCCCATGTAGAGCGCATTGCAGTAGTCTATAATTAACTTCTCCACAGAAAACGCTGTGAAGGCATTTTGCAGCATTTCCTTCAGAGCTGCAGGAAAGTTAGATTCCCATTGGTAGAACTCCCACTTAGTCTCTGCCACATTTCTCCTTTCCTTCATGAGGTCGAGGTGCCACTATCTACCCATTCTTTTGCTATCCTTAGAAGGGCAGCTTTGTTGGCTGGTGCCCAGGTTCTTCCTGCCTACATGAAAAAGCAAAGACACCAAGGAAAGTATGAGTGAGCGTGAGTACATGTGCATGCCCGGTCTGTTGCTAATTTTCCCCACTTCCTTATTGGGCAGCTACAGTAGATGCCCCTTTTTTCCCTTTCTCATCCTTCCCAGCCCAGTTCAGATTTACTGCAACATTTCTAAACTATTTTGCAGATATGTCTTGTCCAATTACAGTAATTATAATTAAGGGAACATTTTCAAATTTCCAAAGATAGTCCACTCTGCTCTGAAGCAGCAGAACTGTCATACATCAATACAATATATCTATTGCTATACTGTAGTTGTAATTAGACAAAGTGTATGAAATTGTATAAATGTTTCATTTTCAAGAACCCTCAAAAATATCAGTAATACAGTATGTTTAGAGGAAAAATATTAAGTATTTTATTAATATTTTATTTTATTTTTATTTTTTAAATAATTTTATTAAATTATGGCTTTGCAACAGATGATTTGTTGTTGTTGATACTCTGTTGTAGAAAATGTTGCTTGTTCCACAAAGTGTGACTCACTCCCAACTTCCTGCAAAGGCGCATCTTTCCCACACTAAATGAGATTCAAAAGGGCTCCATTAGTGTGCGCACCTAGCTGACTTGCCTATCACGAGCATAACCTGGCAATCACTATCCAATCAATTTTGTACATTTGAAGGATTTAAAAGAATTAAAAATAAATATGCAAGATCTATTATTTTACAGAAAAAGAACAATACAATAAATAAAGTAATAATCATGGGATGAATCAGCAATTCTGCCAGATAATATATAAACAAAATTAAGACACACTTAAATAAAATCATAACTTTTATGTTTCATTATTCATTTATTTAGTTTGGATACCTTGGGATTCCTGTTGGGAATCTTTGTAAATAAAACAAAGATTCATTTCTGCTGTCATGTGTGTCTCAACCAGAATGTCCTCCTCCTGCTTCTTTAGTCCTGTGCTTTGAAGCCACTTCTAATGGGGGGGGGGGGGGAGGCGGCTGGCGTTTGGGCAGCGGTGCCATTGGTGCGTCTGAGTGTATGAACACTCCCTCCTCCATCCATATAGCCTCTCCCCCCACCCCCCGTCTTGATGCAATTCATCATTCCAACAGATATTCAGAATACTATGGAATGGTGGAAGGGAACCACAATAATTCATTTCAATTATTCCATCAGCCGCAGCATGTCATGAAAACGCGTAGCCGCATAGCTGGCCCCCTCCACAGTTCTCTAGCAGGAAAGCTTTGTGGTTTGTTCCTTCCCTGCTGCCCCAAGATCAGCTCGTTGCTGCTTCAGCAAAGTAGCTCTGCGTTTAATTGCACTTGTACAATTTGCACCCCCGCTTGGAAGGGGAGCCGTTTAGACAGTGGGAGGCCACCTGTATGCTCTGAATACTGTCTGCCTACGACGATGGTTCTCTTGTCAACATCCCATCCTCCTGCCCACCGCGGTGGATGCTGGAGCCCTCTATAGGAGCCTCCCCAAGGAGGAGCCTTTGGGTAGCCGAATGCCGCTCGCTGGCAGGGGCGGCTTCCTCTCTGCTCCTGCTCTGGGAAAGCGCTCCGGGGGCAGGACTCTCCTCAGCTGGGTTGTTCTGGGGCAGATCCTCGACCTCCAGGAAAGGGGGCTCGGGGGCAAGCTGGGATGCCTGGCGAAGCTCACCTTCTGTGAGATGCCGCCCATGCAAGCTACGCTCGTTTCTCCCAAAATGACTTCAGCTCCACCAAGAAAGACTTCAGCTCAGGTGTTGGGAAGTAAACGGTTTATTGCTAGTCATGGGTAGGCAAGTAAAGGCACGAATGGTTCCCGAGTGTCCGGCTTGGCTTTTTAAACCCTCCCGCCAGAGTGCCCGCCCCCTCCTTGTTGAAGGCTTCCCTCTGGTCCGCTTCTGGTCATTGACCTGGAGTACCCTTCACTGGGAGGTGTGGTTGATGTTTCTCATCCGGCCGCGCTGTGGTTCTATTGTCCTTTTTGTTTAGTAATAATGGTCCCTTAATGGCAGGGCTCTGAGTGCTTGCCAGAGTCCTGACATGCCTCCCGCCCAAGATTTTCCTCCCCCTCCCTCTCTTTCGCCTGTGTGGGTGTGGTCGCTTTTCTTGGTGTTCGTCACGGTATCTGTGAAAATACAAAGAAAATTTTAGTGTGTGTTTCATTGGGGTTTTTCGGGGAATTTGCGGTGAAACCGTCTAATTAGGTCAGGGGCTTGCATGTGTCGCGCCGCCACCCATTCTTTGAACCCGACGGGTAGATGTTGCCATTTGACCAAGTATTGCAGTTGTCCTCTGTGCCACCGTGAGTCGAAGATGTCATCAATTTCGAAGTGCGGTTCTCCATTTACGACGGTAGGTGTTGGTTCTGGGGTTACTGGGTGCCATTGGTCCGACGGTTGGTACTGTTTCAGTAAACTAATGTGGAATACTGGGTGTACCTTTTTTAGTGTTTTCGGAAGTTGGAGTTTTGCTGTTACTGGGTTAATTACTTTCGTTATAGGGAATGGTCCGATGAACCTTGGGGCCAGTTTCCGCGATGCTTGTGTTGATCTGCGGTTTTTTGTTGAAAGGTAGACCTTGTCCCCTTCTCTGAGTTCCCATTCGGTTGTTCTTTTCTTGTCTGCGTACTTTTTGTACGCGGCCTTTGCTTCTTGTAGTGTTTGCAACATCACTGGCCAGTTGCTGGTTATTTTGGTAATCCACGCCTCTGCTTGTAATGGGCCTTGCGTTTTGTCTCTGTTGATCATGGCCACCTCTGGTATGGTGGCAAAGTCTTGTCCGGTGGCTATTTTAAAAGGTGTAAATCCAGTGCTTTGGTGTATGGCGTTATTATATGCCACTTCTGCGAATGGTAGTAAGTCTACCCAGTCATCTTGCTGATAACTTATATAGCACCGGAGGTATTGTTCTAGTATGGATACCAATCGTTCTGATGCCCCGTCTGTGCACGGGTGGAATGCACTGCTCAGCCCTTGTTCTGATCCAATAAGCTTGAGGAATTCTTTCCAGAATTTTGATGTAAATGTGCTTCCACGATCGCTGATGATGCATTCAGGTGTACCGTGTATTCGGTAGATGTTTTGTATGAACAGTTTTGCCATCTTTGGTGCAGTCGGTATGCCGTGGCATGCGATGAAGTGGGCTTGTTTGGAGAAGAGATCTGTTATCACCCAAATTGCTGTTTTGGTTTTGCTCGCGGGGAGGTCCACTACGAAGTCCATGGCGATTTGTTTCCATGGTTGGGTGGGGCTCGCAACATTTTGTAGTAAACCCATGGGTTTCCCTATTGTGCGTTTCGCTGTGGCGCAAACCGGGCAGGACTTTACATACTCTTTTACGTCTCTGCGTAACGTGGGCCACCAGAACTTACGTCTTACGAGGTGGATGGTCTTGACAAACCCGAAGTGCCCCGCTGCTTTGTGGTCATGGCAATTCTCGAGCACTCGTTTCCGGATTTTGTCGGGTACGTACAATTTGTCGTCTTTCCACCACTCCCCCTCGTGTTCTTGTAACATTTCTTTGTTTTCGCCCCACCATGTGTCATCTAAAATTGCTGTTTGTATGTCTCTTTGTAGTACTGACTTTTCCGTTTGTTTCTCGTCTTGCTTCCGTGTGACTGCCATGTTTCCCTCTTGTACATTCTGTGTTAATTGTTCTGTTGTAGTGGGTGTCGGTTTGCTAGGAAAGAGTGCTTCCGTGACTTCTTCAGGCTTTTCTTCGTGTTGCGGTAGTCGTGACAGTGCATCCGCTAAGTGGTTTTTCCCCCCTGGGAAGTACTTCAGTGAAAAGTTGAATCTGCTGAAGAACTCGGCCCAGCGCAGTTGTTTGGGGTTCAGTTTTCTAGGCGTTTTGAGTGCCTCCAGGTTTTTATGGTCGGTCCATACCTCAAACGGTGCGGATGATCCCTCTAATAGGTGTCTCCAAGTGGCTAGTGCATGTCGTACTGCGAACGCTTCCTTCTCCCATACATGCCAGCGTCTTTCCGTGTCGCTGAACTTTTTGGATATGTAAGCGCAGGGTCTCAGTTTGTTTTCTTCGTCTGCCTGTAGGAGGATTGACCCTACCGCATAATCGGAGGCATCTGTGTGTATTATAAACGGTTTGTCGACTTCGGGGTGCTTTAATATGGGCTCCGCTGTGAACAGGGCCTTGAGTTTGTCGAAGGCTTCCTGGCATTCGGGTGTCCACTTAATTTTCGCGCTCGCTTGTCGCGTCGTTGGTTTAGCCCCTTTTGTTTTTGTTTTCAATAAGTCTGTTAATGGCAGAGCGATCTGCGCAAAAATTTTTATAAATTCCCTGTAGAAGTTAGCGAACCCTATGAAGGCCTGCAGTTGTCTTCTGGTTTGCGGGGGTTCCCACCCTAGGACTGCCTGTACCTTGGCAGGGTCCATTTCAATGCCCTTCTGTGATATGCAAAAGCCAAGGAAGTCTAGTTTGTCTTTATTGAATTCACATTTGCTCAGTTTGACATATAGTTTAGCCTCTAATAGTTTTTTGAGCACTGCCAATACTAATTGTTCGTGTTCCTCTTTGTTTTCTGAGAATATGAGGATGTCATCTAAGTAGACGATGACGCCCTGGTATAGGAAGTCGTACAGGACCTCGTTGATTAATTTCATGAAGATGCCTGGTCCTCCCGCAATGCCGAATGGGAGAACGCGATATTGGAATGACCCCAGCGGGCAGTTGAACGCTGTTTTCCATTCATCCCCCTCCCGTATTCTTACCCGATAATATGCTTCCCTAAGGTCCAATTTGGTAAAGATTTTCCCTTTTGCTAATTGTGCCAACATGTCTTTCAGTAGTCGTAGGGGGTATTGGTTTGTGACAGATATAGCATTAAGTCCCCTGTAGTCGGTGCACAGCCGTAGGGATCCATCTTTCTTCTTCCTAAACAGGACCGGAGCTGCTAGGGGGGAGTTGGCAGGTTCAATGAAGCCTCGTGCCAGATTCTTGTCTATAAATTTGCGTAGTTCCTGTAGTTCCTTTTGGGTCATCGCATACATCTTTGGTTTAGGGAATGTGGCCCCCGGTATGAGCTCTATGGCACAGTCTGTTTGCCAGTGGGGGGGTAGTTGATCGCATTCTTGTTCGTTGAAAATCTCTCTTACTGGGTTGAAACGTTTTGGGAACGCTGTTGTCCCTTCTTGTTGTGTTTCCTCCCTCTGCATAGTCCCTGCTGCCCCAATTTCCGTTATGTAGTTAGTTTCGGTGTGATAGCTCCCGTCTACAAACTCCATATCACCCGACACCCAATCTATTTGAGGGTTTCTTTCCCTCAGCCATTTGAGTCCGAGCACAATGAGTTGTGTTGATATTGGGGCTACGATAAATCGAAGGGTCTCTATGTGTGAGCCGATTGACATTTTTACAGCCTCTGTGAAGTGTCCCACCGGCCCCCCTTTCATTTCTGACCCATCTAGTTGGCAGAACGTAATGGGTGATTTTAGTTTGAATAATTTTAGTCCCAATTCGATTGCTATTGATGGGTGCATTAGGCATCTCGAACACCCAGAGACTAACATGGCTACCCCACTGAATTGTTCTTTCCCATTTAAGGTTTCTAATTTTACCTTGACTTCCATGGTGGGGCAGTGTTCGGTGGTCAAGGTGTCGTTGCGCCCCCTGTTGAAGGCCTGTCCCGCGGCGCACTTTAGGGCAGGCCGTTGTCGTTTCCCGCCGGTATGAATTCTTCATCTGTTGATTCGTCCGTGGTCAACTCAGGTTTCACGTATTTTCGCCTTTCCGTCGCTGCCTTAGCCGTTGTTTGCTTGTAAGGTGGCGCTCTGTTGTGCCTTTCCCCTGGCTTGTTTTTGTCCGCAGGTTGTTTGCACTCCTGTATTCTGTGTCCTACTCTCCCACACTTGAAGCACAGGTTATGCTTCGCCCGTCGTTCTTTTTCCTCCGCCCACTGTTTTTTGTCATAGTCCTTTTTGTTGTATGGGCTTGTGTGCTGGCTTTTCCCTGCATATTGCAGTTGGCGGTAGGAACGTATTCGCAGTTTCATGTTCTCCACCTGTCCCGCCAGTTGAATCCATTCCTCGAGGGTTTTTGGGTCCCCTCTCCCTGCTGCCGTGTCCAACAACTCCGGCCGCAAGCCCATTTGGAAGTATTCCACTTTGAATGACTCGGGCCAGTTGGGTAGGCGGCTGACAAGTTTTTTGAATTCGAGGGCGTATTCTGCCACTGTGCGGTGGCCTTGTCTCAGTCTCTGTATCTCTGTCTTAGCCGACATGCGAGACAGGGTGTCTTCAAACCGTTTCCGCAGCGCCCTCATGAACAGTTCAAAATTGTGGAGTTCTTTAGCTCTTGTCTCATGTAGCACGGCCAGCCACTTTGCCGCTTCTCCAATCAAGAAGTTGGATACGTAGCGAATTTTGGCTTCTTCATTGAGGAAGAAGCGCTCTGACTCCTCCATGAACCCTCTGACGTGGTTCAGGAAGCATGCCAGCTGTTCAGGGTCCCCATCAAATTTAGTTTTAAGTTTAGTTGTTATGATGGGTTTATTATACTGGTAGACTGGTGCATTCCTCTCGAGGTATGCTTGAGTCATTGGGTCGTCGGATTCCTCCCCTTCTTCGTCTTCCTCATCATCATTTTCTTCAGCGCTTTCCAATTCAGATGGGCCTGTGGGGGAGCTATCTTCCTCATCATCGTTTATGTCTCTTCCACTGTTCTGTGGCTGTTTCAGCAGCCTTTCTAGTGCAGCTTGGATCGCTGTTAATTTCATGTCCATGTTATCTAGCCCCGTTTCCACGCGGGCTGCTCTTGCTTCTAAAGCCGCGATGCGTTGCCCCTGGGAGACCCGTGATTTAGCCGTCTGCTTGCTCGGCCTCAGGATCATGCCCTCCCCTACCCCGAGTGACCATTCCGCCGTTTGCTTTTGTGTGCGTTTGGTGGGGGTTTGGGGGTGGGGTTGGCTTTCCTCCCGCTTGTTGGGCTTCTTTACCTTCCGCTGTGCGCCGCTCTCACGGTGGGTGCTTGCTGCCGCTTGTGTTGTCGCCCCTGCTGTTGCCCTGGCTGACGTGCTGGGTGCGTGATCCTCGTGCAGGTCTCCACTTTGTTCCATGGTTTGCCAGTCGCACGTGGTGAGTACTCCTCTCGGGTAGTCATCCTGGCCTTCAGCTGCTTTTGACGTTCCTGCCGCCGATCAGCTGGTTCACTCCCTGAGCGGTGTGGTCTGGTCTCTGTCGTAGGGCTTTCTAGCGCTTTTAAATTTTTCCCGCCGGATGATCAGCTGGGTAGCGCGCCGCCGCTGTTGCGCGCTGCTGGGGGGCGCCGATCGCTCCGGTCACCGCTGCCTCGTCGCCAGACGCTTCTCGCCGCCTCGAGTTGCTGGGGCCTGCCGCCGCTGCGTGCTGCTGGGGAGCGCCGATTTGGCCGGTCTCCGCCTCTCCGTCGCCGGGCGCCTGCTGCTGCCGGAAGTTGCTGAAGTCCGCCGCCGCCGCGAGCTGCTGGGGAGCGTTGGTCGCTGTTACCACGCTGCCTCCGCCTCTCCGCCGCTGGGGATCGCCGCTCGGTCCCTGCTGCTGCTGCGCCGTCGCCGCCTCTCAGCTGGGGGAGCCGGTCTTTGCTGCCGCGCTGCCGCCGCCTCTCAGCTGTTGGGGGGGGAAGAACCGCTCCTGCTGCTACGCTACCGCCGCCTCTCAGCTGCTGGGGAGATCCAGCTTCCGCTGCTGCGCGCTGCCGCCGCCTCTCAGCTGTTGGGGGGGAAGGACCGCTCCTGCTGCCGCGCTGCCGCCGCCTCTCAGCTGTTGGGGGGGGAAGGACCGCTCCTGCTGCCGCGCTGCCGCCGCCTCTCAGCTGCTAGGGAGATCCAGCTTCCGCTGCTGCGCGCTGCCGCCGCCTCTCAGCTGTTGGGGGGGAAGAACCGCTCCTGCCGCTGTCTCTCAGCTCCGCCGCCGATTCTCTGCCTCCGCGGGTTGCTGCTTGCGATTCTTGGCCTCTGCTTCTCTCCTGTAAGCCGATCTCAACCGTGGAGTTTCCCGAAGTTTTTTCGGTTTGCTCCCGGGAAAATCGGCTGGTACTGATTCGTGCCTTTCTGTGAGATGCCGCCCATGCAAGCTACGCTCGTTTCTCCCAAAATGACTTCAGCTCCACCAAGAAAGACTTCAGCTCAGGTGTTGGGAAGTAAACGGTTTATTGCTAGTCATGGGTAGGCAAGTAAAGGCACGAGTGGTTCCCGAGTGTCCGGCTTGGCTTTTTAAACCCTCCCGCCAGAGTGCCCGCCCCCTCCTTGTTGAAGGCTTCCCTCTGGTCCGCTTCTGGTCATTGACCTGGAGTACCCTTCACTGGGAGGTGTGGTTGATGTTTCTCATCCGGCCGCGCTGTGGTTCTATTGTCCTTTTTGTTTAGTAATAATGGTCCCTTAATGGCAGGGCTCTGAGTGCTTGCCAGAGTCCTGACACCTTCGCTGCCGCCGGCCGCCCGCCCTGCCCTTGGCCAAGAGCGGGCAGGTTGCTTGGCCAGCTGAGGGAGGAGGAAGCAGAGGCGCGAAGGGCTTCTGACCAGCTGCTCCTGGCTCTTTTCTCCCTACTCCGCCTGACCCCACTGCCGTGGGCGGCCCTGATGACCCCGCGAGCAGAGGGACCTGCCTGGGGAGGCCGACATGTGCCCTGCTGCCGTGGGTGGGGTGAGGGGCGGCACAGGAGGAGAGCGATCCTGAGCCGCACAGGCAGCACAGGGAGGAAGGAAGGCAGACTGGCTGACCCAAAGGCCAGCGCCCAGAGGGGCGGAGCGGGGCTGGCAAAGAAGCGAGCTTGGCCCAGGCCCAGGAGGTCGCCTGCCCGAGCCAGTTGCGGTGGCTGGAGGGGCTGGAGGGAGGCCTCCCAAATGCCCCAGGAGGGCAGGCTCAGAGTGGGGGGCCGAGGGGGCCGGGGGTGGCAAGCGAAGGGAAGGGAAGGGAGAAGGGTGGCCTGGCGCTAAGCAAAGGACGGGAGCCGGCTGGGAGGAGGAGGAGGAGCGGGGAGGGATGGAGGGGTCCCTGGAGGGTAAGGCCTGGCTCCTGGGGGGAAGGAGGATCAGACGGAGCTGTCCATACTAAGGGAGCCGCACAAGTGACCAGGAAGGGATTGCAGGAAGGCCGCCCAGGGGCACGAGAGTGGTTCAGACGTGGCCTGGCCAGGCTCAAGCGCACGGGGCCGTTGGGGCTGAGGAACCCAAGAAGCAGGTCTGGGTAGCAGAGTAAGGCAGAAGGAGGGCAGGAAAGGAGGGTTGAAGCCCGGCCATGGACCACGCTGCAGGGCAGGCAGTGGACGGAGGGGCGGGGTGGGATAAAAGGCAGTGTAGAGAGTGGCTGTGCTTCAGAAACAGGAAATGTGCACCACATGAGAGACTTGCCCAGCCTTGCTGTAACCACAACAGCTTATCTTCCCAGGCTGTCTTAGAGAATCAGGATCATAGCTATCTTATAATACCATGGTATTATTCACATATAACTTGTGAATAATTTACTACAACATGTAATACCTGAAGCCATTGTGATGACGATCTGCCTTTTTTTAAACAGTTCCCAGGCACCAGAGTGGTCATAACCCAGCTAATATTTTTTAGGCTATTTAGGTCAGGAAGTCCAGTTTGGGTGGCGCCTATGAGTGGTCAGAACCAAGAAACTTTGCAGTGACTTAGTGTCTTACAATTTGTTTTAGATCAAGCTTTGTTGTAATAAATGTATTTGTTTTGAATTTTTTTGTTGGACAGATTAACACAAATCTGCTTCTGCTCCATAAAAAGGTCATCTTCCCTGTTGTATTGTTGGAGCCCTCTGCCAGTTGCCAGGCAGCCAGTTGGACTTGCCATCCTGGTCCCTCTTGATTTCCTCTTGATTTCCAAGATTCTGTTGGGATTATTACACCAACCCAGAAGCCCAGGCAGAAACTCCACCAGAGTCAGATGACGAGGCAATCAATAAGAGTCAGATGCAACCACCAAGTGCCACTCCTGAACCTGCTCTAAGACGCTCATCATGACCCAACAAAGGAGTTCCAGCCGAGAGACTCACCTGCCTCACAAGGTCGTCATTACTGAAAGAACCTGCATCGTGGAACGAAGTGCAGCAAATGCCACCAGATGAAGCAAGCAAGTGGAAGAAAGCAGCACAAGAAGAGCTAGAAGCTCTACACAAGAAGAAAACATGGACTTTGACAAAACTACCAAAAGGCAAGAAAGCCATAGGATGCAAATGTGTTTTCAAAGCCAAACAAGATTAAAATGGAGAAGTACAAAGATACAAAGCTAGACTAGCTGCAAAAGGCTATTCACAAAAATATGGACTTGATTACGATGAGTGTTTTGCTCCTGTTGTAAAACATACCACAATCAGAATGCTCCTGAGTCTAGTAGCTTCCAGGAACATGAGTACTGAATACTTAGATGTAAAAACTGCATTTCTGCATGGAGAGATAGAGGATGAACTGTACATGCTACAACCTCCAGGCTTTGCCAATCCCAAGACACAGCAACTCGTTTGCAAACTTCAGAAGGGGATTTATGGCCTGAAGCAAGCAGCAAGAGCATGGAATAAGAAGTTGAACCAAGTACTTCTTAAGCAAGGCTATGTTCAAGGCAAAGCTGATCCCTGTCTCTACACAAGACGCAGAAATGGCAGAGAGGTGTACATTCTTTGTTATGTGGATGATTTGATGATCTGCCATAATAACAAAGGAGACTTTGATTAAATTATGTCCAACCTGAACAAAGAAGTAGAAGTCAAGCATTTGGGCAATGCCAGCTACTACTTGGGGATACAGATTGAAAAGGAAGAAGATGGAAGCTTTCTTCTAAGCCAGAAGCAAAAGATCCTAGAACTGTTGGAAAGCTTAGGACTGCAAAATGCTAATCCTATGCCAACACCAATGGAAACAGGTTTCCACAAGCAACAGGAACCTAGTGAACTCTTACCAGAGAACAATGGCTATAAAAGTGCCACAGGTAAGCTATTGTATCTAGCCACTACCACTAGGCCAGACATAGCAGCTGCAGTAAACATTCTATGCAGAAAGACTAGCACACCCACACAGAGAGACTGGAATGGTATTAAGTGGGTGGGAAGGTACCTGAAGGGGACTATACACTTAAAACTAAAGCTACCAGTCACTGACAATCCAAAACTAGTGGGGACACTAGTTGCAGTTACAGATGCAGACTGGACAGAAGACATTACTGACTGTAAATCCACTAGTGGGCATGTATTTTTCTATGGGGGTGGGGCAGTAAGATGAGGAAGCCGTAAGCAAGATACAGTTGCACATTCATCCACAGAGGCGGAGTATGTGTCAGCAGCAGAAACATGCAAAGAGGTTTCATGGCTCCAAGCTGGATTTAAAAGAGGCGTATTTCCGAGTTCGAATCAGAGAAGGAGATGAATGGAAAACTGTGTTTAATTGTCAGTTGGGTTCTTTTGAATATCTGGTAATGCCCTTCAGACTAAAGGGGGCCCCTGGGGTCTTTATGCATTTGATAAGTGAAGTATTACATGACTTGTTGTATAAAGGAGTGCTAGTCTATCTTGATGACATTTTGGTCTATACTGAAATAATGGAAGAGCATATAAAATTGGTGAGAGGGGTGTTGAAACATTTATTATGAAACCAATTGTATGCTAAATTGTCAAAATGTGAGTTTCATAAGGAGCAATTAGATTACCGAGTGTTAAATGAAATGGTAGAAATGGATCCCTCAAACATGCATGATGTAATTGCTTGGGAACCCCTGAAAACTAGAAGGCAGTTGCAAAGTTTCCTAGGGTTTGCTAATTTCTATAGCAGTTCATCCCCAATTTTGCACAAGTGGCGTTACCCCTTACTGACTTGTTAAAAACAAAGGGTAAAGGGGATCAAAAAGAGATGAAAAAACCAGGGGCGAAATTGTAATGGACTGCAGAACGTCAAGAGGCGTTTGAACAGTTAAAATCCCGAATTACATCAGAGCCGGTACTAAAGCACCCTGATCCTATGAAGCCGTTCGTGGTACAGGTCAATGCTTCAGATGTCGTGACTGGCGGAATTTTGCTACAAAAAGATGAGGAAGGGGTCCTGAGACCCTGTGCTTATCTCTCTCGAAAGTTTAATGATACAGAACGCCACTGGCATGTATGGGAAAAGGAAACCGCAAAGAGAGTAGGGGCCAAGCCCAGAGGACTATTGCAGAATGTGGCAAGCCCTACCCAGCCTTGGAAGCAGATAGCTATAGATTTTATAATGGACTTACCAGAAAGTCAAAAGAAAACAGTGATTTGGGTGGTGACTGATTTGTTTTCAAAACAAGCCCATTTCATTCCATGCACTAGCATACCCACTGCTGGACAGTTGGCAAAGATGTTTGTTCAACACATCTATAGACTACAAGGGACCCCTGAACGGATTATCAGCGATTGGGGGGTCCAATTCACTTCCACATTTTGGAGGGCGTTCCTGAAGATGGTTGGAGTGGAACAAGGCCTAAGCTCCTCCCACCACCCCCAGACTGACGGGGGCTGTGAATGGACTAACCAGGTACTAGAACAGTACCTCAGGTGTTACATTAGTTATAAGCAAGATATTTGGGTAGACTTACTTCCTTTTGCAGAAGTGGCCTATAACAATTCGGTGCACCAGAGTATGGGGTTTTCCCCCTTTCAGGTGGTGAATGGGCAAGAGTTTGTAGCCTTTCCAGAGTTGCCTAAAGACCAGACAAAAATCATCCCTCTGGATGGATGGATAAAGCATATAACGGATGGTTGGCCTGTAATAGAAAAAGCATTGAAGGAAGCTCATAAGAAGTATGCAGATCGCAAGAGGGCACCAGAATGGCCACTGAAGGTGGTAGAGAAGGTTTATTTGTCCATGAAGTTTTTAAAGACTTGGCAGCCATCAAAAAAGCTTGGCC
Organism: Charina bottae; assembly: GCA_023362775.1. Taxonomy (NCBI): domain Eukaryota; kingdom Metazoa; phylum Chordata; class Lepidosauria; order Squamata; family Charinaidae; genus Charina; species Charina bottae. The sequence continues at coordinate 1,591,149 of JALMGJ010000010.1, forward strand.
TGAAATATGTGGGGCCTTTCCCTATAACTAAAGTAATTAATGATGTAACACTGGAACTACAGCTACCAAAGAATTTAAGGAAAGTCCATCCGGTCTTTCATTGTAGTTTATTGAAGCCAGTAAAAGACTCAGAATGTTGGCATCCTGAGCAGCCCAAGCCAGTTCCAGTGATGGTTGATGGAGAACAGCATTTTGAAGTACAAGACATCCTGGACTCCAGGAGACACCATGGGACATTGCAGTACCTGATACAGTGGAAACACTTCCCCAAGTCCCAAAGTGAATGGGTAAACAGCCATCATGTGCAGGCACCCCAACTATTAAAAGTGTTTCACCAACGGCACCCTGATAAGCCTAAGTGAGGATAAATTGGGTCAACTGAGGTTGGATGGGGAGTTATTGCCTTATAACCAATTGCTTCTTTTCTGTACTTTTCCATGTTTTTCATATGATCTTGTAATGGTGGTGGTGGGTTTTTGTTTAAGGAGGGCGGTATGTCAGGATGCCATCCTGCCATTTTGTGTCAGGATGCCATCCTGCCATTCTGCCTTAGAAAGATGGGATTTGTAGTAACTAGTTAGTGCAAAGCCTGTAGTAATTAGCTAGAGTGCTTGCCAGACAGTAGAGCAACTGTTAGAAACAAGAATGGCATGCAGGTGTTAAAACGGGGAAGAGAGGAACCAGGCTCCAAGGCCATCCATCTGGAAACATCAAAGGCTGGCAGTGTAAAGTTATGGGAAGTAAGTCAGGAGGGGAGGGGTGGACGAGGGGTGCTTGAGAGTCTGGCAGGTTTTAAAATATGTTTGCACACGAAAATGCTTAGTCTGCTCTTTGCATTGATTCTATTCACTTGTATTAATAAAATAACTTTTTCATATCCTATCATGGCTTGTGCTAAAAGTTTCTAAGTTAATATCAAAGGAGCGAGTCATCACAGAGCCATTCAGGGTCCCGCAGCACCTCCATCAGGGCCGCCATCAGTGCAGAGGCCGCAGCCCAAATGTGAGCTCCACCTGTATGAGGTCAGGCTGATGGGGTATATGCTGGCTTAAAGGGGAAAAACCTGAGGCTTGAGAATAAACAGACAAGAATGCAGCTTCTTAGGGCCAACAGTGTTTACTGTTTAGCATAGGGCAATAATGCAGATACAATCACATTATCGCAAATATGAAAAAGATGAATATACAGGATACAGCATTGTAAAAGGAAAACAAACTTATAAGCAGAGTTCCGTGTATTGATCCCAGGGCCAGAGTTCCTGCCATGGCCTATACCCAAAGCCAGGCATAGCTCACTCTGCCCAGTCCACGGGAAGTGAACACGTGAAGAACTACATGGCTAAAAGACACAAGAAATCAAGAAGACATAGAACACCATTTTGCATGGTTGTATATTCAGTTCTTCTAGCTTTCTGATTGGCTGGAAGTTAGCTGTGACACACACTAGGCCTCAAAGCACACAGCATGAGTTCCCCCTCCTCCTTGCTCAGGGGGGGCCTTGGCAAGTCTTCCCACGGAAGGACATCAGGAGGATATCTTCTCATGGGAAGATTTCCATTGCTAGCCATAATATGGTACCTTCTCGCTCCTTATCTCATGAGGACGTAAACAACGCCAAGGCTTCTCTGTTGTCCAGCCACCTGGCATTCACGTCACCATGAGAATGCTTTGCTTTGCTTTGTAAAAGATGCAATTTGCCAAAACACTTTTGCATTGAAAAGAAATCCAATTTACCAATATCATATAGTATAAGAAATCTGACACCCCTCCACATTGGATTTCGACACAATGCAAACAATGATGGAAGTTGTTCAAAGCTTTAAAATACATTTGTACAGAAACAGAAACAACAAAGGTTAATGCATGTACTAATCACACTATTCAAGTTACAGTTTTTACAACCAATAGTCATCAACACTAGAAAATGGTTTAAAAACACTTGTTACACATATGTATAATGCACAATATACATTTCATGCAATGTTTTATTCAGATACATACAGATACATACTAATACAAATTATGCAGGAACAGAAACAGTCAAACAGAAAAACATTGCCCGCAAATGTTCTGTCCCCTCCTTTGCAAAAATCGCAGCCAGTATAGATAAGGAATTCCAATCCTGTTGCATGCTGTTAGCTGATTTTAAGAAAAAACCGCAGCTTGGTATTTTTACTTGGGCAAAACTAATTCAGGGCAACTGCGTTCTGCAGAGTGATATACTGTACAATAAATTAAGGATAAGTTTCCTTTACACAAATGACACTCTGTAGGAAACCAAGAAACATCTCTGTTCTGGGCTCTTGTAACTTCAACACCAAGATAAATGTTTGAATTTGTGCTGAACTTCCTCAGCTGGCAATTCTATTTCAGCTGACTGACAAATTCTTATACAAGGTGGAAAACTTCAGTTTCTAAGCAGAAAAACAACTACATAAGTAAGAAGTCCTACACAAACTTCTACACTTTCTTATGTACACATAGAAAACAGCACGTGACTGTTCTCACATCCCAGTTAGCATCTGCACCATGCTATCAATGACTGGCCTGCTTTAAGATCCATAAAGCACCCTGATAAGTCAATGAATTGTTTGGGAACTGCCACACATGCAGAGCCAAAACGCTTGCCTTACACACACTGTTTCAGGGAGATCTACATTCAAATATGCTGTGCCAACATCACAATATGTAAATGGACACCTGTTTCACGCTACGCAACCAGAAAACGCACCACACGTCAATATTCTGGCCTAGCTGTGGGTGCATACATTAGATCCACAGTTCACAAACTTCTTCTTGTGAATAAATCCCTGGGCAACACTGGCTTTACACTGCAGAGTATTATCAGAAAGAAATGTCTTTCTGAACACTCATCTGGAACCTACAGCTTACTAAAACAAAGGATAGATTGGTTACTTTTAACACTTCACCAAACTCAAACTGACTATCCACAGCTGTGTTCCAACGCTCTCCTTGCCTCTCAAAGGCAGGAGCAACACGTCTAGCAAAGACTGGGTTTTCTCAGGTAACTTGACACACTGTCACCTGCTAAATCACAAATCGGTCAGGCTTCACACCCTGGAATAAGAGGACCCATGAGGAATGACCACTGTACATCCTCATCACCGTCTCTTTTCCCTAATACCTGACTCCCCCTCCAGGCCCTGCAACTACTCAGGTGAAATTTCCACTCCTTCACCTGAGGGGCCCTTTTCACACTCGGAGACTGGGGAACAGAAGAAACCTGAACTGGTTTTTGCCCATCTACTGAACCATGGACAGTGGGTTTACACTAGCAATGCAGCAACACTTCTGCAACCTTAGCAGACAACCTTTCCCAACCAGTAGGCTGCTTAAACATAAAGCACTTCTGGAGATTTGGATTTGACCATGGCTTAATGAAACACCGATAAACCTTGGATTTTAATCAACAACCAACAACCAACAACCTGAAGCACTCTGCTTCCTTGGTTCTTCCTTCTCTGTGACCTGGGGTTGTGAACACATGCAAATGTTTCACAGACATGCAGGCACTTCAGTGAAGGGCGCTTGCCATACCAAAGAAAAATTTCTTTTTTACAGTTGAATTCTACTACCTGTTAGTTAGAAACACATTGCAATCAAGGCAGCCTCTCCCCAGACATGGGATGGCACTTGAGCAACTAACAGCAGGCTATTTTTAATGGTATTCACAACACCAATACTCAGCTAGAATTCCAACATTGGCAAGTCTTTGGGAGAATACTTTCCTGCAAAGCCAATTCTGGAACACATGGCTCAACACATGACCATATTTTCATCCTACTCTTGCTACATACACTTCAAAGCGAGCACAGACCTTCGCTTTAGACTTCAACAAGTAGCAACAACACAAGCAGGTATGATCATCAACCAGAAGGAACATGAAACTCGCACCTCACCATTACTTGGGAATGGGGGCTAACTAGGTCTCTATGAACCAACTGAAATGGTCTAGTTAACACTCTGTTACTTTGCCTAGCAACAGACACAGTTCTGATTTTAGATTGTTTACACACAGTTTACACAATCAAGAAACTTTTACACATCTCCTGGGTTCTAACTCAGAATGCATTTGGCTATCTGAGACACACTCTCCCATCCCAGGATACCCCAGTACTTTGTGAAAACTTTATGGATGCATTTATGATGTGGGGAACATTAAACACACAATGTCCTGTCCACACAATCTCCACAGCATCTCACACACTTGATGTTACAGGTTTGTCTCTAACACACTCAGCCACATGCAGTTTCATATCGCAATGAAACATCCAGCATCTGCACTCAGACTTGACCAGGGCTGGAACACTGAGGAGAGAAAAACAAGTGTACACATACACATTTTTCAGAATTAGCAGCTAAAATTACTTGCTGAACTCAAGGCTGAAATTTGTAACAATAACCGTCCATGTTTACAAACTTTACAGCGAGCTGAATTCAAAAACAGAGTCTCTGTAGAGAAATGCTTACACAACAGCAGCCGGTAGAGCAGAAAACTTGGATTCGTTGTTCAGCTGACTCCTGGCATCTGGCGTCCCCTCCCTTCGTAAATCAGGCCTCTTGTGTCCGCTGGACATCGGGGCAGGGAACAGCCTTGTAGAATCACAGCAAATCACGGCTATTGTAAATTCCATCCCAGGTTTTACTTCAGCTGGAACACTCTTTGCAAATCGTAGGAACAGGAAGAGATGACTTGCAATGCAGCTTCTGGAAGTGGCTTGTACAATAACGTTGCTTTCTCGACCAGTAGCTCCAGGTTTGACAAAAACACGCACGCTTTTTCACAGTGCCAGGAAAACAAGCCTTCTTGTTCAAATGCAGCAAACAAAGTCTTGAACTCACCAAGGTGGGTCATCACAGTCTCACCGGTTGCAGCTTCAAACCATAAAGCTGTCTTAGTAGACCACCAAGGGCAACAGAGTTCCACTCTGTATTAAAGGCTCCAACAGCTCTCAGCACCCATTTCTCAGTTCTGGAGTAGCTGCAATAATTCCATTCAGAGGAGTTGAGTCCCAAAAACAAAAATGCCATAAGCACAGTCCAAACATGCTTGCACTTCTTCAGAAAAATTCTCTGGAGGTGGATTTGCCACTTACTGCCACAAATCTTCTTCTTGCAAAAAAAATGATTCCATCTCCACACACCAGGTCAGATAGTTTGTGCCATCTAAAGCCCCAAATGGCAGACTGACCAGACACTGTTCAGCCATTGCTGACCACTCAAAGAAAACATGTTTATTCTGAAATCAGCCTCTAAAAACAAACTCCCTTTTACAGCCAGGTCCAACGCAGCAAAGAAAACGCAAATTTCTCTCTGGGCAACCATAACCTGATGGGGTATATGCTGGCTTAAAGGGGAAAAACCTGAGGCTTGAGAATAAACAGACAAGAATGCAGCTTCTTAGGGCCAACAGTGTTTACTGTTTAGCATAGGGCAATAATGCAGATACAATCACATTATCGCAAATATGAAAAAGATGAATATACAGGATACAGCATTGTAAAAGGAAAACAAACTTATAAGCAGAGTTCCGTGTATTGATCCCAGGGCCAGAGTTCCTGCCATGGCCTATACCCAAAGCCAGGCATAGCTCACTCTGCCCAGTCCACGGGAAGTGAACACGTGAAGAACTACATGGCTAAAAGACACAAGAAATCAAGAAGACATAGAACACCATTTTGCATGGTTGTATATTCAGTTCTTCTAGCTTTCTGATTGGCTGGAAGTTAGCTGTGACACACACTAGGCCTCAAAGCACACAGCATGAGTTCCCCCTCCTCCTTGCTCAGGGGGGGCCTTGGCAAGTCTTCCCACGGAAGGACATCAGGAGGATATCTTCTCATGGGAAGATTTCCATTGCTAGCCATAATATGGTACCTTCTCGCTCCTTATCTCATGAGGACGTAAACAACGCCAAGGCTTCTCTGTTGTCCAGCCACCTGGCATTCACGTCACCATGAGAATGCTTTGCTTTGCTTTGTAAAAGATGCAATTTGCCAAAACACTTTTGCATTGAAAAGAAATCCAATTTACCAATATCATATAGTATAAGAAATCTGACACAGGCACCTTCCCCCACATTGTGCCATGACATCACACGTTCATAGAACACGAGGCATGGGGCAGAACGCAGAAGGAAAATGGCATGGGCGCTGGACAGCCTCACCCACCCGAGGCCACAAAGCACTGAAACCTCACGCAGAGGTTACTTGAATTCTGTTTCAGCTGGCAGATCCCCTTCCTCTCTGATGTGATGTGTTTGGTGTCGTTGCTAAATCCTAAATGAATATGGGGTGCACTGATTCTGTGGACGCTCAGCCTCTCGCACCAAGAGCTCCCAACTGAAATGAAGCTGAAACCGGGAGAAGAGAAGGGCTGAGGGAACTGTCATGTTTCAAACCACTCCCATTTTCAGTCCCACATACATAAAGCTGCTTTAAAAGACAGACAGATCAAATCCAGCTCCAGTTGGCATTTCCTCTTGAAAAAAGCCCCAAGGTCAGTTCTTGCATGGGTTGCTTAAGTCAAGGCAGTTGGCTGAGGCTTGGACCTTTGACCATTGCATGGAAAGGCTGACATTGGGCAGCTGTAGCTCTGTTGGGGAGGGAGGAAGGAAATATTTTATTTATTATTTATTATTTAAATTTATCCCCGCCCATCTCCCGAATCAGGGGACTCTGGGCGGTTTACAAGACAACAGTTAAAATGTATACATAAAATTACAGCAGTATAAAGTAGTTATAAATCCAGATGGATATTAGTTAAAAGAAGGACATTAAAATTACGGGATTAGCCATCTCCATGAGGAGCTATCCCTTCCTCCTTCCCATGCCAGGCGGCAGAACCAGGTCTTCAGCTCTTTCCTAAAGGTTGGGAGGAGATCTGTCTCAACTCTGGGGGCAAGCTGTTCCATAAAGTGGGTGCTGTTACAGAGAAGGCCCGCCTCCTAGACCCCATCCGATGACATTCTCTAATTGATACATGTGCAGATCTTGGGGCACCCAATACTGCCCGCGCAGCCGCATTCTGCACCAGCTGAAGCTTCCGGATAGTCTTCAAGGGTAGCCCCATGTAGAGCACATTCCATGTAGAGCACATTGCAATTATCTACGTGGGAGATGACGAGAGCGTGAGTGACTGTACAGAGGGCATCGCGTTCCAGGAATGGGTGTAACTGGCGCACCAACCGAAGTTGCGCAAAAGCCCTCCTAGCCACGACTGCCACCTGCTCTTTGAGCAGGAGTCGTGAGTCTAGAAGAACCCCCAGATTACGCACCGGTTCTGAACGGGGTAGTGCTACCCCATCGAGAACCAAAGATGATAATTTCCCAGAAGACGCTAAGCCATCAATCCACAGCCACTCGGTCTTACCAGGGTTCAACTGAAGCCTGTTGTTCCCCATCCAGGCCCTCACAGCCCCCAGGCACTGGGACAGGGTGGACACTGCATCACTTACTTCACAACTAAATATGTTTTAAGGGAGTTTGCTATAATGGCTCACTTCCATACCAGTAGTGTGCAATATGTGGCCTCAGGGATTCATCCAGCCTCCAGAGCCACCAGTGAATTTTGGTGGTCCAGTTGCTGAAAATCAATGGCACAGTTTCTTGCCATATGGGGCTGTGAAATACCTGGAAGCAATTTTTTTTTAAAAAAACTCTACCATCCCTTGTGGCCCTCTCTCCCCATGTCTCCCTTTGGCTTCTGGCCCCTGAACATTTGCACCACCTTAATGTACAGACCTAGTTCTTTTGTCCCTCTGATGCGCAGTCCAGAGGGCATCCAAAGAAATACACAAATCCAGCCAAAATGGTTTGCCAGATCCATTGTTTTTAAAATCACCTTCAACTCTTTTAAAAAGTTGTTACTGCCTGCAGCCCAAGCCAGGCCTTCCCTATTTATCAGCTCCCCTGGAAGCCCAAACTAGTAATTAAATAAAAGCATACAGCATTTGCTCTCCATTTATTTTGGGTCATCCTATCCACTGAGTTTTTAATTCCTTGCGGCTCTGGCCTGCGTTTCCATCATCCTATTACAGGGATGACAAGGAGGATGATCCCACGGAGGAGAAAGAAATTGCCTAATAAATCAGTACCTGAGAGACGGGTATTACTAGACTTCTACAGAGATGAGGCTGCTAATGGGCAGTAGGACAGTGAATCTGCACTCAAATGGGTAATGATGAAGAATCTCAGAGTCCTCCTTCAGAATAAACTGAACCCAACTGATATTTCCTTTTTTTTCCTGGCTTAATTGCAGCTGCTAAAAAAATTGCGAACTGTTGTTAACCAAACAATGACAAACGGTTTTTCCCTGAGATTGAAGGAGAATTGAAAGAGTATCCAATGACTGTCAAGCACATAATATGTAAAAATAGATAGATGTAGGATCAAGCCAAATCAGACAGCAAAAGGTTTTCAAGAAGAAGACACAGTATGAAAGCAGCAACTGTCTTTTTAATCCTTCCTCATCGCCTGGTTTTTAGCAACAGATCATCTCTGAGTGCAGAAGCTGCATTTGGCTATCATAGGTAATCCTTCATCCGCATGTCTATAATCTTTTAAAAAGCTACCCAAGCTAGTGAATATCATCACATCATGAAAAGGAATAAGTTGTGTAAAAGGTAAAGGTAAAGGTACCCCCCGCACATTTGTGCAGTCGTGTCCGACTCTAGGGGCCGGTGCTCATCTCCGTTTGTTAGCCAAAGAGCCAGCGTTGTCTGAAGACGCTTCCACGGTCACGTGGCCGCATGACACACGCGGAACGCTGTTACCTACCCACCGAAGTGGTACCTATTCATCTACTTGCATTTGCATGCTTTCGGATTGCTAGGTTGGCAAGAGCTGGGGCCAGTGCGGGAGCTCACTCCGCATGCAGGGCTAGGGATTAGAACCTCCGAACTTGGGATCTTCTGATCGACAAGCCTGGCGTCTTACCCGCTGAGCCACCACGCCCCCTAATAAGTTGTGTAGCTTGATAGAATTTGAGGCTAATTCTAAACCGCAGGCTTGTGGCTCCCACCAAACGTTCTACAAATGGAGTGAGGTCAGGTGGGGCTCCACAAGCCTGATAAAACCCAGCCCACCTAGGAGGATGAACTCCAGGATCAAACCTGGGAGAAGGCAATGGCAAAACACTTCTGTACTGTTGCCAGGCAGACTGCCATAGAAACAATCAGTGTACAGTATAATAATAAATAAAATGAATGGATATAGCTGTGACATGTAGATGAATTTGAGTGACAGATGATGACCCCCACAGGTTAGAAGACATTCCTCTTGTTACTGGGATAGGATATCAAGCCATAGTGCAAGTCTTGGAAAAGAAGGCTTTTGTGTTACAGCAACACATACTGTACAATTGGTACATGGAATGTGAGTAGCGTGAACCAAGGAAAGCTTGAAATTACCAAAGAAGAAATGAAGTACAGCAAATTGGTTGTCTTAGAAAGAAATGAAATTGTGTGGACTTGACTGGATAGAACCCAGGTAGAACCCAGTAAATAACCTCCTATCTATTAGAATTAGAATTAGAGGCTATTTAGTAAATAACAAAGTATGTATATTCATCTGCAACAGACACAATGAAAGAAGGCATTGAAGAATTCTATGACAAACTGCAGGAGGTATTAGATGCAACATCAAGAAAGGAGTGATTGATGGGAATGCAAAAGTTGGAGAATGGAGGAATCTGGAATTACAGGAAATGGGAAATGCAATAATACAGAAGATAGATTAATATAGTTTTGCAAGGAGAATTCTTTGTATATTGCCGGCACCTGCTTCAGGCAACATAATCACAGACTTGACACATAGACCTCACCAGATGGTCATCAGAATTAAATAGATTTCACAACAGAAGATGAAGAACTGCAGTCCAGTCATCTGGGACATTTCCATGAGCAGAATGTCTATGAAGGTTCTCAGTCATCCAGGTGGAATTGTCTGTAGCTTGAATCATGTCAACTGGATTTCTATTTTCTTAGTGGAAACGTTTCGCTCCTTATCCAAGGAGCTTCTTCAGTCTGAGCAAAGTTGGTAAGGGAATCCTAAATATTATTTAGGATTCCCTTACCAACTTTGCTCAGACTGAAGAAGCTCCTTGGATAAGGAGCGAAACGTTTCCACTAAGAAAATAGAAATCCAGTTCCATGAGCAGACTATTGATCATCCTGTGGTTGATTGGTGTCAATATACAGTATAGGTTAAACTTAGAAAATATAAAAGTAGATGTGTCAACTAGATTTGATCTTTGAATATAAGGTCAGTGAAGGAATTCAGTATGCTTAACTTACAGTATGTGAAAGAGAACTTGAGAAGCTATGAAGAGATGAGAGACATCTTCTGAAGCAGAAAAAAAAAATCCCCAAAATTTCAGATAGGAAAAAATCCAAGTGGCTTTTTGATATCTAGGGAAAGACAGAGAAAGTGGATGGGTGGGATTAAAGAAATTACTGGAATGTTCTTGGAATTTCAAGTTAATATTGCCAAGAGTCCTTAGGAGTTAAGCCTTACTTGTTGGCACTAAACTAATGAAGCCCATCCCTTGCTTTTTATACAGAAGAGCCTTATAGAGTTCTGGAGAAATTGCATTTTTTTGGTGAAAATAAAAACACCCTGTGGACTTTGGATAACTTTGTTACATGAAGTACAAAGATAGCATTAGTTGTCTAGTTGATTACCTTTAGCAGAGCCAGGAAGGGTAGTGCAACGATTCTGGTTCTACCTGATTTCTCAGCCTATCAACCAGGGTATCTTTTTGGAGCACCCATAGGAGTGGGGGGCACAGTGTTCCAGTGATTACTCTCGTGTCTCAGTGGTTGGATCCAGTTGGTGTTGACCGGAGGGTGGGGAGATTAACCAGAGAACCCTCTTATGTAGTGTGCTTCAGGGTTCAACCCTCTCATCCCTCCTGTTTAACATCAATATCATCAATATTGAATGAGATCTATTGAATATTGAATGAGATTCTTTCTAAGGCAACCAATTTGCTGTACTTCATTTCTTCTTTGGTAATTTCAAGCTTTCCTTGGTTCACGCTACTCACATTCCATGTACCAATTGTACAGTATGTGTTGCTGTAACACAAAAGCCTTCTTTTCCAAGACTTGCACTATGGCTTGATATCCTATCCCAGTAACAAGAGGAATGTCTTCTAACCTGTGGGGGTCATCATCTGTCACTCAAATTCATCTACATGTCACAGCTATATCCATTCATTTTATTTATTATTATACTGTACACTGATTGTTTCTATGGCAGTCTGCCTGGCAACAGTACAGAAGTGTTTTGCCATTGCCTTCTCCCAGGTTTGATTCTGGAGTTCATCCTCCTAGGTGGGCTGGGTTTTATCATCAATATCATCAATATTGAATGAGATCTTCCATTTGTTTGGGATCTGGTTATACATCTCAGCCCCAGGCTGGTCAGGTGTTGCTGTCTTATCCCAGTGTTTGGAGGCTATATGGATCTGGATAGGAAAGAACAGGCTTAGGCTTAACCTTGACAAGACTTGAATGGCTGTGGATGTTTTGACTTCTATTCCCCACCCAAGTCTGGAGTGGTTCTGAAGGGGATTGTACTTCTATCTTCAGGACTGATGTGCAATTTGGGATTCTAGGATTCACAGCTCCTGCTCAAGCAGCAGGTAGCAGCTGTGGCCAAGAAGGCCTGTGCACAAATTCATCTAGTGTGCCAGTTGCACCCATACCCAGACCGGGAGGCCCTTAAGACAGTCACTCATGTTTGGTCACCTTGAGGTTAGACTATTGCAATGTGCTATTTGTGGGGCTGCCCTGGGAGATTACTCAGAAGCTGTAGCTGGTTCAGAATGCAGTAGCCATAGCATGCCCATGTAAAGCCAGTAAAACCAGGTTGGCAGTAGGCTTCTGGATGCACTTCAAGGTGCTGGTTATCGTGGCATAGGGCCATTTTTTTGAGGGACAGTCTGTCTCCTGTAGTTTCTGCCTGTCCCACATGATCCAACAGAGTGGGAATGCTCCAGGTCCCATTGATTAAATAAGGTCACCTGGTGGGGCCCAGAAAGCAGGCCTTCTCTGCCATGGTGCCTGCCATCCGATGTACCATTCCCCCCTCAAATTTGTATGGACCCCACTCTGTCTCTATTCAAACAAGCCGTTAAAACCTGGCTTGACCCACAGGCCAGAAATCAAAGCAAGTAATGGACCGCCTGTGTGATACTTTGGTCTTTTGAACGGTTGTTGGCTTTTTATTTTTACTTTTTTTGTGGGGGACAATGTAATTTCTTTGTTTTTAATTTTCTGTTTTTTATAGTTATATTTTGTAAGCCACCTAAAGTCATGACAAGATTGCGGAAGCCTATAAATTTTGGAAGGAAGGAAGGAAGGAAGGAAGGAAGGAAGGAAGGAAGGAAGGAAGGAAGGAAGGAAGGAAATTTTTTGCTTACTATCAGCTGGCTTCATTGGATGTTTGTGACTGCTAGACTCTTGAGGACTACAATCTATGAAAAAAAGAGTGATGATGCTGGCTGAGGTGGAAGGTCTTCTAGTTCAGCCCTGTGTGCATTAATATGGCACCAGTTCCGTCCAGGAAGTCTCAAGCAGGGCCAGGAGGGTGAGCACCCTCTTGCCCTGCGACTTCCCAGCAGCTGGTCTTTAAGACCTGCTGCCTGTGACCAAGGAGAGAGCCAACAGCCATCAACATCGGTATCCATCGATAACTTCTAGTGATTGGTAATTCTATTCCGTCCTGCCTCCAGTGCTGGTCAGTCTAACTCAAAATGGCACGTCTATACTCTGAACACCTCCATTTCATGACCTTGAACCAGTTTGAAGCCTACTCCGGAGCCATCTGGTCACATGAAGTCAGCCTGCTCTGTGTCAGTTCTTTTTGAAATCAGAGCAAAGTTGGAGCTTTTTCTGCAATGTTGGACTTCAACAGTTTGGGGTGGCTTGTGCTTTTGGTGGGAAACTCCCACTCCTTGGCTCAAGTCAGCTTTAACTCTCAAAAGTATGCAGTTATCTCTCCATCCTGTATTTCAGATGCCTGCAGCCATGATCTAGAATGAAACCATAACTCATAGTCTTAAATGCAGAGGGACCCAGTAGAATCAATAGAACCATGGTCCTTTCAATCACCTCTTAAGAATAGGTCATCCACTAGATTAGCAAAAAGTATTTACATAGATCTAAGATAATTTCTCATTGTTCAGCAGCATTTCAAGGTATTCCTTTACTTCCTGTATGGCACACGTAGGTCACTCACACTCTTGTGGTGCCCAGGGACTCCCAAGATCACGACACTGAATTTGGGTAGCAAAAGGGTGAGGATGCGGTTTTGTCTCCTTGGGGTTTGAGGTCGTTCTGAGGGTGGGAATGTGGTGGCTTGCCTCAAGGAGGCCTCACACTCCATCTTCACCCTTAACCTTCTCCCCAAAGCCACAAATGGGGGAAAAGCCATATTCTTCCAAGTGAGAATAAGTCAGTGCCCTCTTCCCTGTGGCAGCTGTTCAAGTATCAGAAGACTGCTCTCATGTCTCCCCTCAGTCTTCTTTTTGTTAAGCTAAACATACCCAGTTCCTTTAGCCGTTCTTCATAGGATTTGGCCTCCAGAACCCTTATCATCTTTGTTGCTCTTCTCTGCATTCTTTCTAGGGCCTCAGCATCTTTTTTGTATTGTGGTGACCAGAACTGGATACAGTATTCCAATTGTGGCCTCACCAGTGTGGTATAGAGCGGTACTATCACTTCCCGTGATCTTGATACTACCCCTCTGTTGATGCAGCCCAGGACTGCATTGACTTTTTTGGCAGCTGCAGCACACTGCTGACACATTCTTAAGTGGTGGTCCACCAGGACACCTAGATCCCTCTCATAGGCACTACTGTTGATCCAGGTACTGCCTATCTCAGAGCTTTCCAAACTACGTGTTGCGACACGTTAGTGTGTCGGCTGCAGTGTCTGGGTGTGTCGCGGCTGCTGCTGCCTCCGAGCCCTTCCAGGATTCCACACAGGTCCTAGTGCCTGCCTTGTGCCTGGCTGCCTCCAAACCTGCCCTGCCAGTATTCCACGCAATATCACCCAGCCAAGGCACCAAAGCTTTCAATGGGAAGGAACTCAGTAGCAAACTGCCAGACAGGCAAATCACTAAGAGGTGTGGATTAGCTGGAAGGCATTCAGCACCTTCAATGGAAAGCCCCGCGCTAGCAGCAGGGCGGAGCAGGCGAGAGACAGAGAGGAATGTAATTGATTAACACATTCTATGGGGAAGGGGAAAATTGGGAACCTATTAAACTGCAAGATCTTGTAACTATAATTCACTTGAATCTTTAAAGTGAAAAGGATCGCTTGCTGTAAATAAAGCTTTTACATATCTTACGTGGCGTGTGTTGGAGCTTTCGTTTATTAGTAGAAGGATCGGAGCCTCACAATACTTCCCTCCACGTAGATGTAGTTCCACTGAGGACCACTCGCTGAGTGTGGTTGGTCAGCCAACTGTGAATCCACCTGGTAGTGGTACCGTCTATCCCACATTGTTCTTACCAAGAAGTGGGCTGTGATCTACTTTATCTTAATGAAATCTAAGTATACTATATCCACAGCATTTCCCTGGTCCACTAATTTAGTCACTTTATCAAAGAAGGCAATAAGATTTGTTTGGCATGGCCTGTTCTTCTTTCAGCTGCATCCACAGTTAAGCAAGTCATCTCCTCCAAAGCTGGGTGTCAACAGGGTGTTAATTTGTATGTTGTAGAGATTTTTTTCTAAGTTGACTTATTCCAGAGAGACAAGTGAGAGATCTCAGATCTGCAGAGAATAATTGAGTTCCAAATGGCCATTGAGAACAAACTTTGACTGTCTTAACCATCCCAAGAGCCTGGTTTCTCATCCAAGCAGATGCTTGTTGGTGGTCAGAAAAAATGTCCCTCTTGCTAGCCAGGGCCATATGCACACTAAGCACGTGTTCCTGCTTGGTTCTAACTTCACTTGCTCCAGGAACTCAGATACTGTGGTTTGAAAACCATGGTTTATGGTAGAGATGCTAAACTTTTAGCTCAGGAACTGCGCAGGCTTTGCAAAACATGTCAAGGGTTGCACTATTTAAGCAGGCAAGGAGAAGATAGCATTTGGTGGGCCTTTCTGGGTTTTCGAGGGGGAAATGCCTCCCGCAAACTCTCAAAAATGCAAAAAAGAGCCAGAATGTTTTGCTCCCATCCACTTTAGAGATGTGGAATGCACCTTTTTTTGTGCCCTTGATTTATGGTTTAATATGCAAGCCAGGGCATAGTGAATATTCCATGGTTAAATAAACTGGCTTCGGATGATGTGTGAGCTAAGCCACTGGAAAAAATGTCATAGCTGCTTTGATGGGTACATATTGCTGAATAAAAGGTGCATATCATTTTATTCCTGCAAAGCTGATTCCTGGTATTGGAAGTGTATTCCAGGGCTCCCAGTTTATGGAAGTGGCGTAGGAGAGGCAGGGGGCTCCCTTGGCCTCCTTGCTCCCAAAAGCGTTAACTGGGACTGGGGTGAGGCTTAGCCTCGGGTGGCCCATCTCGTTGGGAGTTTGCAGCTCTGTTGCGAAGCCTCCCTTTGGAGGGGGGTTATAATTAGTAACTCCAGGCCTGTAATTATGCGGCACTTGAACTTTCTGCTTTCATTTCCAGGAGTTGAGCGCAAGTTGCTGGCTTTGTATTTCAGATCAAATGGGGAGGGGGGGGTTTCTTCAAGGCTTTCATTTTTGTTATGTTTTCAGCATGTTCCACCCTCCCTCCCCCTCTTTTTATTTTTTTTCTTATCTCAAAGAAAGCTGTATTTTTTGTAAGGCAGATCCAACACTTCTTGAGAAGATCTCTTCAGCCTTGTATAGAAAGGAATGTGATGGTCCTTCATAGGTGAGCACCCGTCTTCCCCTGGTGCCCTCAAGTTTGGATGGACAAATAATTCACAGGCTTTGTCCCATTTCCCTGCTGGACACTTCCTGGACACTTCCTCCTTCCAGTTTCATAACATCAGATTTTATTTACATTTAATTAAATCATTTCCTTTCCTTTTTTCCTTTATCAGCACAGCTGGAAAAGTCTGGAGTGGTAATTCATGGAACCCTATGAAGGTTTGGAATCTCCCCCCCCCCCCGCCCGTAACACTGAAAACCAGTAGCTGCGGCCTCTTTCTAAGTCTTGCCTGCTGGACCTTTGTGGCCAAAGCACTTGAAACTGCTCTTCTATGGCGGCAGGCCCATGGCTCACATGCTCCTCAAAGTCTCAGGAGCAGCCCTCAAAACCTCAACAAAAGATGCTTATTTTGATAGTGGGTGGAACATTTTAAATACATGGGGAATAATCACATGGCCTGTATTTATTTTGATTTAATATAATTTAAATTAATTTTTGTTTTATGCCACCTACTTGATGGAGTTCAACCTTTGGTGTGCCACTCAAAAGCCAAGTGCAGAACCTGTCTGAAAACACTTCTGCTTGTTTTATCTAGAAAGTTTCACAGCAGGATTAGTACTTCTTTCAGAAATCTTGGCAAATGAAAGAATATATATTTTTGTTTGTTTGTGCCTTTGAGTCAGTGTTGGCAACTGTTTGGACTTTCTTGGCAAGGTCTTTTGGAAGTGGTTTGCCATTGCCTGCTTCCTAGGGCTGAGAGAGAGTGACTGGCTGAGGGTCACCCAGCTGGCTTTGTGCCCAAGGCGGGACTAGAACCCAGGGTCTCCCGGTTTCTAGCCTGATGCCTTAACCGCTAGACCAAACTGGCTCTTGAACAACATCTAGGATGATACTGTAAGGTGCTCCATCCGATATCTGTAATCTCCCTACTCTAGAGTAACTCACAGACGCAGGAGTTCTTAGAAGTAGGAGAGTTTATTACAGGATACAGAAGCTAGCACGAACAAAGACTTGAATGAGTGAAACAGATACAGTAGTTACATTTAAGCATTCCCTCCCCCCAAGGTTCTTTGTTTGGAGACACGTGTAATCGTGTCTTCCGAGACGCGTCGTCATCCGTTGGCGAGGATGTGTATTTGCGGTCATCAGCCATGTGCGAACTGATCTACTCGGCCGGCGTCAGTGACATGTCAGTTTCAGCTCCCCGGAGTGCGCATATCCGTCTAGCTCTTTGGCAGAGATCTGCCGATCTCTGACATGCTCCCGGCCCAAGATGCTCCCCCCCCCTCCTGTGGTACGAGTTTCGGTACTCCCCTTATTACTAAACATTTTCAAAACAGTTCCTGTAAGGAGAGAGCAGACATTAATTTAGTATCTTGTCTAGTCCAAGTGTTTGCGTCAATGCGGTTTGTCCGGGAATTCCCTGTGAAAAGCTTTCACGAGTTTGGGAGCCCGTGTGTGTTTTGCACTGACCCATTCCTTGTCTCCAATTGGTAGGTGTTGCCACTTCACTAGGTACTGTAACTGCCCCTTATGTCTTCTGGAATCCAGAATTCTATCAATCTCGAAATGTGGTTCGCCCTCCACCAACAATGGGGGGGGGGGGTTCCACTGGTTCAGGGTGCCAGTGTTGTGAGCTGTGGTATTGTTTCAACAAACTGATGTGAAACACAGGATGCACCTTTCTTAGCGCTTTTGGCAATTGTAATTTTGCCGCTACTGGGTTGATGACCTCAGTGATTGGGAATGGGCCTATGAATTTTGGTGCCAATTTCCGTGATGGTTGTGTTGCCCGCAGATTTTTCGTTGACAAGTACACCTTGTCTCCTACTCTTAAGTCCCATTCTTCCCCCCTCTTGCGATCGGCATATTTTTTGTAACTAGCTTTGGCTTCCTGCAATGTTTGTACCATGACTGGCCAATTGCTGCTTACTTTTCCTATCCATTCGTCCGCTTTTAGAGGTTGTGGCAGTTCTGTGTTGTGTGACATGGCCAATTCGGGGATAGTTATAAAGTCCTGCCCTGTAGCGACTTTGAATGGCGAAAACCCCGTGCTTTGGTGTACCGCGTTATTATAAGCAACCTCTGCGAACGGCAACAGTTCCGCCCAATCGTTCTGTTGGTAGTTAGTGTAACATCTAAGGTACTGCTCCAGTGTAGCGTTCAAACGTTCGCTCGCACCATCCGTGCAAGGATGGAACGCACTACTGAGCCCCTGTGCCGCTCCAATTAACTTCAAAAAGGCCCGCCAAAAGTTGGAAGTAAACGTGCTGCCGCGATCGCTGATTATGCGTTCCGGCGTTCCGTGGGCTCTATAGATGTGTTGTATGAACAGTCTAGCTAGTTTTTGGGCATCCGGTATTCATTTGCATGCAATGAAGTGTGCCTGCTTGGAGAATAAATCCGTGACTACCCAAATTGCCGTGTTCTTTTTACTCACCGGCAAATCTACTATGAAGTCCATGGCAATTTGCTTCCATGGTTGTGAGGGGTTTGCTACTTCCTGCAGCTTCCCTGTGGGTTTCCCTATTTTCCTTTTGGCCATTGCGCACACTGGGCATGAGCGCACATAGTCTTTAACATCAGTGCGCAAGGATGGCCACCAGAATTTGCGTCGGATTAAGTGTAGTGTTTTTACGAAACCAAAATGCCCTGCCGTTTTGTGATCATGATGCATGGTCAAGACCTTTTGCCTTAAGGGCTCAGGGACGTAGGCTTTGTTGTCCTTCCACCCCACTCCATCCTTCTCCACTAGGTTCTGTTTGTTCTCCCACCAGGTGTCCGTTACTGTTGCCACCCGCAGTTCGGCTGTCCACGGGTCGCTTTCAGCTGCGCGCTTCGCGCTGCTGCGGGTGATTGCCATGTTGCCTTCCCCCCTCCCTTCTGTTATTGCTGAGCTCTGTGCCTCTACTGGTTGGGAGGGGATGAGGGATTCAATGACCTCCTCCATTTTGCTCTCATGTTGCGGCAAGCGTGATAATGCGTCTGCCAAGTAGTTTTTCCCCCCAGGAAAATATTTCAACGTGAAGTTGAATCTGCTAAAGAATTCTGCCCACCTGAGGTGCTTAGGGTTCAACTTCCTGGGTGATTTGAGAGCTTCCAAATTTTTATGGTCCGTCCACACTTGGAACGGCTCTGCTGTGCCTTCTAAGAGATGTCGCCACGTGCTTAAGGCATGTTTGACAGCGAAAGCTTCTTTTTCCCAAATATGCCATCTTTTCTCCGTCAGGTTAAATTTTCGGGAAATGTAAGCGCATGGTCTTAGTTTCCCCGTGTCATCTGCCTGCAAGAGTATGGCCCCCACTGCGCTAATTGATGCATCTGTGTGTATCACAAATGGTTTATCAGCTTCTGGGTGCTTGAGTATGGGTTCTCTTGTGAACATTTCTTTTAGGCTATCAAACGCAGCCTGGCATTCCTGCGTCCACACAAGTTTCGTGCTCGGTGATGGGGCTTTCGCGTTTGCTCCCTTGCCTTTTGTCTTTAATAGGTCAGTCAGGGGCAGTGCGATTTGCGCGAAATTCTGAATAAATTGCCTATAGAATCCCGCAAAACCGAGGAACGCTTGCAGCTGTCTGCGCGTACGGGGGGGCTGCCAGTCTAGAACCGCTTTGACTTTTTCGGGGTCCATCTCGATGCCCTCATGTGAAATGCGATACCCCAAGAAGTCTAACTGTTCCCTGTGAAATTCACATTTCTCGAGTTTTACATAAAGCTTTGCCTCTAGTAGTTTCTCAAGTACCCTCTTAACTAAATCCATGTGTTCTTCCAAATTCTCAGAAAATATTAATATATCGTCCAAATATACAATTACCCCTTTATACAGAAATTCATACAATACTTCATTAATAAACCTCATGAAAATTCCCGGTCCCCCCGCAATCCCAAACGGGAGCACCCTATATTGGAACGATCTTAATGGGCAATTGAATGCTGTTTTCCATTCGTCCCCCTCCCTTATTTGAACCCGATAGTAGGCTTCTCTGACATCTAGTTTTGTAAAGATTTTCCCTTTTGATAACTGGGCTAACATGTCTTTTAGCAACGGTAGGGGGTATTGTCTGGTAACCGAAATTGCATTGAGCCCCCTGTAGTCCGTGCAGAGCCGGAGTGATCCGTCCTTTTTCTTTCTGAACAGGACAGGGGCTGCGAGGGGGGAGTTGGCTGGCTCAATTAACCCCCTTGCCAAGTTCTTATCTATGAAGTTACGCAGCTCTTGTAATTCTTTTTGTGTCATAGCATACATCTTGGGTTTGGGGAAAGGTGCCCCAGGGATGAGGTCAATGGTTGCGTCTGACTGCCTATGGGGGGGTTCCTGCTCACATTCTCTTTTGTCAAATACCTCTGCTACTGAAAGGTATTTCTCCGGGATTGCGTTGGAGAGTGTGCTATCACCTTTATTCCGCTCCCCCTCTTCCAATTCCAACCCTGTTGCCCCCAACTCAACGCAGTCCAGTGGGCCGCCCTTGTCCAAGTCCTGATACTTCCCATCCGTAAATTCCAACTCTCCCGAAACCCAATCTACCTTGGGGTTCCTTGCCCTCAACCATTTTAATCCTAACACAATGGGACGTGTTGTGATGGGAGCCACTAAGAATCGTAATGTCTCCACATGCATTCCCAACGTCATTTGGAGTCCTTCAGTGTAAAATTCCACTGGCCCCCCTTTCAGTTCAGACCCATCTAATTGGCAAAATGTGATGGGGGTTTTAAGTTTACACAGGTCCAGACCCATCTTTTTGGCTACGTTCGGGTGCATCAAATTCCTCGAACATCCCGAATCTAACATGGCAACTCCCGCATACTGTTTCCGTCCCCTCAGCGTTTTTAACTGTACCTTCAGGTGCATTGTCGGGTTGTTGCGACTACTTCCTTTGCGCCCCTTTGTGGAGGTCTGTCCTGTGGCGCTCATTAGAACAGACCCGGCTCGTTTCCCGCCGTCTGGATTTCGAAATCGGAGTCCTCGCTATCTTCTTCTAGGTCCGGGTTCTGCCAATGGTGCACTGTTGCCGCCACTGCTCCTTTTCCTTTAGTGTGTGTTGTCTTTGGGTTACTTTTGTCTGTTGCCTTTTTCCCCGGAGGTTGTTCCTTAGCGTTCATTCTCCCCTGGGGGCAAGCGCTAATTCGATGTCCCTCCTTCCCGCAGTGAAAGCATAGTCTCTCTTTAGTCCGGCGATCCTTCTCCTCCTCCCAACTCCGCTGTTTCGCATGCGTACGGGTTTGATTTGTGAAATTACCCTCGTTCCTCTGTCTAAATTGCAGTTTTCTGATACTTTGCAACTGTAACCTGTTGCTCTCGATTTTCCCGGCTAATTAGATCCACCCCTCTAGAGTTCCAGGGTCATCTCTGTCCAATGCCTTTTCCAATAGGTCCTGTTTTAGACCATATTGAAAATGTTCTATCTTTATCGATTCCGGCCATTCCGGCAGATAGGATAATAATCTTTTAAAGTCCATAGCATATTCAGCTACTGTCCTAGTTCCCTGCCTTAAGTTCCGGAGACGCGCCCTGGCTGAGACTTTGTTCAGCGTGTCTTCAAACCGTTTCCGGAGGGCATACATGAACTCTTGGAAGTCCAGTAGTTCCCTAGCCCTCCTGTCGTGAAGTGTTACTAGCCAGTCCCCTGCCTCACCTTCCAGAAAACTGGAGACGTATCTGATTTTGCTCTCTTCCGTTCGGAAGGTGTATTCGTATTCGCTCATGAACCCTTGTACGTGAGTCAAGAAGCATGCTAAATTCTTGGGATTGCCGTTGAATTTCATTTTTAATTCACCTATTCCAAATGGTGTATGTGCCCCCCCTGGGGTCATGAACTGGTAGTATGGCGGGGTCCTGGGTGCTCTGTTGCAGGGGTGAAATTCTTCCTCCTCCTCCTCCTCACTTTCGATGTCTCCCTCACCTTCGGGTAGCCCCAGTCTCTGTTCCCGCCCTCTGGGTTTATCTAAATTGTCCATTAATTTCTCAAAGGCAGCGCCCAATGAGTCCATTTTATTCATCAGAATTCCTATATTTAACTGCACATTGGACATCTGTTCCTCCAACCTTACGATGCGCTGGGTTGGGGTGACCTTCTTCTGGTTTCCTTTTGTCCCTTTCTGCGCTAGCCCTTCGCCTACAGCTATGGACCATCCCGCTAGCCTTGGTTCGGTGCTGCTTAGAGGAATGGGGGTTTTCGTTACCTCTATGTGGTTTTGCTTCTTCTGAGCTTTCTTGCCCTCCCGCTCACTGGCAACTCCCTCCATCATCTGGGTGCTTGTTGAGCTGGGTCCGGCTTCTTCGCTCACTCCTGCCGCCTCTACCGATTCCATTTCGTGGTCTCTGCTGGCCGCTTGCTGCTTGGGAGCGCTGGTCGCCGCCATCGCTTTGCCTCCATGTGGTCTCCGCCGCCTCTTAGATGCTGGGGATCGCCGCCTCTCAGCTGTTAAAAACGCCTTTGTGCTGCTGCTGCTGCTGCGCCGCCAGCGGCCGGCTGTTAAGGCTCACCGCCTCTCCGCTGCTTGGGGCCGCCGGTTTCCACTGCTGCTCCCGCTACGCCGCCCCCGCCGGTTTTTGCTGCCGCTCTTCCACCCCGGTCAGCTGCTTGGGAACGCCGGTTTTTGCTGCCGCTCTTCCGCCGCCGGTCAGCTGCTTGGGAACGCCGGGTTTGCTGCCGCTCTACCGCCCCCGGTCAGCTGCTTGGGAACGCCGGTTTTTGCTGCCGCTCTTCCGCCGCCGGTCAGCTGCTTAGGAACGCCGGTTTTTGCTGCCGCTCTTCCGCCGCCGGTCAGCTGCTTGGGAACGCCGGGTTTGCTGCTGCTCTACCGCCGCCGGTCAGCTGCTTGGGAACGCTGGGTTTGCTGCTGCTCTACCGCCGCCGGTCAGCTGCTTGGGCTCCGCTGCTCAGCTGTTGGGGATGCCTGTTTTGCTTCTGTTCTGCCGCCGCCGCTCAGCTGCTTGCTGCTCCGCTGCTGGGGAAAGCCGTTTTCTCTGAAACTTTTCCCCCCCCGGGTCTCTGCCCAGTGTACATAAAAGCTGGTCTCAACCGTGAAGCTTCCCGGGAAAACCGGTTTGTTTTGCATTCAAGTCTTTATGTAAGGTGCTCCATCCGATATCTGTAATCTCCCTACTCTAGAGTAACTCACAGACGCAGGAGTTCTTAGAAGTAGGAGAGTTTATTACAGGATACAGAAGCTAGCACGAACAAAGACTTGAATGAGTGAAACAGATACAGTAGTTACATTTAAGCATTCCCTCCCCCCAAGGTTCTTTGTTTGGAGACACGTGTAATCGTGTCTTCCGAGACGCGTCGTCATCCGTTGGCGAGGATGTGTATTTGCGGTCATCAGCCATGTGCGAACTGATCTACTCGGCCGGCGTCAGTGACATGTCAGTTTCAGCTCCCCGGAGTGCGCATATCCGTCTAGCTCTTTGGCAGAGATCTGCCGATCTCTGACAGATACAAAGCTACAGATGCAGTAGAAAGATGAATAGAAATATAAATGTTTAAAAATGTCTATTAAAAGGAAGAGTAAAATTGAAATCACAAATTTACTTAAAACCATGAGAAGAAGCAGAGGAGAGGAGGAAATGGACAGTTCTTCAAAGGATGGGGCCAGGGCTACTGAATGAAAAGGGAGCTGCAAATTAGCCAAGGTGCAAATGGTTCAGGATGGAGATGCTCCAAGTAGACTTACCAAGTGCCCTAAAACAAAACCTAGAGCAAGGATAGAGAACATCATAAGAATGAATGTGTGCCTGCTGTAAAAAAGGCACATTCTTTGCTGGGGATTATTTGAATAAGGATTGAAAATGAAATTACCTCACTTGGAATACTTTGGCCATTGTTCCTCAAAAAGGATACTGTAGATTTGGGAAAGAGGCAGAGATCATCATGGAGCTCAACAACAGCCCCACATTCAAGGGGAACCTGGGCAACCACAGAAACATGGAGCTCTTTTCCTGGCTCTGCTCCATCCCGGCCTGCCAGCCTGAGTTGCCACCACCTGCCAGGTCAGCTGGAGGAGAGGAAGGCTGTGCAGACGCCATTTTCTGATCTCTTTGTGGCAAGGAAGCCATTGGGAACCCTATCCTATTCAGGAGCAACATGCCAACAGCACTGCCCCTACTTTGGCATAGGATTTGTGGGGGTCTTGATGACTCTTTCTCTGAAGCAGGAGAACCCTCCCTCCCTCCCTCCCTCCCTCCCTCCCTCCCTCCCTCCCTCCCTCCATCTTTACCAAGATTTGGTTGCCAATCACTGTCTAAGTTCTGCTTAGAAGGGATGGAGGAGAGTGCCTGCTGGCCTCCAAGAAACATACCGCTGTGGCAATGGGGGATTCCAACCACCCCAACATTACATGGGAATCAAATTCTGCAGCAAGTGGAAAGCCAAAAAGTTCTCAGTGTGCCTTGCAGACGATTTCATCATCCAAAAGGTGGAGGAGGGATCAGCTATACCGGACTTAATATTTATTAAGGAGGAAATGGAAGCGGTTGGGACCTTGAGAGAGAGTGACCATGTCCTCCTAGAATTCATCATACTGCAGGCAGGAAGAACTGAAGATTGTCAGATCAGTGGTCTAGATTTCAAGAGAGCTGACATCAATAAGCTAAGGGGAAAAGTAGGAAGGATTCCACGAATGAAAACCGTAAAGGGAAAAATAGTTCAGGCGGGTTGGGAAATTCAGAAAAATGAAATAATTAAAGCCTAAAAACACAAATACTTTGGCCACCTACTGTGAAGAGAGGACTCCCTGGAAAAGACCCTGATGCTGGGAAAGACTGAAGGCAAAAGGAGAAGGGGACGGCAGAGGATGAGATGGTTAGATAGCATCACCGACGTAATGAACATGAATTTGAGTAAACTCCGGGAGACAGTGGAGGACAGGAAGGCCTGGCGTGCTATGGTCCATGAGGTCACGAAGAGTCGGACACGACTAAACGACTGAACAACAACAAAAACAATATCAAAAAGAAAGAAAAATGAAAAATGAACCTGGCACAGTTGCATAAAGAGCTCTCTGATAAACATAAAAAAACAAGATTAAAAAATAGCTTGAATCTGTAAGGATGGAGTCAGGAAGGCTAAGACTCAGAATGAGTTGAGGCTTACAATGAAAAAAAGGGTTCTTTCGGTATGTGCAGAACGAGGGAAATCTAGGAAGCAGTCCAGGGGCTGGAGAAGATGGCAAGATGGTGATGAGCAACAGGGAGGTGGCTGAACTGCTTAATTCTCATTTTGCACCTGTCTTTTTGCAAAAAGTGGTCCAACCTCTCAGAAGCCACACCATGGGGGCAGAAGAGAAATGCGTCAAAATAGGTAAGAAATCAGTGAGTCTCTGGACTGGATGGATTACATCCCAGAATGCTAAAGAAACTGGCAGTTGTGCTTAGAACCATTGACTGTAATCTCTGAGAACTGAATTGACAGAAGACTGCAGAAGAGCTAATGTTGTTCCAATCTTTTAAAAAGGAGGAGTGGAAGTGGCCCCAGGAAATGATAGACGGATCAGCTTGACGTCAGTGCCTGGGAAAATCCTAGAAGAAATCACCAAGCAGTGGTCAGCTTCTGAGTTGCTCACACAACCTGCTGGAGTTACCCTGACTTGAATGAAGAGATGGGTAATTCTGTGCAGCACCCGTGCCAGCCCTGAAAGGTTGCATTGACCCCAAGGGACAGGCTTGAATGCTATCAGAGAGGCTGGCTTGCTGCAGGTGCCTTGCACTGATTTAACAAGGCCCCAGGGATACAGGACTGAGTTTTCTAATTATATCTGCTGGATGAAAGGAATCAGATATGAATATAGTGGATATATTGTCTCTTCAAGATAACATTATAGTGGATTCTCAGTTTGCCTTGGAAAGGAGTCTGCACAATAGGAATGATTATCACCCAAGCCTGACTAGTAAAAGTGTTACTTTTTTCTCTGTCCCACCTACTATACTATCAAACTGGCCAACCTCTGAGATTTAGAATAAAAATTCTACTTCCTTTTGCTTTGAAATTATGCCATCTGTCCCTAATTAGATGCTTAAAAAAATCAAGAATATATACCTCACATAATATATTATTTTTAAAAATTAAATCAATAAGGATACTATTTTTCAGTTAGACATGAGAGTCAGTTTGGTGTAGTGGTTAACGCATCAGGCTAGAAACCAGGAGACTGTGAGTTCTAGTCCCACCTTACGCATGAAAGCCAGCTGGGTGACCTTGGGCCAGTCCTTGTCTCTCAGCCCTAGGAAGGAGCCAATGGCAAACCAGGAGACTGAGAGTTCTAGTCCCGCCTTAGACACGAAAGCCAGCTGGGTGACCTTGGGCCAGTCACTCTCTCTTAGCCCTAGGAAGGACCCAATGGCAAACCAAGAGACTGAGAGTTCTAGTCCCGCCTTAGGCACGAAAGCCAGCTGGGTGACCTTGGGCCAGTCACTCTCTCTCAGCCCTAGGAAGCAGGCAATGGCAAACCACTACCAAAAACCTTGCCAAGAAAACTGCAGGGACTTGTCCAGGCAGTCTCCGAGAATCAGACACGACTGAACGGATTAAAAAAAAAAGAAATACAAGGAGGCTACTAACATTCAGGTTAAACAGCAATCTGAGTGATGTTTGGGGAGCAGATTGCCTGTTCCAGTATTGTTCCACCAGCTAGCGAGGGAGCCTGCATTGGGGACAGAGCTGTTTGGGCCAATCATCTGGGGTTGAGGTGGACTGCAGAGCTTTCTCTCGGCCTCGCCTGCATGGATATTGACCGGATCCTTGAGGATATGCCATGACAGTGATTTCCGGAATGTTCAGGTGGGCTGGAAAACCAGTATCTGCAAAACACCCCCTCACCTTCCCTGTGCTCTTTTTCCTCCTGGCCTGAGTCTACTGAAGACTGTATCGGTCCCATTGTCTGTGATCATTCAATACCTGAAAACGGTTGGGCACTGGAGAGCAACTCTGTTGAGGTGGTCCACTCAATACACACATCTATCTATCTATCTATCTATCTATCTATCTATCTATCTATCTATCTATCTATCAATCATACTTATATCACCGCCCATCTCCCCCCACAGAGGGGACTCTATTAGAAACCCGAAAGGTAATTATGACCTTAATTACCAAATGCATACAGTATTTCATCAAGAGCCTTTTGCCTTGAGACGAAAGCACTTAGTCCTAACGGCTACGGATGAGGCCGATTCCTGAGCTGGCACCTGTCACCTGGAATAGGACACAGCCAAGCGTGTTTCTTAATGGCCCATTGATGGTCCACTCTGGCAGGTGGGTGGAACGTTTGTGCCCATTTGGGAAATGATTAATGTGCAGGCACTAATGAACAATGGGCAGGGGGCCCAGGGACAGGAAGCATTAAGCTTTTGCCGGCATTATTCTAGGTGACGCAAGGGGGGAGGACAGAAGGAACACCTGTCCTGCAGCAATTCAGTGTGCTTTCTGTTTGGTGTGTGTCTTTCTGTGGGGGGACATTTCTTACTGGAAAAGGGAAGCTGTGATGGTCTTGATCCTTTGTTATTAACTCAGAAACTGTCACGACAAGCCATTGAGGATATGAAAGAGTAATATCCTCAATATCATACTGCGTTAGCAGTATGAAAAGTGCCCCTCTGCACCCCTGGAATTGCAAAACCAGGAGCTCAACAGCACAAATAGAGATGAGCACCGGCCCCTAGAGTCAGACACGACTGCACAAATGTGCGGGGGGAACCTTTACCTTTTTACTTCCTTGAATGAAAGAGAGAGAGAGAGAGGCTACTCAGGATGAGTACTATGTAAATATTCATCCTGAGTAGCTTCCCTCTGTCTCAGATCTGCTTCCACATTTCATAGTCCTGGGTGGAGCTAGGTAAAACACTAAATATCTTCTGATGGTAGAATATCTTTTCTTTTTGGTTGAAAAGCTGAAGCCCACCAAAGTAGGTAGAACTGGCTAAATCTGGGACACTTTTCTAACCCACTTAAAATGGCTGGTGGGGCTAGATAGAGTTGAACTCTGTCTTCATGGCATCTGCTCCCCAACTCTGTGCATGTCACATTATTGGGAAATGTTTAACAGACCTCATGCCCCTCTTCCTGTGTGCAAGGGTACACGTGTGTGTACATATATGCTTGAAGCTGTGAGCATGCTGTCTGAAGGCAGTGTTCCAGTGGATCTGTATTATGCAAGGACCTTGACTCAGGGGGCTCAGGTCATCTTGAAACAATAGCCAGCCAGCCTTCATAAGCCTTGTGAACAAAAACGTGTGACGGAAAACCCACTGCCATGTTTACCTACACTGGAAGAGCATTTAGTAATACAAATAAAGCTTTACAGCAGAAGAAGAATCGCTTTCTTCCGGCTATGAGTTGGCATTTGGCTGCTGCACATCTGATTCCTTCCTTCACAATGGCAGGATTCACACTCTGTTTTCCTGTCCCCCCTCAACAGGTCCTCCACGGCAACTCTGCTCTTGCTGGTGGTTCATCAGCACTTTGCCACACACGTCTTGACAGCAAAGCAGGTTGGGTTTTGGACTAAATTCCTTATTTCTCTTGCTGCTTTTTCCCCATTGCATGAATAAACTGGCAAGCAAGGCCAGTCATAAAATTGGAAAACGTGGGAGGTGTTTCTTACAGGCTATAATTTGTTGGAGGTTCTCCTCCAGGGGACTGCAGTAGGCAAGAAGCCATGCCTGGCACCCCCTGAAAGCACCTGCTGTGGGTGTAAGCGAGGGCTGTCGGGCTGGCTGCAAACAAACCCTTCCATTCCTCTGTTTCCCCCTCCTTTGCAGATGTACCTTGGAAGGTTGAGATGCAACAATTGGAGCACCAGAAGGAACCCTCTTGAGAAGGCGCTCTGACTCCTCTGGTGCGGCCTGAAGAGCCTTCCTGAGGTGAGTGCCCTCCAACACACAGGTAAGCCTGGGCCTGGATTCAGTGTGAAAGGAGGGATATTAGGCTCCACTGGGTAGCTATGTGAGCCTTTCCCCCTTCCTGGTATTCAGTTCTTTGCACTGAGCAAAGCATCACCAGAGATCCTACTGCCTGCGTTACTCCAGGCTGCTGCTGGGTCTCGGGGTGGCGGACTCAGGGAGCTGGGCGTGGCAGGAACTGCGCCTTGGCATGGGCAGCTGCTGCTCACGGTTCAGATCCATGAGGGATCTCATTGTATCTAATCTGAAATCAACTTGCTTTCTTGCAACCGAAATTGGAATTAAATTTGCTTAAGGTACTTTCCCTTACAGCATAAAAATGTTGCTGTTGGATCCAACTAAAGGGGTTCCAAGAGGGACTCAGCAAATGGTTTTCAGCAGTGGGAAAAGGGGAGTGAGGCTGATAGCCCTCTGGGTTTCCTCCTAAGCATCTTGCCGCTCGCTGGGTTGTGATTGGAGGTGCTGCTCTGACTTTGAATACTGGTACAAGTGGCTTTGGTAAGACGCTGAGCCCCACAGAACGAGCGTGAAACAGATGGCAAGTTGGGCTTGTTAAGTCCCAACTCCGTAGAAGTCCCGTCGCAGCCCCGTTATTTCTCCGGCAGTAGAGTCCCTTTCTGCCCTGGGAGCTTTCCATTCCCCAGGCTGCACTTTTGCAGGTCCGTGTCTTATAGGCTCTTGGGGCTTTTCACCTTGCTGCACTCACACAGCTTGCTTCCCACAGGGGATTCTTCTTCGGCAACGGCAGCCCTCAGCCTTCGATTTTGCTTCTCCCCCTTGCTCGGTTCACTGCATGTCTTGCTTTGTGGACACAAATAAGCAGAATAATTAAAATCTGGTTTGTGGAATGTGAGTGGAAAACACACGTCATCTGGGCTTCCGGGTGAGGGCATACGGTGTGTTAGACGTCCCTGCAAGCATCTCCGTGAGCAGTGACAGTACCACTGCGAAATTGGCAGCCAGAAGTCAGGTTCTGGCCCACGAAATTCTCGCCGGAGAAGGAGAGATCGGGGGATCGCCCGCTTGCACTCTGGATAGCTGCTCCTCACGGGGAGACCACAGGAATTGAGTTTCTTGTGGTTGATCGTGAGACGAGTGGCTTGGGAGCTGAGGGATTACCATCATGCTCAAAACCGCTGTGCAGTCTTTATGGACATTTGAACCACAAAAGCTTCACTTTCTTAAACACCTTTGGATACAATTAATTTACAACCTAAGAGAGATGTTCTGAACGGCAGGAAAGTACAAAGACACTCAGTGAGTTGCCTTCTTTTTAGAATTTAGAAGCAAAACAACAACAACCCTATCTTAAAGGATTTTAATTTAAAAGCAAAAAGCTTAACAAGATTGTGATTCAAGAAAGTTTTAAACAGATAAAGGAGAAAGTAATCTTAGAAAATAGAAGAATACATTATTTTTTCTGACAAAAGTGCCTTTGAAAATAGTAAAATTAATCAGAAAAACAGACTGGACCTTTGTGGGAATGCTGATTGTTTATTAAGTTAAATATAAATATAAATATAACCACCCAGAGTCCCCTTTGGGGGAGATGGAGCAGTAATATAAATTGAAAAATAAACAAATAAATAAATAAATAAATAAATAAATAAATAATGAAAGAAAGAAAGAAAGAAAGAAAGAAAGAAAGAAAGAAAGAAAGAAAGAGTTACAAGATGCAAAGGAAAGAAGAGGATTGGTTTTGCCAGATTTGAAATTGTATTTTGCAGCTTGCTGTTTGGTCTGGATGAAAGAATGGATGTTACTGAGAAACAAGAGACTTTTAGAGTTAGAAGGCCATGACCTGAGGTTTGGATGGCATGGATACTTATGGTACGATAAAGTTAAAATTCTCGCCCACTTGCGCTCTGGATAGCTGCTCCTCATGAGGAGACCACATACATTGATACAGAGGATTTTAAAGATTAATATTCAGTTGAAGCCAGTACTTTTCCTTTAAGGATTGATGGATAAACAGTTAGAAAAAAGCCATGGAATATTATTTCAATATATGATTACTGTGGCAACATTATTATATGCACAAAGATGGAAAGATTCGACACTACCCACCATGGAGGAATGGTTGTTGAAATTGACAGAACTTGCTGAGATGGACAGACTGACTTCTTTGATTAGAGAAAGGACACTCTACATTTATTGGTGACTGGAAACCCCTTATGGACTTTTTGTGCGTAAAAATAAAAAAAATGAACTTGAGATTTATGGTTTTGACAATTAGACAGGATAGATTATAGAAAGAAGAGAGTCATGATGTAACTTTAGAGAGAGAGGTTAAAATATAATTGTACTTATAACAGCTGTGAAGAAGCCACTGCTTTGTATCTTCATATCTTTCTTTATATCTTTCTTTTTTCCCCTACTTTCTTCTACTTTTTTCCTTATTGCACTTTTAGCTTTTTCTTTTCTTTTCTTTTCTTTTTTTTTCTTTTCTTTTCTTTCTCTTTTTCCTTTTCCTTTTCTCTGTTCTATTTTGTTTGTATTAGTTCTTATTATCGCTGTTAAAACTTTTAATAAAAATTATATTAAGAAACCCACACGTTATCCTTTCTTAATGGGCAGGATAACAAGCTCGTCTGTATGGCACTTGAGTTGGGATTAGACCACTGTGGAGCAGGGAGGTCAGCACAGCCTCCAGCATTGACCCCTTTGTGCTGGGAAATGTATTTATACCCTGCCTTTCCTTAGGAGTTCTCCCTGTATTTTATCCCCACCTCAACAGCCCTGTGAAGGAGCTGCTGTTGAAAGAGAATGACTGGGCCAAGTCACCCTGTGAGTTTCCGTGGCTGAAGGTGGGCTTGAACCCTGGCCTCACTGGTCCCAGTCCAACACCTCCACCACTGCTTCTCTCCCCCCTTGTTTATTTCTGGCTATAACGCAGTTAGCAAAGCCACAGCAGTTCTTGCCAAGAAAAATGCTGGCAATAATCTCCACACCTTGCTACTGTGGTTCACATTCCTCTGAATGTATTGCTTAGGGTGGCTGAGCAGAGAGAAAAAGAAGAAAAGGCTGGGAGAAAAAGAAGGCTTCGTTCAATGTCACTGGCAAACCTTCCACTGTGGTCTCCCTAAAGAGTCTGTCCACTGCCATTTCAAGGCAGTTTCCAGCACATCAGGACCAAGGCAAATCACAGGATCGTTATAAACAGTGCCAGAAGTCCAAGGCAAAGTTGTATTTTGCAGCCAAGAGGAATTAACAGTCTCATGGAGGTGTGTTTTGCTCAAAGCAAGTCAATTGTCTGAGGATCTGCCTCCTCCCCAGTGCCTTTTTATAAATACACCAGTAGCATCCTTTGAACTTACCTGCCTGGAGTTTTCCCCACTAATTACAGGTTTTCACCAGCAGCAAATACTTTGTGATGTTTGTTGCTGACTAGTCCATCCACTTTAGCAAGTAGAATGGGAAGGAAGGTGATTTGCGTGAATTTTCTTCTCCAGTAGATATTCGGACTTTGGTTCTGATTGTCTGCACAAAAATAAAGCATCTTTCCATGACCTGGAAATGCTCTAAGGAGCGTGGTGGCTCAGCGGGTAAGACGCCAGGCTTGTTGATCGGAAGATCGCAAGTTCGGAGGTTCGAATCCCTAGTCCTGCGTGCGGAGTGAGCTCCCGCACTAGCTCCAGCTCTTGCCAACCTAGCAATTCGAAAGCATGCAAATGCAAGTAGATGAATAGGTACCACTTCGGTGGGTAGGTAACAGCGTTCCGCGCGTGTCATGCGGCCACATGACCGTGGAAGCGTCTTCGGACAACGCTGGCTCTTTGGCTAACAAACGGAGATGAGCACCGGCCCCTAGAGTCGGACACGACTGCACAAATGTGCGGGGGGTACCTTTACCTTTTTTTACCATGACCTGGAAATCAGAAATGGCTCTGAGTCATTGAGACGCGGCTCCGCTCACAGCAGGGCTCCGATGGTCCTGAGCCTCGCACTGCTATTGCCTGCTTAAAGATGAGCAGAGGCTGTCACCCTCCATCTGACCACTCGGCACCAGGGTTCTTCATGCAGCTTGCCATCTTCCTGACAGTAGTGTAGGCCAGCTCATGCGGGAGGACAGCGCAATTCTTAACATACCCTGGTGATCCTAAGCCATTTAAATATGGAAACCTAGGCGTATCTCTTGGAATTGGCCTAGGAAACAGGCCAGCAACCATTGAGGACAAAATAAACAATCCAGTTTATGGCTCATAATTAACAATTTTCCAGCTACGTTTTGAACCAACCAAAATATTCAAAATATCTTCAAAGATAAGACCATATACTGAAAGGTAACCAAGGTATGACTGAGGCCATTTTCTCCAAGAAACTGCCATGGGAACACCTGTCAAATATGAAAACAGGCACCTTTGCCACTGTCACAGGTCACAATCCTACCTATTTTTATTATTATTTAAATTATTTATTATTTAAATTTGTATCACCGCCCATCTCCTCCATACCTGGGGACTCTTCTATTACTAGAAGTTTAGGGGAGGCGTCTCCATGCTTGTGCTACCGGCTCAGAGGTGACCCAATGCCAAGGAAGGCAGCAGGGCTCCAGCCGAACTGTTGCATCAGTGAATAGGGGAGGGAAGTTCGGCAGCGGCAGCTTGTCATGCAGCCCCATAGACATAACCCCAGACAGGATATTTCAGGTTGAATTCCCTGCCTGTGAGGGGCATAAAACAGTGGAAGAATGTGCCTAGAACAGGGCTGGACTCAAGCTTGCTGGAGATGTTCAAACGGAGGCTGGATGACCTCCTGTTGGGGATGGCTTAGTAGATTCTTGCACTGAGCCAAGATGACCTACAGTATCTGGTCTCTTCCAACATATACATTCTACATGTCTTCTTCTCTAGGGACCATATTGCCTATGAATTAGCTCCTCTGCTTCTGCTGAATCTTTCCCAATATCAGCAAAGGATGTGCAGAAGTATATGGAGAACACTGAGCTCATGATAATACTAGTCCACATAAAGCAGTTGTCTGGATTTGCTTGCCCACATTTGCAAGGCTGGAATAATCAAATACTAGAGTCAGAAGGGCCACGGAGGCCATCAAATCCAATCTCCTTCTCTGGGCAAGATTCTAAACTGAAACTTCCTGATGAATGGGGACACCTCCAATGGAGTCCCATTTCTCAGGGTAATCTGTTTCAAACTGCTCTTATTTTTAGGAAGATTCTAACATTGTTGGAATCTGCCTTCCTGTCCCTTCAGTCCATTATTCTGTGTCCCAAAATCTGGAACAGATCTTTACCTTCTTCTCTGTGGCCTCCTTTCAGGGGCTTGAACAGGGCCAGTGTTTCTCCCAGTCTTCTTAAGGCCAGATGTACTCAGCAGCTTCCATCCCTCTCCATGGGACCAAGGGGTTTTCCACTTGCAGCCTTCCACTGCTTTCCCCCTTGGAAAAGAAGCCAGCTTAAGAAACCCCTTTCCAGGTTTCATCCCCTTCTTTTGCTTTGGCCACAGTGATGGCTTGGTGTTCTGCCCAGTGTTTATCATGGCCCCTGACTGGTGGATTCCCTTGCTTCTTTGCCCCTCTTAGAGCAGAAAAGAAAGAAAATTCCAGTTTTATCATATTTCCTGTCACTTGGGCTGGAAGGGGAAAGTGGCAGGATGGTCAGTTTCACTTGGTTTAAGAAAAAAACCCACCACCCATATTTTCACTGTTTCAGCAATGAACTTGCCCCCACCCCCAAAGGCAGCAGAAGGCAAGAACCAGAGATGGGGGGTAGGGATGTTCTCACTGCAGCACCAATTGGAGGGAAGGGTTTCACTCGCAAGGAATTAAAAAACAGCAGGCAACTGGCTGCCAGCACAAAGGGAAAACAGCACTTTTAACGTGGGACCAGGAAACACAGGTGGATGTTGTGGTCACTGCTGGCTAGGATGGGCTGAGGATGACATCATGCATTCCTGCCCTCAAGAAATGGTGGATGCCTCATGCTCACATTGGGATAAGCTGGAAGTGACCATCTGCCCTTAGTTGCCTGGTCCTCCTCACTGCTCTTCTGAAACTGTGTCGTTTCCTGAAATCTTCTAAACAGTGGTGCCCCAAAGAGAACATGATTCTTGAGGCGGGATCCAGCAACCCAGGGTCAGAATTGGGCCAAGGCTAGGACCCTGTACCAGAAACACCTGCAAGGACGTGTCATTTCTAGCCTCCCAGGTGGCTTTAACAACTTGCTGCACGGAGGCAGACCTGTGAACCTTCTCCAGACAACCAAGATTGATATAATCTGTCTTAAATGTATTCTAATTAGTGCCTAACATTTGCAAAAGACATTTTCACACCCTGTGAATGTGATACAGGTACACTAATCTTCGTCCATGGCATTGGCAAGAAAACAACTGATAGGTGGTACCTTCAATGAAGTGAGAATGTCACAAGAAGAGACAGCTATGAGCAATCATTCAAGACGAGACAGCAGCCTCTTTAGTTATTTGCAAAACAACTGCACTTGATTCACAAACGGTGCATATGGTGGCCACGTGCCACACGGGGGCAAAGCTTGGTGAGTCCAACCCTGCTGTGTTTCAGTGAGGATTATCTCCCCCAATGCTTTCTCCCCAAACTCATGAACCAAGATAAAATGCCACCACAAATACTTGAAACTTCTCCCGTGTTTGGATCTCCATTTGAAGAAACACAGATAATAATGTTATAAACATTTTTGTTATAAGCTTAATGTTTTTAATAAGGCTTGTACACAACGGTTTCTATAACTAATTTGGGCTTGATATTAAATTGTCTTATTTCTGTTTAATTTCATAATCCTGAATTTCTATTAATATTTCATATTTTATATATGTAAATGTATATATTTATACTTTATATTATAATCCTTTGAAAAACCACATGTTCATCATTTCTTGAAGGAAAATTTAATTCTGGCGCATGTGCAAGTGCACGCACATATTCTTCCTGATACTTTTTGTTTGTAACTCATACTTTGTAAATATGGAGAGAAAAGGGAGGTAATGCTTTTTATTGGAACAGAGTTCCGTTGGTAATAAAATTAATGTATCTTAGACATTGCCCTCCCCCCACTGGCCTTCATCGCATTGTGGAAATTACAAAGTGTCAGCTACAGGTAACTCATGTAGCCATATTATCTGACAATATTAAAAACCAGAAGCCCAGACATGATATGGTAAATTATAAATTATATTAAAGTTGTGTGCCACAAGATGGGTGGCCATAGAAATCTTTTAAATAAATAAACAAATAAAAATAAATAAATAAATAAATAAAATAGTAAATTGTCTGTATTAGTTGCTAGAACTAACATCAATGGAAAAAGAAAATGTGGACTGTAGTTCTCTTAAGTACAATTATCAGTAATAAGTTGCTTTGGGACAGCAAAATAAATTCTATTCAAATCTTAAAAATAAACATTGGTCCTTTTTATGGATTAATACAATACATATACATATACATAGGGGCGTGGTGGCTCAGCGGGTAAGACGCCAGGCTTGTCGATCAGAAGATCGCAAGTTCGGAGGTTCAAATCCCTAGCCCTGCATGCGGAGTGAGCTCCCGCACTAGCTCCAGCTCTTGCCAACCTAGCAATTCGAAAGCATGCAAACGCAAGTAGATTAATAGGTACATCGGTGGGTAGGTAACAGCGTTCCGCACGCGTCATGCGGCCACATGACCGCGGAAGCGTCTTCAGACAACGCTGACTCTTCGGCTAACAAACGGAGATGAGCACCGGCCCCTAGCGTCGGACACGACTGCACAAATGTGCGGGGGGAACCTTTACCTTTACAATACATATAGATCTAGTGAAATGACTTTTGATTGATAAATTTATGTTAAGTTGCAATAGATATTCATACAGTTACTGTAAAAATGTATAAAATTATAACTAAAAATAAGTCAATAAATTCCATCATTTCTAACAATCATCAGTTTCAAAATGCTGTAAGAATGGAAAATTTTTCGGAGTGGTCTGATTGGCTTGGCAACTGCTGCCTTGCTAATGCACAGGAAAAGAAATACAAAATAGAATTTGTTATTCTTCAAACTAGAAGATGGCAAAAGTAGAATTAAGTTTTGTTGATCATCATCATCTGACAGAGACAGCCATCAGCGCCAGTAAAGCAGCAGTTGGTACCTAAAGAGCTGAGGCGGAAGACTTCCCAGAAGGCTGTGCAGCCCTGCTATTAGGCGCTGCGCTAATCCCCTCAGTAAGAGGCCGGATTCGGTATGCCACCTTGCCTGTCCTACTGTTCCTCAGCTATGGTTACCCGGGGGTGGTGAGGAAGACTGCCATCCCATCAAGAGGACTCAGTGTTCTTGATTTGGAAGGTGGGGTGGTGTTGGCACTCTTAAGCTTTGGCACCCTAGGCCACTGCCTGCTTGGCCGTAGCCTCAACCCGGCCCGGACAGATCTGAGAATTCAGCTACCAATCCTTTGACTCAAGCAGGAGATATCCTGAGCCATCCCCTCACATCGCTGTAGAACCAGACGGCTTATACAATTATGGGTGATTTGGGAGGAAAGATTCCCCACCTGTCTCCTTCATAGCAATACAGTGTTAAAATCCTCCAATTCAATTGATTACCCAATGCTCTTTACTTCTTTACAGCAAGTAATTAACTTCACTACCATCAAGTAAGCTGATGGCCTTTTAACTTAGTTGGTTCTGAGAAAACTTTGAAGAATACTATTGAGACCATCTCCATACAAATGCAACAAAGAGGTTGTAGAAGATCTTACTTCTGAGCCACTTCTTCCAGAAAGACCCCCTAGCGAACATCAGTGCCTCTTTTGAAGGCTCCTAACTAGTCATTTAGACACCAAATGCTAAAGAGTTTCTATTAGGGCTGTGGAGAAACCTTCCAGCCTGCTCTGTGGTTGTTCTGAACTGAACCCCACAAATTCATCCAAACGGCT
This sequence comes from Charina bottae, assembly GCA_023362775.1. Classification (NCBI taxonomy): domain Eukaryota; kingdom Metazoa; phylum Chordata; class Lepidosauria; order Squamata; family Charinaidae; genus Charina; species Charina bottae. Next base: position 1,628,839 of record JALMGJ010000010.1, read on the forward strand.
GTGCTTATGATGACTGGTGGTGTAGTATTTGCCAGGTTGGATTTGCAAAAGTTTCTGAGATTTCCGAACCCAAATCTAGCACTTGTTCTCCTCCCTGTGTGCCCACAAGAGATACAGCTGTGTTGCTCTGCAACTGGCAAATCAGCTTCAATGCTTTGCCAAGGCCAGGAAGGGATGGAGCTGCCTATCTCACCAACAGGCAGCAAATCTCTCAAAGTGCTCTGAACCACTATGGATCCAGGCTTCATACCAAGTCAATGTACAACCCTAGTTATATTATGCCCTTGAATGCCATCTCATAAATAGCAAAACAACAATATCTCAATATGATAATCACAATCAAGACAGTTGCATAACCCAATATGTGAATGTTGGCAAAGATTGAGCATAACATTTCAAAACAATACTTGGCACCAAAGTGGTACCTTGCAAACATCTATTAATTAATCCTTCAAACTACACCCTTTGAAGCAGGTGTGCAAATACTGAGCTTCTTTCATCCATGCTGTAAATTGAAAAAGCAGCTTAGCTGCTTTGCTCCCAGCTGCCCTGATTCCATGGAAGAGGCAAGATCTCTCATCAAGATTGATCATATTTTCCTTGCTGGCTGGTCGGAACTGACATCTATATTAGAGACCACAAACAGGCCAAACAGAAGGCTGCAAAGGGAGTCTGTTTGCAATGCAGTTGACTTGAGTCATATGAGCAATTCACTTGGAGGCTTCTTAATCTGCCACAGAGATCAGCCCAAGAGGTCTGGCTGAAAAGAACCGGCAGATGGTACCCCCTGCCCCAAGTCCTCACTCCATGGCCTGCTCAGTTGCGCGTGCTCTCTCCCCCCCTCTCTCTCTCATCAGTAAAATGGGGAGATCCTGTGCGTCTTTGGATCCAGGAGGAAAGGCAAACTAAGGGGGAAAAATTAAACAACACATATTTGAAGAATAATCCAATCACTCCAGCATATTTGTCAAACATGCCTAAATAACCAGGATTCAGCCCAGTGTGCATATAATATCAGTGGGGTTCTCCAAGGAGACCTTTTGGTAAGGAAGTGCCTTGAGCTGTTTGGGAGACCCACAAACCCAGAGACTTGGCCCAGGGGCTTTTATCTGCCCAGTATCTTTCATTGCAGGGGCTCTCAAACTGTGGGTCATGAGAAACTGGTGTGTGCAATTTTTTAAAAAATCTGGTCAGGGTTGCAGAAATAAAGCTAGAGTGTTATCGAAAGCTCCTTGGGGCTCTGGCCTTTGCTTTGGCTGCATTAAATTTGAACAGACTGAAACTTATATAAGACATACATTTATTTCTTGTCCCACCTTATCCCCAACGAAAGCACTCATTTTCCTCATGAGAAGGTCATACAAATTCATTATTTTGGAAGGCTACAATATCAGAAAATTTGAGAACCTCTCCTTTGCTGTGTGGAGTGGACTTTCCTGAAGCAGGCCTCTCTGTCAAAGGCCAGGTGGCTCTTGGGCTGCTAAAAATCATTCATTTTTCTTCTTCTAGATAAGGTAGAGTTTTAGGAAGGTAATCCATTCTTTTCAAATTATTAAAGACAAAATTTACAAAGCTCAGGTCTTCTGTTGGAGGCCCGTTTTCATCATTCTCCAAATCTTTGAGTTCCAGTGATGTTTACTAATAGTATATACTGTGAAGTATTAGTTCATGGTTGATAACCTGTTCCAACAATCCCTGGATTTCCCTACTAGGTGGCAGATAAATTGCTCTCCCTGCCTGCCTGAGAATCCCTAGCAGGAGTCAGGGAACAGCACATCCAATCCAAATTTCTCAGCCTGGTTCTTTCCTCCTTTTTGTAGCTGTAATCATAAGCAAACATGTTGTGACCTTAAACTATTTTAACAAGCCCTAGGTACATTTGTATTTACATATGCCTTTTTACAAATGGGAAAAATCCTGTTTGTCCAAAGGCAGGTGAGTTCCCGCTGGGGTGACTGAAGGCTGGGCCTCTCCACCCCCTTTGTGGGAGTGTGCAAGCCAAGCTCCCTCTTGGGGAATGTTTGCTCTTCTTTGAATACTTGCAGGCAGCCAATTATCTCTGCAATCTGTGCCCTGCCTTGGGAGCACCATCTGTTTTGAACCTGGAAGAAAATTTGCACAATGGAAGGTGGAGACGACACAAGCAAATCCTTCTCATAAAATTGCCTGGAATTATTACAGAAGCCTGAAAAATGATTTAATGGAGCAGTCCAGGTAGACACATCCATCCCAAGACAGCCAAACCCAGCCCAATAAATTATCCCCTTTAGTAGAATATGATTTTTATTCTGAAGGGAGAGACAATTACATGGCAGAACCCAAAGTGAGTGTGTTTCTGTCTACTCTCCTGTATATTGCAAGATTCCAAAATGGAGCTTTCAAGAGGGCCTTAGGTCTCTTTTCTGCCCCCGTTTCTGAACTCTTCTAGATTCTATGCAGTTTATTCGTTCAGTCGCTTCCGACTCTTCGTGACTTCATGGACCAGCCCACGCCAGAGCTTCCTGTCGGCCATCGCCACCCCCAGCTCCCCCACGGTTCAGTCCGTCATCTCCAGAATAACATCCATCCATCTTGCCCTTGGTCGGCCCCTCTTCCTTTGGCCTTCCACTTTCCCTAGCATCAGCTTCTTCTCCAGGGTATCCTGTCTTCTCATGATGTGGCCAAAGTACTTCAGTTTTGCCTTTAATATCATTCCCTCAAGTGAGCAGTCTGGCTTTATTTCCTGGAGTATGGACTGGTTTGATCTTCTAGCAGTCCAAGGCACTCTCAGAATTTTCCTCCAACACCACAGTTCAAAAGCATCTATCTTCCTTCGCTCAGCCTTCCTTATGGTCCAGCTCTCGCAGCCATAGGTTACTACGGGGAATACCATTGCTTTAACTATGCGGACCTTTCTTGTCAGTGTGATGTCTCTGCTCTTAACTATTTTATCAAGATTTGTCATTGCTCTCCCAAGAAGTAGATGTCTTCTGATTTCCTGGCTGCAGTCAGCGTCTGCAGTAATCTTTGCACCTAGAAATACAAAGTCTGTCACTGCCTCCACGTTTTCTCCCTCTATTTGCCAGTTATCAATCAAGCTGGTTGCCATAATCTTGGTTTTTTTGAGGTTTAACTGCAACCCAGCTTTTGCACTTTCTTCTTTCACCTTCGTCATAATTCCTCGCTTTCAGCCATCTAAGTAGTATCATCTGCATATCTGAGATTGTTAATGTTTCTTCCAGCGATTTTAACTCGAGCCTTGGATTCCTCAAGCCCAGCAGGTCGCATGATGTGTTCTGCGTACAAGTTGAATAGGTAGGGTGAGAGTATACAACCTTGCCGTACTCCTTTCCCAATCTTAAACCAGTCCGTTGTTCCGTGCTCTGTTCTTACCGTTGCTACTTGGTCGTTGTATAGATTCCTCAGGAGGCAGACAAGATGACTTGGTATCCCCATACCACCAAGAACTTGCCACAATTAGTTATGATCCACACAGTCAAAGGCTTTAGAATAGTCAATAAAACAGAAATAGATGTTTTTCTGAAACTCCCTGGCTTTCTCCATTATCCAGTGGATATTGGCAATTTGGTCTCTAGTTCCTCTGCCTTTTCTAAACCCAGATTGTACTTCTGGCAATTCTCGCTCCTTGAATTGCTGGAGTCTACCTTGCAGGATCTTGAGCATTACCTTACTGGCATGTGAAATAAGTGCCACTGTTCGATAGTTTGAACATTCTTTAGTGTTTCCCTTTTTTGGTATGGGGATGTAAGATTCTATGCAGAAGCTGGTACAAAAGCTGCATTGCTGCATTCCACTGGTTTATCTTCCTTCAGGATAGTTCTTGATGCCAGGGTAGATTCACGTAGAAATGTTTGTACTTTTCTGAAAACTGAGGGGTTGTTTTAAGTTAATTTACACAATCCTTTTCCCTGGATCTTTGTCATACACACATGGGAAAGAAGAATCCACTTTCCTTCCCTTTCTACTTGGTTCACCTGTCACACATCTAATATAAGCAGATCTTAACTTGTAGGTGGAACTTCAGTGGAAGCTGAATAAAATCCAGTGCAAATAGGCCCTAATCACATTGCCGATTCATGTACTTTACCAGAATTATTAGCCCAGGAATCCTGGGTCTATTCACATCGGATTTTATGAAACCAGGCCTGTGCAAACATTACATGAGTAGCTTTCTTGGGAGTTGAAGCAAACAACATCTGGGAGAAATTGTGTCCAGTCTGGGAAACCTAGGTGTGGCTCACTGCAGAAGTGGTGAGAAACATTTAGTGGCTGGAACCTCACAACAATTTGGGGGCTGTGGTTGTGGGGTCATAAGCCTAAGTGAGCAAAGTTAGGATTTTCATTTTGGTGTATTTAAAACCACGTTTGGGGTTTTTGTGTGTTTCCTGTCTCAAAATGGCCAATTCTGAGCAGCAAAGGCTGCAACCGAAGTCTGAAGCCTGTGTGCAGCCCTGGAGAGGGAGCTGATCACCCAGAGGTTACAGATGAAGTCTGCTGGGAGTCTCTCTCTTTAGGATGGAGGCCTGGCCTGGAATGTTGGGCTGAAGCAGCTGCTGCTGGGCCTCCTGCTTCACTCCCCAAGGGTGAGTTGGTGCAGGTATACTTACTCTCCCACAGAATCCCACCAGCCCTCTCCCCTTCCTTGTGAATCAGACCCCCGTGACCCCTCTTTGACATCCCTAACCCTTAAGCACGTCAATCTCTTAATGGTCCGATTACATTTTCTTCTTGACGGTTGTCCCTTGAAAGCAGGCCAGAGTACAACTTCCCACCCAAGCCAGATACTGGCCAGGCCTCAAGGCCGGATGGACTCCAACAGTGGAAATTGAGGCAGGCAGCAAAACAAGAACATTTTAGGTCCCCACACTGTAAGGCACCTTATACACACAACCTGTTAGGCCTTGCGGTCAACAGTTGTTTAGACTTCCAGAGTTGGAAGGGGCCACCAAGTCCATCAAAGCCAGACCCCTGTCCAACTGCTCTTACAGTTAGGATGCTCCCCCTCCCAGAAATCTGCTTTCCTTTAAGTTAAGCCAATTATTCTGAGACAATGAATGATCTGGAGCTATTTTGAGCACTGTTGCTCCTTTTCAGTGAGAGCAGTGGCATATTGCAACGAAGATTTCCTACAATGTTGCTACATGACAGATCATTTCTTTTTAACTGGGTGATGGAACTGCAGGAACCAAGGTGGGATCAACTTGGTTGATTTCTTTCTTTCCAACTTCCACAAGGAGTACTGAGTCTCACTGGCTGAGTTCTCACACGGCTTGCTTCGGCCTGGTGGGTCCTGCAAACGTGCTCCCCGTCAGTCATTCAGTTGTGTTCAAACGCGCTGACTGCCTTTACACAGAACAGGAAACGGAAAACTTCCCGCACAAGCGCTGGGCGGTATACTCGGCAACCGGGGTTGCCAATCCTGCGTTGCGGACAGGCAACGAGCGACCGTTTGGGGCTGTAGGGCCTGGCAGGCCACGAAGCCAACCGACGCCGGCAAGGTCGGGTGCCCGGTGCCTTTTGCCACGCCCGGCTTGGCCTACGGAGCGAGGGGCTGCCCGGCTGCGGCTGCCTTCGGAACAGCCCCGAAGGGAGACGCTCGCGGGCTGCTTGGCCTTTTCGCACGGGTCTTGGGGGGGGGGGCGAGGTGAGCCGTCCCAGGGGCCACCTTTTCCTCGCCCTCCCCGCCGCGGCCGATGGGGCCTGGAGGGGGCGTCCGGCCGCCGCCCGCAGACGCCAAAGGCCGTCGGAGGCAGCGCCGGGGCCGCCGGCTCTCTTGCTGCAAGGGGGAAGCGGGCGGGCGGCGGCCCTTTGAAACCCCTCTCCTGGCAACGGCGGACGTGCGCGCGCGCCCCCCGGCCCGCCTCTGACTGCGCGGCTCCCTTTAGCACACGGCAGCGACAGATTGTTTGAGCTGGAAGGAGAAGCCATTCAAAGCTAACTAAACGGCCCTTCCGAGCAGGACCTGCGCGCGCCAGCCAGAGTCAGCCGCCGATTTGTCAGTGCTCGCTCCGGCGGCCCGCGTGGCTTTGACGGACAGCCGACTCGCCGGAGTGGAACCCGGCAGCCAAACGGGCCAATGGGCGGCCGGAGAGGCGCTCCCCCTCCGCCGATTGGTCGCCTTCCCCTCGCGCGGCCGTGCTCCACGTGGGCTTAGCAGCTATGGGGCGGGGCGCCCGAGCCTCTCGTGACGTCATGCCGGGGAGCCATTTCGGCCTAATGGGCGCTGCCGGGGGCGGGGCGGCCTCTCGCGTGAGGGAAGCCCTGACTGCCTGCCGGGCGGGCCTGCGCTTTGCACGCTCCTGGGGGCACTCTTACCTTAGGTCCCGGAGGTCAGAGCGACCCTCCAGCACGGCCACCTCCCTCGCCCGCCTAATGCGAGGCGTCGCGGGGGGGGGGGCAGCGAGAAGTCGGCGCCTTCTCCGACGGGCGCTTCCCCCCGGCGGCGGGACGGGAGGGTCCGCGGGCAGGGGCTGGGTCTTGCGGCGCCTCCCGCCGTGAAAATGTTCCGAGAGAAGCGGTTCTTCTTCGAGCGCTTCTAGCCGCGGCTGCTGTACGGGTCGAGGGCGATTCCCACGGGCTGCCCCAACAAGCGGAGCGATGCTGGGCGCCGGGCGCCGACCGAGGATCAACCGACTCGTCTCCCCCGGGGGGCCGGCCAGCCTCGGGGCGGGAGCCCGCAAACGCAGCCGTGCCGCGGCCCTCCGGCCAGCGGCCCTTCACCGGACCGGCGCCCCGTCTCCTGCCCCGCCGCTGCCAGCGCGGGAAAGGGCGCGTGGAGGCTCCCGCGGCCCCGAGCAGGGGAACACCCGAAGGAAGCGAGAGGGTCTGGCTGGGCGTGGCGCTCTGGTCGACGGGGAACGCAGGGCTGGTCCCGCGAACGCTGGGCTAGTTTAGCCGCTCGCGATTAAGAAAAGCGGAGTCGGGGTTGTGGGAACACGCGCGGCCTTAGTTTTCCTTCCCCCGCGGGAGGGGCTGATGGTTCCGCGTTAGACGTGGGCCGCGGCCAGGGCCAAGGTCCACCGCACAGCACGTCCCCGAAGCCGAGGCCAGCGCAGACGAGATCCCGAGGCACCAATTCTGCTGCCCTCGCGGGGCGTCAAGCTGCCGTCGCCTCCGCTAGGCCCGCGCAGTACCCGGGAATCGCAGCCGCCGCCGCCGGGGAAAGGAGGCGCGTCGGGCCCGAAGCGCCGCGCGGCTTCGCCGTCCCCGCAGGTGGCCGCGGGGCGCCCCGCCACCCCGCCTCCTCCTCCTCTTCCCAGGCCCCAATCAGAGCGCGAGCTCCCCACCGGCCCCCACGTGGGATCCCCGCGCGGTGATTGGCGCAGAGCGGCGAGGACGCGCGCCCGCCCCTTTCCTCCCGCTCGACCCGTGTTCCTCTTTCTTTCTCCGGCCGCCGCCGCTCCCCCCTCTCGACCCTCTTGGATCGGAGCCCGACGGCGCGGGGCAGCGTCAGGAGGCGCCGCGGACGCGATTCGCCCCCCCCGCCTGGATCCGCCGCGCGAGAGAAGCGGAAGCGCAGAGGCTCCTTTCGCTCGGCGCCCCTCCCGCTTTGCCTGTCGAACGAGGCCGGAGCGGGCGCCTCGGGGCGCGGACCGTGGGAAGTTCGCTCAGGAGCCCTCCGCGGCGGAAGCGCTTCCCGCGGCCTCGGTGGATTTCCGCGGAGCGGCGGGAGGAGGAGGAGACGCCTCTCTTGGCCCGCCCGCCTCGGCTTTGTTCGCTCGCTGTTTTCCGGCTACCTGCGGGAAGGGCGCAGGGATTGCAGCGGAGCTCTTCGCCTGTACTTGCGCCACTCCGGATCCCGGGAAGCGGCGTGCCGAGGCGCGTAACCGGAGTGCCGCTGGCGCGCGCGACTCTCCAGCTTAGCTGAGCGGCACCAGATCAGGATCGGGCCGAGGACTGCCCTTGCGAGCCTTGGGGGCTAGGATGCCCGGGAGCGGCGGCGCCGCCATCTCGCCCGCCGCCGCCGCCGCCAGCCCGGGGGAAGCCCGGCCGCCGTCGCCTTCGCTGCTGCCGCTCCACCCGGAGGAGGAGGACGAGGAGCGCCAGGCTCCCGGGGGCGGCGGGGGCGGCGGCGGGTGCTGAGGCGCCCGCGCTCGCCTCCTTTGTCCCGGCTTCAGGAGCGTCCTCGTTCCCGTCGCGGCGGGCCTGCCGCGCCTGCTGGGGCGGGCCATGTATCCGCAGGGGCGGCACCCGGTGAGTGGCGCTGGACAGCCGCTGGTCCTCGCCCGGAGAACCTCCCCTTCTTGGGCAGGGGGGCCTTATCGCCTGGAAGGTTTAAAGCAAGCGCCCCCGCCCCCCGTCGGGCCCGCTGGGGATCCCTTCCCTGCGGTTCCTCCTTCCTCTCAATCAGCCACACTGCGGGGTGGGGGAAGATCAAGCGGTAGATTCGCGATCCCTCCCGTCGAAACTGGCCGGTCCTGGCAAGGAGTTTGTAGCGCCAACGCGCCTCCGGTCAGGGAGGGGGCTGGAGTATTATAACTTCCTTTCGTTTGCTTATTAAGCTCCCCCCCTCCAATTTTCACGGAAGTCCTTTGCGGGGAACCCTTAATTTTGCCTCCCCTCCCCCTATCGAGGTGGAGGGGAGAAGTCCTGATGGTTCTCCAGCCTTTTTCCGTGGGGCTGGGAGGGGAGGTACTTGGGAAGGGTCTCAAGGCCCTCCCCGTTGTGCTGGGGGGGGGGGTAGCGGTTCTGTTCCCCCCCTCCGCCTTCTGTCAGCGTGTCTCTTCCCCAGGGCCCCCACCAGCCTGGGCAGCCGGGTTTCAAATTCACGGTTGCGGAATCCTGTGACAGGATTAAGGATGAGTTCCAGTTCCTGCAGGCCCAGTACCACAGGTGAGCCTCTTGCACCCCAGTCCTCCTCTCAGCTGGCTGGATCCTGCAGCCAGTTCCCTCAGGGAACCCTCCTGGCTTTCCTTAAAAGGTGGGGGTGGGAAGCAGGCAGCCCCTTCTCCTTAGAAAGCCCCCCTCTCCTTTCAAATGCTCTCCTCCTACATTTGCCTCTCCGTTAAGTAGTTTGGATTCCAAGCGGTGCCCTAAAGCTGTTAGGCCTAACTTTGTCCCCATTTGCTTTGGAGGAAAATCTCTGTGGTTTTTTCCCAGGGAAGGGGACCTGAGAGTTGGTCACCTGGGTGCCGCACCTTGCCCCATGAATCAAGCTGCTCTTTCGTCTGGGGCTGCAAGGCATTCGCATCTTCTGGCTTGTTAAGAATGTCCAAAGCAGCCGGTGATGTTCTTCCCCCTCCCCACTATGCTTGCCTGTTGTCCGCTTGCAGTGAAAAAACAGGCTTCAGGAATGGTGGTTCTTTAACTGAAGCCTCCGAGGGTTTACTTTCCCCCCCCCTAAGAATGTGTTGCTTTCAGTATTCGTTTGATGGATACTTGGCAGGCTGTGATTCTGAGGAATTGGGGAGGGGGGGACTCTGGATGCTTTAGCTTTAGAAAATCGAGTGTTTCCTCCAGGCCTTTGTGCCTCCAATTCTGAGTGCCAGAGTTCATTTTGTGAAGGTTTAAACCTTTCATTTCATGAGCAGGGCTAGTAGACATGCAGGAGGGGAGAAAGAGTTTTTATGCCAAAATATTGGATTTGTGGGCATCTTTTTCCCTATTTCCTTCCTTCGTATTTGAAAGAATAGTGTTTTGTGAAGTGTGCCATGTCATTTTAAAACTTCTTATTTTTCTAGTCTGAAAGTGGAGTATGATAAGCTTGCAAATGAAAAGACAGAAATGCAGCGCCATTATGTCATGGTAAGGGACGTCTTTTTAGAGTTTGCATGGAACAGGAGGGGGGAGGGGGGCCTGCTTCCTCATCAGCCACTTCTTAAGTCACTTTGGAATCCCCCTTACTGGGAATCTCAAAAGTAGCCCTGAATGTTCCTGCTCTGTTGTGGGAGGGAGTTTGGCTAAATTGCCTTTCTCTGATCTTTCCAGCTGGGGTATGGGGTCCTTTCCAACAGGCAACAGTGCTTGGGAGGCCTTGAAAATGCTGTGAGCCCTTTGAAAATTGCTCATCCAGATGGTCCACAATCCTGACTGCCCTGTGGTGTGACCTGAAGGCGTTTTGTCATGGGGAGGATCCAGGGTTGGGGCTCACACACTCTCATCTCTCTTGTCCTACGTGGTGTGGGGTGGCCAAGGGGTCTGTACGGGTCTCTGAGGTTCGGGGCGCTTCTGCTCCCTCTGAGCAGGCTGCTGGGGTATGTCAAAGTTTCTGCTTGAGGCAATAAGTCAGCGAGGGCTGCTTTTATAATGTTATTTAGTCATTGATCGCATTTGTATATTACAGTAATCTCCAAGGATAACCCACAAGCTTCCTACCCAACTCCCAAAATTGTGGTCAGGGCCACTGGTGTTGCACTTCTCTTTTGGGGGACTCACCCAGAAGGATTACCAGGCTGGAGGTGGCCTCGGTTTGGCTGACAAGCCATCCTGTCACCAGGGGGAATAGAGGCCCAGCGGCTGTGTAAATGCTTAATCTTGCTGTGGTGTGTGGTCAGCTGCTTTGCTCCCGCCATCCCTTCCCCACCACACTCACTGCTGCCACTAATCACCCCTGTGGTTGTGGCTATTCAATCATTACTCTAGGCAGAGGTTAATAACTTGGGTGGCATTGCCGGTCAGATGACGGTTGGGTGCGCAGAGCCTGCTGAGATCGTAAGGCTGCTGCAGCTGCACAGGAACTCCCTGCTCGTCTCCAGGACCCTAAAGATTTGCTCCGGGTGGGAAGCTTCTCTCTAGCGGTGACTTCATCTTGCCTGGGGAAACTGAGACAGCCCGCCTTCGGAGCTGTGGCTCATTCTCCTGCCAGGCTCGATGCACAGACTGGCATGTTTGTGGCCATTTTCTTGCATGTTGAAAGGGCTGGCAAGGAAAATAGGCTGATTATATATTCCCTGAAAGACCTTCAACTGAATTCCTGTCTGTGGTTAGCTCTTGTGTGCGGAGTCTCTCTACGATAATGCAGATGTGTAAGGATCCTGACGTGTCCTTCTGCCTAGGAACTCCGGCCTAGATGGCACTGTTTGTAAATTTGGTGCTTGTGGCAGAGAGCTTCCCCTGTCCTGGATCATTAAGTCCTGAGTTGACGGGTGGCGATGGTGTCAAACCCGATGCCTTCTGTACATTGAGCACCTTATGCCTTACATTGTACTGCTGAAGGGAACCCCAGGGAAGCTTCCAAGGACTGCTTGGGCTGTGCACTTCCTGGAGGCAGTGGGGACACAGCTCATGCCCGGGTAGCTGAGCTGAGGGAGGAATATCCGAGTTTGGCTATTTGCTCAAGGAAACCGACATTTGACGACAATCTTTTGCTAGTCTTGATAGGGTCACCTGAACAAAACTGAGGTGCCTGAGGCCCTAATAAACCCAGGCTTTGTCACATTGATGTTGAATGTTTGCTTCCTTCCAAACGTTTCTTGCACAGTTAGTAACGAGCTGATCCCACTTTTGTTTTTCAGTACTACGAAATGTCTTATGGGTTGAACATTGAAATGCACAAACAGGTGAGCACCTTCCTTCAAAGCCCCTTCCCTGTATATCTGCAGCAGTTGTCTCTCCCAAGGAACTCCCAGAATGGACCCCGTAGACTTTGGTGGGCAATTGTGCAAATGTGGGCCAGGGGTGGGTGGTAGTTTTTCCCTCGGCCTGGAGGCAGCCTGGCTGGCTAAAGGACCCACAGAGCAGTGGAGCTTCCTTGACTCTGCAAGTCAACTTCATTTCAGTTGTCGGAGCCAGATTCCGGTATTACTTTCTTGACTGTAATATATTTTGGAATTTGCCTTGAATTAAGCAACAGAGTTGCATTTCGTTATATTTATTTACTTATTGGGTAAATTATATCCCACTTTTCATTCAGGAGCTCAAGCCAGGTTCATAGCATGTTCTCCTCTCATTTACAACAATTCTCCTCTCCTCTCTACAACAACAACACTGCGAGGTTGGTTGGCAGAGAGTGTGACCTGCCTGAGGCCCCTGTGAACTTCACCCAATTTGAACCCAGGTCCCCCTTTCCAGTCCCACCCCTCCACCACTGCTGGGGGTCTGGCAGTTAGCAGCGGTGGTGCTGGCCTGCAGCACTTTGGTTGGCCTCATCCTGTTGATGGCTATGAATCGATTTCACCCGTCAGACATTTCATTAGGTTGACAAAGCCAGCTGGCTGCTCCTTTTCACAGGTGCCTTGAAAGGTGGGTTTCTGATTATTTATTATTGCTGCTAATTTGTCAAAAGTGAGGGGCCGAGTGCTTACCTTGTAAGGAAGCACTTTTTACTTGTATTTGATTAGAAGTAGCAGAAGAGCACCGTGCATGTGCTCAGGGGTAAAGTGACATGTCCTGTTATTTTACAGGAGGACCTGGCAAACAGGATGATCAAGGGTTTGAAAAGAGCCAGGAGTGATGGGACATGTAGGAGGTGCTGTGAAATGACTTGCGTTGAGGGAATTTACAAAGTTTCTCATTCTTCCCTGGGCACATAAGGGCCATCCACATGTCCTTGATTTGGTTGTTGTTGCCTCCAAACTGCCCGGCCATCGGGGCGGTGGGCTGGTTCCCCCGAGAGGCTTGGAGCGGGTTTGTCCTCCCTCAGAGAGAGAGAGAGAAAGCATGTTGCAACACCGCTTGTTTGTCTGGTATAGAGGCAGCCTCCATCTTCCTGGAATGGCTGCTTTCCCTCAAGGGCAAAACAAGGGGAGCAGTTTACTTCCTTGATTTTGATGAGCCTGAAGTCTGCCTTGTGAGAGTAAAACTTCAAGGAATGAAGTTATTGAGATCCAATCTGATGAGATGTGGGGGAGGGGGTGCTGTGTTTTTTAATAAATGGTGGCTCTGCAGAAGCCTCTTAGTAAAACCTGGCCTGTGGCTCAAGAAGGCCAGGGCTGCAGGGAGCCTCCGCTCTTGATCTGCAGCCCTGGGACAAAGCTGGCTCAGCAGAGGACAGACGGGCATTGTAGGGCACCGTCCTTGCTGGTGGCTTCTCCTGTCACCCTGAGTCGGCTGCTATCTCTGTGAAGTGCGTGCAAACCGCATTGGTTGCTTGTGAGAAGTGACGCGCTCTCTCCCCTGCCCCAACTTTCTGGCCTTGTCCTCCACAATCCAGGTGAGATAGACCTCCTTGGTTGTGCCTGATGCCTGCTGGTTTTACCTTCAGGTGATCTGACCCTTTTCTGTTAGCCACTATGGATGGATGTAGCCTGTCCCCAACTGGATGCCTTCCAGAGATGCCGGATTACAACTCTCAGAAGTCCAGCTGGCTCAGGCTCCTGAGAATTAGGAGTTCACTGTAGTTGAGGTCCCAGACTGAAGAAGGCTGGTTTAGCGTCATGGGTACCTTAGGGACATAACGGAAAGTTTTTGGGCAAGGAAATTAGGTTGGGTTATTCTTTCCCCTCTTTCTGTTGTCCACTTCCAATCTATGGCTTGCTTTGCGGGAGAAACAGCTCTTTTTGATGGACTATTGGCTCCCTTGCTGATCGTTACAGACGTTGTATCTGGAGGGTGGAGGGTGTGTGTTTTAATTCTTTAATGGGGAAAGGTTGCTGGATGAAGTCAACCGAGCATCCTTGGTGGCACTGGCTTTGCTCCTTCTTGCTCTTCCTGAAGGCTGGGCTACAGTTTCTTGAACCAGCACCCACAGTTCTGTCTTCAGGCCCTTCAGTTATCTTGTATGGAGGTTTAGTGCCTTTGACTTTGAGGGATTTGACTGGAAGGCAAATATTGGGACTGAGGAGAGAGGAGAGTACACCTTGGCTTCAGAAATTGTTACAAAAAACAGGCATCTTTGTGTTGTCTTTTCTTGCATAGTACAGTATCTGTCAGATACAAGAAATTTGATTAGTTACTGAGGACCAGAGCTTTCCAAACTGTGTGTCACGACACAAAAGTGCACGGCGGCAGCGGCGCGGCATCAGTGCTTCCGTGTTTTAGCGGAGGCTGCCGCCCGCGCCGCCACCATGCACGCGCGCACCGCTGCACGCCCCCCGCGCCGCCGCCGTGCATGTGCACCCCCCTGTGCTGCTGCCGTGCGCACGCGCGCCGCCGCCACGCTGCCGCCGCCACTGGTGTGTCACCAGTAGCGGCACTTTGGAAAGCCCTGCTGAGGACACTTGAAATCTTTGAAGTTCTTCCAAGCTGCATCCCAAGTGCAGCTGTACTCATAGAAGGACGGACCAGATGCACGCTGCGGTTCTGTGCTTATTTACCCACTAGCAAGCTTGGTGAGATTCATGTGTCCTTCCAGAAAGTGCACTTGGGCATCCCTCATGCCACTTGCTCCTGCTCCATGGTCGACCCTTGAACAGATTGTATGCAGTACTACAATTTACTGTTTCTAAGACTGGAATACTAGGCAGCCATGAGTAAGACTATAGAAGAAGCCTGATGCTGTTGGGTAAAAGCTGGTGCGAAGGTTTGGCAAATGGTGTGCTGTATCTGATAGCAGCAGTGGTTGCAGTTTCATCCAAGCAAAGGTGGTTGTGCAAAAACTGTGTCTTAGTCTTCTTCACACTGCAGCATTCTTAAGCAAAAGCAGGGCAGAGAAACCTCATCCATGGTTGTTAACCATGTAGTTAACCATGTAAACATTCAGGCTGTGCCTTAGCTGCTGTTGGGGGCAAAGAGGTGTCTGAGCAGTATGGGGCTGGCCATTAAAGGAAGCCAGTCTTGAGCTTGGCTAGAAGAACCTGGCTTATTTCCCTTGGCTCTTCTTGACCACATCCCAAAAGAATAAAGCCTGAATGAATATAGAAAAGGTCAGTAACTTAATGAATCTGGTCAGCTATTGACTTTTGGCTGCAAATTGCTTGTGCTGGGATGAGGAGAGAAGCATATTTGGGGATTGCTGGTGTGCTTGTGAAATTAACATACTGCATGTTGAAAGCCTTGAAAGCACTCAGTCCAAAGGTGGGCTGTCAGAACAAGAATAAAGAGTGACCTAAAGTTCTCATTATCTGAGTCCGTTCAAGTGTTGTGCTGTTTGTACTGTTGTCTCTGCTTAATTGTTAGTTAGCTGCCTTTAACTACTTGTGGTTCTGGGGAAATTGAAAGGAGGACTCTCTCTCTTCCCCCCCTCCTTAAAATGTTTCTTGAGCAGCTGCATGGGAATAACTTTACACAATCTGGCTGAGGAAACCCAGCCAAGGAGAGCTAAATGAAAGTTAAAGGGCAAGGCAGCCTTGATGAAAAGCTGTCTTCTCGCCCTCCCCCAGCGTTGGCCAAGATTTTCAACAAGTAAATCCGGGCTCCTAATGGGAGTGTGAAATTCTGTAGGCCTTTGAGCCAAGTTTTGAACAAACAAGCGTCTTCTCAGGTGACCGGCTGCCCTTTCTCTGCACACAATTCTTGAGTCCTTGAATAATTCATGTGGTTTTATGTGCCCTGCAGACAAGCTTGCTGGAGCCAAGCCCTTCCTGATGGATGGGTGTCTGAGTGGAAGAACAACAAGAAAGGGAGGCTGGGGCTGGGGCAGGCTTTGATTTTTTGGGATGGATAATTAAGCAGAACTATGTGTGAGACCCTCCCCCGACCCACCCACCCATTGGAAGGATTATTCAAGGTGTTCCTAAAGCACAATTTCCAAACCAGGGGTTCTGTTTCAAAAACTGGCCCCTGGTGCTCTGTTGAGGGTCCCATCTATGCCCTGCGCACCCATTCTGCACTAGCATTGGGCTGGCAGGAGGCTGGAGCCCAGTAGATGTAAATGTCAGTGGAGGAGGGAGTGTGGTGTTGTGGGGGGGGGTGTTTCTCTGAAGTCCATCAAATTGTTTTCTTTTGTGTTTTTCTGTTGCTGTTTTTGTGTAATGGGCTGTGAGAATCAACCTTAGGAGACAGAAGGAAGAGTCATAGCCTACACAATGGTCTGAAAAGAGAAACCTGAGTCCAGAGCAGGGAGGGGGGTGGAGAAAGCATCTCAGAAGGGACCCTCCCCGGTTCTCTGGAAAGTAGAGGCAGGGGAGGGGGGAAGCGCTTTCGGACTTGCAAGATTCTGTCATGGTACTCTTGGTTTTGGTCTCCTGTTCGGACTACCTTGAAGGGCTGACATTTTGTGAGCTGCCCAGGGTTATTGTATATAAGATGGATGGCCACATACGGCTCTTAAATAAATAAATTACATTTTTTGGCTGTTGGATACCTGAGCCTTCATTTAGTACTGTTCTCTATTGTGGCATTAAATAAGAAAGTGGACCAATTGGCAACTTTAGAATATATGGTGTCATTATTATAAAAAGAAGATTTGTTTGGTGACATTCCAGAGCAATGTAAATTCCTCTAGTGGGTTATTGTCCCTTGCCAGGCTGGACTGAGTGGCAGAGAAATGACAGTTATTCAGGCAGCCCATTTTCTGTTTCTGAGCTTAATTCAAGGATGGCACCTTGTGTCCTTGTATTTTTATGATTGCATTGGAAGGGTTTTTATGTAAGCTGCTGTGAGACAATTGTAGAATATCAGGGTACATATAAAAGATGCTTCCTTACTAATAGGACTTCTTTTTGAGTGATCTAGTAAAAGGCAAAGCACACCCATATTGTGCATTTGTAAGTTGCCCAGAGTCACTCTTGCAAATTGGGTGGCCATATAAATCAAATCAGCTAATCAGTAAAATAAATGTTGGTGCCCAGAAAACTCCAGGGGTGCGTTTGTGAAATCACGTGCTGAGTTTGACTCGGAGGCAAAACCTTTCATTTCAGCCAGTTTCATCCCTCGCACCTGGCTCGCTGTCTCAGTGGATCACTGTCATGGAGCAAAACAATCTGTACAGGGTGGAATCTGGAAGGTGATCAAACTTCCTGCACTTCTTGCTACAGGTGTCATGGTGATAATTAAAACGGCTGTTGAAGCGGATTAAAAAGCTAACAAGGCTTGAGGCTCTGACTGCGTTGGAGTGGGGACGTTGAAATGCATTTTAAATTTGAAGGAATCCGTTCATGAGAATAAACTGCTCCACCTTGAGGTTCTAAAAGCACAGATTGTGTATGTGTGCGTACATCCTCATATGTGCACTCCAGCAGCTCCTAGGCCTCTTGCAATCTGCCAGGAATCCATTCCACTTTGGTAAACAGCCTTCCCCCTTCCCCTTGTCTGCTAGTAGAAATCCTGTCCTTGCAGGCTCATGGCCTCACACCATGCTGGTGGAAATCTGGGCTTGATCTTCTCATTTTTGTCTTCACATTGGTCCTCTTTGCCCTGTGCAATTGATAAATCCATAATATCTGCTTGTGTCTACATGCAGACTCCTCCCTGCGTGTAATTCTCATCAGCAGGGTGCTCCATCCTTGCTAATAACGATTTGCAGCCACAAATAGCTTTCAACATGCCGTTGAGGGCCTGACAGTAGAGAGCACTTGACTGTGTGCTAGACAGCTGGAAGTGCCCCTAATTGTCTGCCTGAGTGAGCTCTGTCGATGTTCAAGAACTTATTTTCATCTGCTTAGAGAGAGAATGTTCTGCTTTCAACAAATACTAGAGGCACTTGGGTAGATGGCGGTATCCCTCTTCTCTTCCCACTCCCAGACCTTTTTAAGACTTGTTGGGAGGTAGTGAACGGGAGCTACAGCAAAGGCATTCAAGGAATATCCAACATTTCCAGAGGAGGCGAGATGCTGCCAGTTCCCTGCAGAATGTGATGGCCCTTCCAGTGACTGGCCCCGGCCTTTTAGCCTTCCTTAGCAGCACCTTACCTGTTGGGTCTGTGGTGTAAATATGGAAAGATTGGTGAGAATTATAGGCTGTACTTGGCTTTGGGTGCTCTAGGGACCTGGGGAAGAATGGGCTTGAACAGAGGGTCTGATGTTGGGTTAGCATCTTGGCTGCCTGCTGCTGCTGTAAAGAAAAGAGGAGCTTCTTCCGGGTGTGCTTTCAGGGAAGGAGGAGTCCTTTCCAGAAGTGCTCAAAACACTGGAGAATCCTACCTTGGCTTGCTTTTAGTCACCAGGATTCTACAAGAGGGATTTGTCCTGAGACTTGCATTAACAAATGGGCAGTTCAGAGAAGGGCTGCCAAGGTAATGGGGACTGGGACTCTGTTGTGTGAAGAACTGGTAAGGTATCTAGGTATGCTCTGTCTGCAGAAGAGGAGGCTGTCCCTTCGCTGGAGATCTTCAGGCGGAGACTGGACTGCCATCTATCCAAAATGCTTCAGCAGATCCTGGACCTTTCAACTCTATCATTGCCCAGGGTGGGTGATTGTAGCTGTTTCCTGCTGAGTAAGGAGGAATAACGGGAGTCTGTGGACTGGAGTTGGTCAGGGAGTTTAAGGAGTCCTTAACAACACATTCCTCTAACTCAAGGGTTTGTACTTGACTAAGATGAAAGCCTGAAAAAGGGGCAAGAAGAAATAAAATCTTTATGGTGCCCTAAGATGCAAAAGTGAAGAGGAACAGACAGACATCTGTAACTGCATCCAGCAGCACATGTGCCAAGTTTGCCTTCCCACCTGGCTTATAACTGCAGCAAGGGCAAACACACCCCAGTCCTTGAAGAAAAATCAAGAGTGGGGCACCAATTGGCCACAGTACCACTGATGAGAAGGATGAGGATTGATCAGTTCAGAGAAAGGACATTCTATACCTGAAATTGGCAGTGGAAGCAATTCTCCGTAAGGAAGACTGTCAAATAAAGGAGCGGGTGCGCAGAAGATATCCTGCATGGCTGGAGCTAGAAAGAGTTTTCGAGACCTGGTGGGTGAAACAGGCTTTGTCCAGAAGAAAAACAGACCTACAGACATTGAATTCCTAAAGAGCAGCAAAGGTGCATCAATGCCCTAGAAGATGACAAAAAGAAGAGTCATAGTTAGTGTGTGCCAGGGACAAGACAAAATATCATGTCAGTTACCCCTTCCTGCTAATGTGGCAACAATGATACTGCAGTGAACAGCTCTGAAACTATCACTTTGACTGGTAAAATGTGAAGTTGATTGGGAATGAAAACCCAGAGTTAAGGACCTCGTATAAAGACGGGGCACTGTAGTAAGGCTGTCCACTAATACCCAGAGTGTGGGGAATGAAGAAGATGAGCTTGAGCTCTAAGAACAGAACAGACTGGCAAATAGAATTTAATAGGTTGAGTGAAGACCTGATGGGATGAGTCCCTGGAGTATAGTGAAAGAAAGACGGTTGTTCAAAAGGAGCAGAAACCCTAGAAATGGGAGATGGCGTTGCACCGTAGGTTGAATATACCCACTCCTGCCGGGAAAGCCACATGAATGAATTTGGCAGCATTTGGCAGCGCTGTAGATTGCCTCTGTTTGTTCCTCCGCTTGCTTCAACCCAGATGTGATGTCACCCTCCCACCTAAGGGGAGGATCCCTTCCAAAAGCAAATTGCAGCTCTTTCCTGGGGCATGGCATTGTGAAGATAAGAGATGTTAATTGTACTCTGATTGTAAACTGCCCAGAGTCTACCATGGTAGAGATGGGCGGGGATAAATTCAAATAATAAATAATAAATAAATAATTACTCCAATATCTGTTGGGAAACAAACTCAGGCAAGCAGGATTGAAGATTGACATGATCAGGTTATCATTCTTTACTTTGAATTTCAATCTCGGGGGTTAGACAATTACATGCTGTGGTACTGAAGCCAATAGGTGATGGTTTGGCTAAATCTTTATGGGTGATCCTTAAATCCTGTGGAACTGATGGAAGAGCAAATGTTGTCCCCATCTTCAAAGAAGGGAAAAAGCAAGACTCAGCAGACCAGTCAGTCTGACATTGATACCTTCTGGAGCACATCACAAAGACCCTTAAAACAATAAGGTACTTACCAGAGTCAACATGGAATTGTCATAAAGAAATACTGCCAGACTAATCTTGTCTCGGGGCGTGGTGGCTCAGCGGGTAAGACGCCAGCCTTGTCGATCGGAAGATCGCAAGTTCAGAGGTTCGAATCCCTAGCCCTGTGTGCGGAGTGAGCTCCTGCACTAGCTCCAGCTCTTGCCAACCTAGCAATCCGAAAGCATGCAAATGCAAGTAGATGAATAGGTACCACTTCGGTGGGTAGGTAACAGCGTTCCGCGTGCGTCATGCGGCCAGATGACCGTGGAAGCGTCTTCGGACAACGCTGGCTCTTTGGCTAACAAACGGAGATGAGCACCGGCCCCTAGAGTCGGACACGACTGCACAAATGTGCGGGGGGAACCTTTACCTTTAATCTTGTCTCATATTTTGATCAGGTAACTTCTTTAAGATGGAGAAGCTCTATACAATCAGCAAAAACAAGACCTGGAGCTGACTGTGGCTCAGATCATGAGCTTCTTATTGCAAAATTTAGGCTTAAATTGAAGAACGTAGAGAAAACCACTAGACCAATCAGGTATGACCTAAATCATATCCCTTATGAATATACAGTGGAGGTGAGGAATAGATTTAAAGGATTAGATCTGGTAGACAGAGTGCCTGAAGAACTATGGATGGAGGTTCGTAACATTGTACAGGAGGCAGCAACTAAAACCATCCCAAAGAAAAAGAAATGCAAGAAAGCAAAGTGGCTGACTGATGAGGCTTTACAAATAGCTGAGGAAAGAAGGGAAGCAAAAGGCAAGGGAGAAAGGGAAAGATATAAACAACTGAATGCAGAATTCCAGAGAATAGCAAGGAGAGATAAGAAGGCCTTCTTAAATGAACAATGCAAAGAAATCGAGGAAAACAATAGAATGGGGAAGACTAGAGATCTCTTCAAGAAAATCGGAGATATCAAGGGAACGTTTTGTGCAAAGATGGGCATGATAAAGGACAAAAAAGGCAGGGACCTAACAGAAGCAGAAGAGATTAAGAAGAGGTGGCAAGAATACACAGAAGAACTATACAAGAAAGATCTTAATATCCCTGATAAATACGATGGTGTGGTCACTGACCTTGAGCCGGACATCCTAGAAAGTGAAGTCAAGTGGGCCTTAGGAAGCATTACTAACAACAAAGCTAGCGGAGAAGACAGTATCCCAGCTGAGCTATTTAAAATCCTAAAAGATGATGCTGTTAAAGTGCTGCACTCAATATGCCAACAAATTTGGAAAACTCAACAGTGGCCACAGGATTGGAAAAGGTCAGTTTACGTTCCAATTCCAAAGAAAGGCAATGCCAAAGAATGTTCAAACTACCGTACAATTGCGCTCATTTCACATGCCAGCAAGGTTATGCTCAAAATCCTACAAGCTAGGCTTCAGCAGCATGTGAACCGAGAACTACCAGAAGTGCAAGCTGGGTTTCGAAGAGGCAGAGGAACTAGAGATCAGATTGCCAACATTCGCTGGATCATGGAAAAAGCAAGAGAGTTCCAGAAAAACATCTACTTCTGCTTCATTGACTACGCTAAAGCCTTTGATTGTGTGGATCACAACAAACTGTGGCAAAGTCTTAAAGAGATGGGAGTACCAGACCACCTTACCTGTCTCCTGAGAAACCTGTATGTGGGTCAAGAAGCAACAGTTAGAACCGGACATGGAACAACCGACTGGTTCAAAATTGGGAAAGGAGTACGACAAGGCTGTATATTATCACCCTGCTTATTTAACTTATATGCAGAGTACATCATGAGAAATGCCGGGCTGGATGAATCACAAGCCGGAGTTAAGATTGCCGGGAAAAATATCAACAACCTCAGATATGCAGACGATACCACCCTAATGGCAGAAAGTGAAGAGGAACTAAAGAGCCTCTTGATGAGGGTGAAAGAGGAGAGTGCAAAAGCTGGCTTGAAACTCAACATTAAAAAAACCCAGATCATGGCATCTGGTCCCATCACTTCCTGGCAAATAGAAGGGGAAGAAATGGAAGCAGTGACAGATTTTATTTTCTTGGGCTCCAAGATCACCGCAGACGGTGACTGCAGCCATGAAATTAAAAGACGCTTGCTACTTGGAAGGAAAGCTATGGCAAACCTAGACAGCATATTAAAAAGCAGAGACATCACCTTGCCGACAAAGGTCCGTATAGTTAAAGCTATGGTTTTTCCAGTAGCAATGTATGGCTGTGAGAGTTGGACCATAAGGAAGGCTGAGCGCCGAAGAATTGATGCTTTCGAGCTGTGGTGCTGGAGAAGACTCTTGAGAGTCCCTTGGACTGCAAGGAGGTCAAACCAGTCAATCCTAAAGGAAATCAACCCTGACTGCTCATTGGAAGGACAGATGCTGAAGCTGAAGCTCAAATACTTTGGCCACCTAATGAGAAGAGAGGACTCACTGGAAAAGACCCTGATGCTGGGAAAGACTGAGGGCAAAAGGAGAAGGGGACGGCAGAGGATGAGATGGTTAGATAGCATCACCGATGTAATGAACATGAATTTGAGTAAACTCCGAGAGACAGTGGAGGACAGGAAGGCCTGGCGTGCTATGGTCCATGAGGTCACGAAGAGTCGGACACGACTGAACGACTGAACAACAACAAACTTCTTTAACTGATTGTGGGAATGCTGTAGACTTCAGCAAAGTATTTAACAATGTGCCCATGACATGCTGATTAGCAAACTAGTCGGTGCGGGTTCAATGGCATTAGGTGGAGATGTAGCTGGCTTGAGAATCATATTCAAAAAAGTGCTCATCAGTAGTTCTCATTGTAGCGAGGTATCAAGTGAGTGCTGGATCCTGTATTTTTCAACATTGGTGGTGGTTGTTTAGATTTAATATAGCTGACCACTCCAAAATACTCTGGGTGGCTTACAGCATAACAATGATTTGGATGAAGAAGTGGTGAGAATATTTATCAGATTTGCAGGTGACACAGGTTGATGGGATAGCTGTCAACCCCCCCCCCCAAAGGAATAAAATTCAAAATTATTTCGATACCCTGGAGAAATGGGCTGGAAGTAACAGAAGGAAGTTTAACAGAGGTAAGTGCCAAATTCTTCACTTAGGAGATAATACTTGGATACCCAGGTTTAAGATGAAGTCTACTTCATTTAGTACTTGTGAAAAAGATTTAGGAATACTAGTGGATTGCCTAGTGGATTTGACAGCAAAGAAAACTGAGCAGAGCCAAATAACTGAAAGGGTGTCACACACAGAAGGTCGAGACCTGTTCTTTCTCATTCTGTCTGGCAGGACACAAAATTATAGATTCAAGTTAAAACATGGCAGATTCTAATTGAAAGAAAGAAACTTAAAACAGTGAGAACAGTTTGACAGTGGAACCAGTGACTTGGAGAGGTGTGGGGCTCCCATTCACTGGATATGCTTTAATTTGGATTCCTGAATGAGCAGAAGGTTGGGCTTGATGGCCGTGTCCAACTTGACAGTTTTGCAATTCTGCGTAAGGAGTGCAGTGGAACAAAGTGCAGTTAGTAATGTATTGCACTCTGTGAGATGCAATATATGCAGCACTTTTGATTTGGGGTTCTCAAAAAGAAAGCTGAATTCTGTACAGAAATTGTCACTGGTGTGTTTTAAAGGATATTTTCTCAAGGTTCTGCTTTTTCTGGTAGTGGGCAAAAGTTATAGGTTACGTTGTAATCTTGGCTCTTGGAGTTCTTGGTATGAAGCCCCTGATCTTTTTGGGATGAACCATTCTGCAGGGAAGAGTCGTGCCTTTGGTCTGAGCCTTTGAAAGGACCACTGGGTATTAAATTTGGGTGTGTGCCTTTGGCATTAAATGAAAACTGTAAGCAAAGCTCTTGGGCTGGTGGGGAGCAGGTGGCCCTGTGATTGCCAGATCAGGAGCTGACCCAGATCTCTGTTCAGTAGATACCAGGAGAAGGTGATGGAGCCCCTGAGGCCTTGTTTCATATCTCTGCAGGTCCTTCCTCCTGGTGATGTACCATCTGGGCTTGTACTGTGATATGTCCCTACAGAAAGAGCAACCAGTGTGAGTGCGTCACTTGATGAGCTGACTCACAAGGGAGCAAGAAGCACCTGGAGCTGAGCTGCCTTGATCTGCTGGCCACCTGTTCCTCTTCCTCGCCCCTTCCCAACCTTGCCTCCCAAGGGTGGCTTTTATCCATGATTGGCAGCCCCAGTGCACTTGGCTTAATGACCCGGCTTAGCGGTATGATTTTGCAGCTCCCTGCGGTCTGCCCAAAGAGCAATTGGTTGTCCTCTGATGGGGATTAGGTGGTTGTGGTTGCCGTGGAAACTGGAGGGTGATGGATGGAGGTCCCTTGGTGGCTCTTGGGCTGGGGCTGGGGCTGTGACAAACAGGCTCATGTTACAGGGAAAGTGTCCATTCAAGGCTGTCCTCTAGCTCTGGCGGCTGAGTCTTCATTCAGTCTTAGCAGAGACGAGGGGGAGGCATCTCCCAAACAGATGGAAAATAACAGCCCTGGTGTATCATGAACCTTTGGGAAGGGGAGCTTTCATAACAACTACATTAAAAATGCCTCCAAATCCTTCCCAGAAATAGGTTAAGTTGAGTTGGCCTTTGTGTGCTGTTCCTGTAGGGCTATTCATTGTTTAAAGGTAAAGGTAAAGGTACCCCCCGCACATTTGTGCAGTCGTGTCCGACTCTAGGGGCCGGTGCTCATCTCCGTTTGTTAGCCAAAGAGCCAGCGTTGTCTGAAGACGTTTCCACGGTCATGTGGCCGCATGACACACGCGGAACGCTGTTACCTACCCACCGAAGTGGTACCTATTAATCTACTTGCATTTGCATGCTTTCGAATTGCTAGGTTGGCAAGAGCTGGGGCCAGTGCGGGAGCTCACTCCGCATGCAGGGCTAGGGATTAGAACCTCCGAACTTGGGATCTTCCGATCGACAAGCCTGGTGTCTTACCCGCTGAGCCACCACGCCCCTTTCATTCATTGTTTAGGCTGCCTCTAACTGCTTAAAGGTATAATGCTGTTTTTATTGATCATGGGCTGCCTTGAGGGCTGAAACGTGGAATCGAAATGCAATGGGATGCCCTGGCAAAGGGCTCGCTCTCTGCAGCTGGGAATAAGCTTCCATAATGGTTTTGCAAGGGTAGTCCGCAGATGCACAGTTGCCTCGCTTTCGCAGAGGAGAGGAGGATAGCAATCAAAGAGAATATTTGTAGCTCAGGGTTGAACTGTGGAGTCCTTGGTGCCCTCTGACCCTTGTTGTTTTCTTGCAGACGTTTCATTGCCAGGCTAGGCAACATCTTCAGTGCGAAAAGGGAGTGGGACTTGCTCTCTGTTTATATACCATGGCTTGTCCTGCTTGTGTTGGTGGGGGTGTTGTTCTCTCCTTGGTAGTTCTTTGATTGGGCTGTTGTTTGCTGCTTGGTTGATTGACTGAGTTAATAGTTCCTTGAGGAGGATAGATCAAACTACATGGGATCTCTGTGATCCACTTTTAGGAAAGCTTCAGAGCCAGTTAACTCCTTGCAGTCTTTCTGGCGGAAGATGTCAGGGGTCTTGACTAAAAGTGGGGCCTGGGGAACTGGAAGAGGCTGAGCAGGAGGCAAACGTCTTTTGCAAGACCTTTGGCAGACAAACCAATGTCTCTTCCCTTGCGAGTAGTGGGGAGAAGGTATGACGTGGTGGCTAGTGAATGTCCAGGCCGTGGCAGTTCTGAGTCTGGAGTTCCCACTTAGCACTAGCTATATGTCAGCTGTGCCTCCATAAGGCCTATGGACTTGTTCAGTGGAATGAATCTTTGGGTGGCTCGGAGCTGTATTTAATGCATTTGGGGGGACTGTGGGCACAGTATGAGTGTGGATACATTATATACCTGAGAGGGATTCTGTTTTGGAAGGGACAGTTGTTTTGTGATATATCTATTTTAGATGCATTGTCATTTTTTTAATACTATATACCTTGCCTTTCTGGTTATTCTAACTACAGCAATTTCTACTAATAAAAACAGAACCAACCTTGGTTTTTTTTTAAAAAAAAATATTTATTATTTTATTTTATTTTATTTTATTTTATTTTATTTTATTTTATTTTATTTTATTTTATTTTATTTTATTTTATTTTATTTTATTTTATTTTATTTTATTTTTTTTATTTATTGCAGTATTTGTTGGCTGCTTTGAAGTGGAAAATTAAAAACCCAGTGGTGCAGTGGGAGATGGCTGCAGGGGCTGGACCCACTGGTGTCTGTTCCCGGGCCTTGTAAGAAGTGGCCAATTTTAAAGATTCTAAATTCTGCGGCTCCATTTCATTCATTTCAGAGGAGTGACCACAGAGACTGCTCGCCTATGTCCCAGCTACGGGTGTTGTTATAGTGGACACAAAGGAGCCACAGACAGAGCAGCAGGTCTCCGTAGGAGTGGGCACTGTTTTAGCTTCTGGGATCTGCAGTCAGCGGTTCGTAGCTGGACCTGAGGATGCTCTCCCTGTCCCAGGGTTGGGTCACTGAAATCTTTACTAAATTGTGGTGATGAAAAGAAGTTTTTGTGATAACCCCCAGTGTCAGAATTCTCAACAAAGAAAACCTTCAGGCAATTACTCTAAAGGATCCATTTATTCAGGAATAGTACACTTCAGGGCAGCAGAAGCCTCAAATAACGGTTTTCGCGCCAAGCAAAGCCTTATCAAAGCAATGGCAAAGAACACCCATAAAAGCCCAGCCATAACAAACCAATTCCCACTCCAAAAATCCCCCCTCTCTACAGAATGTCCCTCAGGCAGCAGGCAGTTATATCTGAAGCCAAATAGAGCAGACCAGTAACCTACACGTGTATAAAAGGCAAAAGCATGGCAGATGAATATGTGAGGCTGACATTCCACCCCTCCAGAAAAAAGGCAAGGCACTCTAAAAGGGAAACAAAAGAAAGTTAGTAAGGTTTATCAGGATATCGGTCGTGAAAGGCACGAGTAAGAGCAGGAGCACGAACATGTTTGCTGGACACCCATTCAGCATCTGATTTAGGGAAGTGCTTCCATTGGATCAGGTATTGGAGTCCCCCACGAAATTTACGAGAGTCAAGTATAGAGTGAACTTCGAAGTGTTGATCACCATCAATAATAAGGTGGAGGGGGTGGTGGTGGTGATGGATGCCAGGTGGAGGAAGGCACATAGGGTTTAAGTAGACTACAATGCAACACCAGGTGGTGCGTTGTAAATTCTTTGGTAGTTGAAGTATAACAGTAACGGGATTAATCATTTTGATTATTGGAAAGGGTCCAATAAAATTAGTAGCCAGTTTCTTTGATGGTTGGGTAGATTTAAGGTCCTTAGTGGAAAGGTATACTTGCTGTCCAACAGCAAAGTTCCATTCAGGGGAGCATTTACTGTCAGCAAAGTGTTTGTATGTAGCCTGAGCTTCTTGCAACGTTTGTACAGTTACTGGCCAAGTTTTTCTAATATTTATAATCCAAGGATCAGTTGAAAGAGGTGAGTCAGGAGGTTGTGGTAATTCAGGAAATGGTAGGAATTCCTGTCCATAAACGATGTGGAAAGGCGAAAAACCAGTGCTGTGGTGCACAGAGTTATTGTAAGCAAGTTCAGCAAATGGGAGAAGATCAACCCAATCATCTTATTGATAAGAGATGTAGCAACGTAGATATTGCTTGAGGGTGGAGTTAAGTCGTTCAGAAGCTCCATCTGTGTGGGGATGAAAGGAGGAGCTTAGCGCTTGCTCCGCCCCAATGAGTTTAAGAAAAGCCCGCCAAAATTGTGAAGTGAATTGTGAACCCCTGTCTGAGATAACTCGAAGAGGGGGTCCGTGGTAGCGGTAAATATGTTGTATAAAGAGGCGGGCAAGTTGTGGAGCTGATGGTATAGATGTACGTGGAATAAAATGGGCTTGTTTAGAAAACAAGTCAGTAACAACCCAAATGACAGTTTTATTTTTACTGGGAGGTAAATCCACAATAAAGTCCATGGCGATTTGTTTCCAAGGCTGTGTTGGAGTGGCAACTGTTTGTAAAAGTCCAGTAGGTTTACCAGTTTTTCGTTTAGCCATGGCACAGATAGGGCATGAAGAAATGTAGTTCTTGACATCTTTGCGTAAAGAGGGCCACCAGAATTGGCGACGGATTAAATGCAAAGTCTTTACTAATGCAAAGTGGCCAGCTGATTTAGCATCGTGAGAACGTTGTAAAACTGCTGAGTGTAGAGGTTGTGGAATATATATTTGCGAACCTCGATACCAAATGCCATTGTGTTCAGTCAGTGAGGCTTTATTTTGTTTAAGCCAGGGATCGTGTTGCTGAAAGGCTAGAAGATCAGATTGCATTTCAAGAGGCGGAGTAATTGGCGAAGCTGACGTTGCGTGTCTAGTAGTAGCAACGCAAGCATCCGTGGGGCAGATTAATGACATGTTTGGAATGACATGGAACATTCTTCCCCCAGAGATAAGACAGATCCCTTCACTCCTGGACTTCAGAAAAAAATTGAAAACCTGGCTCTGTGATCTTGCCTGGGGCAAGAGGGAAAGAGGTCAGGCTTGGGGATGGCTGATCGCTTAGAGCCACCCCAAATATTTTAAATAGTCTTCAGCAGCACTGCAAACCATCTACCTCTTGGTTTTAATTTAAATTATATTTAGTATATTTAGTATATTGTATTTTATCGTGTTTTTATTGTATTGTACTATTGTTATAGCTGTGAACCGCCCAGAATCCCTCCTTGAGAGGGAGATGGGCGGTCATAGAAATTTAATAAATAATAATAATAATGTTTGGCTCCACCTTGGGAGAGGCAGGATCAGAAAGATGAGGACTCTTATCTTCTTGACAGTCCAGAACCAATGGCACGGAAGGGGGAATGACCGAACTAACCACCTCCACCCTCTGGCTGTTGTGCTGCGGTTGGCGGGAAAGTGCATCGGCTAGGAAGTTTTTCCCTCCTTGAATGTATTTCAAAGTGAAATTAAAGCGGGTAAAAATTTGTGCCCACCGAACGTGTTTGGGATGTAGTTTACGGGGCGATTGAAGGGCTTGCAGATTTTTGTGATCAGTCCAAACCTCAAAGGGTTGGGACGAGCCCTCTAATAGCTGGCGCCAAGTGACCAATGCATGGCGAACGGCAAAAGCTGCTTTTAAAATCGGTTCAGCTGTGAACAATGTCTTTAACTGATCAAATGCCTCCTGGCATTCAGGCGTCCATAGTAAGGGAGCGCCTGGCCGTTTTGCTTTCTTTGGGTTGACTTTACTCTTGGCCTTTAACAAATCACTGAGAGGTAAAGCGACCTGAGCAAAATTGCGAATAAAATTGCGATAGAAATTAGCGAACCCTAAGAACGACTGAAGTTGGGGGCGGGTTCAAGGAGGCTCCCAATTGAGGACATCATGTACCTTTGCTGGGTCCATCTGGATGCCATGGTGAGAAATACGGTAGCCCAAGTAATCTATTTGTTGTTTGTGAAATTCACACTTTGATAACTTGGCATACAGTTGATTGTCTATGAGCCTTTTTAATACGTCATTGACAAGAGCAGTGTACTGGTCCAGAGTTTCTGTGTAAATTAAAATGTCATCCAGGTATAAGATTACACCTTTATATAATAAGTCATGGAAAATGGCATTGATTAATGCCATGACGCAACCAGGAGCTCCTTTTAACCTGAATGGGATATTCAAACGCTCCTAAATGGCAATTAAAAGCAGTTTTCCATTCATCTCCTTCCCTTATGCGGATACGGAAATATGCCTCTCTTAAATCCAGTTTGGTAAAAATTTCCCCTGAAGACAAGTGAGTTAGGATGTCTTGCACCAAGGGAAGAGGATACTTGTTGGCAGTTGTAATAGTATTTAGACCTCTATAATCTGTACACAAATGTAGAGAGCCATCCTTTTTTGGGCGGAACAGGACTGGGACCCTAAGGGGGAGTTAGCCGGTCGAATGAAACCTCGTTGGAGGTTTTTGTCAATGAACTCCCAAAGCACTTCCTTTTCTCGCGCAGACATTGGATACAATTTTGGCTTAGGAAGTGGAGCTGCAGGATCGAGTTCAATAGCACAGTCAGTTTTGTGACGGGCAGGGAGTTGATCTGGCTCCACTTCATCAAAGGCTTGTGTACGTGCAGAGTAGTATTGGGATAATACTTCTTCTGTACCCTCGTTGGTAGGTAACTCTGAAGCATTTGCTACCGCTATGGTTAGGTTGTGTGGCACAGGAGTGAAATTGGCAGTTAAATCAGTTAAAGGAAGAACAGGTTCAAGGTCTGGCGGGGGCTCTTGTTCCTGCCAGCCGCTGTAATTGCCATCAGAGAAATTGAAACTGCCAGTGAGCTAGTCAATTGCTGGCTGTCTTGCTTTGAGCCATGCCAGACCCAAAATCATGGAGTATTGGGCTATGGGAGCTACTAAAAATTTTAAAGTCTCTATGTGTTCCAATAATCATTTCTACTGTCTTAGTATAAACTGGACAGGATCTAGTTCAGAGCCATTGAGTTGTGTGAAAGGGACTGGAGTTTTTAAGCACCCAACCTGAAGCCTTTTACTACAGCAGGGTGGATAAGGCAGCGTGTGCAGCCGCTATCTACTAAAGCTACCAAGTCTGCACTCCTGCCAGTTTGTAAGGAAGTTATTTTTGTACCCACCAATAAACTGGGGCACAGGCCACTCACCATCAATTCCAGACGCCCATTTTGTGGAGCTGCCGTTGCCTGCCCTCGGGCGCCATCATTTAGGACAGGCAGTTCCAGTTTTCCGATAACTGGAAATCTTCGTCTGCAGAGTCATCTACTGGAGTTGTTGAACCCCCTGAGGCAAGATGAATGTTGTAGTCAGAGGATACCAGCTCCGTGCCGATAGATGCACCACTGGTAGCCTTCTTAGGAGTCAGCTTGGGTTTGGTAGTGGGAGTCTTGCTTCTGGGTTCTGGGGCTGGTTGAGCGCGAGGGCAAGCTGAAGCGCGATGTCCTTCTCTGCCACAGCAGAAGCAAGTAGTGTCTCTTGGTTTCTGCTTGCGGGGTGGTCTCCATCTTGGGTGTTGGTCTCTGCGTGGTCCTCTGCGTTCCATGGGTGCAGGTCTCGTGGGACCTCTGCAATCTGCTAGCTGCTAGCGACTTTGCCATTTAACTTGTTCATTGGCTTCTTCAATTTCTCCGGCCAGGCAAATCCATCCACGTAGAGTAGGTGGTTTGTCCCGAGCCAAACACCACCGCAGAATTTCAGAGTTTAAACCCATGGTGAAACGCTCAATTTTCAGCTCTTCTGTCCCATTTGTCATCTGGCCAGCCAAATTTTGGAATTCAGCAGCATATTCTGACACTGAGCGGTTATTTTGTCTACAGGCTTGCAATTTAGCGCACACCCTCATTTTGGCTAATGGGTCTTCGAAGCAGCGATGGAGGGCAGTCATAAACAAATCAAAGTCCTCTAATTCTTCTGCACCAATATCATATAAGCCCACTGCCCAATCAGCTGCTGTATCCTCCAGATGTGCAGTTATATCCTGAATTTTGGACTCCTCATCAGGAAACCATCCCTCCCAAGTGTCCATAAAGACTTGCACTTGGCTCACAAACTAAGCTAGCTTCTTGGGATCACCTGAAAACTTTACTTTTAGCTCTCGTAAACCGAACACCCCAGCACCCATGTAGGGTGCTTGTCCGGGTGGCAGGAGAGCGGGCTGACGTTGCGGTGCTGGTGGTGGTGGTGGTAATGCTCGAGGAGCCGGACTCGGTCTCTGCAACTGGGGTCTAGCCGTCATGCGTTGCGGTGAAGCGGGTCTAGGCTGTTGCATAGCCAGGGCGGTTGGTTGCAATTGTGCAAATTGCTGCCTCATCTTGGCTATAATGGTGTGCAATTCTTTAACTTGCCCTTGGAAGTTCAACCACATTAGGGTCTGGAAGTTGTTTTCTATGGGGCCGAGACCCCCGTTGGATAGTCACCGTAGGTGGTATCACTGGTTGCTGGATTCGCCCTACAGCCATAGACCAGCTGTCTCGTTGTTACTTGACGGCAGGCTTCTCTTTCCAAGGCTCCTCCTCGATCTGGTTTTTGGGTCGTGCACCTGTCTGATGCCATTCATGCTCAGCTAGATACCCAGCCACCAAATACTGTAAGTCCATTATCTCACCCGATTCTCGTGGTGATAGCCTGGACTCCCTGCTCAGTAAGGTTGCCTTTTCCGGTTCGATTAACTGGGTCATATGGACTTCCTCTGTCGGAGATTGCAGTCTCTCCCATCTCCA
Source organism: Charina bottae (assembly GCA_023362775.1). Classification (NCBI taxonomy): domain Eukaryota; kingdom Metazoa; phylum Chordata; class Lepidosauria; order Squamata; family Charinaidae; genus Charina; species Charina bottae. The sequence continues at coordinate 1,660,800 of JALMGJ010000010.1, forward strand.
CGGTGGAAACGTAGAGAGTAATTCACTCCTTGGGAGGACACCTCCAGTCTCTTCTTCACTTTTAAGTGACTGGGCAAGTCTTACTCCTTTCTGGAAAAGGAATTGGGCTTCTGCTCAATTCTTATTGCTCTGTTGGCCCTTCATCTCTGGTGATGTATGGTTGTTCACTAGGCATCTCTGTAACCGCAGTAGGATGTTCTGTCTTGGGAAGAACAGTATCCTCAGGGCAGGTAGCCATGGTGAAACAGGAGGATTCGAGGCTTATTGTGATAACCCCCAGTGTCAGAATTCCCAACAAAGAAAACCTTCAGGCAATTACTCTAAAGGATCCATTTATTCAGGACTAGTACACTTCAGGGCAGCAGAAGCCTCGGATAACGGTTTTCCCGCCAAGCAAAGCCTTATCAAAGCAATGGCAAAGAACACCCATAAAAGCCCAGCCATAACAAACCAATTCCCACTCCAAGAATCCCCCCTCCCTACGGAATGTCCCTCAGGGAGCAGGCGGTTATCAGCTCTCTCCAAGCAATGCAGAAGGTGAAGTCTCTGAAGCCAAATAGAACAGACCAGCCACCTACATGTGTAGAAAAGGCAAAAGCATGGCAGACGAATATGTGAGGCTGACAGTTTTTGTTTTTCAAGTACTTGCAAAGCCCCTATAAAGGCTGATTCTGAAAGTTTTTTCCTTCCTAAAATGCAGTTGCTGAGTGACAGTAAATTGATTCTCTCTCTCTCTCTCTCTCTCTCTCTCTCCCTCCCTCCCTCCCTCCCTCCCTCCCTCCCTCCCTCTCTCTCTCTCTCTCCCCTCGTGCTTTTAGACAGAGATTGCTAAAAGACTGAACACGATTCTCGCCCAGATCATGCCTTTTCTGTCACAAGAGGTAAGAAACTCTTTGGAATTGAGGGAGGGTTTCCAGTGAGGAAAGTCTAAGCCAGGCTCGGGATTGCCCCTAAGGCGCCCGCCTCCTGCTTCTGAATTGGCTGACCAGGTGCTCCTCCCGGGAGACTCCTGAGGAAGGTGGCAGGAATCCCTGTGGCGGGAATCCCGGGGGCCTCCTTTTGCCTTCGCCTGCAGGCTCTGTGAAGTGCCACTGAAGTGGCTCTCCCCTGCTTGTCCTGAAAGCCATCGCATTTGGTGGCAGATACCACACACTCATTTTCTGAGAGCAGATTCCATAGTTGGACAGGTCAGTGGGTGAAGATGTCCTTCTGTTTGTCCAGCCTGAATCTCCAGCATTCTCCAGCTGTATGGGGTGGGGGGTGGACGGACGGACTGGATGGATGGATGGATGGATGGATGGATGGATGGATGATAGATAGCACAGCACCTTTGGGTTGAACATTATCCTCTTCACTATTGGGTAAAAGGGATAAATCTGCATCATCTTTCTCCACAAGAGGAAAAGTTGCAAAGTGTCTGTCCTCTCCCTCCCCCAAACAGCTATCATGTTTTAATTCAGAAAACTCCCACTTATTAGAACTTCTCTTTTAAAGGACATGGTGTGTCCCTCCCCCCTTTCCTTTTCTGCAGCTTTTCAGATGGGAGGAAGGTTCTTTGGAACAGCATCCAATATTCTCGGGGTGTCTGCGCTGTAAAACTATGTGAGCCTGTTACAGTCCTACTGGGCTGTTTCCTGTGCCAGCCCAGATGGCAGTCTGGTTTCAGTATGCCCCTTAATAGCCTGGCTCTCTTCAATTGTGTGTGTGTGGTGCTAAAACCCAGAGAGCCCATCTGCCGTTTTCTTACCTGCTGTTCACCACTTCCTTTCTTGTGGCATTGGCTGCCTCCCTTCCTTTTTGCGCGGGGACAACGTCTTTGCTTAGGCATGTTGGCTGGTGATGCCACTGTTTGCTGTTTTAAAGACTTGGCCACCGGGCATGGTTGGCTTGAGCCAATTATGGCCTATAATATACGAGTTACTTTTCCTCTTGCAAAGTCGTAGGTCATTTTTTTTCACCTGCTTTGCTTCATTGCCACCCCGTAAATGCATCCCATACATACACCAGGGATAATGCGCTGGAAGGCAATAGTTGTGGGAGGCTGCCACCCTGACGTTTCCCTATACTGTCCCCTTCCCCAGAGACCCCCCTGGTTTGCACCCCCATGTGCTTGCAGCAGCTGCTCGCTCCAGTGGCGCTTTGTGCTCTCTGGGGATGACACCTGAGCAGCCCTGTTGGGTTCTCCCGTCCCCTCATAAGCTAAGTGGAAAACACATTATCAGTAGAAGATGAATGCGTGAGAAAGAGGTTTTAGGGTGGAGAAACCAAGACCGCTCTAAGCAAGTAATTGAGCTGCAAGAGTGGGACATCGATGACGGTTGTTCTCCTCATCCCTCACCACTGGCTTGGCTGCTTGGGGTGGAGGACAAGGCCACCTGGCAAGCCATGGATCCTCCCTCCCTTTTCTAAGGGAATGTCTGTGCCAGTTTCTTGATGTGTGTTAAGGGCCCCGTTTCTTGGCTACATTAACATCTATGGCAGTAGTTTTACTCAGCGACCATATATATTTATTTTGTATTGTTTTATGTTCTTTATGCTTGTACGCTGCCCACTTGTTGAGATGGGCGGCTATAGAAATCAAATAAATAAATAAGGATCAAGCATAGGACGCCTGAGAATTGTGGCTTGGGTTGTCCAGTGAGCCTCCTCGAGGCGTCCCTACCAAGCTGCAAGAGCTCCCCTACTTTCCCTGGGGCAATAATCACAGCAGCTGAATTGGCTGACCTCTAAATCGCAGGTGCACCCTTGGAAGCCTTCCATCTTTCTGCCTGTCTTTCCACAGCACCAGCAGCAAGTGGCTCAGGCTGTTGAGCGGGCCAAGCAGGTGACCATGACGGAGCTGAACGCCATCATCGGGGTATGTGGAGTTCCCAATCTGCCTCTCGCCGTGTGTATTTATTCTTTGCTCCTATTGTGTACCATAAACAGAGGCAGTCCTGCCTTGCAGGGTTACTGAGAAGGGCAGGACTCCCAGAGGCACGCTGGCATCTTCGTGCTGCCGTGGAGAGCCATCTGCCTTGTTGGCTTGGGGGCCACTGGACTGTGGGCCACCGCTCTATATAGGACTCCTAGAAACGGCACGTGGTGGAAGGGAGAGGACGGATTCTTTTTCAGCCGTCCAGTCAAAATGTGGGCGGGGGGATGGTGTCATGATGGGAAGCCTTAGCTTTGGGCGACCAGCTCCCAGCTCCTGCCCAGGCCAGGGGGACGTTGCTTGTGCTGCCTTTGCTCCCTGACAGTCAGATAGCACGTTTCTCAGACCTGCCCTCGACCAGCAGTCCTGGGGGCCTATGGAAACACGCCCAGAGCCACGTTCGATCACCTACTTGTCTAAAATTAAGTTCACAAGCTTTGCTCTGGTGAGGAGGCCTCAGCAAGGCTCTTACGATTGCCCATTGGTTCCATCCTCTTGAGGTTATTGTTCTTTCTCTAATTAAAAATTGCCCTGAAACCATCAGCCCTTCTGATTTTATTGGCCCCTGGCCTCTGTTTTCCTACCATAGTGAAAGTGAGTTGAGCTGCCCAGGTTCTCTCAGCCAACTCGGGATCGGTTGGCAAAGGTGATGGCTGCTGCCTCTGGAAGGGTTTGGCAAGGCAGAGTTCTGCTGGAGAAGGAGGACCAAACCACAAACCACTTTTCCTGGCCAATGTTTTGATACCATGTATGTTAGCTTGAATCATGGCCTGAGCACTGGAAAGTTTTGTTTTTTGGGTTCTTGTTTGAAGGGGCATCAGAGGCTGGGAGTTGAAAAAGTCAAGAAGGCGCCCGCGGGATGGAAGCGGCATCCCTTTTTATGTGCTTTGCACAGGTGCCCCCTCCTCCGCCCACAGATGCCCTGCTTGTTTTGTTGATACAACAGTAGCAAATAGCTCATGGAAGAGTTTTTTGGGGGTTCTGCTGCAGCTTTTTATGTTTAGAAGAGTTTACTTATGAAATTGAAGCTGCATTACTCCATAGTGAACCCCCCACCCATCTTGCAGGGTTGTCCTCTTTTTGTTTATTTTTCCCCAATGTGAATCATTGCACACCCCTACGCTCGTATACCTGCAGACAGAGAAATTTGTTGTTACCAAAGATGAAAAAATTCCACTTGACAGACTCTGTTGTGCACAAGATTTGGACATCCCATTAAAGCATAGTTTGTAACTCTGCTGTGGAATATTCTGCTTTTCCAATGGCTTTTGGGAGGTGGGACTTGGCATCTACTGTAGGATGTCTTTCTAATCCGTGGATCAAAGCTTTGCCATCTGTGCAGACAAAGGAATGTGACGTATGGGCTGTACCTGGCTCTGCTGGAAGGCAGGGCTCAGTTCTCTGGCTCACTGCATTGGACTCCAAACTAATTCTGTTTGCTGGGAGAAGCCATTTCAAAGGACGATTCTTGCACATGTGTGAATATTTGCTTTTTGCCGTTCCTTCCTCTTCCCCCAAGGAAGCCTTCCTTCCTCTCTTGCTATTTTTCTGCCATTGAGACTGTGCTGGGCTCAGATCCCTTGGCTTCTGTGCCAGCTTTTACCCCGCAGGGTGGCTGGGTGGAAACTGCAGTGGCCTCTGAGATGGCGGCAGCATGGGTACCACTAGAGTAGGCCACCTCTGCCATCCTGAGGACCAGGCCCTGGTGCGTGGCCTTCTCTGGAAGGCTTGGCTGGGAGCTGCCTGGCATTGTGAGGCCAGTGCAGGGGACTTCTGCTTTGGGGGTCACCTCCCTCCCCTTCTTCTTCTTCTTCTTTCGTATCCAGATCAAACCTTAAGCTGCCAATATGATGCCACCTTCTTAGCTTTATCATTGGCCAGAAACAAATCATTTTCGGTGCATGCTGTTGGTAATAATCGGCAGGTCAGCAGGTGGGCCAAATGTATCTCTCCACACTCACACTGCGTATTATTATCCGTCAACAATCCCCATTTCAACATATTACTTCTGCACTTAGGCACTCCAACCCTCAACCTATTCAAAGTCCTCCAAATGACATAAAGGAGATCGGATCCCTCAGCCATATTATCCTCTGGAACTATTCCTTGGTCAGTGATTTCTCTCCTCCATCTGCCAATTCGGTTTTGTTCTTGCGTACCCTCAAGGGTGTTTGTTCTTACCATAAAACTCTTCCTAGATTTTAAGCGACGGGTTTGAGGCTCATACCCATACAGAGGGTGCCGGGGATCATTCTCTTGTTTTGTTTTCTCAACATCTGCTGCTACTTCTCTCCTGATCTTAAATACCGACAAGCGGGTACATTTTCTCAATTGGTGTAGGTTTAAGACATCCTGTCACTATTTGTACTGCTTCATTTACGGTGATATCAACTTGTTTCGCATGTGCAGACGCGTTCCATACTGGAGTGGCATACTCTGCTGCAGCGATACTCAAGGCCAAAACTGATGTTCGTAATGTGGATGGCTGGGCTCCCTATGTATAATTTGTCAGTTTTCTAATAATATTCTAATAATATTATTCTAAATATAAATATAATATCTATAATATCTAATATAAATATTAGAATATTTATAAATATTCTAATATTTATTATTTCTAATAAATATTCCTCGCACTAGCCTTAGCTTTAATATTCAGGCAGTGTTTTTTAAAGGAAAGCGTTCAATCAAGTGTCACACCAAGATACTTCGGTGTAGGGCAATTCTGTAATCGGTTCCCTTGCCATATAACATTCAGTTTAGCCCCAGCGTCTTGATTTTGAAGGTGGAAAGTGCACACTTGAGTGCTACAGTGAGTCTTCCTGCTATCTCATCAAAACTTGATCCTTGTGTAGCCACTGCTGTGTCATCTGCATAGATAAACAGTTGTGTGTTGTCAGGAACTGGTTGATCATTTGTATATATATTATATAATATTGGGGACAGTACACTCCCTTGTGGCAGGCCATTCTTCTGTAACCTCCATCTACTATTCTTTCCATTCAAGGTCACATAAAATCTCCGATTCTGTAATAGACTGCCAATAACCCTACTAAGCCCACTGTCTCCTGTGAGACTATTTATCTTGCGTAGCAGTATCCTATGATTAACAGTATCATATGCTGCAGTTAAGTCAATAAAAGCTACCCCAGTGATCATCTTTCGTTCATAGCCGTCTTCAATATATTGTGTAAGATTAAGCATTTGGCCAAAGCATGACCTCCCCGATCTGAAACCTGCCTGTTCCTTCATAGTTTTTCTATCAATAGTGTCCACAATTCAGTTAAGAATCATCCGTTCCAACACCTTGTAGAGATGGCAAAGGAGTGACACTGGTCGATAGTTTTTCGGGTCATCCAGCTCTTTACCAGGTTTCAGTAAAGCCAGAAAGCCGGAAGGAAGGGAGGAAGGGAGGAAGGGAGGGGAACGTGTTTGAGGCCGATAGGCTCTTTCCCTGATAACATTTGGGTGGCTGCAGAGCAGGTCAAAGCCCTGAGCAAATATTGGGGAGAATTGCTTCCTGGAGGAGCAGTGCTGCCCTTCCTATCTTGCTGGGGGAGCTTTACAAAAGCAGGATTTATGGGTCTGGTGGACTCATTTTGACCCACAGGGTTTGGGATTGGGTGTCAGCTTGGATGGGAAGAAACCAACTTTGGTTGCTTTTGTTTTTGAATTTATCAAGGAAGGAACCAAGAATTGTCCTTGGGTATTACCAGCAGATCCCAGGGAAGGCAGAAGACTCGGATATTTTTTCTGCCTCTCCCAAGACTGAATCCATCATTTCTCCAAAGCCTGAATCAACACATTATGCAGACCGCCCACCTTCCCTGTTTATGTACAACGTAGGACTTGCTGTTTTTGGTGTTTTGCCAAGTGTTTTTCCCAATCATGTCCAAGCCACTTTTTACAACCCTAAAAACAGCAGCTTGATGGGGTGGGGTAGGGGAATAATCTCAAGGTGAAATTCTCAGGATGGCATTCCTCCTCGTGCTTGGAGGGTAGGGTGGTCATTTCTGGTTCCTGATAGTTTGAGGATCGAAACGAGAACCTCACCTTCCTTGGATCCTTTGATGACAAGGTTTGATCGTCTTTGCTATCTGCGCACAAACACCTACAAGGAGATCCTGCCTGCATGCTCTCCTCCCAGGAATTCAGTCCAGAGGTCCACCTAGACCATAGCTTTCCAAACTGTGTGTCACAACACAATACTGTGTCGCCTGTGGGGCCCAGGTGTGTGGCGTGAAAACCCGGAAGCACTGATGGTGCACTGCTGCCACTGGCGGCAGGCCATCAACACTTCCAGGTCTTTGTGTGGCACACCAGGACACTGCTGCCATTGCGACGGCAGCACGCAAAAACCCGAAAGTGCCGCAGTGGTGATGCGCGAAAACTCGGAAGCACCGTGGCAGCAGCGGCGCTTCCGGGTTTTTGCACGCCACCGTTGGTGTGTCGCCAACGTGAAAAGTTTGGAAAGCCCTGACCTAGACCGTCTTAAGGTCAGGAGCTGATTTGGGTTCGAGTACTCTGCGTTGGAAGCCTCGGCAGGGGACCTTTAAATGCCGCCCGCTTGGAAGGAGAAACCTGACTCCTTCAAGACGCATCTTCTACCTTCTGGTCTTGCAGGGAAACAGAGAGAAAGCAGAGGGGAGAAGAAACTCCACAAAGGCTTGTGGCACATTAGAGACTAGTTTAGTGGCTAGTTTGTCTCTAAGATGCCACAAGGTGCTTAAATTTCCCCCTGCAGTAAGGCTCCCTTGAAAACTTTCCAAACAGAAATAGGCCGGTTGCAGAAGCTTGAAAAGCAGATGGAGATACAGCACCTCTTGGGACATTTCCTTCTCAGTCAGTGGAGTTCTCTTTTGCCTTGGCGGTTGTGCTCAGGGCATCCTTCTCGTACCCCGCGTCCATCCTCCAAGCACCAGTTAGCACACACACCCTGGCACTCGAGCCCAAGCGGAGGAGGGCCACCACAGGTCAGCCTTTCGTAATGGCCTGCAACTGGGTGCACTCGCCTGCCCCCTCCCCTCCCCTGCCTACTTTGCTTCAGGCCTTTGAAACTGAGCCCTGGATTCACTTTATAGCTCTGGAAATGATTAGAAGGCTTGAGTAAATTTAATGCAAGTGGTGAACCATTAAATTGGTTAACAAAGCCATGAAGCAGGATGTGCATAATCCAATTAAAACTGCTCAACGTCCCAAGAAGTCTCTGCCAGACTTCTTGCATATTCTTGCAGCCTCTAGCATTACTGTATGCAGTTTTTCTGTGGCGTGAACAACATGTGTGTTTGATTGGTGTTTCGCCCTCTGGTGAGGTTCGTCTTGATTCCAGACAATTGGCTCCAAGACCAAAGTACAGCTAGAGATCTGGGGAGGGGAGGCCAGAAAGTTGGAGCTCAGCAAGACGTCCAGCTGTGCAGAGCGATCTTTCGGCACTGATACAACAAGGAACACCACATGGCGGCAGCTGGCCAGGGCTGGGCATGATGTTTGAAGAACAGAGGAGTGCAGCGTCCTGCAAGGAGCTGGGAATGTGTAGCCAGGGACGGGATGGCCTGGAGGGCTTCTGTGCAGAGGCTGCCGCAGGCCTGTCCTTCAGACCACCAGAGCCGTTACATGAATGGCTTTGGGCATGGAGTGCGGGGAAGGGCCTTTGCTCACGGCGCCAGCTGCTTCAGAAGACGCAGCCGTCCTGCCTTGAGCGCCAGGCTGGATCTGACCGAGGGCCAGGAGCCCACATTTCCCATCCTGCAAATCCTCCTGGTTTGTTTTTTGGAGCAACCTGGGAGCTGGGTGGGCATGGAAGTGTTCTGTCTCCCAGAGGCCTCGTGTGCCATTATCCACGTTATTTTGTCTTGTGTCTGCTAGTGATATTGAACAAAAGCAAATAGTGAGAAGCAAGCTCTGGTTCCCCCCTCCCTCGCCCAGTCCTTTCTGGGAGCAGGAGGCTACTATGCAAAGACGTTGGTTGCGTGTAACTGCTCAGGGGGACTTGGGGAGGTATAATGGAGATGTGTCTGTTTCAGGCAGCTGTCGTGATCTCTCACATATTTAGTCTTCCTTTACAAATATGTAAAACTGAAGGGTGAGTGTGCTGGTGGGAATGGGTACATAAATACAAGGGGCCAGTCCCACCCTTATTCACTGAAGTAAATTCTCCAGTCCCATCCATGCTTCAAAATCCTGCTGCCATGCATGCCCCAGAAAGGCCCGAAAGTGCCCTGCCTCTGCTCCCTGGTGCTGCTGAGACGAAGGAAGCCGGGCGGGCGATGGATTGGCCTTCATCGGCTGCCCTCAGGCCGTCCGGGGCCTCTTGGCTTGTCTTGTCGTCTCCAGGTGAGCTGCAGGGACCCTGAAGAGATCGCTGGCAAGTAGAAGGTTTGCTGCTGCTGCTGCTTGTGAAAGGGGGAAGTGTTCATCCATGCAGCCCCGGTCAGCCTGCTGGGGTGCCTTATGTGCAGCTGAAGCAGCAGAGGCAGCTCTGCCCCCTGCCCCTGTCCTCTCCCAGCTGGAAGGGAACCATCTGCTGGCACCTGGGCACCATGGGCTCTCCTGCTGGGCACCTGGGCATTTGGAGTAGGTTGACAGTGGAGGTAGGGTGGAGGTCAAAGGTTAGGTCACTTGGGCTTGGCATCACCCCCTCCCCAAATAATCTAAGGCCTGACAACTCCTTTTGATTTAATAGTTTCTTATGACTGTGGTCTTCCCAAGTTGACTTGTAAAACAAAGCAGTAAAATCTATTGTCAAATTGTAAAGGCACTTTAAAAGTTAAACAATCTTATGCAAAAAGCAGGAAGGAGAGAGTTTACACAGTTAAGCTGTATGGATATCACACAGGCCCTTCCTTGACAGTGAGTCGAACATAAAGAAGATAATTTAAATTCATGGCTTGAGCTTGCATTGCTTTTAGTTCTTGCAGGATTCAAGACATGCCTTTTTCAGCTGCTCGTCAGTCCAGCAAGATTTTTTAATTATTCTGTTTTGCGTGTTGCCATTTATATTATGATATGTGATGCCAGTTCGGCCTTGAGATGTTTGGCAAACAGAGATATTCGGCCGAAGGTTTCTCTCCAGTCTTTTGCTTGCGCTCTAATGTCCGGCTCTTCTCAGAGGTCTGTCATTTTCCCAGCCGCTTCTTGGACTCCTAATACTCCAGGGTGGAAACCTAGATTTTCTGTTGAAGTAAGGAACATTTTACTAGGGTTGAAACAAACTCCTACCTAAACTGAAATTGAACGAACAGGATAAGTTCAACAGCCAAACTTCAAATCTGAGAACTTGTATGTTTTCAAAGACAGTTTGGTGGAGTTTTGGGCAGTAGTGTTAATTTTTAACAAAGTGGCGACTCTCCTAAAGTGCTCTTGATCCAGTTGAATTCAGCTGCAGCAGCTGCTTTGGTGGCTTTGCAGAGAGGCGTTCTCGGGGGGGGGGGCTCGATTCCCCCCTCTGTGCGAGGGGGCAGTCCCGGGCAGTGCTGGGGGCCTCAGCTGTGTCTCACCGGTGGCTTTTTTGCAGCAGCAGCAGCTCCAGGCCCAGCACCTCTCCCACGCCCCTCACGGGCCCCAGGTGCAGCTGCCGCCTCACCCGTCAGGCCTCCCGCCCCCGGGGATCCCACCCGTCGCAGGGAGCAGTTCGGGGCTCTTGGCCCTCGGGGCCCTCGGCAGCCAAGCCCACTTGGCGGTGAAAGACGAGAAGCATCAGCACGACCTGGACCATCGAGGTGAGGAAATGCGGGCTGGCTTCCTCCTTGACCTCTCTGGCTGGCAAGCTCCTTCCTTTTGGGTCTCAGAAGGCTCCTGAGTGCTTGGGGAGGGGGCTGAAGGTTGGCCTGTTCTCCCCTCAGGGCTCCTCCCAGACTCGTGGAATTCCTCCCCACCAGCAAAGTGGGCGTTGCGCCCTCCTTTCCCTGCCATTGCTTCAGAAAGTGTCCCGAAGGCCTCTGTAGGGCAGAGGGGAGGGGAGCCGGCTTCCCCCACCTCCTGTCCTGACTTCGAGTGAAGGAACACGCTGAGACTTGGTGTACAGGCTCTAGTGTTTTATTCTACTCTGCTAGACAGAACCCAGCTAAACTAAAATGAACTAGTAATGCTCAGAGAAAGGGCCCAAGAAATTAGGGTGGTGCCTTCTTCAGCCTCTTACAATGAACGCAGAGCGATTCAGTACTGCGCATGCGTTTATCCCCCTGGAGGGAGCCCCCTCCTTCTTCACCAGTTATCTCCCTGATACCTGCCGGGCAGGCGCACAGAGGGTTGCGTTGCAGCCATTTGCCGAATAAAGAGAACTTCTGTCTGGGCCCAGATTCCTTCCTTCCTTCAGAATAAAAGCCAAAAAGGGCAGTGGGGCTTTTATTGAGCCGAGCCAGAAACACCATCCTTGAGAGACTGGTGTTCTATTTTATGACGCTCTCCTTGTTTCTCCTCCTGTCCTTTCTCGCTTCCCTTTCCCCTGCTGTGACTTGGGCTCCGTTCCGGAAAGACCGTGGCTCCAGTGCGGTAAGTCACCTACGTTTTTTGGCCGTTAATTGTCTTACTAGATGCCTGTCTTCCGAAGCTGGCTACCGGCTCCCGCTCCTTCATCTGGCTAAAATCCAAATTGCTGGGCATTGAACCCTGTTACGCTTCTACAGTATTCCCCTCCGGGCAGAGTGCATGCCCTTCACTGCTCCCCTGTTCCGTTCGATTGATTTTGAGATTCTTCCCGGGTGCTGAAGTTTTGGGCACAAGGATGGAAGCAGCAGTCGCAGCAGCATCCATAATTAAGAATGCTCCCATTTTGTTCCCCTTTCCTCTTGGGTCACCCCATCTCGTGGGGTGACTTAACCCAAGTCATTTCCTTGCGTGAAGCAGGAGTTGGAGGGCCAGGCCCGTAGCTAACCCCCTGAGCCTCTCTTCCACCTACACCCACAAGTCTCAGGCCGCCATTCAGGGCACTCCCGCTGGCTCGCAAGGCAGGGTAGCCACAGGGGCATTTTGGTCTTGCAGAGGCAGAAAGGGAGCTTGCCTTGGGGGACTGTCAGAGGAGAGGTTTCGGTAGCGTGGCTGTCCTTTTTCTTCTCTTCCCTATCAGTCCCGTACTTTTGGCTGGATCAGGGGGAAGCGTGTGGGCCGGCCATCAGGTTGTTTATATGTTAGGTTTATCAACTGCCTTTCGTTCAAGAGCTCGAGGCGGCGTACAGAGCGTTACACCCTGTTAGGCAGCTTGGGCTGAGAGCGAGTGGCTGGCCTGCCCAAAGTCCCCCGCAGGTTTCTGTGGCTGAGGGTGGACTTGAACCTGGGTCTCCCCCGTGCCAGTCCAACACATCCCTACCCTGGTTCTCCTGCCCTCTGACGGCATGGAGGTTGAAGGCAACCCTGAGTCTTTTCTGTTCTGCCTGGATCCAGAAAGGACGCTTCATTTGTAAGAAAGCCTAATTGTTCTTCATGTTGAAGACCAGTGTACATAAGGCCATATTCTGATTTGGGCGCGCGCACACACACACACACACACACACACACGTTAGCTCTGTGCTCAGGCAGTCGCCTGTCTTGGCCTCTAGTCTTGGGAGGATTCCAGTCCCCACTAAGATTACCCCCAACCCTGAGAGGTCTTAGAGGAGACATCTTTCTCCTCTGTCCAAGCAAAGGGTACAAGAAAAATCTCTCAGCTGTTAAAAGGATATCATCTGAATCAAGGAAAGGGGTTGCCTGTTCCAAGCATCTCAAAAAATTCAAAGCCACCAATCCTTCCTTAGGGGCTAGGAAGGCCCCCCCCCCCTTTGCCTCCTTCCCCAGTGTTTGGTCAGCAGAGTCTCCTTTCAGGGGGGCCGTTCTCATGATGCTTTGGATTGATTTCTATCTCAGAATTTAACTTTGGTAGCCACCGCTTTCTGCCACGGGTAGGAGACCCTCTGCTCCAGAAACTCGCACTGTCTCGCACTGAAGCTCAGCAGAAGGCCATCCATTCTGTGTATTGCCTGAAGTTTCCCCCCAATTCTGCCATTGCTCGGTGCTCTTTCTCCTGCTTGTAGGCCATAGGTAAAAAACGTGTTTTCTTTCCTCCCCGGGAGCACAGATACCCCGTGAAACTCTTCCCCTAACTCTCTAGAACCACAGTGGTATTTTCAAAATTCAGTCTTTATGGCTGCTAAATTACTTCTAGTTCTACTTAAAGGAAAGTTTGACTCTGTGTGTGTGTGTATACATACACACTTCGGTGCCATCATTTGGCTCAGTTTGCTCATAAAGTAAAACTTAGCACTAGCCCTAAGTTCCACAATTCCCCAAGCGCTCTACAGAATAGAGCGCTAGATAGAACTCCCCCTAGCCCTTGGGGGAGTTGGGCGGTGATAAATCCAATAAATAAATAAATAAATAAATAAAATAAATAGAAAGGCTTTTGCAAATTTCTAAAAATCTCCTGCGCGAAAATGTTGCACTAGATAGGAAAGGCAGTACCCCTGTGCCTTGGGGGTGTTCCCTTTCTCTTCTGGCACAGACTTAAGTGTTCCTGGTGGGAAAATAGTTTTGGATCTGGGATATGACTGATCACTGGCGTTTTGCAAGAGTAGCACTTTTCTTCTGCTGACCCAGAATACCTCCGTCTCCCCCTCCGAGAGCCTGCGAGCCAGCGAGAAGCACAGGAGCTCCTCAGACTATGCCGGCATCGACCCCAAGAAACGGAAGGCGGAGGAGAAGGAGAGCCTGAGCCGCTATGTGAGTCTTCGGCTCCGTGCCCTGTTTGGCACTGACAACCAATCACGGTCCATTGCCGTTTCAAAGGTGGCTTCGGATTCTGGAGCGGCAACAACGGGAAGGGAATCTTCCCGAGGTTCCCATTAGGACGTGGTGGTGTTACGTATGGATGGCTGTGGATCGGCTGCAGCAGATGGATTGAGGGGTGTCTGGACCGTGCAGCCGGAGCAGTTGGTGGGATGGTCTGGGGCGCTTGCTTTCTTTCACGGCCCCCAACTTCCCTGTTTCAGGATAGTGACGGTGACAAGAGCGATGACCTGGTGGTCGATGTCTCCAATGAGGTAGGCCTGGCCGTGGCCCTCCCTTGCCCCTGTCACTTCATCATGTTCCCCAACGCCCGGAAGAGAAGCAGCGGCACCTGCTGAGGGCGCACGTTGCCAGTGAACCGCAGGGTGGGCAGGGCAGGGCAGGGCAGGGCATCCACCGCCTTGCCTGTTTTTACCCCCACAGAACCTGCAGAGACTGCTGGGGAGAAGCAGGCTTTCCCTTGTGGCTTCCTTCCCTTGAGGACCTTTAGCTTTCCTTGGGTTTCAATGCAGAACTGGGCAGCAGGGGCTGGATGTGGTCTGCACCTTGCAGTTCCAGCCTCTCCAGTTCGGGGAAGGGGCTCTGGAGGGCAGCTTGAGGTGAGCGCTTGCTTTTGTTCCCAGGATCCGGCAACACCTCGGGTGAGCCCTGCCCACTCCCCTCCGGAGAACGGGCTGGACAAAGCCCGTGGATCAAAGAAGGATGGCCCAAATAGCCCTGCATCCGTCGCCTCCTCCAGCAGCACGCCCTCTTCCAAGACTAAAGACCTCGGCCACGTAAGTGACGGCCGAGGCAGCTGCGTCCTTTCAGGGGGCCTCGTCTTCCGAGCGGGGCCGACGGTCTCTGTCTCCCGGAGCATCAGCCAGCCCGTGCATGTGGAGGGGGTCCCGGAGGCTTGATCCGCAAGGAGGTCCAGTGACCACGATGGGGGGGCTGCTCTTGCCCAGCAAACCTTGGCCCCTAAAACTTTCCTGTGCCAAGCCAGCTGCATCCTGGTGCTCCTGGTTTTTGTTCCCCGGTCCTTTCTTGCTTCAGAGCGAATGGAGAAAGTGTCAGACACAGAGACCAGCCCCAGAAATTCCAAGGGAAAAGGGTTACTGCTTTGGGTCAACTTTGATGTGCTCAGTTGGGTGATTCTTCGGCATGTAAAAGAACTACAATGAACCAAAGGTCAAAACAAAGCTCACCTTCTCTGTATTTTCTGTAAATTATGATCATTGGGCGCTAGAATGGGAAACTCCAACTGATTTTAAAATAATTTTGGGGAAATTAATCCCATATTCGATCTCCATTTATGGTTTGATCAGAGGATGCAGAGAAATTTCTTTTTTCATTTGGTGAATCTCAGTGCTGATCTCATTTGCTAAAAATCTTCAGCAAAATCTAAGATGTGTTACAATTTTTGCATCCTGTTAAAAGGAAGTGAATTTTAGAAGTTGATTCTGAGACTGAAAGGCAACCATTTATTTTGTCCCTAGTTAAAAACAAAACCAAAAGTTAAATGCAACAGGAATTGCCAAACGTTCCCCCAAATCTTGTTTTGAACCAGAACGATAAATCCTCCACCCCCGGTTTAAAATCCAACACTCCTACGCCAAGGAGCGAGGTGCCAACGCCTGGGACAAGTTCCACTCCGGGCCTCCGACCCGTGCCAGGCAAGCCACCTGGAATGGATCCCTTGGGTGAGTTGTATGTTGCCTTTGTCTGCTTGCTCCAGAAGCCTGAGAGAGAGAGAGAGATCTGGATGTTGTGTGTGGTTCACAGACCATAAGGCGAGAAGGGACCTTGAGATCATCTAGGCCCGTCCACCGCCCAGTACAGGAACCTGCTCTTGCAGCATCCCTGACTGGTGGCCATCCGGCCGCTCTTTCAAAGCCTCCAGGGAACGAGAGTCCATCACCCCTGGCTCATCGGGTTGGTGGCTGAACAGCTCTTACTGTCGAGAATGTTTTCTTGCACTCCAGCCAAAATTGGCTGCCCTGTAATTTGAACCCACAGCTCCTTGTCCTCTCGTCAGGAACATTCTCTGAGGACGTTGGACATATCGCAGTAGCGGCTTTGTTTCCTTTGCCCTGTACTGTTGCGCAATCTGGCGTCCTGTTTTTGAGCTGTTCGTTTGTTCTGCGATGTCTTTCTAGCATCTGCCTTAAGGACACCCGTCTCCCTCACGGGCTCCTATGCTGCCCCCTTTGCGATGATGGGGCATCACGAGATGAATGGCTCCCTTGCCAGCCCCGGGGCCTACGCAGGACTGCACAACATCCCCCCGCAAATGACGGCTGCCGCCGCCGCTGCCGCCGCCGCCGCCTATGGCCGGTCGCCAATGGTGAGCTTTGGAGCTGTACGTAGACCTTTAAGCTCCTTTCTGTATGGCAGGTGGGAGGAGGGACAGAGAAGCACACAGTCACCCCTGCTGGAAAGGCGCACACGCGCTTCACTTCAGGGCGGGTGGCGTAAGAATTTTGCGGGGGTCTCTGGAGGCAGGGGAGGAAATGCATTTGAGGGATGTGGAAAACTGCCCGTGTGAGGGGGTCGGTTTTGCCTCCCATGGTCCTTTATGCTGCCTTGCAGCCTCCTTTTAGTCGCCCCTGCACTTGGCAGGAACCTCAGGAGCTTCCAGGCACCCCTCACTAGCACAGAAGTACTAAAGAGAGTCAGCTGGGGGCTTCTTCTCCATCTCCTGGGAAGGGGACCAAGGGCTCCAGAATGGACTGGTGGCCCTGACATACTTCCAGAGCCAGAGCAGCTTGAGGAGGGGGTCTTGCCAGGCCCAGGTCAGGGTGTCTTGGGCCACTGGGTCTGAGCTACTGCCAGCCATTCAGTCCGAGGGAAAACTTGGTTTTAGGGCCAAAGGATCTGGATGAAAGCTTCCTTTGTGGATGTCCAGTTGTTCCGCAGTTAGAATAGCATCAAACAGGCAGCCTGCCTAGGAGTTGGCTTCTGTGCACTGCGTTCTCCAGGTGGCATCTTCGGAGCCTTTGAGCTGGAGGGCCCCGCTCCAGATCTCCTTCGTTGGGGTTGTTCTTCCATGCCCTCTTGCCTCCGTGGCCTCTGATCGGTTGGGCTGAAATGCCAGGGGGTTGAGGGGAAGAGCTCGGTTCCCCTAGGGTTGGAAATTGGGGCTGTCTCCAAATCCTTTCCTGGAGGTGGGATCCGGATTTCTTTCCTTCTATTGGGTGCCTTTTAAAAATCTCGTTTCTAGGTTGGATTTGACCCCCATCCACCAATGAGGGCTCCCGTCCTGCCCTCCAGCCTGGCATCCATTCCTGGTGGCAAACCGTAAGTTGCTCTAAGCCTTTTGAACCTTTTTAGTCTTGAATCCTGCACAAAGACAGCTACTTGATAAAGATGGGGGGCTTAGGGGGTCTGCTTCGCCTCCAAAATGTGGCAAGTGCCGCAAAGATAGCTCGTAGCTGAGGATTACCTGAAGGTCTTTCCCAAACCAGAATCGCGGAGCCTGAGGACGGAGCACAAGCGTAGCAAGGCGGGTCTCCGAGTGTTGGGAGGGTGAAGTCAGTCCCTGAAAAAGCTTTGGCTGAGCAAGATGTTTGCCAGGCACTGGGAGGCTTCACCTGGGTCACAAGGGCAGCATTGGTCCTTGTCCTCTCTCAGCACCTGCCCTGTCCTCTCCCTAGAGCTTACTCATTCCACGTGAGTGCGGATGGGCAGATGCAGCCAGTCCCGTTTCCTCACGATGCCCTTGCTGGCCCTGGCATCCCCCGCCACGCCCGCCAGATCAACACCTTGAGCCATGGCGAAGTGGTGTGTGCCGTGACTATCAGCAACCCAACCAGGCATGTGTACACGGGGGGAAAGGGCTGCGTGAAGATTTGGGATATCAGCCAGCCGGGCAGCAAGAGCCCCATCTCCCAGCTAGATTGCTTGGTAAGCAGCAGGGCTGGCAGTTGCCCGAACCTTGATCAGAAATGCAGAGAATGTCTTGCCTCAAAGCCTGTTGGGTAAAGTCAGGTGCGGATTATCGTCTACGGGGCTGTCGTGGCCCCAGGCCAGGTGGTTTGTGGGACTGCCCACCTCCCATTACTTCTACTTGTCCCAAGAGGTTCAGCAGAGTAGGCCTGCTCTGGTCCCTTCTTTCAAACTGTGACACCTTATGGGAAAAGAAGGATGCCGCCTCTGTCACGGCACCTCCCCTCCACCGAGATTTGGATGCCCTGACTTTGCTGGCCTTCCTGTAGACATGGCTCTTCCTTTGAGCCACTGGGTGAGCCCATCTTGGAGGAATGATTCCAAGTTTTGGGACTACTCCATGCACCGTGTTGGTATCATTTTCATTGTACTGGTTGTTAGCTGCCCAGAGATGTAATATATGTGGCTGGGTAGCCCTAAGGAAGAAAGTCCTTCACTAGCTGTGCCTATTGCAGCAGGATTGGGCAAGGCGGGCAAGCCAATGTCATTGCCCTTTTTAAGAGGGAGTGAGGTTTTTTTTTAAATCCAAATTTGGCACCCTAAGCCTTGCAGATATTTAATACTTGTCTTCCTTTTTTTTCCACCAAGAAGAGTTTTCCTAATATAATTGAAACAGGTGGATCTTCAGACCTTTGAAGGAGGTCATGGCATAGCGTTCATTATTTTGTGTGGTTCACTCCAGATGTTCCTCCCTCCAGAACAGGGACAACTACATCCGTTCCTGCAAACTCCTTCCAGACGGGCGCACGCTTATTGTGGGGGGAGAGGCCAGCACCCTCACCATCTGGGACCTGGCCTCCCCTACCCCCAGAATCAAGGCAGAACTGACCTCTTCTGCCCCTGCCTGCTATGCCTTGGCCATCAGCCCAGATGCCAAAGTGTGCTTCTCCTGCTGCAGTGATGGAAACATTGCCGTCTGGGACCTCCACAACCAAACATTAGTCAGGTGAGCTTCCCCAAAACCTGGGTGACTGTTGTCATGGTGGGGTTTGCAGGTTGCTTCCCTGTTCTTCTGTTTAGAAGAAGCTTGTGGGTGGAGGCTTGTCACCACCTGGCAAAGAAAAATTTGTGCCCACCAGGAAACAAGGTGTGAGAAGCCAAATAGGGATGGGACAAGAACAGCCATTTTGGCTGCTTGTTGAGGTCCTTCCCTGCTTGTCCAGACCGAGAGCATAAGCTGTCATCCCCAGGACTCATTAGCTGCATTGCTTGGCTCTTTAATTTTCCAGCCAGGTACCTGAGAGTTCCTTCAGTAAGTCAACCAAATTTTTTTCCTCCCCAATGTTCTTGCAAGGGAAGAAATTTGGGCTCCTGAATCCCCAACTTCTGCTTGAGAAGCAGGTGGTCAAGAAGACCTTTGTCCAGTTTCACCTGGTGTGCCAATTGTGTGCCTATCTGGACTGGGATTCCTTTCTCATAGCCACTCATGCCTTAATCTCCTCCTGTACAGACTATTGAACTGTGATTTCATGGGGCTGCCCTTGAAGACCACCCAGAAGCTGCAACTGGTCCAGAATGCAGCCACATGGGCAGTTATGGGCAGTTATGGGCAGTTAAGATGTGTGAGCTGCACTGGTTACCAGTGAGCTGCTGGGTACAATTCAAGGTGCTGGTTGTCACATATTAAGCCTTAGGGTCTGGTTATTTGAGGGACTGTCTTTCTCTCATTCTTTCTGCCCACCTTATAAGATCGTCAGAGTGGGCATGCTCTGGGTCCCATCCTTAAAACAGTGTCATCTAATGGGTCCCAGGAAGCGTGCCTTCTCAGCCATGGCACTTCCCGTCTGGAGTGGTATCCCCTCAGAAGTTTGTGTTGCCTGGCCTTGTTGTCCTTTAGGTGAAAGCCCAGCTTTGCCCCCAGGCCCTGGGATGAAGAGCACTCTTCTTTGGTCATCTTGTATTATCAGGCCTTGTTATTTGGGTTTTTTTATTAGTTTAATTTACTGCCATCTTATTGGGGGGGGGGGTATTGGGGTTTTATTGTAAACTGGCCAGAATGGATTGAATTGGGTGGCTCTGTAAATTTGATAGAATAAATAACAATAAGAAAGGATCCAGGTAGGAGGTGGCGAAACTCTTCCTTCATCTCGGTGCCCCTCCCAGGCAATTCCAAGGTCACACGGATGGTGCCAGCTGCATTGACATCTCCCACGACGGCACCAAGCTCTGGACAGGTGGCCTGGACAACACGGTGCGCTCCTGGGACCTTCGGGAGGGCAGGCAGCTGCAGCAACACGACTTCACCTCCCAGGTGAGCCTTGGGCTTGACCCAGACGCCCAGCCTTGCTTCGTCTCTGGCTTAGTTCCCTCCAGGGAGGAAGAGGAAAAGGAACCAACCAAGATGTGGAAGATGACGAGCAACTGGCGCCCACTGTGGCAGAAGGCCTTTCTCTTCCCCGTTCTTTGGGGCAGAGCTTTGGGGTCCAAATGGGTTATGAAGCACCAGTGCATGATTCTGGCAGTGGCAGGAAGTTCTCAAAGAGCTTCCCCAAAGCATCCATGTTGGGGGGGGGGACAGGAGGGTGCCTTTGGTGCGGTTACTTTCAGCCTCGGGTCTTGTGGGAGCTTGGCCTGAGCAAGGAGCGTCTCCTGGAGAGACGCCCCTGCACAGCTCCTCTGTCCTTCTCTACAGATCTTCTCGCTCGGCTACTGCCCCACCGGCGAGTGGCTTGCGGTGGGGCTGGAGAGCAGCAACGTGGAAGTGCTGCATCACACCAAACCGGACAAATACCAGCTCCACCTCCACGAGAGCTGCGTCCTCTCCCTGAAGTTCGCCTATTGTGGTGAGTGCCTCTTGGGGCGAGGCTGCAGTCCAGGGGAGGAACTGGGCCTCGCGGGTCGGGGGTCCCAGGGAGGAGGAGCAGGCCGCCTGAGACCATGGGGGGACTGACAGCGCTGCCTGGAGCAACCAGGCGTCTCCTGAAGCTGGGCGAGGCCCGTGCTAGCAGCTAAGCTCCTGCAGCAGGCTCTTTACCCCTGCGGCGGGGGGGAGGCAGGTGGGCGCCCGGCACGTGTCCTGCCCGTTGTGAGAAAAGCCCTGGATAGGAGCAGGAAGCCTCTGTCCAGCGCAGGTGCCCAGTGTCTGCCGCAGGGAAGAGGCCGGGTCATGTGTAGGACTGGCTTTCGGGCAGGGAGATAGAAAAGTTCTTCGGATTAATGGCGCTGTCGCAATTCAGGCCTTGTTTTCTACTCGGGGAAGCTAACGCCCTGGTTTGTGTCTGTAGGAAAGTGGTTTGTGAGCACTGGTAAAGATAACCTCCTCAATGCCTGGAGGACTCCGTACGGAGCCAGCATCTTCCAGGTGAGGCCTTCCCCAGGGCTGGGGAGGGAGCAGGCTTGGCCCCTCTGCATCTTGAGCAGCCTGCAGCTTGCACCAGGCTCTGTGCAAAAGAAAGCTCCCTGCATGCTTGTTCTCAGGGTTCTTGCTGTCTGCACATCAGTGCAGAAGGATGTGCATGCGAGCACCAGCAAGACACCTGCTGATATTGCTGACTGATCCTGTTAAAAGTAAAAGGGATTGTTTCTTCTTTTTATTTTTCCCCATCAAGTCAAAAGAATCTTCCTCCGTTTTAAGCTGCGATATTTCGGCAGATGACAAATACATTGTCACAGGTTCGGGTGACAAGAAGGCCACAGTTTACGAAGTGATCTACTGAGCTGCTGAGACTTGGCTAGGAACTCTGGCAGAAGAGCACGATATGGAGAGCAGCCGAAGGTTCCCTTGATGCCCTCTGGAAGGTTTTTGTGACCTGGGTGGATCTTCTGTGATGACCTTGGAATAACTCTGGAAGGGACTTTGAAGCTCAGTCCAGCTGATCGATGGCAGTGCATTGTCCTTGCTGGATTGCTTTTTCTCTTCGTTCTTGGTTTTCACACCTGTGATCAGGAGGCAGCTAACATCCTGGATTTGCATTCAGGAGGGGCCCATGGTTCTCATTTCCCCATCAGACTTGTAGGAACTGTAGATAACAGAGGAGCTTCATGCTGAGGCTTCCTCCTTTTTCTGCTGCTGGTGCTGCTGCTGCTTTGGTCTGCTCTCACTGTGTACTGCTTCAGTTTTGCTCCTATTCCGGTGGTAGGTACCATGATCCCCCCGCCCCCCTTGAAAATATGCTTGGAGATATTCTACCAGCCTTGTCCCCAGCCTGAGCAAAGGTGTCCTCCATGGAATGTTTTTTTTCTGTTGGATGCGCGAACCAGTTCCTCTGGCATTGAGACTTCTCTGGGCTGGGTTTTAGCTTCTGGTTGGATCCTTATCTCCTGAATCTGGTGGCGGCAGAAAAGCCGCTGTCTTCTGTGGCCGTCTTTAAAGCACTTGCCGGCTGGGGCAACAGGATGCCTTGCCTCCCAAGTGGGCCCTTGCCCGTCGCAGCCTTTGGACCTGGACGCCGAGATGGAGGGTGTTCAAGAAAGCAACGTTTAAGCTAATACGCTCAGGGAGCCAAGAAAAAGATGATAGCAACTTGTGGTGGGATTTTTTACTCCAATGAAAGTAAAGTAATAGATGATAATGTTTAAATACAAGTTGTTGTTTTTAAGTTTACTAACAAACATGGTTTCTGTACGGGGTGGTCGACAGTGGGATTTCTGTGGCTTTTGGCAATCTATGTTTCAGCCTGTTGGCTTGAGCAAAGTTGTGTGTGGGGAAGGGAGCGGGGAGGGAGACCCATCTTCTGGCATTTTTGTACTAAAGGAGTAAATAAAATTTAAACACAGGAAATCTACATATTTGTGTAGCAGAAGATCTTGCCCTGTAATGTAGCATATGGAAAATAATTTTTATACCACATTTTATGGATTATTTTTTAATTTTTGATTTTGATCTGGTTTTTAAAAAGGTAACTATGGCTTAATGGTGAAAAAACTACCTGTTTCTATTAAAGGCCATGCTGGTACATAAAGGAAGATGGAGTGGAGGGCTTCTTTGTCTGTCTGTCGGCTGCGCTGGACTCCAGTGGGACCCGAAATAGAATGGAAAAACAGGCTCCTTAGCTGGGGACGATGCAGACCAGGGTGGGTGTCGGGGTCAGACAAGAAACACGCTGAGCTGATATTCCAACTCTAGATCTTTATTGTTACCATAAAACAGAATCTAGCCAGACTAAAGGCACTCTAACTAACCTATGGGTAAAATACTCAGTGATGGCTCTAAGGCGGAGTCACCTTGAACTTTCCCACCAGCAGAATCCGGACTGTGAAATCGTTTATCTCCCTGGAATGTGCCCCCTCCCTCCGGGGAAAGAGCAGCAGCTCTGAAATCCACCACAGTGGGGCATGCTTTTCGTTTAGAGAGCAGCGGTGGCACGTATAATCAAGTGCCCCGGGAGCATTGTCAGCATAGCACTAAAATGGATTTTGTGAGGAATTGGTGAAAACAAACAACGGTTTCCTTTTGTGGGGATTTCTGTGGCGGCTTTTCCCCATTAGCTTTGGATTGGAAGAGGCTACCCCTGAAGAAGTGAAGGGACCCAAGGGTCTGTCTCCTCCTACCCAGATTCTACTGTCTTGGTCAAGATCTGTATGGAATTCCACCCCCAAGCAGGACTGCCTTCCCAGTGGGGATGATCTTCCAGGAAGTACAGAGAATTTTCCTCTTGCTCAGCAGTCATACATTTTGGGAACCCAAGTACGGGGGATTGCCCTAACCCCAACTGAGGGTTTTTGTGCTGTTTTCAAGAGGGCCTGTCACTATCCTGCAAAGTCCTTGGGTTGAGTAGACTTCTTTCCATTGAAAGGAACAGGCAGCCCGAAAATGCTTGTGCTTCAGCTAGTTCATGTGTGGCGTTGGGTTGGGCCATGGATGTGCCATGTGCATTTCTGCATGTGGACCAAGATAAACAGTGCAGTTACGGGTCAGCTACCCCCACCCCCCAAAATAGAGGGGAGAATTGCTACAAATCATGATTCTGCTTTGTGCTGGTCTACATTTTTATGTTAACTTAATTTTGCAGATGCTCAAATTTCTAGTATCCCGGGGTGCAAGGTGGATAATCACTTTTCACCCCAGGCTGCAATAGCCTCCCCAAATTACCTGCTTTCTAGCAGAAATTCTTCCTTAGCCTCATAATCTAAGAACGTTCATAATCCAAAAATGCACTATTTTCCCCATTGTTCATAGACTAAGCCTGCACTGCCTTACTGTTGCTGTGCAAACAATCCTTTGCTGATCAAGAAGGGTTTGGGAATGGGGTAGCTTGGAAGAGGAGTTTGCCAGTCCACAATTACATTATATATTCACGGTTTTTATATTACTGAGTCCAAATTGTGAGCCACTGTGGGCTCCTGCTTGGAACTCTTACTGCCCTTGTTCTGTTTGTTGGGAGGGGGAGGAGACAAGGATGCCACCGCCACTTCCTTGGAGGAAGTCAGTGGTGTGGATAATGCTGTGCGAGGACAGGGTTCCTGCTGCTGGGGGCATCCTGATGCCTCCATGCTTCATGGCTGTATGCCTCATTGGAGCAGATGCTGGGAGGCACATTGTGCACATGCGTGATGGGAATGTAGGTCTACTAGTTCTGCCTGAATTCAGGCTGTCTTAGTTGTTTCCACCAACTCCCGGCATTTCTCTCTCCCTCAACGCCCCATCCTTTTCTAAGCAAATTTGCACAGATGATGTGACAAATAGGTTTTATGCTCTAGGCAACAAGACCCCAGCCATTTGGTCCAAGTTGCAAAACAATTCTGACTAAAAGTGAAGGGGAGCTTTCTGATGGCATAAGAGTTTGGCTTTGGAAATGGATGGATTCTCCTTCACGGAGGTTGGATAGCTAAGCTGCTGGAGTTGCTGCAGCAGCAATGTTGGTGAGAGTGTTCTTGTGTTGATCTTTGAAGTCCCTCTGATTTCACTGAGGTTTATTCTCAAGTATGCAGAAAATTTCAGCATCGGAGTCACTGACACCTAATGCTTCTGTGGACATGGATAGGACTGGAGCTCAGTTCTGCTGTTTTCCTACTTTGCTCTATTCCAACCATATGTAAAATGCACAAGCCTCATGTTCTATGGGGCATCTCTAGCAGCCCCATTGAGGCAGCCCTTTGTGCCCTGTAGACTTGAGCTCTTGCTCCTTCTATCTTATGGAGACAAGTGGGTGATTCAGCCAATTTTGCATAGCCTGGTATGGTGATACAATTCCCTGTTGATACTGAGGCATTCATCAGATCTTTGTAAATGATTGGTAAAACTCCACCTGTACTTCCTGATACGTTTTCAAAAGTCAGGTAAGATCTGACATGCTGTCTGAAGTAACCTAACTTGGGCATAGCTTTGTTAGCCCAGTGATAGCTTTGGAGTGGCTGGGGTGCCCTGCAAGGGCTCCCTGGGGTGTCTGCCCCCCTCCCCATCTCCCATGACTACTGTTGGCAGGCACTTTTTTGCTGCTGAAAGAACATCCCTACTCCCCCACCCCCACCCCAATAAAATACATTCACCCTCTTTCAGATCTAGTGGTTATCCCCTCTGTTTTTCAAGTCTGTAGCAGAGTATAAAGAGTTGTTAAACAGTAACTGCTGATTTTATGTACAGAAATACAGGGATTGGGTGGGAATGAAACAAGATTGAATGAAACTGTGGAGTTAATAGCTCCATCTCTGTTAGCTTGTTGCTGAATGTTGAATTGCTCCTGAAATTGTAGACCTTTGGGAATTACAGCACATGCCTCTCGTCTTGGGGCTTTGCCAGTGATCTATGATGCCTGGCAGTTGGGGAAAACTACAGGAACCACAGTCTGAGCTTCCAATTAAGTCTCCTGCAGCGTTAAGGACCCATTTAAGTTACGTTTTGAGTGAAATGGAGCATAGGTTGCTGAGACCAGGAGAAATTGGCCTCATTTGAAACTTCAGAGGCTCTTGACAAGATGGCTGAGTATCTCCACTTCTTGTGGCTCTGCATAGAATTAGCATCTTCCTTTTATGACAGAGAAGCTTTGTAGAGTTGTGGAATTGGAAGGGGCCCTCAGTTCAGGCAAGAGGGCCCACCTCTGCTCTGGAGGCCCAGCTCTGCTGTGGCTGCTCAGCCTTTCTCAAGAGGTGTTGACCAGCCAGGAACAGCTGCTCTGAAGGCTTCTGCATGTTATTTGAGCAGTTTCACTTTTGGAAAATTTGGGTTGACCATAGCTTTTCATTGTGTCTCATGTTCTTAAACATACTGGAGTGGGAATAGTCAGTGCCAAATAGAGTGGGATGGAGCAAACGTTATTTGCCTTGCTAGTTGGTGTGGAAGGGGGTCTGCAAGGCCGCCCAAATCCAGCTCACCAGAGTCTGCCTGGGACTGCAGAAAGAGTTTGATGGGCCACCACCCATGGCAGTGAGCTGCACTACTCTTTCTGGTTTCAAAGTTTGATCATTCTCATATCAAGTGAAAGGAGTTGACATTTGGCAGACTGGTCGAATAATATAATTTGATTATCATCAAAATCCAGGAGCAAAAAGGCTAGCACGATTTAGACTTGAAAAGGTGTGCCATTTGTGGTTAATAGTGTAAATAACTGCTGCTCTTAGATGACTGCAAATGGCCACATTCCTCCACATTTCAGAGGGAGTGGATCCAGCGTCCCTGGCGTTTTTGTAAATGGGAAAAGGGTTGGAAGAAGCCGTCCACCTGGTGGTGGTTTCTGTGGCCAGGGTGACTGCAGTCTTTTCAGCTCTAGCTGCTGCTTGTATTTGGTGAGGTCTTGTTCCATTGTCCTGCCTAAGAGGAGCCATTAGAGTCCTATTAGGTCGCCTTCCATTCATGTCTTCCTACTAAACCCTGTGGGTTCGTCCCAAGAGTGTCACACACTTTATTGTGGCCTAGAAATCAGCTTTTTAAAAGAGATACTGGTAGGTAGACCTCTATGTCCCACTCCAAGTGGTTTCTGGAGAAAACACTTGGGATTGCATGTCACATGAAGCCATGGCGTAGGAGAAAACAGTTGAGCACTTCCATCACAATTTACACCTGGGTGTTTAGGAGGCTTTAGGAGGTCAGGCAGAGATGAAGGAAACCAACAAACCAGAGCACAGAAATGGTTATTGCCAAGCAGCATTTTTGCCTCGTGCAAATGCAGTCTGAGTTCATGCAGCCCTACACAAGGCCTTTGCCCAAATCTTGTTAATTCCTCTCTCCAGAACGTGGGAGGTACGGCCGTTCCCAGCAGTGGGAGGGCCTTCCCTGTGGCTGAAAGTGGAGACCTTTGTTCAGTCCCGATACCGCACGCTGTGTCCTTTCCGTGCCCCGCTTGCTTACCATTTGCTCAGTTGCTGGGCTTCCTCCAGCCGTCTCCTGCTCCCTGAACAGACGGTGGGAGGCAGCTCGGAGGATCCACCAGCTGCTGTTATCTCTAGCTGATGACACAGAGCGTAACGTTTTGCTGGCCTCCCCCACCTTCATCTGTTCCACTGCTTTATCCCACCAGATTTAATTACTGTAATTGAGTCATAATGAACAATTGTTTGCTGCCAGTGTGCATGATGGCAGGAGAAATTTCTCTTAAGTTGCACTCCTGGCTGGAAGTTGCTGATGCTTCCGAATACAGTGGGCCATGGGCAAAGGCTTGGTCTTGCGGCGCAGAAGCCTCCCGACTCTTCAGGGTGGACATAGTAGGAAGGAGCATGTGGCGTTCCTTTCTGTCCCCATCTAGATTTGCCTGGCAGATTTGTTTTTCAGTGCAGTCATGTGAGGAGATTCACTGCAGTGCTAGGTTAGGATTAGATATTATGATCTGTCATATTACTGCAGTCAGTTCCATGTGTTTCGATTATTTATTTCCAACTTCAGTTCTTGAAGCAGCATAATAGTTACATGTATGAAAAAAGTAGTTACATGTATGAAAATAGCCAGTTTGGTCTAGTGGTTAAGGCAATGGGCTAGAAACCAGGAGACTGTGAGTTCTAGTCCCACCTTAGGCATGAAAGCCGGCTGGGTGACCTTGGGTCAGTCCCTGTCTCTCAGCCCTAGGAAGGAGCCAATGGCAAGCCAGGAGACTGAGAGTTCTCGTCCCACCTTAGGCACAAAAACCGGCTGGGTGACCTTAGGCCAGTCCTTGTCTCTCAGCCCTAGGAAGGAGCCAATGGCAAACCACCACCCTGTCTCAGTGCCTGGAGGCTGTGGGGGCCTGGATGGGGAACAACAGGCTTCAGTTGAACCCTGGCAAGACCGAGTGGCTGTGGATTGATGGCTTAGCATTATCCGGGAAGCTGTCATCTTTGGTTCTCGATGGGGTAGCACTGCCCCATTCGGAACCGGTGCGGAACTTGGGGGTCCTTCTAGACTCATGACTCCTGCTCAAAGAGCAGGTGGCAGTCATGGCTAGGAGGGCCTTTGCACAGCTTCGGCTTGTGCACCAGTTACGCCCATTCCTGGATCGCAATGCCCTCCGAACGGTCACTCATGCTCTCGTCATCTCCCACATATACTATTGCAATGCGCTCTACATGGGGCTACCCTTGAAGACTATCCGGAAGCTACAGCTTGTGCAGAATGCAGCCGCGTGAGCAATTTTGGGTGCACCAAGATCAGCACATATAACACCTTTGCTCCGCGAGCTGCATTGGGTGCCGGTTTGCTTCCGGGTACAATTCAAGGTGTTGGTTATCACCTTTAAAGCCCTACATGGCATGGGACCAGGATACCTGAGGGACCGTCTTATCCCCATATTATTGACGCGCCCCACCCAATCATTCAGAGAGGGCCTGCTACGAACCCCATCAATAAGGGAATGTCATCTGGTGGGGTCCAGGAGGCGGGCCTTCTCTGTGGTGGCACCCGCCCTTTGGAACATCTTGCCCCCAGAGTTGAGGCAGATCCCCTCCCTCCCGACCTTTAGAAAAGAACTGAAAACCTGGTTCTGCTATTGTTGTTTATAAAAATTTGTGATCAGAGTTATAGAAATATTAAGAGACAAGCGAAATTGAAAGCTTGCAGTAAAAACATTGCTTTTATTTTAAAACGAAGAAACAAATTCGAACTCAGCCAGTAGACCACATGGCTGATTAACATAAGCTACTCACATTGTAGAAGAAGACAAAAGCAGAGAGATAGCAGCAAGGTAACCAAGATTTACAATTTAAAAGCTTTTTACCATTAAACCTGGTACCTGAGTGGACAGGGCTTGGCATGTGACCACTCACCTAGGCAACCACATTCCCAATTTGGGAATAACTAAAAAGTAACTCTGTGATTGGGTAAGCACCCCAGACTTTGTGACTCCAAACAATTAACATTCCTGAAAGGGGGAGAGTTAACACCTGTTCACCTAGAGCCCAGAAAAAAAAACAAGGCTTGACTTTAAAACTCAGCTTCATATTCTTTAAGACATAAAAATATATGTAACATCTGCCGCCTAGCATGGGAAGGGGGAAGTAATAGTTCCTCATTGGGGTGGTTAATTTCATAATGTCCTATCTTTGTATTAAGTTAATTTGCCAAAATGGATTTTATAATTATTTAATTGTATTAATCAAACTGTAATTTAAAATTTTATATTTTATATCTTGTTTTAAATGCGATTTTATTGTAAACCTCCCAGAGTTCCCAGTTGGGGGAGATGGGCGGTCATATAAATTGAATAAAATAAAATAATAAATAAATAAATAAATAAAACCAGGAGACAGAGAGTTCTAGTCCCACCTTAGGCAGGAAAGCCGGCTGGGTGTCAGTACCCTGGCATAACCCCAGGGTCCCACCATATCCCGGGCGCATCCAACGTTGAAAGGGAAAGAAGAAATTGATAAAGGAAACAATAGATCCGGGAAGACAACCATCAACCACGCCTCTCAGCTGAGGGGCGCTTAAGCGCTCAAGAGAACTGACCCAAACCTGACCCGAAGCGGACCGAAGGGAAGTCCTCAGCAGGGAGGGGGCGGGCACCCAGGCGGGAGGGTTTAAAAAGCCAAGCCGGGTGTCCAGGAGCCATCCTTGCCTTTTTCGAATGCTCACTCATGTACACGCAATAAATCGTTTACTTCTCAATACTCGAGCTGAAGTCTTATTTGAGAGAAACGTTTGCGACTCGCACGAGGAGCACCTTACATAAAGGCAAGGATCAGTACCAGTCGATTTTCCCAGGAGCAAACCCGAAAACCTTCGGGAAGCCCCACGGTTGAGATCGGCTCCCACCTACAGCTGGTGGCAGACGACCCAGCGGAGATCCTTCGGCGGCGAAGCTGACAGCAGCCGGGAAGCCTACAGTGGAGACCAGCGGTCACCAACATCTCGCGGCGGCTGATCAGCGGAGATTCTGCGGCAGCAAGGCTGAGAATGGCGGGAAGCCCCACGGCGGAGACCGGCTCCAGACCGTCAACTCGCGGCAGCAGATGACCCAGCAGAGACCCTTCGGCGACGAAGCTGATAGCTGCCGGGAAGCCCACAGCGGAGACCGTCGTTCACCAGCAGCGCACGGTGGTTGACCAGCGGGGAGCCTTCGGCAGTGAAACTGACAACAACCGAGAAGGCTACAGCGGAGACCGGCGCTCACCAGCAGCTCACGGCAGGCAACGCAGGGCGCATTACCGACGAGGCATGGAACAAGGCGGAATGCTCCAAGTCTGACCATGCTCCAGACAAACACGGCAGAAGCAGCAGCAATGCCGGGGCCGGGAGAACAACTAGAAATCGCCGGACGGCAGAAACAGAGGAAAGGCAAGGAGAGGGAGGTAACCGAGCCCCCTCGCACCCCCACCACGCACACAAGCCACCTGATGGCAGAGTGGTCGATCGGGGTGGGCAGAGGCATGGCCGCAGCCCAAGGGAAGCAAGCGGCAAAATCACGAATCTCCCAATCACAGAGAATCGTGGCGCTGGAGGCAAGGGCAGCTAAGATGGAAATGGGGCTAGAAGGCATGGATGCCAAACTGACGGCAATTCAAGCTGCCTTAGAGAAACTGTTGAAAAAACCCCAACGTCAAGAAAGAAACAGAAGCATGCTAAATGAAGACAGCCAACCCGCGGGAACCTCCGACTCGGAAAGCGCTAGAGAAAGCGACGAAGAAGAGGAGGATTACGGGGAGGAAATGGACGAGCCGGCAGTGCAGCCAACCTACGTGAGTAACCCCCACTCCCTATCAAATGCACAAACCTGCCATCGTTACAAAATTGAAAACTAAATTTGATGGGGACCCTGAAAAGTTAGCATGCTTCCTGAACCACGTAAGAGGTTTCATGGAGGAATCAGAAAGGCTATTTCTTAATGAAGAAGCCAAGGTCCGATACGTGTCGAATTTCCTGATCGGGGAAGCAGCGAAATGGCTAACGGTGCTGCAAGATACCGGGGCGAAAGAACTGCATAACTTTAGCTTGTTTATGAGAGCCCTGCGCAAAAGATTCGAAGACACCCTGTCCATGATGTCAGCGAAGGCAGAGATACAAAGGCTGAGACAGGGACACCGTACAGTGGCAGAATACACCCTAGAGTTAAAAAAATTAGTCAGCCGCCTCCCGAATTGGCCTGAATCGTTTAAAGTCAAGTACTTCCAAATGGGACTGAGACCAGAACTACTAGACATGGCGGCGGGGAGAGGGGACCCAGAGACACTTGACGAGTGGGTCCAATTGGCAGGAAAGGTAGAGAGCACAAAAATGCGAATCCAATCCTACCGGCAACTTCAATACACGGGAAGAACGGCACAGACTAGCCAATATCACCACAGAAAAGAACACAAAAGAAAACCATGGGCCAAAGAAAACCACGAAAAAGAACGACGGGCCAGAAACAAACTATGCTTCAAGTGCAGGAGAGAGGGCCATAGAATCAACGAGTGCACCCAACCACCGGAAAAGAACAGACCCGGAGAGAAGCAGCAGAAAGCCCCCCCCCCACAAGCAATCAACAGCAAAGGCAGCTATGGAACGGCGAAAGTACGCTGAACCAGAGTCAACAATGGAAGACTCCACAGATGAGGAATTCATGCTGGCGGGAAACGGAAACGGCCTGCCCTAAAGTGCGCCGCGGGACAGGCCTTCAGCAAGGGGCGCAGCGACACAATGACAACCGAAGACTGCCCCACGATGCAGGTCAAGGTAAAATTGGAACCCTTGGACGGGGGGAGCAGGTTGTCGGGGCAGCAATGCTGGACTCGGGGTGCACCAGATGCTTGATGCACCCATCAATAGCAATTGACATGGGGCTAAAACTGTTCAAATTGAAATCGCCCATCACATTCTGCCAGCTAGATGGGACTGAAATGACAGGGGGGCTGGTGGGGCACTTCACGGAAGCAGTGAAGATGTCAATAGGCACATACACAGAAACGTTACGGTTCATAGTGGCCCCCATCTCCACGCAACCCATCGTACTAGGACTCAAGTGGCTGAGGGAAAGAAACCCCCAAATCGATTGGGTGTCAGGGGAAATAGAATTCATAGACGGGAAGTACTGCGATGAAATAAAGTGCACAACAGGGAATGAGATGGAGCCAGGGGTGGCAGGGACTGTGAGGGGGGAGGAATCACGGGAAGGAGCAAAGGCAACATTCCCCAAAAATTACAAACCTGTCAAAGAAGTATTCAATGAGCAGGAGTGCGATCAGCTACTGCCCCACAGGAAAACGGATTGCGCCATCGAGCTGATCCCCGGTGCCACATTTCCCAAGCCGAAGATGTACGCCATGACCCAGAGGGAACTCCAAGAGCTGCGAAAATTTATAGATAAAAATCTGGCATGGGGCTTCATCGAACCAGCAAACTCCCCCCTGGCTGCCCCCGTACTATTTAGTAGGAAAAAGGACGGCTCACTGTGGCTCTGCACTGACTACAGGGGGTTGAACGCCATTTCCGTCACAAATCAATACCCCCTACCCCTACTAAAAGACATGCTGGCACAGCTGGCCAAAGGGAAAATTTTTACTAAATTGGATCTAAGGGTCCGAATAAGGGACCCTTACTACATACTACAGGATCCGAATAAGGGAGGGGGACGAATGGAAGACCGCGTTCAACTGCCCGCTCGGCTCGTTTCAATACCAAGTCCTCCCATTTGGGATTGCAGGGGGACCAGGAATTTTTATGAAACTAATCAATGAAGTCCTATACGAGTTTTTTGTACCAGGGCGTCATCGTATATCTAGACATACTAATTTTTTCTGAGGACATGGCAGAACACATAAAGCTAGTGAAAGCAGTCCTTGAGAAACTGCTGGAAGCGAAACTATATGTCAAACTAGACAAATGCAAATTCCACAAAGAGAAATTGGACTTCCCAGGGTTCAGAATTTTGAACAAAGGTATCGAAATGGACCTCGCCAAGGTATAGGCAGTAGTGGGGTGGGAACCCCCACGAACCAGACGCCAACTACAGGCGTTCATAGGGTTCGCCAACTTCTATAGAGATTTCATAAAAAACTTTGCACAAATAGCGCTACCACTAACAGACTTGTTGAAGACAAAAACAAGCGGTAGCAAAACACAAATAAAACAACCAAGCTCCAAAATAAAGTGGACCCCGGAGTGCCAGGAAGCCTTCAATAAACTCAAAGCGCTATTCACAGCGGAACCCATACTGAAGCACCCCAAAGTGGATAAACGATTTATCATCCACACGGATGCGTCAAATAACGCAGTTGGCTCAATACTATTGCAGGCAGACGAGAACAACAAACTAAGACCCTGTGCGTACATATCAAAAAAGTTCACCAACACGGAGAAACGCTGGCATGTATGGGAAAAAGAAGCGTTTGCCGTCCGTCATGCCCTGGCAACTTGGAGGCACCTGCTGGAAGGGTCGTCGGTCCCGTTCGAAGTATGGACAGACCACAAGAACCTGGAAGCGTTGAAATCGCCCAGGAGACTGAACCCAAAACAGCTCCGATGGGCTGAATTTTTCAGCCGCTTTAACTTCACTCTAAAGTACTTCCTGGGGGGGGGGGGGGAGAACTACCTGGCAGATGCATTATCATGGCTACAACAACATGACGGGAAAGCAGAGGAAATCACGGAAACCCTATTCCCCAACAAAACCACAAACACCCCTGACGACCAAGAACTGCAAAACAAACAGGAAGGAAACATGGCGGTGGCAAAGGATCTTAAAAAGGAGACCAGGACACAGAACCCCCTAGAAAAGGACATACAGACAGCGACGACAGGCGACACGTGGTGGGGCGAAAACAAAGAACTACAAGAACATGATGGAGGATGGTGGAACAACGACAAACTGTATGTACCCGCTAGCCTGCGAAAGCACATACTAGAGAAAAGCCATGATCATAAAGCGACGGGGCACCTTGGCTTCGTGAAAACCATGCACCTCACCAGGTGCAAGTTTTGGTGGCCCACGCTGCGCAGAGACGTGAAGGACTACGTGAGAACCTGTCCGGTGTGCGCAACGGCAAAAAGGACTACAGGGAAACCTAAGGGACTCCTACAATCGGTAGCAGACCCCTCACAGCCATGGAGGCAAATAGCCATAGACTTCGTGGTCGACCTACCCACAAGCAAAAAGAAAATGGCAGTTTGGGTAATCATGGACCTGTTCTCGAAGCAAGCCCATTTCATTGCTTGCAATGGAATCCCAGCGGCACCCAAACTCGCCAAACTTTTCACACAAAACATATACAGATTACACGGCGCGCCTGAAAGAATCATCAGCGACCGAGGGAGCATATTCACGTCCAAGTTCTGGAAAGCATTCTTGAAACTGATTGGATCTGAACAAGGACTAAGCAGCGCATTCCACCCGTGCACGGACGGAGCGTCGGAACGACTGGTGTCCATATTAGAATACTTGAGATGTTACATCAGCTACCAGCAAAACGACTAGGCTGAACTGCTACCATTCGCAGAAGTGGCATATAACAACTCAGTACACCACAGCACGGGGTTCACGCCGTTTAAAATAGCCACAGGACAAGACTTCTCAGCAATCCTGGAAGTAGACATGATCCAGAGAAAGGATGCGCATGCACCCCTACGGGCAGATGAGTGGATAAACAAACTAACTACTAATTGACCAATCATGCTACAAACCCTACAGGAATCAAAAGCCACCTACAAGAAATATGCAGACAAAAAACGGGCAGTGGAATGGGAATTAAAAGAAGGGGACAAACTATACTTATCTACCAAGAACCTGCGGTCCACTCAGCCGTCTCGCAAACTTGCCCCAAGATTCATCGGGCCATTCACCATAGTAAAAGTAATCAACCCAGTGACAGCACGACTACAACTGCCCAAGGCACTGAGAAAAATCCACCTGGTGTTCCATGTGAGCCTTCTGAAACAGTACCACCCGTCAGATCAATGGCACCCAGAAACCCCAGAACCGGCACCAACAATAGTAAACGGAGAACCGCACTTCGAAATCAAGGAAGTCTGCGACTCACGACAACACAGAGGGCGGCTACAATATCTAGACAAGTGGCAGCACCTACCAGTGGGCTTCAGGGAATGGGTAGCAGCCAAGCACATGCAAGCACCGGCCCTAATCAAAGACTTCCACCGCAAATTTCCTGAAAAACCCCGTTGAATCCCATACTAACAGTGTGTTGTTTCATTACAGATACCAGGGTCACCGACAAGCAGGAAACTCACAGGCGCAGGATGACTCACTCTCTCAGCCCAACTCACCTCGCTGTGGGGAAAATAGGAGGAGGAAGGAGTATTAGGTATGTTTGCCACCTTGACTTATTTATAAAAATAATAAGGGTGGGATAGAAAAAATAAATAAAATGTATGAAAAAAGTAAATATATCTAAGGTATTACTCAACTTTTCCCTTGAGGAAGGCTCCTTAAGTGTAGAGAATTGGTCTGTTAAATTATCCAGAGTCTCTCCAGCCTATACTGTGGTCAAGGCAAATTACATGGCTTGGTTCAATTTTATTTTGAAAATGTCAATGCCATCATTCCCCATTACTGTAGTCTGTTATCGGCAGCCACAAAAGCAATATAAGTCAATAAAAAGCCACCATCCAAAAGCAGAAGCATCCAAGCAAATGCAGCTGAAAAGCAGCCCCAAATGACAGCCCTCCAGAGGGTGTTTGCTGAAGCATTGCCAGGGCCTTCTTTCTCTACCCAGATAACGCCTAGAACAGGGCTTTCCAAAGTTTTCCCGCGGCGACACACCAACCGCCGTTGGTGTGTCGCCGCGGGAAAACCCGGAAGTGCCACCGTTGCGGCAGCGCGCAAAAACCCGGAAGCGCTGCTGCCGCTTTAGGGTTTTTGCATGCCGCCGTTGGTGTGTCGCCGCGGGAAAACCTGGAAGCGCTGATGATGATCAGCACTTCCTGGTTGTGTGGCAACGCACCAGACTGTGTGGCGACACACTTTTGTGTCGCGACACACAGTTTGGAAAGCTCTGGCCTAGAAGATGCTCTCCTGACTCTCCTTTCCTTGGGTGCAGATAGGTGATCCTTCTTTGGTCTGGCATGGACAGCATTTCTTAACGTGTAATTTTAAAATCTTGGAATTTCCAAAACCAGCAATGATTTTCCTGCCAATTGGTCTCAGTAGCCAAGATGCTGCATATTGGTTGCTTGCAACTTCTAAGCAACCTTCAAAGCCAGCAGAGCAAGTCACACCTGTAGGCTCGTCAGAAACTATATTTTAGAAACCTAAATGAACAGAAAGCAAAGAGGCCTGGAGAAACTGATTTTCCCACTGATTCAAATTTGAGATGTTAAGTAATTACACAAACAGCTTAAGGTTTACAGTGTTTTTGAAAAAATATATTAAATATATACCCTGCTTTTCTGCTTGTATAAATACTCCAAGTAGTTTACAGTAGGAAAGGAAAATAAAAGTTATAAAACATGGCAGCACAATCAATAAAATTAAAACCAAAATTAAAACCAATGCAATTAACAGTTAAAAGCTTGGTGGAAGAGATGGGGTTTTGCAATCTTTGTCCTGAATATTAGGAGAGTGGGGCCAAACACACTTCTTTGAGGAATGATTCCACAGCCTGGGGGCCACACAGGAGAAGGCCCTCTTCCACGTGCCAGACAGAAGGGCTTCTGGCAATGGGAGCATCTTTAGAAGGGCCGCTTCCGCTGGTTCAAGTAACTGGGCAGGTTCCTGGGAGAGAGGCAGCCCTGCAGATAATCAGGCCCTAAACCATACAGGGCTTTAAAAGTCAAGAGCAGCAACTTAAATCATGCCCGGTCAGCAGTCAGTAACTACTGCCAATCTTTCAGTGTAGGGGCTGCATGATCCCTGTTCCTTGCACCAATCTGGTCACCACCTTTTGCACCAAATGCAAATTCTGGACACTTTTCAAGGGAAGCCCTATTGCAGACGTTAAACAGCACAGGGGGCACGACAGAGTCCTGTGGGACAGCACAGATCAATGATCAAGGTGATGAACAGTAGTCCCCCAGCACCACCACCTGGGTATGTCCTGACAGGAATGACTGCAATCACTGCAAAAGTACCTCCAAGGTTCAACCCCACCAGACAACCTAGAAGGACCCCATGGTTGATGATACCACAAGCACTGAAGAGGTCCAGGAGAACTAGTAGGGTTGCACTCCCGTCATCTACTTTCCAATGCAGGTCATCCACCAAGGTGAACAAAGCAGCCTCACAATCATATCCCAGCTGAAACCCTGACTGAAATGGATCCAGACAAACCCTAACCCTAAAATGGATCCAGGTAAGACCCTAACCCTAATCCAAGCCTCCCCAAATTAGGAGGCGTCCATTTTTTTGATTACCTCATTTGAAACATCTATAATTGCAGAGATCTTCTGGATCCAGGGAAAGTTTTTCCAGTAGAGGTCTTAGAACCGTTTCCTTTAAGCAGTCCACTTCACCTTCAAGGAGGCATTGTTTACCTTCCTGAATCAGGGAGCCAGTCCTGATCTGGCCAATTTAATAAGCCAGAAGGGTCAGGAGTCGAGCACGTAGGTGATGGTTCTCACCTCTCCACTTACCCTGTGCACCAACTTGAGATCCACAAGTCAAGGAGAGTCCCTATGAACAGGCAAGCAGTTACTGAACTTACCTCATACATCTCCTCAACACTGGAGCCTAAGGTGATATGAATCCAATCAATCCTATCGGTGAAGACCAATGAAAATTGCTGTGACTGTTCCAGCTCTTTTCAACATCTTGATGGAGAAGATAATGTACAATATGAAAAAGCATCAGCAGCCACTCTTCGCAGATGCAACGGAAGGAGAGAAATATTCCCTCTTTGCCACATCCACTGCTGTAGAAATAGAATTTCCAATGGACCTTTAAAAGGGCTTTACTCAGTATTCTGCTCTAAATTTCTTTACTTGTGCTCCAGCACTTTACTTATTTTCACTCAGCATTCATTACTCTCAGAATTCTGGCAAACCAAGGTGCCAATTTAGCTCTACCAGAGGGAAGAGGTACATAGGAATGAGAGTGTCAACCACCACAACTATCTCCAGGTTTCACAGATCAACCAGGACTTCAACAATACCACCAACATATGAGGTGGAAAATCAGGTGCCTGGATCAGAGCCTTAGAACAGCCGTCAGTCTAAAGCTAATTGGTTTTGGAATGCTCACATGAGAAAAACTATGTCAATTATTCCAGTTCTCAACACTAGTGTTTTTCCTACATTCCATATTACCCTCTAGTAATATAGATTAAACTTTGCTTCAAACAACCCAAGAATATAGGACTTGATAATCAAGTATTTCTGAGTGGCATCTCTTGTATTAAATGCAATGTTGTCTGACAATATGGATGAGCCATGATAGATTCTTGGAAGACTGATATGGGGTTGTTGTGGATAGAGATGGCCAAGGTACAAGGTACAAAGAGATGCTTGGTCATTGCTTGAAAGCCCAAGCAAAGTCCCAAAGGGCTTGTACTGGCTGTGGTAGCCAGGCCATCTAGAGATCTGAAAAAGGCAGGGTATAAAACACTAGAGCGGGAAGGAGACATTTAGATCCCTGAGTCCAGCCCCCAGTTCCCAGCAGATGGCTGTCCAACTTTTGCTTGAGCACGTCCAGTGAAGGGGCTGACCTCGGTGCGTCATTGGTCCCAAAGAACTTGGTGAAAGAGAGAAAGGCAGGAGGCGGCAGAAGCAGCTGGAGAAGGTTCGGGAGGAAGGGCTAGAAAGGGAGGGGGGCTGACTGGAGAGCCAGGCAAGAAACCAAGGTTTTGCCATCTAAATTCTCATGGCATGAGCTGGGAGATGGGTCGAATTGCCTGCCTCCTCCTGCTCCCACCTAAGGAGAGCAGTCGTTCTCCCTCCCTCCCCCTGGCAGAAACAATTTCCAGAGTACTGATTTCCAGTATTCTGTTTTTTCACCATGTTGCTTTTCTGTTTTTAAGGGCTTGAAAATTGTACTCCAATGTGTTTATAGAAAGCTTTTAGACAAGATAATGAGTTCTAAGCAGTCCCCCTGCTTTAAAAGCACTTTCTGGAAAAAGGGTAGGGAAATTCCTCAGAGCAGGCCAAAAAGTTAATTAATGACTAATTTCCAAAGAAGCAATTTAAGAGCTGAAAATATCTTCTAGCACTTCTTAAGAGAAAAACAGAAATCAGAATCTGACCCATAGTGGTGTTTGGCTCCTTAGTCCTGAACTGCTGGATTCTTTCTTATTGCCCAAGGCTGGCAACTTCATCCCGAGGTAGAGGAAATGTTTTGGGGGGTATTCAAGTGGTCAAGAGAAGTTATTCTTGCTGCTGTGTTCAGCCCCGAGAATGAAGACAGTAGGAAATGAAATGTGGGCTTGATTTAGCATTGTTGTTTAGCCATTCAGTCCTTCTGACACTTTGGGACCCATTGGATATTATTGGGCCACCAGTAACAGCTTCCTTGCGTTCTTGCATCATCGGGATAGTTCCTCACCATTTTGTCTTCTGTTGGCCTTTTTTATTGCTGTCAATTTTTCTAAGCACCAGCATCTTCTCCAATGGCTCTTGCTTTCACATTATGTGTTCAGAATATTTGAGCTTCAGCTTTTTTATTAGTGCTTCCAGTGAACAGTCAGGTTTTACTTCGTGTAGTGTTGAATTTGTTCTTGCTGTCCAATGTCTTCTCAAGCATTTCTCCAGAACCAAAGGCTAGGGTGACCATACGTCCCGTTTTGAACGGGACAGTCCCGTTATTTTAGCATTTTTCAACCGTCCCGTCGTTTTGATCAAAATCTCCATTTTGTCCCTTTTTTAAACCCGGCGGGAAGGAGGACAGGAAGACAGGAAGGAGGACTGGAGCCGGACTTGCCATTGGAGGCAGCCCAGAAGAGGCCCTATCAGCGCGGCAACTGGAAGCCCAGTTGCCATGTGCGATCCCAGCAGCAGAAGCAGCACCACAGTCCAGGTTCCTGCCTCCTTACCTGATCCTGAGATTGTCTGCCCAGCAGTGATGAGGCCAGGGAAAGCAGGCACGGGAAGGTTGTGGAAAGAGGGTGCGTGCGTGTGTGTGTGTGTGTGTGTGTGTGTGTGCGTCCACGCGCGCAGATTACTTGCTCAGCGTAATCGCACACACACACACGCACGCACCCCACACCCTCTTTCTCCAGCCTCCCTGCAACAGGTGCGGGTGCATTTGGTCATGCAGAGGCTGGAGAAAGAGGGTGTGGGGTGCGTGTGTGTGTATGTATGCACATCTGATCGGGCTTGGCCGAGGGAGGAGAGTTGTCAGGCCGCCGAGCAGGAGAAGCCAGCTGCGCTTGGCTGCTTCAGCCACACCACTCCGCCCCTTGCTGCCCGCTGAAGCTCCCCAGGGTGGCCGCTCCTGCTTCTCCTGCTCGGCGGCCCGACAACTCTCCTCCCTCGGCCAAGCCCGATCAGATGTGCATACATACACACACACACACTCACAGGACAGACTGCCATGGCAGGAGCTGGCCTTGCTGGGGGGCTTCAGCGGGTGGCGAGGGGCAGAGTGGTGTGGCTGAAGCCTCCCAGCGCAGCCGGCTCCTGCCGAGGGCAGTCCTGTGAGTGTGTGAGTGTGTGTATGTGCATCTTTTTTTTAAATATAAAATTTTAATTTTATTTACATTCAACATAAACAAAACATATAACACATAACAATAACTACATTTATGTATACATATTTACATTTGATTTATAATATTCATTATCTAATATATTTCATATAACATATCTTTATTCTAAATTATTTTCCTTCTGTTTCCCTCTTCCCTTCTTCCTCTAACCCTTTCTAACTACTTTATTTATACTGTATATATCTATTTCTAACCTTATCACTATTTTCTTTTTCTTCTCTTATGTTATATTACTGATTTATTAAGTATTTATTTCAAATTCAATTTTTGACTTATGCATCTTTACCATACAATACATACATACATTTCATTAAAATACCTCGTTTTCTTAACAAAAAATTGTGTAAATACTTGATTTACATTTTTCTTCTTTCTTCTATATATATTCAAAAAGAATATAATATTAAGTAGAGATTAATAAACTATAAAAATAAAAATACAAACATAGGGGGGGCGGGGGGGGAAAAGAGATATAAGAAGAAAAATGTGTGTATGTGCATCTGATCAGGCTTGGCCGAGGGAGGAGAGTTGTCGGGCCGCCGAGCAGGAGAAGCAGGAGCTGGCCACCCTGGGGAGCTTCAGAGGGCAGCAAGGGGCGGAGTGGTGTGGCTGAAGCAGCCGAGCGCAGCCGGCTCCTCCTGCTTCTCCTGCTCTGCGGCGGTGGCAGCAGCAGCGACTCTCCTCACTCCCTCAGCCAAGCCCGAGGGGGATGGGGCAGTGGTGGGCCTCCATCCCCTCCATCCCCGCCCCTTGTTCCCCAGCCGATGACGGTGCTGTGTGCACAGTATGTGTACTCCGGCCTCCCCCAAACACACCAGCTCTGCTGCACCATTTACTGCTAGAAGAAAAAAAAACCTTTAAAAATCGGGGAAAGAAAATTAAAATCCGAGCCAATCACGCTGATGGGGGCAGGGTTTGCAGGCGGGAGCTAATCGTGTGGGGCGGGGGCGGGGTTTGCAGGTGGGAGCCAATTGCGTGGACTGGAGGGCGGGGTTTGGAGGCCAGCATGGTGGCATAAGACCCTGTCCCGTTTTGCCATCCCAAAAGTCCCATTTTTGTCTGAAGAAAATATGGTCAGCCTACCAAAGGCACCAACTTTTCTTCAATAAGGCTTCTGATGGTCCAGCTTTCATGGCCATTCATTACAACTTGGAAAACTATGACTTTGCAATTGTTATCAATGTGATGCCTCTGCACTTTAACATTTTGTATAGACTTTCTCTCAAATAGCAGACATATTGGCTACAGTCACCATCCCTGTCAATTTTTGATATAAATTGATCTTTTCCAGTCCCTTGGCCACTGCTGTGCTTTCCATACCTGGTTACAAATGGTAAATAGCACTTTACCTGCATCACTTTCTAAGATTTTAAACGGTTATGCTGTTATTTTATCAATTCCTGCAGCTTTGTTTTTAAAAGTATTTTCTAGAGGCCATTTAATGTCACTTTCCAGAATGTCTAGCTCCAGGCATCAAACTTTCATATGTGTTTGAGATTTAATACATTTCTTCCATATATTCTTCCATATTTTCCATCTTTCCTTTCTCAGTTGATATTCTTTGCCTAATACTGTGCCCATCTTTATATAATTTCTGTAATTTTCTTAAATAAATCTTTTGCCTTGGTTGTTATCCTCTATATCTTTGCCTCTTCTTGATCTTCTCTGGAATTCAGTATTTTCATCTATCTCTGTTGTTTTTTGCTTTCCACCTTTCTTCAACTATTTCAATATATTCGTAAGCAACCATTTTGCCTTCTTTAAGTCTTTTGCATTTGGGGATATATTGTTTCCTTTATCTTTAATGATACCACAAATTTCATTTCAGGCTTCTGTACAGGGTAAGGTCTTCAAACAGATCATTAAGCAGCATGTTTGTGAGCACCTGCATAAGCAGGCTTTGCTTAACAGAACCCAGCATGGATATATCACAAACAATCCATGCCAGAGTAACCTCATCTCCTTCTTTGATAGAGTTACTAGCTTATTAGGTCAAGGGAATGCTGTTGAGGCAATGCACCTGTGAATTAGCAAAGCCTTTGTCAGAGTTTCTCATGAGTTTCTCCTTAATTAAATGGAAAAACACAGGCTCAATTAGAGTACTGTGACAAAGACTCACAATTGGCTGATTGACTGTACCCAAAGAGTGCTCATGAATGGCTCCATGTCAGCCTGGAGGGAAGTATTGTCTGGAGTGCCACAGGGATCAGTTCTGGTCCCTGTGCTGTTTGACATTTTTGTCAGTGACTTGGATGAAGATGTTGAGGGAACACTCATCACGTCTGCACATGACACCAAGTTGGGAAGACTGGCTAGTACTTAAATCAAATCTTCATTATGGTTATAGAGCAGCATAAGGAGGGTGGGGTACAATCATTAAAAAGCATAGAGGATAAAAATAAAAATCTAGAAAATATGAAAACAGAAGGTATATATAAAAAAGTGTAAAAAGAGTGTAAAAGAATCTAAAAGAGAGGGTAGGAGCATTAGATGGGTGTAGGGGAGCATAAAAGGTTAGTATGTGGAAGACTCTACAGAGCACTCTATGATGGCGAACTAGGTGCTCATTAAATCTAGTTCATAGCACAGGTCATCATCCGACAAATTTTGAGCACTTCTGCACAGAAGCTGGCAACGTTGTATGTTGGAGCAGGGTTGGTATCTGAAAGCCACAAGGTGGTGTAGAATTGTCCTGTGCGCCCTGGGTGTTTATGTAGTAATGGTGAGATGAGGCTAGTGCAAATGTCTTTGTAGTACAGGCACTGGAGAAGCACCTGCTCTGTTGTTTGTGTGTGTCCAGAGTCACAGGGCCTTGTCTCTTCGGGGAAGGAACCTTCCTGCATTGGCCTTCCAGGACAGCTGAGGGGAGGGCGTGACAACGGGCCAGAGTAAAGGCCCTCCGATGGTTGGGTACTTAGAGTTTAGTTAAGTATGCCACAGGGGAGGCAGAGTACCTGCTGGATAAAATTTGGGGTCCTGGCTAGATCCAGTTGGTGCTCTGGGTCTGCTATATGCTGTTTAATAAGTGCTTTGGCTGATCATATCCCGTGCTGAGGAGAAGACCTGGAGAGAAGCCCAAGGATGAGATTTTAGTTGCCACTGCCTGTTTCCATGTGCAGTGAAAATCATCACTCAGTTAACGGGGCAAGGCCAAGGGGGGGGGAGATAATGGCCTCTGGAGGGACTAGGACTTCTCCTGGGGCATGGCTAGTACTTGAGAGAGAGAAGATTTAAAAAGACTTCAGACTTGAGTAGTGGGCTTAAGGGAATAGGACAGAATTTAGCAGGGAGAAATGTAGAGTTCTGCATGTGTAGGAATAATAAAAGGCACAAATATAGTCAGTTATAAACTGCTAAAGCACATGCTATCTTGGGGTGCATTAGAACATAGAGACCAGATCACAGGCAACAGATGTGATATTACAATATTTGAAAAGACATCAAATATGGACAAAATTGTATACTGATACTCTGTACAGCAAAGATGTCAACATCCAAAATACCTTAGAAGATATTCCATATTTGCAAAAACCTCTAGTACTAGAAAATGAAGTTAAATCGGCATTCTGGTCATTATCGTCAGAAGGCTACAGGAATTGATGGAATATCTACAAAAAAATCTCATTATCCTCATGGGAAACCTATACACAAGGCTAGAAGCCACAGATGGAACATGGCGAAACAGACCTGTTTCAGGTTGCTAAAGGAGTTAGACAAGACTGCATACTCTTTCTTTGTTTATTCAGCCTATATGCTGAATAAATATATGTTGAGGAAGCTGGGCTGGATGATCATGGTTCTTAAACTGGAGGAAGAAATATATGTAACCTGAGCTATGCTGATGGCACTACTCTGTTAGCTGAAAATGTAAATGTTCTGTAAGCTCTAGTAATGATAGTCAAGGGACTCTGAAAAAAATAGGGCAAAGATTAAATGTAAAGAAAACCAAACCAATGACAAGAAGGTACAGCAATCAGCTTTAGAATCGACAACGAAGGTATTAAAGTGGTGGCTAGCTTCTGCCACTTAGGATCAACTATCAACAATAAAGGAATGAGCTGCCAAGGAATATGTAGCAGACTAACACTTGGTAAGATAGCAATGAAGTTCTTGGAAAAGATGTTCAGATACCGTGAGGTTCTGTACAGGTAGTCCTTGTTTAGTGACTGCCTTGTTTAGTGACTGTTCGCAGTTACAACAGTGATGAAAAAGTAACTTTATGACCTTCACAGATCTGTAAAGCAAAGGAAAGCTGAAGTAAGATCATAAGCACAACTGTGGTTTCACTTAAAGACCACTTCATTTAACAACCCAGTTGCCAGTCCCAGTTGTGGTTGCTAAACAAGGACTACCTGTACCTACAAAGATCAGAGTTGTGCAGACTATAGTTTTCCCTATGACAGTCTATGGAAATGAGAGCTGGTCTTTGAAGAAGCTGAATAGAAAAGATATTGATACTTTTGAACATTGGTATTG
The DNA here is from genome assembly GCA_023362775.1 of Charina bottae. Classification (NCBI taxonomy): domain Eukaryota; kingdom Metazoa; phylum Chordata; class Lepidosauria; order Squamata; family Charinaidae; genus Charina; species Charina bottae. The sequence goes on from JALMGJ010000010.1 coordinate 1,705,777, forward strand.
GAGAAGATTTCTGAGAATATCATGGACAGCCAAACAAATGAATCATAAACAAATCAACCCAGAGTTCTCACAAATGACCAGGCACCAACTACCATTATTTTGGACACATTATAAAAATACCTAGCTCTTTTGAGAGATCTATTGCTGGGAAAGGTGAAAGGAACAAGAAGAAGAGGACAAACAGCAGCAAGTGGGTGAACGCATAGTGGCAATGGATGCATCATTGGAACACCTGAAGAGCCAGGTTGAGGATACATCATCCCGGAGAACATTTATCTGTGTTGTTAAGAGTGGACACTGACCTAATGGCACATACAGTAATAACCAATCACTCTGCCCTGGTCAGACCCCACTAGGAGTACTGTATCTAAGAACTCAGAGTGACACTGGAATCCACAAGATCCTGCACCAGTACAAGGTAACAATCCATGAAGAGGGATTTAATGCTGGCTATTCTTAAACAAGGGGGTGTGGTGGCTCAGCGGGTAAGACGCCAGGCTTGTTGATCGGAAGATCGCAAGTTCGGAGGTTCGAATCCCTAGCCCTGCGTGCAGAGTGAGCTCCTGCACTAGCTCCAGCTCTTGCCAACCTAGCAATTCGAAAGCATGCAAACGCAAGTAGATTAATAGGTACCACTTCGGTGGGATGGTAACAGCATTCTGCGCACATCATGCCAGGCACATGACCGCGGAAGCGTCTTCAGCTAACAAACGGAGATGAGCACCGGCCCCTAGAGTCGGACATGACTGCACAAATGTGTGGGGGGAACCTTTACCTTTACCTTTTATTCTTAAACAAACAGGTATTTCCAATGGAAAAGTAAAGCCCAAAGGTGCTTGAATGTAAGTACATCACCCACTGCAGCTGAACCAACATGCCACATACACTCAACTTTTGACCACATTTTTGAAATTTAAATCCAACCTCCCAAATTCAATGTTTTAAATCTTTAGACTAGATCTTGTGATTTTGAGTGTTTGAATTCTTGTTAATAAATTTTAAAGCCAAACCGTCACCAATCAGCAGCTTGTCAAACCTGATTGGTTTCACCTGTTATTCTAAGCCAGCCTGGAACTCTGAAGAAATGTGAGAATGCAGGTCCCGCCATCCCTGGGCAGCTGGCTGCAGTGCTAGCTAGGAAATCTGGAAGTTGCGGTTGCAGCATACTGAATCAGGAAGGAGCCCTTAAAGATGACCAGTTAGGCTGTTGATCCAATCCTCTGCTCAAAGTAGGAATTCATATTAAAGCTTCCCTAACTTCTGGGAGGCAGTTTGGGCAGTTTTGAAAAGCCTTTGTAGTCTAAAAATGAGAAGATGACACATTATCTTGCTATCTAGTCCAGATTTAATGATAAGCTCAACAATTAAACTTATTCTATATAGGTATTAATACCTAACATAATGATCTTTGTTGTTAATTTTGTTCTTAATCATTGTCATGTTTAACCACCCCCATCCCTATCCTCAGAGGAGTCAACAAAAAGGGGGCGAGTATCCCTGCCCCCTTATTGTTCAACTTCTATATAAAAGACATCATCGTGTCTCTTTCTAAACCAGAATTCAACCCCCAACACTTGCCCGCCATCCTGTTTCAATCCTCTTGTATGCAAATGATGTGGCCATCTTATCTGTAAACCAGGTGGGCTTTCATAGCTGCCTTAGTGTCCTGTTGTTCTAGGGAATTCCTTGAAATCCCTCCAAAATTAAGGCTGTAATTTTCTCTTGGTTGCACTTTAAATCCCCTGTTAAATAGGAAATTAACAAAAGACCAGCTGGCCAGGTCAAGGACTTCAAGGACCTGGGCATCCACTCTTTAACCCTCCACCCACTGGAACAACCAACCGAGCGAGTGAGCTTTCTATTAGAGCTCAAGAATTTTCTAATGCAATCTTAAAATATGCTACTACTCATGGCAGTAATTACATTCCTGCAGCCATATAACTGTATAAAGCAAAGCTCCTTGGCTTGTTGTTTTATGGTGCACAATTCTGAGTCTATAAGGATGCCCCTACTTCAGAAGCTGTTCAGTCTAAGTTTCTGAAAGCCCTACTCCATTCCCACATTCAGCTTCAAATGCCCTTGTTGGCTAGAGCTTGGCTGCATTTCTCTGGGGGCCCTCCTGAGACTTTGCTGTCTCAGAGATTGACTGAAACTAACCCGTTGGGTTCTCAGTTTCACCTCACCCTGCTGGATAGGTTCTCTGTACCTTCCAGGGACCCCTGGGCCATTAATTAATACTCATTGTTGGGACACTTCTTTTTGCTTAGCTTTTTGTGCTACGGTGACATCATTAATCCCAGCACCTGGCACTTAGCAACAGAGGCTCCTCTTTAAGAGCTGGGCACGCCTTCAAAGCAGGAGTCTGTCTGTGCAGCACATGTTGCAGTTCCTAGCAGGCAACAACTGAAATTAAAAACAACAAAAATAAAATAAAAATAGCAGCTGAGAAGACTCAAACACTCAAACAAGCTGTGACACGGGCTCACCCAGTCAGGGCCCCAGGCTCGACGGCAAAGCCAGGGTTTTAGTGCAGGGTTGGGGCAAGTCTAATTTCTGGGGAACGATGTTCCAGAGGCAGGTGCCACAGCAGAAAAGGCTCTCCTCCTGGGTCCTGACAGACGACCCTTTCTTGCAGAGGGGACCCAGAGCCTGTCCTGCCAGATCAAAGAGGATGGGTAGACACCACTGGGGAGAGACAGTCCTGTAAGTAACCCGGCCCCAAGCCACGAAGGGCTTTAAAGGTAACCACCAGCACCTTGAATTGCACACGGAAGCAGACTGGGAGCCAATGCAGCTCGTGGAGCAGAGGTGTTACATGGGCATACCATGGGCACGCCGATGCATGCCCATCACTGCCCGCGCTGCCGTATTTTGCACCAGCTGAAGTCTCTGAATACTCTTTTTTTTAATAGTAATTTTATTGAACATTACAATTAAAAAGATAAGAACTAATACAAACTAAAAAGAAAAACAAAAAAAAAATAGAACGTGCAGAAAAGGGGGAAAAGGTAGAAAAGAAAGTCACTCTTTTGGTTTGTTAAGACATCAACCGGTTTCATTTGTAATCCAGTGTAGCATCTCCTTCCATATAATTCCCATAACCTGTCATTTTTAAATCCACTTTCAAATCAGACTCAGTCCTATCCAGTAAAACATGCTCCATATTGTCTTCCAAACACAGTCCATCTATTATGGCAGACACTCTTAAAATTAACTTCTGGATCCCTTGTTCACAAATATCCTTCAATACATCCAATGTTAAAGTATTTTGCTCCATTCTGTATTAGTAAATCAAATTTAAGTGTCCTTCCCCTTTAATTGTAATCTTTAGTTCCTTCTGGCTCCCTCTAGTGTCAATCCTTTAAAATCCCATCTTATCATATATATATATATATATATATATTAAGTATTCAAAACAACAGCATTTTCCCATGAGAAGGATTCTTATAATTAGTTTCAAAATCTTATTTCAAATCCATCTGGACCCTTAGTCTGTTTGTAACTTTCCAAAATCAACATTCTAATCACCCTTTTGCTGTTTATTCCAAAAAATTTGTAAATTTGTAAAAAATAAATAAATTTGTATTTAAAACTTCTTTCACTTAGGATTGAAGGAAACTCACTGGCATAGAAAACCTTGCCCTTATGAAGGTTCCTAATATCTGAAAAGCAGTTAACAAGCAATTTCCAAAAGTGATTAAGAAGAAATGTGTGAACCCAGTGTCCTTTGAAAAGGTGCTGATCACAGTTTGGGCAAAGATGATGATCCCTCATCTCCCGGAGCTCTAAAGCCACCGGAGAGCATTGTCTTATGGTCTCCTCATGAGGAGCACTTGTGGGCTATCCCAAGTCCTCTCCTTGTCCAGAGAGGAATCTCCAAAAGCCGGTCTACTTGCCGGCTCTTCAATCTGCTGCCGTCATCAGCTCCATCTTCAGTCTGCCATTTCTTCCTTGGAAGTCCCTCAAGTCTCTGAATATTCTTCAAGGGCAGCCCCATGCAGTAATGCATTCAGGAGGCGGAATGGTTTCTTTTTATCCCTTTCTGACAGAATATTTCCTTGAAAGGTGGCTTTTGAAAAATCCAGCACCACCTGGCTGCCTGCCTGGCCATCCCTGCAAAGCTGGGTGAAGAAGAGCCTGCTTCTTCTCCAGAAAACTTGGTGCTGCTGACCGAGGGCTGAAAGACAGCTGGCTGAATTGGAGCTCTTGGCCTGGCCCTTTACTGTCAGCCCTGAAATGTTTAGGACTCAGCCATTTAATGAGAACAAAAGAAATTAATTGGCGGTTTAGGTCTAATGAGACTGCTGGGCAAATTAACAGTCTGCTTAAGCAGAAACAAACAGTCTCCTTCCATGAACGGCTCCAGCGCATTGAGCTGACTTGAGCTTTTGCTGGAATGATGAATAGCAGGTCAGAGGAGACGATCTGTGCTTTTTTCCCCCTGGAGAGAGGCTGCAAGGAAGGAGACTTCGTGTTCGTGGAGAAAAATAGAAGGCAAGGAAAGCAGCAAAGCTTTTATTCTGTTTGTGGTGGCTCTGTTTGATGCCCTGCCGTCTTCCCAAGGAGCCCTCTTCCATTTGCATCTGAAAAGTTCTGAGCCTTACCCTTGAGAAGGCAAGAGTTCAGAGGACGGTTAGCTCACCATTCAGGCTGGGCCCCAAAGCCAGCAGTTGGCCAGCGGTTTTCTGGACCAGGCAGAAGCTGCTTGGGCTGCCACCAGCCAACCTGTTTGCTTACAACACCTTCTGGACCACTCCCATGCGTGGGAGCTAGAGAAGGAAGGGCCCCTCTGATGTTTTCATAATCCAATACATTATTAGGGTGTGCAGCACTTGGGATCCAGAAGTGAAAAGGTGCTTTGAAATGCATGGGGACGTGCCCAGAGCCTCTGCCCACAATTCCTTAAAGCAGCTGCCTTTGAACCAGAAGTACTTCAGGAAAAACAAATCAATCAACCCAGAAGCATCAGAAGAATCCTTTGGGTCTCCCTGGGGCTGGAGGCATCCTCAGTTTGGCCTCCTAGAAACACACAGCAGCAAGACCTGTGAGAGCATCCTTCTATCCAGCCATGACGTGGTTGACTTGCAAGGACTTGCCCTCTCAACCTTTTGCCACCTTCCTGATGGTAGTCTGGGTATTCGCTTGCACTGTTGTGGCCAGCAGAGTCAAAAGGCAGAGCAGGAAGTAGATGGATGCTTCTCTCTCTTGCGAGGCACTGGGAGAGTAATGGTCCCTGACCTTGGGGCTTTGCCCTTGCTTTTGACAACTATTCATAGCTTTGCTGATAAGTCATGTACATCAGTACAAGCTTCTAAGGCCTGTCCGAGCCTTTCAACTAGTGTTAGTCCATGTCCATCCTTGTTCCATCAAAAAGCCACACACTTGGAATTCAAACCATCTTCTTTGCGCTGAGCCTATCTTTTTTATTTTATTTTATTTATATGGCTGCCCATCTCACCAAAGTGACTCTGGGCGGCCAGCTCAGTTTAAAACAATATAAGTAAAAAAAGAACATATAATAGAATCAAAATAAACAAAAATGGCAACTGAGGATAAACTAATCATCAGAATTAACAAAACCTCATGGGCTCATCTAGTCTCTCAAGACCCCTTGTCCGAAGAACAGCCAGGTATTAGACCTTTCCAAAAGGTTAGCAGGGTTGGGGCCAATTGAATCTCGGGTGGGATGGAGAAGAAGGCTCCGGATATTATGCAGCAATGGGTTTCTCCTCCAGCAAAGTTTCTAAGACAAGAGAATCTCCGTGTTGTGGGCAGATACCTTTTCTAGCATCCACAGGCTGCTAAAGATGCATATTTGCACGCTGTGAATCTCCCTTTGGCCACACAGGCAGGGAAAATGCCTCTTGGTGCGGAGAGAGCACAGGAGCAAGAACGGCCAGGGCCGGGGGCTGTGCCATGGCTTCTGGGGGTGTTACACAACGCTGCTCCCAGGTTCGGCTTATGATCAATCACTCACACACTCTCAGACTGTTGAGGCACGCGGATCCTGTCTGCCCCCCTTGCTTTCTACCTGGGTTTTCCAGATAGGTGTGGCTTGAGCAGACAAGACGCACAGCCCTGGTAAACAGCCGGGGAAATAATTATGATTACACACACAAATAGCTAGCATTCTTCCTTCCTTTGAAACTAATCCAACTCCTTTTTGAAACAGTACAAGGTGGTGAGGCTTCGTGGCTTCTTTCATATGAAAAATCATAGCACCGTATTTCTTCATTGCAGCACTTCCTAAAGTGATTGCATAAATGCAATGTTGTGTGATTACGTTAACATTCTAGGAAGAGCTGCAAAGGAGGTCCCTCTAGAGCAGCCTTTCTCACCCTTTTGACCCTGGAGGAACCCTTGAAACATTTTTCAGACCTTGGGGAACCCCTACACCTTCAGGCTCAAATATAGGCCAGAAGTTACAAAATTATTATATTCGTTTCATGGGTAGGCCTATATATATGCATTAACAGTGTTCTTAAACTAAAAATAAAGAACGAAACTTACCTCTTTAATGTGAAGTTGCCCAAATTTGAAATAATGTTTTAAATAAACCATGATCTCCCAGGAACCCCTAGTGACCTCTCCTGGAACCCGAGGGTGCCATGGAACCCTGGTTGAGGAACCCTGCTCTAAAGGATGCCCTGCCTTGTTAGAAGCATGTGGTGCATTTTTACTATGAAAAGGAATTTAAAAAGCAAAGTACTAATCAACTTATCTGTCCAAAGTAAATAAAAGTTCCCAAGTAAGCTGAGAAATTCATGTTAGGATAGTGCCATTAAAAAGTCAGCTAGAAGAGAAATTCTAGAAATTCTGCCTTGTGAAGTGGAAAGCACTTTCAGACTGGATTTATACTGATCCACGCAACCTCAGCTTTGATCTGCAGCTCGAGATGGAGGCCTCCCTCCCTGGTCACCACATCTGTATTTAGTGAAGGCAGCTGCAGAAAAAGCCAGAGGGGCAGCTCAGTCCAGAACGGCAGGTAGGACCTGCCCTGCCTGTGGCTTTCCTCATGAATGCGCCCGCCTGGCAGGACCGCCTGCTCCTCCCCTGCTCCCTAGAAAGTTAGACTAGTGGCAAGAAATAAACCATTTCCCTCCCCTTCACCTGCCCTGTTTGCTCATAAAGGTCCCGGCGCAGCGGAGACCAGAATCCTGTTTTTCTTCCATACAGATGGTCAAGACTTAACCTGTCCCCTTAAAAGCAAGAAGTTCACCAGTTGGCCTATTTTTATGTCAGGTATCTTCTAATTGTGCTAATTAACTACAAGGTAGTTTTTTTGCACTCCGCTTTGTATTTTCTGCTTTGAAATACCAAAACAAATCTCACCATGATTACCAGCAACCCTTTTCACTACTGGCTGCTTAATTATCCTATTAATAGCTCATCCTCAGAGACTATATTGCTTGGCAGACAGATATTTGTTTTAAATTAGCAAACACAAAAGACCAACCACTCTGTTTGCTGAAGGATTTTTGAAATGCAAAATTATTCCTATTTATGGAGGTTGAAGAATATAATCCCAGCAAAAACCCAGTGCTTTAATCTTTAAGCGTGTCAGTCCTTTGGAGAGACAGGGAAACCAAAGGAATGGGACCAGGTGGCCTTTGCATACTTCCACAGTGGCAGTCCTGTGAATCTTCATCAGCCCTTGACTTAGTTTTATCGCTGGGTGACAAAGAAGCAAGAGCCGCAGCACTTCCTAAATTGTTCAGGCAAATTGAAATTTCCTGAATAGCCTCACAATTCAAATATTAATCCAAAGGTTTCTCTATGTGTCCTTCCTTACCAATTAAAAATACTGCTCAAACTTGAAACACTTTTGAAAAACATACTGAATCCAGTCACACTATGAATAATGGCTTACCATGTTGTGTGAATCTATCCAGTTATTCCATAAACCATGATTAAGCTGGTTAAGCATCACTGCTTCTGATATGTGAATGTCAAAACATTGGAAGAACCATTTGAAGGCAGCTCATGATCAGATGCTTTCTTTCCCACAAGTTCCTAAAGCCTTTCCAAAGTTGAAAATCTCAAATTGGAGGGGGAGGGGGTAAGCCACAGTCTCTGGGCCACATGTGGTCCCAAAAGCTTTACATGAGTCCTCCACACCACACCCTAAAGTTGCCACCCAATAGAAGGCTTGAACTGATAGAAGAGAAAAGTATATCCAGGGAAAGTAATCATATTAAATCAGATCACAGTTTTGTCCTGTTAATTGGAAGATCAGTGGGAGATTTATTGAGCAGATCAAAACCTTTAAGTATCTAGGTGTCCATTTTCAATCTTCCACCTGTTGGACTAATCAAGTGAGCTTAACATAAGAGCTCAAAAAGCATCCTTGCTATTATTAAACATGTAAGCCACTATGTCCCAGCAGCAGCAATTTTATTATTTAAAGCTAACATTCAGGGGCTGATGCTATATGGTGCTCAGTTGTGCATCTATACAGACACCTTTAGTTTGAAAGGCATCCAATCGAAATTCCTTATTTATTTATTTATTTATTGCAATTTATATAGCCACCCAACTTACTTAGATGACAGTGGGTGGCTCACAAGTTCAAACAGCAACGACAAACTTTCTTCTTCTTCGTCCTCCTCCTCCTCCTCCTCCTCCTCCTCCATGTTTTCCCACAGGTGCAGGGTCCACTTTTTGGATTAATGCTCTTAATTAATTAATGCTATGATACCGCAAGAACTAGGCTACATTTCCTTTGGAATTTGTTTGAGACTTGGTACCTTAGATTCTACTTGAAGCAAATCCTTTGGAGCATTTCCTCTGTCTGCCTTACTTCATTAGATAAGATCATTTTTTCCCTGAAAAAACTAATTCTGATTTTGCATACTGTGGCTTTTCAGTTCCAGCAATATCTACCCTCGACTTTGATAAAAGCTTGGCCACATTTGAGTATTTGGGACCAAGCCATCCAATCTAATAGAGCCAGTTTCCCATCTCCACTATAGTGCAATTACTGTCTCTTCCTGGAGTGTTTCTAGATATTTGTTTGACATTTTACCTATGCCACACAGGAGAATTTTCTCCCTGGCCTAAAGTGATGCACTATGCATGAAGGTGACAATGGGCAGATCTACTGGCCTTATTCCCTTATGAGAATCATAGTTGTGCGTGCCCTGATATGGAGACTGAAACCATATCATGTGCTACTAAAGTGCCCACGCAACACTCGGTAGCAAATAGGTCTCATCTGACAAATGGTCAGAAAACCGACTGCTCTTATGAACTTATGATCATAAGGTTATGGCTCTCCTATGCAACCAAATTCCAGAAACCTCCAAGAAGGTTGCAGAACTTTTATCAATAGCTAAAGTTGGAGAAGTCATTTGGTGCCTTCTATTAACGACTTCAGGCCTGTCTTGTAACTTTTTATTTTTACACACCACACCCACACACAAACACACACAAATAGATAAATGATAGACAGACGCAGACATGCACAGTATTTTATGATTGTTTTTATGATTGGTCTTGGATTGTAAACAAATATATTGAACCGGTCCCCTCTATTTCTTTGCCTGGCCTGCTTTTGGCAATTGCTGGGAGTCAGGTGGCATATAAATTTAATAAATCATCATCATCATCATCATCATCATCATCATCATCATATCTGAGTAGTGCAGCCCTAGATCTGAAAAAGGATGCTCACCTCTGGTCTAGTTGAGGCCTCAAACAGAGCCTACGTGGACACACATTTAACCTGATGATATCTCCTAATGGCCATCACCTAGAAGAGAGGTAGGCAACTTGCTCTTTGAGTGGCTATACAGAAACAGAAATGGAGCTAATTTAGTAAACCATGATTATGCCAACCTTAGGTAAACAGGAAGTGTGAGTCTAGCCACAGTGGGGAGTTAACTTTGGAAAACCTGACCATCTGCAAGTTTTGTATTATATAGTATTTCTGTTATATGTTGAACCATCTATTTAGTACCACATTTTGTGTAACTATTTTATCCAGCTACTGAAATGTTTCCCTATCGTGGCAGATCTGTTTTGTTTTGCCCTGGTTTCCAGCTCGTAGGCTATATATAAGAACGTTTCAGGGGAGAGTGCAAAAGTCCTCCAAGGACTATCCAGATGGGACTTACCCATCTTCTGTACTGGGGGCAAGTCCACTTTCTTACATGATTCTGCACTGACCAGCTTGCACGTGGCCTTGTGAGTAGAGTGGTTACACAGCCTTATTGCTTCTTGGCACTTTGCTTCCAAGGGACCGTCAGCCCCTTCTGAGGAGTCATGCCTCACATTCCTGGAAACTTTCCAAGGTCCCACTCTGCTGCCAAAATGGATTCTTGAGCCAAGGTGTCCCAAGGTGTCTTGTCTGAGGAATCCTGAGGTTGGAGCCCTCTGAAACAACAAATGGAGGAGAAGCTGCTGGTGCTGGGCTTTCATGGAGATTGAGAAGAGTCAACTCCCCAACTGCCAAATGGTGTTTTTCCCCAAAGTTTAAGATCAGAAATTCTAAACAATATTATTGATTAAAGGATGAAATACCCTAATGTGGAATTTAGATTCAGGTCTTCACTGTTTTATTTAAGTTCAAATAGCCTCTTGAGTCTCCCCAATGCTGAATCAGGGGTAAGAGAACCATTCATTCATTCATTCATTCATTCATTCATTCATTCATTCATTCATTCATTCATTCATTCGACTTATATGGCCACCCATCTCATGTACAATGACATGTACAATAACCCTTGGCAGCTCACAGAAACAACAATAAAATCATAGAAGTAAAACCAACATCAGATACAACACTCCCCATAAATTTACATTCACATTTACTGGGCTTCAGGCTCACCTTGCCCCAACACTTGGGGGAAAAGCCATTCTTGCTCAGATTCCTTGGTTCATTTTTACAAGCGGCCTTCCCCAATTTCAGAATATGGATATTGTTCTTTAAGTTCTCGCTCAAAAGCATAAGCTCATAAAATATCTAATTTAATCAGAAAAAGACTGAGCAAGGAAAACAGGTCAGCTCGCACCCACATTTTGTAGCTCACAGTTATAAATCATCTCCCATCCATATTGGGGGGGGGGGGGAGAGAGAGAGAGAGAGAGAGAGAGAGAGAGAGAAGGTTTATATCAAGGCTTTGCTGAATATCTTTGACTTTCTATTTTAGAAAATTGCTGCCATGAAGCGGCAAATCCTGCTCAGGACCCCCAGTTTGAAATGGGAGCACTTGAATCAGAAGAGAAGCTGCTGTTTTTCTGGCTGTTTTCCCTTGGCTGATCCCTCCTTCCTCTGCCCTAGATGATCCCCTGGGAGACGCCAACCTTAGGGGTGAGGCCCCATCCTCCGCGTTCCATGGGCTGAGCTTGAACTCACTTGAAGATGATAGGAAGTAGGAGCAGTTCTGAGGAGTAAGCCAGCATTTGCAAAATAAGAAGGTGCTGCTATAAATTTGCACATGCAAACACACACCCACACATCACAATCCATAGATCTCTCTCTTCTGAATCATGAAAGAAAGGGTTCTACCTTAATTTTGATACTGTATTTCCAAAATGATAAAGGGCCCCCAAGAGTTTAATTTCCCTCTGTAAAGGTCTACTGTATATTGATTTTGCTTAATCATAAATTATACCATTTTCTGGCTGCTTTGTCACTAGCAGTTATAATGTATACTACTTTAACAGGAGTTTATCTGTTTCTTTAATAAGTGATGTCATCAAAAAATACAAACAAAACTTCTAGCCAACCCCTAGAGTGAATGATTAATTTAACCCTAGCCCTAATCCAAAACTGACTATAGTGAAAAATTAGCAGAACCCGAGGATTCATTGTAGAACTTCAAGAAAAAAACAAAAAAGCAGGCTGTAGCTTAACAAAGGTTCTCTTTTCCTGCCTTTAAGGCACTGATTTTAAAAACTCCACAAAAATCAAAATGCTTATTAGGCCTTTATTTAGGTATTACGTAATACACAAAATAGGGTTTGCTTCCAAACTACATAGTTTAAACAGATAGAACATTTTTTGGAAGATAGTTCTGTTTTTAAACCACAAGCTTTGGTGGTAAACTGCTCTCTTCTGCTTTTTAATGGTTTCTTCTGCACATGGGGCAATGCAGGAGTATTTCCTGGCTATCATTTGGAATCGAGATGCATCTGGCAGCTGCACTTCCCCTCTGCTTGTGAGAGTTGTTGAGCCATGTCTCCATCTGGGAACAAATCTGCTTGCTTCATCTCTGGGAGGATCCCAGCCCCCCTTCTGCAGTGCTGTGGAAGGGAGGGGTGTGTGGGAAATGCCCTCCAATTTGCAGGCAGATGTTTGGTTCCTGGCTGTGAGGGCAAGGATTAGAGACGAGTGAGGTCTTTGGGACACTCCCTGGAGTGCTACCACTGCTTCCCTTTCTCCCTTGCCATGACAGCATCAGTATTAAACACAGCATTTTCACCATGTTTATGAGCATGCTCTATATTAACACTGTTTTAGTGCATTAATTTTCCTCATTAGTACATTTTCTGAAATGGAACACAGAAAGGATTGATCTGTTTTCAAAAACCAGAAGACTGTGGTTCTTCAGTAGCTCATTTTACTTATCTATTGATTTTGTGCCATCTAGTCAGTATCAACTCTTAGCAACCACATAGATAGATTTTCTCCATGACAATCTGTCCCTAACCATGTCTTTCAGATCTACCAATGGTGCACTCATTGCCACTGTAACTGAGTCCCTTCACCTTGCTGCTGATCATCCTCTTCTTTTTCCTTCCACCTTCCCCAGCATTAGAGCTGTCAGGATGTGACATCCTGCCAGTCTATTGATGGGCATACCTGCAGGGTCAGGGGGAGTGCTTTGTAGTAGAAACTTGCCAGACTTGTAGAATAGGTGAGAATGCTTGTAGTGGGGTCTTGGTATATTCACAAGACCACAAGTTATGCACAAGTTATGCTGATCCGAGTGCAGTATCAAACAGTTCAGCACCAAAGACAGATCAAAGAACGCTATCATTGTGTTGGTTGATTCGAGATTGGGAAGACCTGGAAATTGTGAGACAACGGGAGGGGCTGTCAAACCGCAGATCCCTGATTGGGGGGGGGGGAACCCTGAACACTTTTAACTGTTGGTTTGCGCGACTTCCTTCATTCAAGTCTTTAAGGTGTAATGGATCACTAGCTTTAATAAAGAACTTTAATAAAGAACTCTTCATATCCTCAATGGCTTCTGATTTAATAGCTAAAGGATCACGATCATGACAAGAGCCTTCTCCAGCAAGATCTTTACATAATGTATCAGGATAATTTGAGACTGGTGATTTGTGCCTCAAGTGAGAATTTGGGTTAACTTGTTCAATAATCCCTTTGTTTTCTTGGCTGTCCATGGTATTCTCATGAGTCTTCTCCAACACCAAAGTTCAAAAGCGTTAATTTTCTTTGTATCCAGCTTCTTCAAAGTCCAACTTTTGCTTCCATAGTGTGTCCCAGGGAATACGATGCCTTGCACAATTATGATCTTCGTAGGTATAGACACATCACGGCATCTGAATATCTTTTCCAAGGCCTTCATGGCTGCTCTACCAAGTGCTACTCTGTAGTGTGTTTCTTGTCTGCTTGTCCTTTACTGTTGATGGTTGATCCTAAAAGGCAGAAACTTCAATATCTTCATTGTCAATTCGAAGGTTGGTTGTTTGGGAGCAAATATGTATTACGATTCAAAAGATTCTTAAAGTGGATATACAGAGGAAACCAGAACAATATATATGATAACAGCAGCAAGACTTTTATATGCACAAAGTTGGAAAGATGTACAAATCCCCACACAGAAAAAATGGATGGTTAAATTAATGGAACTGGGGCAAATGGCTAAATTGACAGCATTGATAAGAGAAAATACCATGACTGGATTTGTTTCTACATGGAAACCACTTTTGGATTACTTGCTGGTAATGGAAAAAAATTAAGTTTTAATTTTGGATTTTGATGATTAAACTGTTTGTTTTTATTGAAATAATGTTAGCAAAAGTTTATCTAATGGTAAGAGATTAAATGTGTATAATAAGTTTATATCTGTGATGGAGAAGGTTGGAAGTAATCTTCTCTATATTTTCATTCTATGCACTTTCTTTAGTTTTTCTTTTTCTTTAGTTCTGTATTCTAGATTTTCTGTATTCTATATTTTGTATTTTAACTTTACTTTGAAAATTTAATAAAGTTCTAATAAAAAATTCCAAGGTTGGTTTTTGTACCTGTTCTCATTAGTTTGCTCTTCTTTATATTTAATTTTAGTTCCATTTTTTTCACTGTGCTCGACCTTTATTACTAGACCTTGCAGATCTTTTGCATTTTTGGCTATCAGAGTAGTATCATCAGCACAGCACAGGTTATTGATGTGTAGTCCTTGGTACTCTCTGAGCCTTGTTGTTTTCTCTTCGACAGGTTATTGATGTTTTCAGTTTTAAAATCATGCTCATCTTCTTCCAATCCAGTTTCCCTTAATACATATTCAGCATATTGTTGTTGTCCAGTCGTTTAGTCGTGTCTGACTCTTCGTGACCTTATGGACCATAGCATACCAGGCCTTCCTGTCCTCCACTGTCTCCCGGAGTTTACTCAAATTCATGTTCATTACATCGGTGATGCTATCTAACCATCTCATCCTCTGCCGTCCCCTTCTCCTTCTGAAAGCCTTCAGTCTTTCCCAGCATCAGGGTCTTTTCCAGTGAGTCCTCTCTTCGCATTATGTGGCCAAAGTATTTGAGCTTCATCTTCAGTATCTGTTCTTCCAATGAACATTCAGGGTTGCTTTCCTTTAGGATTGACTGATTTGACCTCCTTGCAGTCCCAGGGACTCTTAAGAGTCTTCTCCAGCAATTCAGCATATAGGTTGAATAAATAAGGGGAGACTATATAGCCTTGTCATTGGTCTGGAGCTGGTCTGTTTTGCCATGTTCTGTCCATACTGCGGTGTCCTGACCTACATATAGGTTTTGCATGAAGACAATGAGATGTTCTGGGTTTCCCATTTTTCTAAGCATATTCCACAGCTCCATGTGATTGACACAATTGAAGGCCTTTCTATAATCAATGAAGCATGTACTATACTTCATTTTGTCAATTTATCATTGTTTCATTTCATCTTTTGCTTTGTTGAGCTTTCCTATGTTCATGCCTCATATGTTCCGTGTTCCTACTGTAATTCTGTCTTTGCAATTTCAGATTTTATTTTCTTGCATGGCAATAACAGCAACTAAATATCCTGAAGGCTTTAATCAAGCCACATCACAAACACCCTTAATACTCAAAAAGATCCTCAGTTCTTCCTCAGTAGCATTCTCTATGCCATTAATGAACTTAAGGGGCCATCATCTGGCACTATATTGTCAATTATTTTATATTTTCTATCCATGTGGTTTTCTTGGTAAAAATACAGGAGTGGTTTACCACCACCTTCTCCTGCACTGAATTGATGCCTTTGCCATTGTCATTAAAATGGACATCTGCCTCTAGCATCTTCCTATATCACTGCTGCCCAATAGAGGTGCCTGCTTGCTTTGGTTGGGCAGCTAGGATGACTGTTGGGAATGTACACTCTTGGCATACATTCTCGGCATTTTTTGCTCATCCCTCTTAGAAACACCACAATCTCGCACCACAGTGAGGCAGCATAGCAGGACTTGGGGGGATTTTACTTAGCTAGCCTGTATTTTTAACTATTTGCCTACATTTATAGATAAATAAATGGTAAATAAATAAATAAACCCTCAAACATTGTAATTTATTCTAATGGGGTGCAGCCTGCAGAGCTCTCCCTGAGTCTCTGGGCCCTGCTAAAGAGTAGCCTTTCCCACCCTATCTGAAGTCGTAAATAGTTGGATCAACTCCCCCTAGACTGTTGAACTTGTGGCTCAGCCAGTTTTTCCAAGAGGGTTCCCTCATCCTGACCACCTGCTGCATCTCAGTTATGTTGTTATCCCCCCATTGTGGAGCCATGACATGTTCCAGCTCCAATTCCATCTTCCTTTGAGAGAGGGTGGTTGTTAGAGGAAAGAGCAGAGTCTAGGATCACAGGTCACTTTTCAAGAGAGATTCAAAGGAAGAGTAACTGGAACTCATCCTGAAATCTGATCAAGAATACAAACAAAACAAAACAAAACCGCTACCCAATTTGGGGAAGGTTGTGTTTCTATACTCATGCCCTGGGCAAACACCATTGCTCAGGAAACGCTGCCAATGCAGGAGTTCCCAGGAGACAAACAAAAAGTTTATAGAGGTATCAGCCATGGACAGACTCTGCAGGTAGGCAGGAGGCCCTTTAGAAGGCCTGAATTATTCATTGGCCTTGGCTCTTGTTTTCATCCTTTAGTTCTGGCTGGTTCACCCTTTTCAGGAAGCATGTGCCAGACAACGATCCCATTGGCAAATATGATCCAAAGTTCCTTGGGCAATGAAAAGAACAAAAGATGAAGCAAAGGCAAAGCAACACGTGGAGCAAGAGCATGAATGAGATGCGTAGATGGCAAGTGGAACCCAGCAGAAGTGCTTGGAGAGAAACTGCCAGTAGGAATGAGCAAGACCTGAGGTGGGACTGGGCAACTGACCTGGATATATTTCAAGGGGTTGCTACCTTCTTTGCTTCTTTGTGGATTGATCTCTAAGGATTTCTGTCCTGTCTTAGGCTTCCAGCAACAATTTTTCAAGCTAAAGCATAGGAGATACTCGTAGAATTGGCAGGAAACATGGCCAAGAAAACACCAGAGCTCATACTACACACAAAGTAAGAGCGTCCAGTTCAGCAGTAAGATGCATTCCAGGCAATAGCAAAGGCCAGTGGTCTAGGAAGTCAAGGGCAAGGTTCAGGTTCATGGCTCTGAGGTTACAAAACAAAGCTGTTGCTAACATTTGTCTCAGCATCTGTGTGGTCTCAGGCAGAGGCACAGGAAATTTCCTAGCATCTATCAAGTCCAGCTGGCACTCATTATGAGCTCGTTCTTCCCACAAAGCCATTCCTTGAACATTGTCCCCCTCTCTCTGCTCTCTGAGTTTCACCTCAGCACCCTTAGCGGGTATATAGTTCTATCTGGGTCATGGTGTAATGACAGCCTTGGGATTGTGGGAGCCGTATGCTCTCTGCTGTGGCCTGGCTTTTCAGGATCAGGATAAGTCCTCATCTTGGTGGTATGTGTCAGCTTGCATTTGGCTTCTTCCAGGGCTTAACATGCGTAAGAGATAGAAAATTACAATCCAATGCATTAGCAAGATAAAGTATAAAGAAGGATATCTTATATAATCATATATTGTATTTCTGGGAATCATCTGACTGACTTGTTGACTGAATTAGAGTTTTTGAAGGATGTGGAGATGTGGTTCATCAGATGTGTACTGCTGGTTCTGTCCCCATTGGGTGTGTTGCAGGTTTTTCACTGCTTCTGCCCACAAGAGGTTTCATATAGCTGTACTTCTTACTGTTTTTATTACTCTAGTGCAGGGGTCGGCAAACTTTTTTTGCCGGGAGCCATTTTGACATGCTCGTGCACATTTTGAAGTGCTCGAGAGCCAGGGGGCGGGGTTTGCGGGCGGGGGCCAATCGCGTGGAAGGGGGCGGGGTTTGCGGGCGGGAGCCAATCGCGTGGAAGGGGGCGGGTTTTGCGGGCGGGAGCCAATCGCGTGGAAGGGGGCGGGGGAGGTTTGGAAGAAGAAGGGAAAGAGAGGCTCGACTGCTTCGGCGGCGGTGCTTCCAGGTTGTCGCTGCGGCGGCAACGGCTGCCCCTTCGAAAGGGCAGGCTCCGGGGACCCCGAAAATGCCCTCAGTTTAGGCAGGGAGGCTGCGCGCAAGCTGCGCCAGCTGTTCTGCAGGGAGAATTTCCACCCCAGGGCAGCGTGTGCATGTGGGGAGGGGAAGTTTCTGCCTCCCTGCCGGAACCGAGGGCATTTTCGGGGTCCCCGGAGCCTGCCCTTTCGAAGGGGCAGTGGCAGCGGCAGCAGCAGTGCTGCCCCTTCGAAAGGGCAGGCTCCGGGGACCCCGAAAATGCCCTCAGTTTAGTCAGGGAGGCTGCGCGCAAGCTGCGCCAGCTGTTCTGCGGGGAGAATTTCCACCCCAGGGCAGCGTGTGCATGTGGGGAGGGGACGTTTCTGCCTCCCTGCCGGAACCGAGGGCATTTTCGGGGTCCCCGGAGCCTGCCCTTTCGAAGGGGCAGCACTGCTGCTGCTGCTGCCGCTGCCCCTTCGAAAGGGCAGGCTCCGGGGACCCCGAAAATATTCTTACCTTTTTGTATATCTAGATGTGAATATATAGTCATGAAATAACACCCCATTTCTTTAGTATAAAATAAATGTAGGCACATCAGATCTCCTCTGTATAGTTTAAATATGTCAAAGCCAACATTCTTGACGAGGCTGGGACTCACCAAGAATGTGTAAATTGCCTAGACTAAACACTGCCCTTCCTGCCTCAATGGCCCTTGTAGAAGGTGATAAGTTGCCTTGTCCTTGCATAAGGAATGTAATTCAGAACAGCCATTCAGGATTGTAAAGGAGATAAAAGATAGTTAACATGAAGATGACCTGACTCAATACTCCTCTTCCTGCCCGGATATGAAGATGGGAAGGGGCATGCTGGTCGGGGTAACTGACCTGATTGGGTGAGGTAACTGACCTGATTGGGTAGAGAGAATGTGCCATCCCAACGTGGGTCTGTGAGTAATTTAGGGTATATAATGTGCTGTAGGAAGGGGGTCCTGCGCGATCGCCCACCTAACAGCCTGCTGCTTTGTCTTTGCTCTTGGGTGAATAAAACTCCTAACTTCATGCAATTGGTCAGTTTCTTTACTCCCGTCTCAGGAACGAACTTGGTAAGATTTTCTTCTAACACCATAATGAAATAAGCATTGACTTAGGTGCAACCAGTAAGTAAGGAGAAGGAGCCAGTCGCTCAGTTGGACATGGATTGTAAAACTCCCATTTATTTAGCAGATGGAAGACAAATCTTTGTGGAAGGCAAAGGAATATAAGGTTCTACTGCATACAAAAAAGG
Organism: Charina bottae; assembly: GCA_023362775.1. Taxonomy (NCBI): domain Eukaryota; kingdom Metazoa; phylum Chordata; class Lepidosauria; order Squamata; family Charinaidae; genus Charina; species Charina bottae. The sequence goes on from JALMGJ010000010.1 coordinate 1,724,778, forward strand.
AAAGGGAAAACTGATTATTAAAAATGCTTTGTGTGTTCCAGTGCTAAATGCCAGTGAAATATGCCACACAGTGAAATTCTACACAGTTACCTATAGAAACAAGACAGTAGAATACAAAGGGATTTTTGAACCCAAGCATGATGCAGCAGAGACCTCCAGCACTCCAAGGCCAGACTAGTAACCAAGGGAGATTTCCCCCAACATGGTGAAATTTATAATGAGATATTTGTTCTAACTGTGACACAGACTTCCATAAAACTACTTTTCAGTATTGCAGCAACAAGAAAGATGAATGTATATAGCACTTAGATGCCAATACTGACCCTTTGCATCAAGAAAACGTGGGAAATATTTATATGGAACAATCACCATAGTTTGATGAACCTGGAAAAGAAGGGCTTCTATGTCAGCTTCAAAAGAACATTTGTACTCTGAAACAAGCCGCAAGATCTTGGAATGAGCAGCTGAACCAAATGCTGCTTAAGGGGTGGTTTGTGCAAGAAATGTCTGACCCCTGTTTGCATTCAAAATTCAGGAATGACAGTTGGACAACCATTCTTACCTGTGCCGATAGATTGATTATATGTTGTCAGCTTAATTTTAGTAGAGATTATGAAGCACCTAAGCAAGAAGTTGAAGGCGAAAAGCCTAAGAGAGATAATTTACTCTCTTGGCTTTTGAATAAAATGTAATCATGATGGAAGTGTTCTTAGAGAAAAGCAGAAAGTATCTTAAATGCCTAGGATTAACAGAACTGAAGGATAGCACACTTCCTAAAGCAGGATAAAAATGATGAGTTTCTACCAGGGAGCAACCAGTACAGAAAGGCAACTGAGACACCAGCTGTGGGGAAGATGCAGCTGTAGAAAAGTGAGTGCACCAATAAAAAAAATAACTGGATTGCAGTAGAAGATTGGGAAGATACCTAAAGGTTACAAGTAAATTTGAAGAAAAGATCACCAACAAGAAGAAATCCCAGACTGATGGGATTAGGCTGAAGACAGAGCAACCTGACAGTTGGCAAAAGGATACTTATTATTCTATGGAGGTAGAGCAATCAGTTGGCTCAGCCAGATGCAGATAACTGATGTCATTTCGACCCAAAAGCAAAAATGGCCAGGAACTTGCATGTAACAAACTTAACATTAGAATTGATTAACCTAAGAAAACCAAGGGGGGGGGGGGAGAGAGAGAGAGAGAGAGAGAGAGAGAGAGAGAGAGAGAGAGAGAGAGAGAGACTTCTCAAAGACGGAGATGATTAAGTCTTGGATGAAACACATTGACAAAGCACCATTGTACATGAGATAAGCAAGAGAAAGTTCTTATGCCTCAACAGAATTCTCAGTGTGATAACACCCCACCCCCACCCCAGCAAAGATCTCTCTTGCATCCCTAAGAAAAGAGAGAAAGAGTGGAGGAAAAACCCACAGGCCAAAACTCTCAGGACTTTAATGAAAATATTAGGCAGCACTAGAAAAAAGATGTGAACCTCTGGCCTGTAGGAATTCTGGGATGCTAATACCAGGACTCCACACAGCTTCTAATTGGTTTATAGCAGAGCAGAAGCGTTCCCATAAACTTGCACAAGGCTTAATCAGTTCAAAAACACAAAAATAAACACACTTCACACGTTAATGTAAAGTAACATAAAAAAGAGCTTACAGTTTTATTGTAACTCACAGTTTCTTAGTAGAAATGGTCCATGCGTGCGAGCAATAGGTTCTGACGAGACCCACATGCTTCTTAATGTGGCCCACCTGAATGGAAGTGTGAGCAATGTGGACAGCCATAGCTGACCATCCTTCTTGGTGCAGATTCGAGCAGGGAAGAGGGGAAGAGAAGGGAACAGGAACAGGAAATTGGGATTCAGCCCCTCCCACACAAAGCAAGTAAGATTAGGTTACATCAGAGGCTGCCTCCTCCTTCAAGCTTGTGTGAGACGTGCTTGGTTGAAACCCGATATCTCTAACATGGTCTTCCATAAAGTGAGGATCAAGCAGATGAACAGTTGTCTCCAAGTATTATTTTTGGAGAGAGATGATGGAGCATCTGCATACAAGAGATCCTGGAGCCAATCCTGGCATCACTAGCTGAAAAAGGTTTTATTTATTTATTACAAATGCTTTTTTGCCACTTCAATAAAAATTAATATAAGTAGCTTACAAAATCTGTACAATTAATATATAATATAGATAAAATATTAATAACTCAAAATAATAAGGCACAAAAGCAATGACATCATTAGCAGCCCTCAGATAGGGACTTCTCACTCCCTGAATGCCTGCTTAAACACCCAAGTTTTCACTATTTTCTAAAAATTAACAATAAAGGTGCTAATTTCATTTCTGGGGAAGCAGATTCTATAGGAGGGGAATATAAAGGAATTAAGAGCTGACCTTAAAGAAGATATGAAAGATCCATTAAGGAGGGATTTGAAGAAGTCCAGAGATTGAAGGAAGCATGAGAAAGAAAGACAAAATAACCTTGTCTGTAGCTTGAATCATGTCAACTGGATTTCTATTTTCTCAGTGGAAACGTTTCGCTCCTTATCCAAGGAGCTTCTTCAGTCTGAGCAAAGTTAGTAAGGGAATCCTAAATATGTTTCTAAGGTGGCTGTGTGACCTTACACCTGGGGCTAGGTCATGGTTATATTGAGATGTTATTTTAAGTCCTTTTATCATCTCAATATAACCATGACCTAGCCCCAGGTGTAAGGTCACACAGCCACCTTAGAAACATATTTAAGGATTCCCTTACTAACTTTGCTCAGACTGAAGAAGCTCCTTGGATAAGGAGCGAAACGTTTCCACTGAGAAAATAGAAATCCAGTTGACATGATTCAAGCTACAGACAATTCCACCTGGATGACTGAGAACCTTCATAGACACAAAATAACCTTGGCTTTCAAGATTAATGCCAGCCCTTTGAGGTAGGCTAGGTCAAGAAACAGATACCATAGGGATTCCAGGAATTCTACTTTATTGTGGTAGGGTATAATAATGGAATCTTGAAAGTTTGACCAAGTTTCTCTCTATTCCAATAAACAAAATAAAGGCAGGGTTAGTTTCTTTCTCACACTTGGTTCAATCTCTGGACTCTTCTTCAAGCCCCTCCTTAATGATCTCCTCCCTCCCTCCCTCCCTTCCTTCCTGGCTCTTTCAAGCCTACCCCAAGGTGAACTCTACATTCCTTTATAGAAAGCTCCAACAGAGAATACTTCCTTCCTTTTAATATTATTTGATTTTCAGAGTTTTAGAAGCTTACATAGAGAGATCAATAAACTAGACTTTTGCAGTAAAAAATAAAGTTGCATTTATTCAAAAAAACAAGAACATATTTACAATCAAGAGGCACAGCAGCAAACAATTTTCATTTGAATAGAGAAGTGCTCCTTGGGCTTAACAAAGGATTTTACATTTATACATATTAACTTCTTGCTCATAGACAATCATTCACCATAGTAACCAATTAGCATGTGACTTCTTAAACTCAGCCTAGCCCAGGGGTCGGCAAACTTTTTATGCCGGGAGCCATTTTGACATGCTCGTGCACATTTTGAAATGCTCGAGAGCCAGGGGGCGGGGTTTGCGGGCGGGGGCCAATCGCGTGGAAGGGGGCGGGGTTTGCGGGCGGGGACCAATCGCGCACACTTAGGGCCTGCTGCCGCCATGCCCGCCACGCCCACTGCATTGCCCCCCGCCGCCACCACGCCCACCATGCCCGCTGCCACGCCTGCCCCGCCATGTCCGCCACTGCACCTCCCCCGGGGTCCGAGTAAGCCGCGACGGGCGGGCGGCGAGCGAAGCGTTGCCCCGCCTCCTCCCCCGGGGTCCTTCGTGAAGACCTCCTCCTCCATCCTCGCTGCTCCCGCCGCCGCTCCTTACTGCCTTCCTTCTTCTCTCCCTCGCCGGCACCCACCACCCCTGCCCCACCTCCGCCCACCCTTCTCCTCCCTCCCCCTCAGAGAGATTTCGTCTGTCTCCTTCTTCTGTCTTCTGTCTCCTTTGAAGCAAGCGCGCACGCAAGCGAGACAAAAGCCGCTCTTTCTTTCTTCCTACGCCGGCATAGGACGTAGGAAGAAAGAAAGAGCGGCTTCTCTCTCGCTTGCGCGCGTGCTTGCTTCGAAGGAGACAGGCAGAGGGAAAGGCATAGGACCGTTTGGCGTATTTCCCCGCCCCCCTCGAGACTGGCACGGCCTGAGGTGGCGGCTATGCCCCCTACGGTGGGCGAAGGCATGCGCACGTGCGTGGGGGCAGGGGGAGCAAGCAAGCGCGCAAGCGAGGGAGAAGTCGCTCTTTCTCTACTCTTTGTAGAAGGAGCGGCGCGAACCGAGTTCGCTGGCTCAGGCGTTGTTTCCGGGAGAGTGGGCGAGTCCAGCTTGCTTTCTCCCCGGGATGGAATGTCCGGCTGGAGCTTCAGACAAGGAGCCCACTTAGCGAGTTTCTTCCAGCTTTACAACTCCGATTAGGATTGCTTTGCCCAAACTGGCTCTTTCCTGCTCGGGCAGGTACCAGCCTCTCTGCACGCTCCTTCCGCTGCTGCTGCTGCAGGGAGACGGCGTCCACCCGGCCCAGCTGCCCGGGGTCCAGGGAGATCAGATCCGCCCGCCTCGTTTCCCCCCCCCCACGGCCGCTCTTCGCCACAGATCCCGCCGGAGCTGATCTCCCTGGACCTCGGGCAGCTGGGCCGGGTGGACGCTGTCTCCCTGCAGCAGCAGCAGCGGAAGGAGCGTGCAGAGAGGCTGGTACCTGCCCGAGCAGGTGGGCGCCGGTGGCGCTCCGCTGGCCACTCTGGGAGGGCGGGGCGGGGCGGGGCGAGACGCAGCTCTGCCGGGCTCCGGGTGCTGAGTCCCTGCCCCCCTCCCCCCAGCGGGGGCTGAAGGGCCGGGACTCGGCGGGTGGGCGGCTGAAGCGGAGGAGGAAGGTGGCAGCCGAGCAGCAGCGGGTGAGTCTCCTGGCGCTCCCCGTTCCTTCCCTGCCCTGGGCGCCCACGCGCGCCTCAAGGCAGCGCGGAAAGACCTCCGCAGACCCGGGGATTTCACCCTCCCGACTGAGAATCCTCCTCGCCCCCCCCCCCACACCACCAGGGCCTCGCCTTCCAAGGATCGGAGGGGGGTATTCGGAAAAGGGCAGGGGTGGGCGCGGATGTGATTTGGCAGCGCGCTCCGCTCCCGTGCAGAGCGGGCGGTGGAAGAAAGCCAGCCAGCGCTGGCCTTTTTGGAGCGCTTCCGCGCGCAGCTGAGCGCTGGGCTGTGGAAATGCGCTCCAAAAAGACCGGCGCGGGGCCTCGCTCAGCTGCGCGCGGAAGCGCTCCAGGTTCAGCGGCTCGTCCAGCTGAGCGAGGCCCCGCGCCGGTCTTTTTTTCGCGCCTCTGGGTAGCAGGGCCAATCGGGCTTCACCTTGTTCAGCCCGCCTCTCTGCTCCCCTTTGGCGCGCGCTGATTGGTGGAGGCGTCCTTCCTTCTGAGCCTCCACCAATCAGCGTCTGTTTCTTCCCCAGGGTTCGCTCTGCTTCCGGAGACCGGCTTTCCGGATGTCGGGCGGAGAGAGAGCCAGAGCCGAGGGGCCAAAGAGCCAGATCTGGCTCGCGAGCCGCCATTTCCGACCCTTGGCCTAGCCAAACAAGAATACCTTAAGAGTACAAAGATAAACCTTATAAGGTAATAAGAATCTGAATGCCAGCAGACTTTGTGATGCCTGTGGGTAAGAGAAAAAAAATTACCTTAGCTTGTCTTTTTAAACTGAAGCTTGTGACCCAGATTCTTTTTAGATCACAAAATAAAAAATACAACATTTCCAACCCCTCCAACATACCTCAGAGGGACAGGGACTTTTAGCAAAGTTTCTCTACTGGTGTGTCTTGGGCAGACTGATTCTACTTTGAGTAAGCAGTCCTAATAGATATCCAGGCTCCAAGCTGGAAAGTCCCTCTTCCCTTCCTGTTGCACAATGGCCTGAACTGAAGAGTCTACTACAGTGGGAAGCACAGAGCCCTCTTCATCCTGAAGTTTACTGTCTATTGATAGTGGTGATAGATGACAGGGATGGGGTTTGTGCGAGAATTTCAGAATGAAGCTGGTGTACAAGGTGTGGGGTGTGGACATCTGTTGTGCTTTCCCCAATTTCTCAGATTCAGGGTAGCCCTTCCAGTAATGCAGATATTCCAAGCATCTCTCCGTGCATCTAGAATTTAGAATGAATTCATACTCTTCTTCCCCACCCACCTGACCTTGGGGGAGGAGGAGGAACAGTTTCAGAATGCAGCTGAAAAGTGGGGAGGAACAAGGAGTGGCCAATGGAAGACCAGATGAGCCTTCAAAGAAGCAAGCAATTGCAGAGGAAAGGTGACTGGGTTAATTTGTTGGATAACTGGGAAAAGGCCAATAAAATTTGAGCCCAGCTTTTTGGATGGAAGGCAAAGACATAGCAGAAAGCCACACCAAATCTCCCACCACAGCCTTGGCACCCTCTTGGCTGTGTGTTTCTTCAGCTCACTTGTAGGCAGCCATTCTAGCTGTTCCTTTAAGAGGAGCCGAGCAGCCTGCCTATCCTGCAGAAGGTCCAAGGTGCAAGGAAGAGCGGATGCAGCAGTTCTGGAGGGAAGGTATTGGGTTATGGCCATAATTATTATGGTGATAACCATAATTTGCCGGAAAGGGAGACGAGCCGATGGAGGAATGTCCTGAGCTGCTATAGGCAAATTCTGCAAGAGGCAACCGTTCAGTCCAATGGTCCTGCTGAAAAAAGACATAGCACCTCAAGTACTGTTCAAATATTTGGTTCCCTCACTCAGTTCATCCATCCGAGGTGGATGACTCAAAGATAATAAATGAATCTGGGTGTCTAATAACTGAACAAGGGCCTTCAAAACTTGGATGTAATTTTAGGGCCACAATCTGAGATTACATAATTGATTAAGCCCTGTACTTAAAAACACAGTCTAGAAATGTTGCATATTTTCCAGAGCCAAGGAATGAAATGAACCATCTTGGTAAATCACCACCACAAAAATGGTGGTGTAACCCTGAACAGGAGGAAGATCAGTAATAACATCCATCTATATATTACTAAAACGCTCGTGTCTGTTTGTTTTGTAACCTTTAACTGGGCGAACCGGTACATCACAGGGCAACAATTTTGCAATTACAACTGCATTGCTTAGCGACTGAAATTCTGGTCCCAATCGTAAGTCGAGGACTACCTGTAGTGAGGCTTTCAAGATCAATGTCAGTCCTTTGATGTGGATCAAGTTGATGTGGATCTGTCTCCTCAGACATCACATGAACTACAGGCTGTATTTTATACAGGTAGTCCTCGCTTTACGATCATTCATTTAACAATGGTTCGGAGATACGACAGGGCTAAAAAAGTTATTTATGACCCGTCCTTGAAGTTATGACTGTTGCACCACCCCCATGGTCACGTGATCACGATGTGGGCACTTGGCAACCGGCTTGCATTTACGACTGTGGTCATGTGATCACGATTTGTTACCTTCCCAGCTGGCTTCCAAGATTTATTTAACAACTGCAGTAAAAATGGTCATAAAATTGGATCCAGTCATGTGATGCCTCGCTTAACAACTGCATCGCTTAGCGATCAAAATTCTGGTCCCAATTGCAATCGTTAAGTGAGGGCTACCTGTAGGGTGTAATAACAGAACCTTAAAAGCATGACAGGGTTTCTCTCTCCCTCCCTCTTATATGAAAGAGAGTCAAGACAAGGCAATCTTGAAATTAGTCTGAAATATATCTGGGTCCAGGGCAGCCTCCATGGGCTCAAGGAATTTTGGGGAGCCATTCCAGGATATACCCTCAGCAAGGAGAGAGCCAGTTTGGTGTTGTGGTTAAGGCGCCAGGCTAGAAACCTGGAGACAGTGAGCTCTAGTCCCGCCTGAGGCATGAAAGCCGGCTGGGTGACCGTGGGCCAATCCCTGTCTCTCAGCCCTAGGAAGGAGCCAATAGGAAACCAGGAGACTGAGAGTTCTAGTCCCGCCTTAGGCAGGAAAGCCGGCTGGGTGACCTTGGGCCAGCCACTCTCCCTCAGCCCAACTCACCTCACAGGGTTGTTGTTGGGAAATAGGAGGAGGAAGGAGTATTGGGTCTGTTCCCTGCCTGGATTTATTTATAAAAATAATAAAGGTGGGATAAAAAATCTAAAAAAAGGAGGAGGCTGACAGGTGCTGGCTTGAGCGATGGGCATGATGTGAGCCATACGTCATAATGTATTCCCAAGCCTCTCTTGAAAAGCACTCTGCTTTTTCTAGTTGTCCTAACTTGCCTCCTAAATTAATGGTTCAGAGCATTAACCCAAGTCAAAGACATTTCCTGGGCCAGAAAGAGGAGTCTTAGATCTGAGTGCCATAAAAAAACACTTTTCTCACAAGTCACTGGGATTGTTTTCACCTGTCAGACTGCACGTCTGGGAGACGCTGCGTCTGTGGGTGCCAGGCATTGTTCTTTTGTTTGCTGAGCACCTGTGGAACCTCAACAGCTGTAACCGCCACGTGGTGCTACAGCCAGCCAGGCCACGCGGCCCACCCTGCACCCATCGTCGCAGAGGCCTCTCAGCAGCGGTGGATGAATTATTCATAATGGGGATCTGCAGCTTTGATTAAAAATCCAGTGAGTGATGAATATTCAGGAGCAAGTGCCTCCTTGAGCGACAGAACTGTCAAATCTCCCAACTTCATTCCAATTTAGAAAAAGAAAGAGCCTTCATAAATATTCTAAAACTGGAGAACTAAATTATACTGCAGCATAATTTTCAGGCTGGAAACACATGTATGTGTATACTCAGACATACACAGACCCCTGCATTAGCTATAGGAACATGGGAATTTTGCACTTAAAGTCCACGTCAAGGATGGGTGGTGGTGATGTGAAAAAGGCAAATGCAATTTCCATTTTACATTGTAACTCAGCAGCCATTTAGTTATTTTAATTAGCCTTAATTAGTGGCAAATTTACAGTGATATGCTTGATACCTGGCATTAAATCTTCCATGCATAAATGTTCTGTTGAAATGAGGATAGGAAAAAAAAAGACAATGGCTTCTTGCCAGCAATTAGAGAGGAAGGTTCTAACAAAAGATTATTGCTTAGCTTTGCACACATTAAAAAGTTGATGTTTGCAGATTTTTCAAGCTATTTGCATTTATTTTTACCCACGCTCCTGTTGATTTAGCCCAGCTGAATTTCAAACAAGGTGACACAAAGCTTTGATTGCAGCTGGGGGTTGAATTTTGTCCCCCAGAGGCACACACAGGCACACGGGTCCATTACTGTCCATCTTTTCTCTAATTTCACTGGCTAGGCCCCTAGGATGGAAGAGGCCTGCAAGAAAATTTTGAGAATACCTGGAAAAGGCTGTATGTCTATGAAGGTTCTCAGTCATCCAGGTGGAATTGTCTGTAGCTTGAATCATGTCAACTGGATTTCTATTTTCTCAGTGGAAACGTTTCGCTACCTAGAAACATATTTAGGATTCCCTTACTAACTTTGCTCAGACTGAAGAAGCTCCTTGGATAAGGAGCGAAACTTTTCCACTGAGAAAATAGAAATCCAGTTGACATGATTCAAGCTACAGACTGGAAAAGGCTGGCTCTCACGAGGCTGGCATGTGGGGAAGGAGGCAGACGCCCTGTTCCCACCAACGTCCTTAACACTGCAACTGTGGTTGTAAACCGCCCAGAGTCTACCATGGTAGAGATGGGCAGGGATAAATCCAAATAATAAATAAATAAATAAATAAATAAATTCTCTCCCACTTTGGGATCATACTGTTGGAAGGAAATCTTACCAGGTCCATTCCGAGCCGGGAATGAAAGTAAGGCAGGTGCTTGGACAGAGGTGAACTTTATTTTCCAAGAGTCTGCTGGTTCGAGGTGGCCACGCTTGTATTTCCCCAGAAGCCCTTTGTATAGGGGAGCTTGGCTATTGTCAAGTAAAAGTGTTCCTGCCCTCTAGGAACTTCTGAGAAGGTGCACTTGGCCGGTTTCTTGGCAGGGGGCGCTCTCTAGGAATTCTAGAAAAGTGCAGTTTACCTGGGTTCAGAGAGGAGGCGCTCTGTGGCCAGGCTCCTGCTGTTTGTGTCTCCTGTTCTCAGATAGTCCAGGTTCCCTGCAGGGCTGTGGCTTTGTCTACTAGTCTGGACTGTTCACCTTGGAAGGAATCTTTTGTTATTCGATTATGGAGTTCTGTTTGGCTGGAGAAGAATGTCTACCTGAATGGCCTCTGCTAATTTCTGGAAGGAGCAACCTTTTGTCTTACAAGGTCTCTGATGAAGTCTTTTGTCTAAACAGTTGGGGTTTCCTGTTTCATTTTAATCTCTTGCTTCCCCTTTTGCACTGAACCCATTTTATTTTGTAACTTTTAACCTTTTACCTTGGTCAAGGAGGGGAAGCAATGTGGCGGGAAAACAGTGTTTGAGGAAGACAGTATGGAGGAAGAGATCTTTTAATTTCTTCTCACAGAGGTGTATAAAAGTTAATTGCTTGGAATGCTCGAGGCGGAGGCCCCCTTTTCCATGTAGATCTACAGATAAACAGGTTTTGTTGTAGAATTCTCTGATCCTGCGTGATTATTGGGCTAAATCATGCCAGATTTAATGAACCTCCCCAATTTGGGGACAACTCAAAGTCAGCATTGCATGAAATAATAACTAAAGAAACAGAACCTTTAAAATTGCTGCCTCTTCCTTCTGTTCCTGGGGCCACTCAGGAGCTAGAGGGTTGGCTTTAGCAATAGGAAATAGGGTCTTACGGTCACCTGCCCTCTGCAACCAGCAGCTGTGGGTATGACAGTGCTGGTGACCAGCTGCCTCCGGTAGCTGAGACCATGCCTTTGCCAATGGCTTGGATGACATTTAAAAATGGTGAGGATCCACTCAAATATCAGTGTGTCAGTGGAAGTCCTCATTTGCTAGTCTGTTTTAAAATTCTGAATCAGTTTTGGATTTCAGTTTTGGCAAATACATCTGCAGTCAAATCCAAAGGACAGTTAAAACGACTGCCAGAGGAAGTTTAAAAATAGACTACTCATCAATCAAAATAATGAATTAATATTTTCAAGAAGGTTTGGGACTACCTTGCAGAAAGCTCCAAGAAACGTGACATCTTGGGTGACGCTGAACTCCTTGCAAGGCTCTGAAGTGGACAACTTTCAACAACATAAGAATTTTATTAGATTTATAGCAAAGATAAAAAATACAAAAAAAGAAAAAAAACTACAAAAAGAAAGAAAGAAAACTAAAAAGGTGTGAAAACACAGGAAGAAATTTTTTTTAGATTACATAAAGAGATGACTTCTGACTTTTAACAGCAAGAATATAAACAAATTATCCATAATCAATCCCTTACTCTATATCAAACCAAAATCACATTATTTCTATAAATCATTCCATTAGCACATTATAAAACTAAGTACAATTGCTCCCTCCCCTTATATTAAAAGAAAAGAAAATATAGAAACCATCTAATCAACTTCCCCACCAAAGACAACATTTATTTAATTGGCTGTTGTGGGTCTTCCGGGCTGTGTGGCCGTGTTCTGGAAGTTGTGGTTCCTAACGTTTCGCCAGCATCTGTGGCCAGCATCTTCAGAGGGCAGGAGCACAGATAGAAGCAAAATCTTCAGCAATTACACCCACCAGAATTCCAGTGGAAGATATCATTGCCAATGTGGAATCAGCCATTCACCAACGTCCAGAGGAAGAAGCAGAAGAAATAAGGGGTGAAGTGGCAAGAATCCTAAGGAAAGCAAAGCCCCCCACCAGCAACATTACTAAGAAGGAGAGAAACGCCATAGAGACCCTCAATTCGGACCCAGACATCATCATCCTTCCAGCGGACAAAGGCAATGCCATGGTAATTATGAACATAGATGAATACAAAGACAAAATCAGAGAATTACTAGACCCCACCACATACAGAACAATAAGATGGGATCCGACCAGCAAAATCATGAAGCAAACCAACACACTGATAAAGAGCTCCTCCTTGCATCCCAACGTACTACAACGTATTTGCAAGACAGAAGCTCTCTCACCTAGACTATACGGACTCCCCAAAATCCACAAAGACTCGATCCCACTCAGACCCATTGTAAGTGCCATTGGCTCCCCGACATATGAATTATCCAAACATTTGGCAACCCTTTTACAGACCCACATCAGACAGACTCCATCCCACATCAAAGACTCAGGACACTTCATCAACAAAATCAGCACCCTAAAACTCAACCACACGGACAAACTGGTCAGCTTTGACGTGGTCTCCCTGTTTACCAAGGTGCCAGTAAGGGACACCCTGGCACTCATCAAGCAAATCTTCCCAGAAGACATTACAGCTTTATTTCAACACTGCCTAACAACTAGTTACTTTCAATGGGAGAATGAGTTCTACGAACAGATGGATGGCGTTGCCATGGGAAGCCCCCTGAGCCCAGTCATAGCAAACTTTTACATGGAACACTTTGAAAAACAGGCTTTGGAATCGGCACCCATTACACCAACAGTCTGGTTCCGGTTCGTGGATGACACCTTCGCAATTTGGAGTCATACTGAAGAAGAACTGGAGAAATTTCTGGACCACCTAAACAGCATCCACCCCAATATACAATTCACCATGGAAAAAGAAACTGATGGCAAACTTCCATTTTTAGATACGCTGGTCATACGCAATCCGGACCTCAAACTAGGACACAAAGTATACAGAAAACCCACCCATACGGACCGATATCTACACAAAAATTCCAATCACCACCCACGACAAAAGAGAGGCATGATCAAAACCTTGGTGGATCGTGCTAATCGAAACTGTGAAACCCAATTTCTCAACAATGAACTTAACCATCTGAATTGGGTCCTACAGGCAAATGGCTATTCCAAGAATGAAATAAAAAGAGCCATCAAACCAAGAAAACAACATCCAACTGAAGAAAAACAGCCCCCCACAAACAAAGTATTCCTGCCCTACATCAAAGGAGTCACTGACCGCATGGGAAAACTGATGGAAAAACACAACTTTCAAACAGTCTTCAGACCCACCAGAAAAATACAACAAATGCTAAAATCAGCAAAAGACAAAAGGGACCCCCGCACCGCTGCAGGAGTATACCGCATGCCATGCAGCTGTGGACAAGTATACATCGGAACCACAAAACGAAGCATTCACACCAGGATAAAAGAACATGAAAGACACTGCAGACTACAGCAACCAGAAAAATCTTCAGTAGCTGAACATGCTCTCAAGCAAACGGGACACAAAATCCTATTTGAAAACACAGAAATACTGGACAACACCAAAAGCCACTACACCAGATTATACAGAGAAGCCATTGAAATTCACAAACACCAGCACAGTTACAATAAAAAAGAAGAAAGTTTAAAAATTAGCAAAACCTGGCTACCAGTCCTGAAAAACACAGCCTGCAAAAGGTCAACGAACTCAGTCCAACCACCAGGACATGGGAATACTTCTCACAATGAACATGCTAATCACGCTCATCAGCCACTCGTTAACATTTCAACACAACAAAAAACCCCACCTAATCTCCTATAATTTAGCTCTATAAATAGAACATTGCCACTCTACCTGGGCACAGAGATTTTGCTTCTATCTGTGCTCCTGCCCTCTGAAGATGCTGGCCACAGATGCTGGCGAAACGTTAGGAACCACAACTTCCAGAACACGGCCACACAGCCCGGAAGACCCACAACAGCCATTGAACTCCGGCCGTGAAAGCCTTTGACAATACATTTATTTAATTATTTCTTTTCTACCACTATTCTATACATTTCTGTCCACTATAATAAAAATCAAACTTAAAAGCATATAAATTGTCTGCTCTTATAATTAATACTACTACTATTATAATAATCTTAATCATATTAAACCTAAAACCAAGCATTTATTATTATACCTTATTAATCTTAATCCAAATCATTAAAGAGAAATGAAGTCAAACAGACCCTAAAAGCAATCCAGATGAACCTTCTTAAACCCTTTTTGTTGTTGTTGTTCAGTCGTTTAGTCGTGTCCGACTCTTTGTGACCTCATGGACCATAGCACGCCAGGCCTTCCTGTCCTCCACTGTCTCCCGGAGTTTACTCAAATTCATGTTCATTACGTTGGTGATGCTATCTAACCATCTCATCCTCTGCCGTCCCCTTCTCCTTTTGCCTTCAGTCTTTCCCAGCATCAGGGTCTTTTCCAGTGAGTCCTCTCTTCGCATTAGGTGGCCAAAGTATTTGAGCTTCAGCTTCAGCATCTGTCCTTCCAATGAGCAGTCAGGGTTGATTTCCTTTAGGATTGACTGGTTTGACCTCCTTGCAGTCCAAGGGACTCTCAAGAGTCTTCTCCAGCACCACAGTTCAAAAGCATCAATTCTTCCGCGCTCAGCCTTCCTTATGGTCCAACTCTCACAGCCGTACATTACTACTGGGAAAACCATAGCTTTAACTATACGGACCTTTGTCGGCAAGGTGATGTCTCTGCTTTTTAATATGCTGTCTAGGTTTGCCATAGCTTTCCTCCCAAGGAGCAAGCGTCTTTTAATTTCATGGCTGCAGTCACCGTCTGCGGTGATCTTGGAGCCCAAGAAAGTAAAATCTGTCACTGCTTCCATTTCTTCCCCTTCTATTTGCCAGGAAGTGATGGGATCAGATGCCATGATCTGGGTTTTTTTAATGTTGAGTTTCAAGCCAGATTTTGCACTCTCCTCTTTCACCCTCATCAAGAGGCTCTTTAGTTCCTCTTCACCAAAGCATTTACATATCTCCACAGTACACACAAAGCATTTTTCATAATGAAATCAGACCACCCTACTGCCCCCTTAAAAACTCCAACTTCTCAGCAGAAATCCTCCCATAGATAATGACCCCTTCCTTCCCATAACATTCCATCAGAAAGACAATTTCACTCATGGTTTGCAATTCAATCTGTCCCTTTAATTTCTTCAACTCGACAATCTGGTCGTTGTCTGGCATTTCAACACAAGCCTCAATCTCGCTGTCAGTAGAAACATTTCTATTGTTGTCAGGTTCTTCAATTTCTTCCACAACATCCCCAGCCAGATGACACATTTTAGAGCTGATGTTTTCTACAATGTCCCGAATATCTTGTATAATAACTTGACAAGAGTAAAAAAGAATCTGTTTAAGGTCTCGATGGAAATCTGAGAAAGTCTGCTTGAGATCTTCCATGTCTCACGCAGTAGATTATGGCACCCCCTAGGTACTTAACTAGTGAAAGTAGAAGATAATAGAAAAATTCCGAGATGTGTTTACACAAGTGAAAGTACGATAACAAGCAGCTCCCCAGGGAAAGTGGCAGCAGAAAGCTGAAGATTCAAAACAGCAGATTCAACATGTAGGAAAATATTAAGATCTTGAAATTCAGTGCAAAAATAAAAACAGGGAGACAATTATTTAGTCTCAATCCTCCTTAGTATTTGGATGGGAAACAAGCCAGAATTTAAAAAGATTTTTAAAAATTAATCCCAAAACTAATTATAAGCACCAAGAGAGATCACTTCTCCTTGCTGTAGAAAGCCTTCCTTAGGGTACATAAACTTAAAAAATATAAATTGGGTGATTTAGAAATGGGGTGGCCGGTCTTAATGTCAAGTCCTTGGTGCTCTCTGAGCCTTGTTGTTTTCTTGCAGATGTTTCATTGCCCTTCTCCTTTTGCCTTCAGTCTTTCCCAGCATCAGGGTCAGCTATTGGAGACCGTGGAGTCCTTGGTGCTTTCTGAGCTTTGTTGTTTTCTTGCAGACATTTCATTGCCAGGCTAGGCAACACCTTCAGTGTGAAAAGGAAGTGGGGCTTGCTCTCTGTTTATATACCATGGCTTGTCCTGCTTGTGTTGGTAGAGGTGGTGTTCTTCTCTCCTTGGTAGTTCCTTGATTGGGCTGTTGTTTGCTACTTGGTTGATTGACTGAGTTAATTGTTTGATTAGGGTATATTGTGCAGTTTGATTGTTCCTCTGGTGCTAATCCTGGTGTTAATCTTTGCATATCTGGGTGTTGATTGCTGGCAAGGAGGTGTTCTGGTCTTCTGGCTTTTCTATTGTCTCTTATGAATGGTATGTAAATATTGTTTACCTCTATGTGTCTGTTGATGGCTGCTTTGTCTGAGTGCCAAGCTTCCAGGAATTCTCTAGCATTTTTGGATTTGGCTTGGTTTAAGATGCTCACAGTTTCCCAGTTGAAAGTATGGTTAAGTCTGTCCATGTGTTGTGAGATTAAGGAGTTTTCATCGTGTCTTCTGACTGGTTGGTGTTCGTGGATGCGTTCTGCTAGTCTTCTACCAGTCTGTCCTACATAGTGGCTGTTACAGTCCTTACACTGTATGTTGTAGATAACTCCTGTTTTTTCTTCTTGGGCTACTGGGTTTTTTGGTTTACTTATGATGTTCTGAAGGGTTTTGGTTGGTTTGTGCGCTACGGTGATGCCGTGTGGTTGTAACAGTCTATTAGTAGTTTCTGAGATGTTTCTGATGTATGGCAGTGTAATTCTTTTCATAGCTTCTGTTGGTTTTGCTGTGGTGGGTTGAGTGGTCAGGCACTTTTTGATAAAGTTGCGTGGGTATCCATTTTGCTGGAAGATGCTATATAAGTGGTCTGTTTCCTTTGTCTGGTGTTCTGGATTGCTGCAGTGCGTTTGTGCTCATCTGAATAGTGTTCTTACACAGCTCCTCTTGTGGGAGGTTGGGTTATTGCTTTGGTAGTGGAGCACTTGGTTCATGTGGGTAGATTCTGGTAGACTTGTGTTTCTAGAATGCCATCATTTCCTCTACTGATGAAGATATCCAAGAAGGGTAGTGTGTTGTTGTTTTCTTCTTCCCTTGTGAATTTTATTCCTTTGAAGATGTTGTTCATGGTTTCATGTGTTTCCTTCAGTTGATCCTTTTTTATTATGACGAAGGTGTCATCTACATACCGGATCCGTACTTTGTGTTGTATGTGTGGGAGTGCTATCCTTTCTAGATGTTGCATTACTATCTCTGCTATAAGTCCTGAGAGTGGTGATCCCATAGGTGTTCCTTTGATTTGTTGGTATATTTGTCCATCAAACTGAAAGTAGGTGGTGAGGCAGAGGTTGATGAGGTCCATGATTCTGGGTTATTTTGATCTTGGTGTATCTAGTTAGGTCAGGTGTGTTACCATAGAACTGCTGCCATGGATTCAATCGCTAGTACTTGGTCTATCAGAGCTAGTGCTTAGCACCAGAGGAACAATCAAACAGCACAATATACCCTAATCAAGGAACTATTAACTCGGTCAATCAACCAAGTAGCAAAGAACAGCCCAATCAAGGAACTACTAAGGAGAGAACAACACCTTCACCAACACAAGCAGGACAAGCCATGGTATATAAACAGAGAGCAAGTCCCACTCCCTTTTCGCACTGAAGATATTGCCTAGCCTGGCAATGAAACGTCTGCAAGAAAACAAGGCTCAGAGAGCACCAAGGACTCCACATCAAAGAGAAAGCCTAAAATACTTTCTAATGCAACTATAGAATAGGACTTTAAGAATTAAAAGATTTAGCTTTGTTCTTTTTTCAGCCTACTACCATTAAATAATTTTAGTTGACCATGAGAAAAGTATTATTTTAGGCTTCTAGATATTTTCTAATGTGGATTAACAGTTACCTATGATTTTTGTTCCTTGCATTTGTGTATTGGTTGAGTTCATTAAGCCATAGTTAATTTAGTGAAGGTTTGTTCAATAAGCCACTACTGGCTGGGGTTACAGAACACCCCTGAGTGGAAACAAATAACCCTAAATGGGTCTTTAGTGGATGTCACCAGATGGAGTGCACAGAAATCAAATTGACTATATTCTTGCTAAAGGTGGTAAAGGTAAAGGTTCCCACCGCACATTTGTGCAGTCGTGTCCGACTCTAGGGGCCGGTGCTCATCTCCGTTTGTTAGCCAAAGAGCCAGCGTTGTCCGAAGACGCTTCAATGGTCATGTGGCCGCATGACGCGCGTGGAACGCTGTTACCTACCCACCGAAGTGGTACCTATTAATCTACTTGCATTTGCATGCTTTCGAATTGCTAGGTTGGCAAGAGTTGGGGCTAGTGCGGGAGCAGGGCTAGGGATTCGAACCTCTGAATTTGCGATCTTCCGATCAAGAAGCCTGGCGTCTTACCTGCTGAGCCACCACGCCCCCTGCTAAAGGTGGTAGTGGAGCTCAATTATAGCATCAAAGACATGGCCAGGTGCTGACTGTGGAACAGATCACAGACTGCTCATGTGCAAGTTCCAAGTTAAGCTCAAGAAGAAGAAAGCCAGTCAGTTCCCATGATATAATCTTGAGCATATACTTGAGCATTTTCAAGGAGAACATCAGGAATCGCTTTGAAGTCCTGAACTTCATTGATAGAGAACCAGAGGAAGTGTGCAATGAAATTAAGGAAGTCATTAGGATGAATGTGAAAAGAGACTGCCAAAAATGAAGAAACAGAAGAAAGCAAACAAGATGTGAAAACAAACCATGGAAATTGCCCAGAAGAAAAGGGGAGGCAAAACCAAGAAAGACAAAAATCTCAGGAAGGAATTTAAAAATGAGTTTCAGAGAGCTGTTAGAAGAGACAAGAAGCAACATCTGCAAAGACACTGAAGATGAAAACAGACAAACAAGGAAAGTCTTCCAAAAGATCTCTGAAAGAGGGAGGTTCCATCCTTGAATTAGTGCAGTATATTAAAGGATGCCAATGGATAGATAGTAACTGATTCAAAGAAGATCAAAGAAAGATGGAAGGAGTATACTGAAATATTGTGCAGTGGAGATGTCAACATCCAAGATACCTTAGAAGATATTTCCAGTCTTTACCAGGTTGGAAGGCTACAGAAACTGATGGAATACTCACTGAAATATGGTAAGCCACAGAAAAAGAATCAGTAAAGGTTCTAACTAAGCTATGTCAGCAAATCTGGAGAATGACACAGTGGCCAACAAATTGGAAGAAGTCAATCTCCATTTCAATACCAAAAAAGGAGACTTAACAGAGTGTGCAAACAGAATGTGCAAATCATACTATATCCTCAATTTCACATGCTAGCAAAGTGATGCTTAGGGTCATCCAATGCAGATTAGAGCCGTATATGGAAAAAGAGATACCAGATGTTCAAGCTGGCTTTAGAAAAGGCCTAGGAACATGCAACTTTTTTGCTGATGCATGCTGGATAATTGAGAAAGCCAAAGAATACCCAAAAGAAGTCACTATGTGCTTCATTGATTATAGGAAGGCCTTTGATTGTGATGATCACGTCAAGCTGTGGAATGTGCTTAGGAAAATGGGAATCCCAGAACATTTCATTATTCTCATGAGGAACCTATATACAGGACAGGAAGCTACAGTATGGACACAACATGACAAAACAGACTGGCTCCAGGCTGGCAAAGGAGTGAGACAAGGCTGTATGCTCTCCCCTTATTTATTCAAACTATATATTAAGGGAAGCTGAATCGGAAGAAGGTTAACTTGTTTTTAAAATTGGAGGACAAAACATCAGTAACCTGCACTATGCTGATGGCACTGCTCTAATAGCCGAAAATGTAAAGAATCTGCAAGGTCTAGTAATAAAAGTCAAGGAGCATAGTGAAAAAAATGGGACTAAAATTAAATATAAGCAAATTAATGATGACAGATACAACAACCAGCCTTAGAATTGATAATGAAGGATATTGAAGTGGTGGATAGTTTCTGTCCTTTAGCAACAACTAGGAACAAGCAGTCAAGAAATACGCCACAGAGTAGAATTGTGCAAGCCATGGTATTCTCTGTGGCACTCTGTGGAAGTGAAAGTTGGACTTTGAAGAAGCAGGATAGGAACAGTATTGATGCTTTTGAACTTTTTAAAAAGAAATTATTAAAAGTTTTAAAAAGGAAGATAAAAGCTAATACAAACTAATATAAAATAAGAAAG
This sequence comes from Charina bottae, assembly GCA_023362775.1. NCBI lineage: Eukaryota > Metazoa > Chordata > Lepidosauria > Squamata > Charinaidae > Charina > Charina bottae. The sequence goes on from JALMGJ010000010.1 coordinate 1,744,715, forward strand.
AAAAAAGAAAAAGAAATCAAAGAGAAAGCTAAAAGTGCAAGAAAGGAAAAAAGAAAAAGAAAAATAGAAAAGAAAGAAAATACAAAGAAGTAGCTTCCAATCTTCTTTACAGCAGTTGTAACTACAATTAAAAATTTACCTCTTTCTCTAAAGTTACAATATGTCTCTCTTTTTTCTACAATCTATCCTGTCTAATCATCAAAACTTTAAATCATAAGTTCGATGCTTGCAAATCGATAGGTTTTCAAGATGGCGATGGAGCGGCAGCTTCCATGCTGAGCTCCTGCTTAATAGCAGATTTATTTATGGATTTTTATTTATGGACTTTTTATCTTAAGTATTTTTATCTCATCTAATTGAAGCAAGGAAGGAGGTGCCTCCGATAATGAGCTCCTCTAACAAGCACCTGCTATTTTATTTTAGTATATTTTAAATTCACCATTCAACTTCAGATAGTTGTTAGTCTTCTACGGAGCCTCCTTGCTTATTTGTATTTTACTTATACTATGTATCTCTTGGTATGGGGAAAAGGAAGAAGAGACAAAGGACTCCCTCGGCAACACAACCCTCATCTAAACCATTGAAACAACAGAAGGTGGACAGATATGTTACAAGTAAGCAATCCTCTTCAGCAAATTATAATTTCCCATCTTATCTACTGAATAGAAATTATTCTTTAGAGTGGGACTTACAGGCTGAGATAGAGAGTCAGCAATTGTTGGAGTTCACTTCATCATTGTTAGAAAACACGACTCCCCCACAGGCTGTCTGCACAGCTGCTGAACAATTAGATAAGGAAGGACTCCTTGATCTTAAAAGTTTGAAAGTCCAAAACTCATTGGAATTTATAACTAGACACAGCCTGTTGACGGCACAGACAGTTCTCTCAATCTTTGATTTACTTACCCCGATTAATACTCAAGTTGATTCTTTAAAAGACTCTTTTGTCAAACTCATCAAGAATCATTCAAATCAAACTGAGGCCTCTGACAAAACTAAGGGCTTATACTTAGGCTGTTACTCAAAGACAGGTTGTGGAGGAAGGGAAGCTTCAGTTACTGAAGTTAAACCTTTATTAGGAGTTAAAAGGGAAGATATGAATATGACAGACAACTGCATAGAAATAAATGAAAAGGGTAAAAAACCTTTACTAGGCAAATGTTATTTACAACCCAATAAGATAGCCCTTCAAATACAATCTAATAGAATTAATGGAGGCAAATGGGAGACGAAAAGAGCTATATCCCAATCATTAAGTCAGTTACTACGATGTGAGAAACCATTTGTGGATTTACAGAAGATAGACTGGTTACCAGCCAGAGGTGGCTTTAAAAGGGGCCTTGTTGACTTTTGGTCTTTCTGTGATACCGAGTATGCTTCTAAAAATGAAACCCTTTCTGAAACATTCTTAATATTTCCAACCCGAGTTTTTCATTCAGAAGAAATTAATCCACTTATAATTCAGTGTAATCAAGAGAGTGATAGAATTTTAACTCATAGTAGAAACACTCCCTCAGATAAATTCAAGGACACCTCGTCAACAGAGACTATGCCAAGGAACAATAATAGTAAACATTCTTTCCTCCTGATAACAACCCAGTTGCCGACAGATCCTTCAGAAGGAAACTTAATTAACGCATTTAGTGTTCTACCAGATAATAGACAAGATGATACATTTAAGAAATTAGATGATTTAAGAGGAGCTTTAAAGGCAACTTGCTACAAAGCGAAGACCTTAATAAATTCAACATTTCAAACAATGCAAGAAGAAAACCTTCACTTTGGACAACAATTCGAATACACTGAAAAGAGAGAACAAACTAGTTGCAGACAGAAAGTGGACAATGATAATCAAGAATTACAAAATCCAGATGTAATATCTGAGATAGAGGAGCCTTTAGCTCTCACTACAAGTAATAACATTACACAGAAGCAAATGGAAACAACTAAAGCAAAAATTATTACAGTGGCTCAAGTTCATGAGCAACCTTTAGAAATTTCCAACCTTGGATCTTTAGAAGATGGAAACATGGATGAGACCCATTTGGGTCATAAAAAGGGTTTGTCTAGATCAAGGATATTAATGCATATGGCCTGCCGGTATGCAGACCAGTATAAGATAAATCCCCTGAAAATTATTTCGTGGAATATAGCTGGATGGTATCGTAACAAAGGCCTTAACCATTTAGATCACTTGTTAGATATGGATGTTCTTTTGCTACAGGAAACATGGACAGCAGATGACCTTCTATTAAATGGTTATCATTCGTACAAGTTGGAGGCAACCACTGGCAGAGGGCCAAGGCAGATGAAAGGTGGACTGGGAATTCTTATTTCCATCGCCCTGAGAGTAGGTCATAAATCCATTCAGTCATTTAATCAAACAACTATGGCCGTACTTTTAGATATGGGAAATATCTCTTTATCAATTATTAATGTATACTTCCCGCCAATACAAAGAAAAGCCAAAATTGAGGCAATGTGGTTAGATTTAGAGCACTATGTTGATAACCTCCTTCTGGAATACCCTAGTGCAGAGCTTTCCAAACTGTGTGTCGCCACACAAAAGTGTGTCGCCACACAAAGTCTGGTGTGTCGCCACACAACCCAGAAGCGCTGATCATCATCAGCGCTTCCGGGTTTTCCCGTGGCGACACACCAACTGCAGCGCGCAAAACCCGAAAGCGCAGCAGCCGGTTGGTCTGTTGCCGCAGGAAAAACTTTGGAAAGCCCTGCCCTAGTGTTTTGGTACTCCTCGGGGGTGATTTTAATGCAAGGCTAGGTCCTCATGACCATACACTGTTCTCTAAATTTCAACAGTATCCTCCAACCCACGCTCCCAATTTACCAGATACCACCTTTGTACGCCTCTCCAAAGATAAAAGATTTAACTACGCTGGGATCTGTCTAGCCAAGTTTGCAAATAAGTTTAATTTATTCATACTAAATCACTCTTTTAAAAGTTATCACCCAGGAGAATATACATTTATGGTTGGGACTAGGAAAAGTACCATTGATTATATGCTAGTTCCTACTAACTTATTACATTTAGTGGAGTCCTTTAAGATGCTTCCGCATCTAGAAAATGAGCACCTTCCTCTATGTCTACATTTGAAGACAACTACTAGTCAGATGCGGCCAGAGGCATATTTTACTCCTGTCATCGTCCCAGCAGGACAAGTAAGTTGTCATGCCAAATGGACCCCACAACTTGATCAAAGGGTGAAGAAGACATTAGCAGAGGATGATCTACAAACAATTCGATTATCGTTTATGTCTCCCAATATCTCACAAGACCCATTGACTTTGTATAAAAATTTAACACAAAAATTACAACCAATATTAACTCGTGCTTCTAACGTTGATAACAAAAGAGCTGTGATTTTATCCAAGACATGGTTTAACAAAGAATGTGTTGAAGCCAAGAAAGCTCTCACTGCAGCTTATCATCTATATAAATCTGAGACACAGACTAACAATAACGGAAATACGAAGTCTCTTGAACACCTTCTTGCCATCAAAAAACAGTATAAGAGATTGGTGATTGATAAGAAGAAGCAGGATATGAAAACCATGTGGAAGCGCCTTATTGAAGCTGCCAAATTGAAGAACGCCTCTCTTTTTCGGCAATTATTATCTAACCAGACAGCAAGATCCTCTACTATTCTAGGCTCTCACATTTCACCAGAGGTCTGGGAATATCATTTTCAGAAAATGTATGAGGACCCTAATAATGTGATGCTGACACATATGAACGAAGGCCTAACCTTGTGGCCTCCAGTCTCGGTAACTGAAATTAAATCTCTTATAGGACAACTTAGAAAAGGGAAGGCTCCGGGGATGGATTTTATTTCAGCGGAAGTATTAAAGAACAATGTTGAATGGTGGACCCCAATTTTAGCAACACTTTTTACTTATATTGATAAAACAGGGAGAATTCCAGAGGACTGGGGCCTGGCTATCATAGTACCGATTTTTAAAAAAGGGATGACAAATGATCCTGCCAATTATAGGCCTATTAGTCTCCTGAATATAATTAGCAAGCTCTACGCTAGACATCTGCAAGAAAAACTCAAAGAATGGCTGGACCAGAGAAAGCTTATAGCGGACGAGCAGGCTGGCTTCAGAGAGGGCAGAGGAACCATTGAACAATGCCTGATTCTTCAACATCTGATTGAAAAATATCGTACCAACAAGATAACATCATTGTATGCAGCCTATATAGACTTAAAGGCAGCTTTCGATTCTATATCTAGGCCTAAGCTGTGGGAGAAGTTGGAAGCTGCCTCAATAGATAGTAGACTTCTCTATTTAATTTGGGCCTTATACTCTGATACGGCCTTGAAGTTCAGATGCAATAGGTTTGGGTCCCTTTCCAAGCTGATTAAAGTACAAAAGGGGGTGAAACAGGACTGTATTTTGGCCCCGCTACTTTTTAATTTTTATATTAATGATATGGTAAGATGTCTAAATCACCTGGACTTTCACCCTCCTAAAGTAGGGGACCGTAGTATTGCCCTGCTGCTTTATGCAGATGATGCGGTCATACTTTCTAGGACTCCTGTAGGTCTCAACAGAGCTTTGACAACTGTGGACCAGCATTGTATTAATAATCAGCTAGAAATAAATTATTGGAAAACAAAGATATTGACCTTTGCCAAAAGGCCGAAATTTCGTTCTTGGAATATAAATGGGCATAGAATAGAGCAAGTGACTAGCTTTAAATATCTAGGGGTAGTCATGCACGCCACTGGATCTAGGAAACCTCACTTTGATTATGCAGCTGATTCCGGACAAAAATCAGCTAATGCCATTTTAAAGTTTTTCCGGAGTAAAGGAGGGCATTATATACCAGCAGCTCTTAAACTCTTCCAGGCGAAGACATTAGCCCTTTATGGGTCCTGTGTTGGTGCTCTAAGTTCAAGTATTACATCCCTGGAAAGAGTACAATCAAAATTTATTAGAGCAGTATTTCAAATGCCCAAATGTGTTCCAAACGCTTACCTTCGATTGGAAGCGGGCATGATAAAAGTTGAGGCAAGAGTGTGCCTAGCTTCCCTGAATTTTTGGCTAAAACTCAAGCATTATTCTCAAGGTTTAGCACCACTCATTTTCCAAGATTACTTCCAATCCTCTTGGTTAAAGGATATTGAATCTAGTCTCGCCAAGCTAGGATTTTATTCAGATTCAATTCTCAGGATGGATTATGAACAGGCAAAATTGGCCTTGAAGCAAAGGATAAAGGACATAGAGAGACAAACGGACAGAGAAGTCCCCTCATTTCCTATCATCAGAGTATAATAAATATATTGTTAATTCTGCTAACTACCTTATTCAACTCGAAATCCCTAGCCATCGGAAAGCCTTTGCCCTAGCTCGTAGCCACGCACTCCCTTCCGCAGTCTTGGATGGTAGATATAAAAAAATTCCAATAGCTGCACGGTGGTGCTCTTGTAATAATGGAGAGATAGAAACTACAGACCATGTGCTCCTCCGATGTCCTTTTTATAAAGAGCTTAGGAATAAATTAATATTACCTTTGACCAAGAAATATCCTAGGCGGCAAGATATAGAGTATATGCAAATGTTACTTATAGATGAAGATCCAACTGTTACGGCACAAGTAGCCAAATTCTGTGCAGCTGCTATAAAGATACGCCAGACTATGATAAGAAAAATGTAGTAATGTACTCCTTGTAATGATTTTAATAATTTTAAAAGGTTTATATATATATCACATCATATTTTATATATGATATTTTACTTTTTATAAACACTTATATCTGATAGAATTAGTCATGACTAATATTAAGAGCATATTTAAATTTGATTAAGGGGCTCATCCACATTGTGATCTGAATGTATTTTAATTTTTAATTGGAACATGTAATTTAACTTACAATTTTAAAACTATTTTAAATCAGATGGTGCATATTGTAAGGTTCAATGAGTATACCTTTGTAGAATTGTATCTTGTACTGGTCAGTGACCGTAATAAACTAGAATGAAAATCATAAGTTCCTTTTTTCTGTTTTCCACAAAAAGTCCGTAAGGGGTTTCCAGTCAGCAATAAATGTAGATATTGTCTTTTTTCTAATCAGAGAAGTCAGTTTGGCCATCTCAGCAAGTTCCATCATCTTCACCAACCAGTCTCCATTGTAGGTATTGCCAGGTCTTTCCATCTTTGTGCATACAATAATCTCACTGCAGTTATCATATACAAAAACAAAGTTCCATGATTTTTTCGCATTAGTCTCAAAAGAAGGAAGTCTGGTCTCAATTGTATATTAATCTGTAAAATCTTCTGAATCTGTATGTATTTGAATCCAAAATTTTCTAGCTTTTTTACACGTCCAACAAGCGTGATAAAATTTCCCTTCTTGTTCACATTTCCAAATTATAGACAATTTCTTTGGTGATATATACCAATGGTATATCATTTTACAAAAATTCTCTTTAAGATTATAATATAATTTAAATTTCAATCCTTTCAACCACATATATTCCCATTGTTCCATATTATAACCAAAATTTTATTTTGTATTCCCCTTGACATAATTCTAATATCTCCTCTGTATCCAGGAACTTACCATCTCTGATTCTGGATGGGGTCACACTGCCCCAGGCAGACCCAGTGTGGAATCTGGGGGTCCTCCTGGACTCACGACTCCTGCTGGAAGAGCAGGTGGCAGTAGTGGCCTGGAGGGCCTTTGCTCAACTTTGTGTTGAGCGCCAGTTACGCCCTTTCCTGGATCGAGAGGCCCTCCGGTCAGTCACTCATGCCCTAGTCATCTCCTGTACAGACTACTGCAATGCGCTCTACATGGGGCTACCCTTGAAGAGTATCCGGAAGCTACAGCTGGTTCAGAATGCGGCCACACGAGCAGTCTTGGGTGCCCCAAGGATGGCGCACGTAACACCTTTGCTGCGTGAGCTGCATTGGGTGCCAGTTTGCTTCCAGGTCCAATTCAAGGTGTTGGTTATCACCTTTAAAGTCCTACATGGCATGGGTCCAGGTTACCTGAGGGACCGTCTCATCCCCATTACATCGACCCGTCCCACCTGATCATGCAGACCCCGTCCATGAGAGATTGTTGATCCAGAAAGCAGGCCTTCTCTGCCGTGGCCCCCGCCATGTGGAACACTCTTCCCCCAGAGGTGAGGCAAGCCCCCTCTCTCCTGGCCCTCCAGAAATGATTAAAGACCTGGCTCTGCCATCTTGTTTGGGGTGGGAAGGGGTGTAGTCAATCCTGGGAGTGGCTAGCGCCTTAAAGTGGTTCCCCTGTATTAATGAATCTAAATCAGAACTTTTAATATTGCCATCTTGGATGCTATTTTATATTTTATATTTATATTTTTATTAAGATATTTTGTTTTTATGTATTTTAATCCTTTTTAGCTTTATTATAAACCGCCCAGAGTTTTGAGGGAGATGGGCGATGATGAAATTTGATAGATAAATAAATAAAAAATCACACGATAAGTTAGCAATTTGTGTTTGTCTATTAATTCTCTATAAAATGCTTCTTGTGCTGAGAGCCATAAAGGTGTTTTTGGGTATAGCTTGGTCACCCACTCTTTCATCAAAACCAAACAGCAAGCTGCAAAATACAATTCCAAATCAGATAAACCCAACCTTCCTCTTTCCTTTGCATCCTGTAACACCTTATATTTAACTCGTGGTTTTTTCCCCCTGCCACACAAATTTAGATATATCCTTTGGCCACTGTTTAAATGGTACATCAGTTGTCAAAACAGGTATTGTCTGAAAGAAAAACAACATTCTACGCAGGACATTCATTTTTATCACAGACATTCTCCCCAGCAATGACAATTGTAGTTTCTCCCATCTTAGCATATCTTTTTAAACTTCATTCCGTGTCATAACATAGTTATTTTGAAATAACATACAATTCACATTTGTCATAGTGATACCCAGATATTTCACTTTCTTCTCAATCTTAAAACCCATTTTATTCATCAATTCTGTTTGATCTTCTATTTTCATGTTTTTTGTTAACATCTTCGTTTTCTGTTTGTTGATCTTAAAACCTGCTAATGCACCAAATTCTTTTAGTTTTCCCCTTAATGTTTCAATTCCCTTAAAAGGATCTTCCACAACTAGGCTGACCATATTTCCTTGAGACAAAAACAGGACATTGGGATGGCAAAACGGGACAGGGTCTTATGTAATATTCCGTATTCATGAAAAAGAGAGGGGTCCCTGTCCCCCGGTCCACACGATTGGCTCCCGTCTGCAAACCTCACCCCCAGTCCACGCGATTGGCTCCTGCCTGCAAACCCCGCCCCCGGTCCACGCGATTGGCTCCTGCCTGCAAACCTCCCCCCCCCCCCCGGTCTCTGCCACACGCTGATATGCGGGAGGGTTCTAGACTGTATTGAGACCTTCCTCTTCCGGGCTGCCTCCAATCAGCAGCTCCGGCTCGGATCCTCCTTCCACGCCATTCCCACCGGGTTTAAAAAATGGGACAAAATTGAGATTTTTATCAAAACAACTGGATGGTTGAAAAATGCTAAAAAAACGGGACTGTCCCATTCAAAACGGGACGTATGGTCAGCCTATCCACAACCAACACCAAGTCATCTGCAAAAGCCCTTAACTTACAAGTTTCTTTTTTTAAGAATGTACATTCTTTTACTCCCACAATTCTCTCATCTTGTCTTATATCTCTATTCAGAATTTCAAGAACCAAAATAAACAAGAGAGGAGACAGTGGGCATCCCTGTCTTGTTCCTTTTTGTATCTCACAAGGCTTTGTTAGATCTCCATTAACAATTATTTGTGCTTTCTGTGAAGTATAAATCGATCTTACCCATTTTACAAATTTCTCTCCAAAGTTCATATCTTCCAAAACTTTGAACAAGAAAGCCCAGTTCAAATTGTCAAAGGCCTTGTCTGCATCTAAGAAAATGTGGCTTGTTCTTCTTTATGTTGCTCCAAATATTCCAAAATGTCTGACACATTTCTAACATTGTCCTTTAACTGTCTTTTAGGTAAAAACTCACATTGATCCTCATGAATAAATCCTTGCAAAATTATTTTAAGTCTGTTAACCAGAATTGTTGTAAACAACTTGTAGTCATTATTCAATAATAATATTGGCCTATAGTTTCTTGTTAAAGTCAAATCTTGTCCCTCTTTCTATACTGGCCTCTTTCCAAGTCTCTGGCAACTTTCCTCCCTGTAAGATAGAGTTCATCATATTTTGTAAAGGTTGTAAAAGTTCATCCTCAAAACATTTATAATAAGAACCTGATAATCCATTTGGTTTAGGCACCTTTCCTGGTTTAATCTTTTTTATAGTTTCAGAAACTTTCCTTATTGTTATAGGTCTATTCATAATTTGTTTCTGTACCTCTGTCCTCTTTCTTTAGGTTTTCATCTACAGTATTTTCCCCACTTGCTTTATACAAGTTAGAATAATATTGATGAAATGCTTTTTGCATGGCCATGCTATCCATTAATACAGTATCTCCCTCTTGTACTTTCAGTATCATTTTCTTTTCTTTTTGTAATTTATATGCCAACCATTTCCTTGGTTTGTTTGCAAACTCAAAGTTTTTTTGCTTTACATAGTTCATTTTTATTTCCATTTCTCTTACTGTTAACAGAGATAACTGTCATTGTAAAAGCTTAATTTGTTGAGAAATACTTATCCTCTCTGGAAATTTCTTTAATAATTCTTTTCTCTTTATCTCATCCAAAAATAGCTTGGGTTTTTTCTTGCCTTTTCTTTTTGAGTTCACTATTATTTGTATGAAATAACCTCTGATAAAAGCTTTACTTGTGTCCCAAACCATTCTTAAATCAGGACCTTTGTTTAAATTATTTTCAAAAAATTATTTTAATTTCTTTTCACAATTTTCCACTATTGCTTCTTTCTGCAACAACATGTCATTTAGTCTCCATCTAAAAGAACTGGATTTTCTTTTGTAAACCAAACTCACAGGATTATAATCTGAAAAAATATTTGGTAATATCTCTACTTTAGAAACCTTAGTAGCCAAATTCTTCAAAATCCATATCATATCTATTCTTGAAAAGGATCTATGTCTTTAAGAAAAGGAGGTGTACTCTTTTGAATTGCCATTTTTCTGTCTCCATGCATCAACCAGCCCTAAATTGTCCATCAAATCAACGAAAACTTTTGGTAATTTGCCTTGAGTGATTTTAATATTTTTCTCAGAAGTTCAGTTGTGGGGAGATTACTCTATTCCAATCCCCCATCAAACACCAATTTTCATAAGAAACCTATTAGTCTCTCCATCAGTCCTTTCTAGAACAGTACTTTATCCTCATTTGAGGCATAAATTCCCAATATCAGAGTCTTGGTACCATGCAAATTAACTTCCACTCCATGGTCATCAGTCAATACAAGTTCTGGTTTTAGTTGGGGATTTATATATAAAACAATTCCATTTCTTTTTTTACTTCCTGCTGAAATAAATTCTTCACCCAAATTTTTATAAATCAAATTTTTATGATCTTTTTTCTAATATGTATCTCTTGTAGGCAAATTACATCTTGTTTTAATTTTTTCAAATGATTTTTGAAAATGATTTCAAATGATTCTGGACAGAATTCAGTTGAAACCTCTGCTGTTTAAAAGTAAAAATCACACCTTCCAATTTATCCCACCAAAATGGAATCTTTTTCTGTTTTAATCTATCAGTCAAAAAAGAATACTCTTTTCTCTTATGCAAGATTCTAATAGGAATTTCTTTAAGAACAATTACATCTGTATTATTATTATTCAGTCTAGTATTAAAATGCTGTTGCAAAACGTGATCTCTTGTCTTCTTCCTGACAAAGTGCACCAAGACGTACCTTGGAATATTTCTTATTCTCACAAATCTTGTATTTAATCTATATCGATTTCTGCCTCTGTATTCTCATCCCAATTTTAAAAAATTGCTAAGGCTTTAATAACCTTTTCTCTAATATCTTCACCAGAACCCTCTGGAATTGCTCTAAATCTCAAACAAAATTCCTTCTCTATCAGTTCCAGTAGTGCCAAATTATCTAATTCTCTTTTCAGCTCTCTGTCCATAACTTCTGTCTTACTCTCCAGAATTTCCACTTCGTCATTCATTTGTTTTACATTTCCAGACACTTGTTTTACAGAGCTTTCCATCTTCTTGACTTCTTCTTTCATCTCCTCTTTCATCTTTACAAGTCTTTGATCCATTCTTTTTTTCAAAAGCTGTCAATTTAGTATCCAGTGATTTAGTCAATTTAGTATCAAGTGATTCAGCTAACTTATTGCCCAATTCCTCAAACATTTTCTGAAGTAAATCTGGTGTAATTCCTCTCTCTGCAGGTTGCTCTAGTGACCCTCTCCTCCCCTCTGTTATTTTTGCTGCTTTTCTGGTGGTTGCCATTGTAATATTGTAATCCAAAAGTGGAAGTGTCTCAATTGCAAGGAATTCCTTTTGTCTTCCTGTGCCCTTAATACTTTAATCTCAAATGGCACTCTGTAGTTACAATCAGCATCACAGTCTGGCTCATATTACCGTTATCTTTTGTTTTGTAAAATCCACCAAAGTGTTTTGTCTGCACTCTTTAATAATAAACAAAAAACATTTCCATGAAGGTCCAGTTCATTTGTCTAATTTAATTCCAACTTACTCAAAAGCGCTTTCACCAAAAAAATAATCTTTCCAAATAACTATCCCCTTTATCCATTTTAAACGTTCTTACATCCACTTCTTTTTAAATATTTAAAATCCTTTTTTCCCCTTTTTAGTCCAGAAAGAATGTTGACTCACCAAGTGGAATTCTCTTATCCTGCCACTCAGAAAATCTCTCTTTAGCTGTAAATTGTTTACATCCAAAAGTGTTTAAGAAAGTGAGGCTTGTGTGAACCTTGTGTCCATATAGCCACATCATGGCTGTGAACTTGATTGAAATCCCTTGACTCCTAGCCTCACAATTCACAAGTCAACTGCAAAATCCTCAGTTCCTGCAGTCTACTCACAAGGAGCAGCTGTCTGGAGTGCAAGTGTGGGATCTCACAATCTCTCCTTTATTGGGAAAGACATCGCTGGCCAGAATTCGCCATCTGGCTTCTGATCTCTGCCGCAATGCCATCCCCACTCTTTAAGGGATGTCTAGTCTGCCATAGATCCTCACCTGGAAGCTTGACACTTTTGAACTTTGGTATTGGAGAAAACACCTGAGAATACCATGGACAGCCAAGAAAATGGACAAATGGATCATCAAATAAATGAACCCAATCAACTCAAGGCACAAATGACCAGGCTCAAATTATCTACACATTATGTAAAGATCTCTAGAGAAGGCTTTAATGCTGAGAAAGGTGGAAGGAAAGAAAAGGAGAGGATGACCAGCAGCAAGGTGGATGGACTCAGTTACAGTGCTGATGGGTGAACCATTAGAAGATCTGAAATACCAGGTTAGAGATATATCGTCATGGAGGAAATTTATTTATGTGGAGTTGATACCAATTTGATTGCACACAATCAATCAATACTATGCATACTTTTGCAGGCAAAATTCTGCAAAAAGCATGTATTTGTGAACACAATGTGAATAGCTAATTTAAATCTGCAAACAAATGTGTACTTTATCAGGAATTTGCTTAGAAATATTTTGTATATGAAAAAGTCTCAACCTCAACTTAGTTAGTGGGATAACTAACCTTATAAATGCAAACATGAGAAATGTAAAGAACCACAATGGACAGAACTGAGCATGCCTGCCAGCTTGCAGTCCCTCCTTCTGATCACTGTCAGAGGCTGTCTCTAAGGCTAGAACAAAACCACAGGTCTTCTTTCCTGCTCTGTGTGTGCTGACCTCTCAGCCCTCTGCAGGGGACAAAGGAGAAAGTGACAACTGGCATGGTGAAATCTCTTGGGTAGAAGGTCTTGCCTGGACAGCAGATCAGAAACCTGGCTCTTGAGGCCACCAATTAACCTCAGAAGTCATGGGTTGGAAAAGATTTATTGTCCAAGATTTAAATACAGTGTCCACAGTCTCTACCAGTATGTCATAAATCTAAGATCCACATAATACCTAGCCAAGCAAACAAACTTCCATTTTTCACCTTCTGCCAATCAGGATAAACAAGTGTGGGGCAGGAGGACTACCTTTCTGTAGAGAAGTGGAGCAAACATCTTGTTTTGTCCCCAAATAGGAATGGAAGTTGAGCACCAAAGGCCCGCCCTGGTCTTCTTGTCATCTTCTTCAACGGGTCCTGACAATCCATCGCTTGGGCTCCTTGAGCTATTCCATGCTTGATGGGCTTTTGGGGTGTGTTGGGTGGCCTGGGAAGCAGGTCTCCTTCCCAAATGCAGTGCTTCCTTTCCCTCACCCTCCAGAAGCAGCCAGGCTGCTGTACGACTTGTGTCCATCCATCTGGATCTCACTTTGATGATGCAAAGGTCAGGAGAAAAAAAATCAGACCGATTAATGCAGAAACAAACTTATGCAGAATGCTTATGGTAATGCCACTCCCATTCACAATAGCCACTTTTTTAAAATAGCCTCCTTTCTAATGAAAATGCACATGTAATCTGTTAGCAAAGGGATGGCTGTCATGCCGCCCCATGAATTATTCAGCGGTCTTTTCTGTTCTGTTATCTGGAGTCTCCTGAGATTTCTTCCTCTATTGTCCACCATGATGGGTCATTATGCACTCTGAATTTAATCTTTTAGGCTAGCCAGCAGCACAGGAGAGGGGGGGAATGTATGAATAACAATTTTCCTTTAATAACCTTCAACTAACCTTTCAACCAGAGTGAGTAATTCCAATCTTATTTTCACATCAATGGCAGAGTCAAAGCCAAGCAATTATCTCTTATCTGTTCTACCACAACCCTAGGCACTTTAATTTGGGGGGTGGGGAAGGGATGTTAAAATACTTAGAGAGGCGAAAACAAGGTAGGGATGCACATTCTGATGGACCGATAGGCCGTTTTAGGTGTTAGGTGGACTGACAGGTATTTTTAGGTGATGATCATAGACAGCCAGTTTCGAGTAGTGGATAAGCACTAGGGTGGAAAGCTGTCAGCCCTTTGAGGTAGTCCAGATCATGAAACCAAAATCATGAATACTAATACTACTTTTATTAGAAGGTTACAGTAACAGAATCTTGCAAATCTGAATGTGCCTCCTCTTCTCTTGCCTTTATCTTCCAGAGAACTAGGGAGGGTCAAATCTGAGGTGCTTTCTCAAATTGCATTCCTGCTTTGGACTCATATTTTGTTTATCAAACCACTGTACAGGCCTTCCTCCTCTTCCTCAAGGTTATTCTCACAGTCCATAACATCACCAGGAGAACCATGAGTTCTAGTTCTAGGAAGGAAGGCAGCTGGGTGACCTTGGGCCAGTCACTCCCTCTCAGCCCTAGGAAGGGGGCAATGGCAAACCACTTCCAAAATCTTGCCAAGAAAACTGCAGTGTTAGGTAAGACCAAGTGAGTCCCTGTTAACTCACATTCTTTTTCTGCTTCTCCTCCTCCAGCAGATGAGTTCTCTGATAGATGGTCCCTCATGGCTGAGCAAGAGCAATCCACCAGTTTTTGAGTGTGCAAGCATCCTTTGCACTGCCCTCACAGATTCAAGGTAGGACGACTTAAGGCAGGCAATTGCTTGGCTCCTGGCTTGGGTTTTCCTCCTACCAAGCCTGGGAGGGGAGTGGGGAGCAAGGCTAGATGGATGCTTAGAAGGGTGGTGTGACGATCCACTCCTTTGATATTAATTTAGAAACTCTTAGCACAAGCCATGGTAGGATATAAAAAAGTTCTTTTATTAATACAAATGAACAGAGTCGATCCAAAGAGCAGACTAAGCAAAAGCACGCGCAATCACAACTTTAAACATGCCTATGCAACTTATAGAGAAATTTAAATTAGATTTAAAAAAAATGGAATTTGAACAAACTAAATCGGAGTTTGAGATACAATTATGTGAAACAGATGACCACTTAATTGCTAAAATGTATAAATTATTGTTAAAAGGAGAAATGGTGGAGGAACAAGTTAAAGACTGTATGATTCAATGGGCAAAAAATATTGGACATAACATACAAATGCAACAATGGGAAGACACGTGGAACAAACGATTAAAATTTACTTTGTATTACAATTTGAAGGAAAATTTTTATAAGATGATGTACAGGTGGTACATGACCCCACAAAAACTTGCTAAAATGTATGGGAATGTCTCCAACATATGTTGGAAATGTAAAAAACAAGAGGGGTCTTTTTACCATATGTGGTGGACATGTAAAGTAGCAAAGAAATTTTGGACTGAAATACATTCATTGATGCAAAATATATTACAAATATGAATTCCATTTAAACCAGAAATATTTTTACTTGGATTATTAGATGTACAAATAGAAAAACATTTCATTAGAATTATACAATATATGATTACAGCAGCAAGACTTCTTTATGCACAAAATTGGAAAAATCAAACATTACCAACAATACAAGAATGGATGTTAAAATTAATGGATATGGCAGAAAATGATAAATTGACATGTTTATTAAAAGAAAATTCAAATTGTTATTATCTTAAAGAGTGGAAACCGTTGATGGACTATTTGCAAAATGCAGGTGGAGCAAAGCTTGCATGGGGTTTTGATGATTAGATTATATATAAATAAAATATATTAGACAAGAAATGTACATGAATATTATACCAAATGCTAGCATGTAAGAAAAATCTTTTTTTTATATTCCTATGACCATAGATAGATCGGAAGTTGACTAATTTCTATATCTTTTTGTATTTCTTTCTTTTGCTTTTCTACACTTTTTTCTTTCTCTCTTTGATTTGTATTTCTATTTCTGTTTCGTTTCCAACTTTTAACTATGTATATTTTAAAATCTCAATAAAAAAGTATGAAAAAAAAACAACTTTAAACATGCCAGTTCCCCCTTACTCCTCACCAACCCCTCCCCTACCGACTCAGTTCCCATAACTCCAAACTGTTAGTCCTTTGATGCTCCCAGCTGAACAGCCTTGGAGTCTGGTTGCTGTCTCTCTCCCCCACATTCCGCTGGCCTGCATTCTTTGCCTATCTCTAACACCCTGCAAGCATGCTAATCAATTATTCTATTAATTTATTAATATTAATAAATCTACCTACTAACTACAAACCCCATCTATCCATGGCAGGATGCCATTGCCATCCTGACAGGTGGGTTGGCCATTGAAGTGGCTTGACTAACAGGTGGCAGCATGGGGGTAGGTGGGGTGGGGAAAAACAGGATGAAGTAGAGTACACTTTCCTGATCCTCCTAACCCCTCCTCTGTGCTTGGTGCCTGGCGATCAGGCTACTTCTGAGCACAGATGTAGCACTCTTCTGTGGAAGCCTGGTATGTTCTGTGCCAAAGCCCAGATGGCCATGGATAGGAGTGACTAGTGACCAGAGAGGAGAGATTGGGCCTGAAGCAGCCCAAATTAGCCAGTAGGTGGTAGGCAGATCTGAAACCCTGACCAGGCTAGCAAAGTGTGCCAGTTTGTATCCATGGCAAACATTTGGTTCAGACCAGAGGGAGTACAGTACTTTAAAACTGGAATAGCTTAGGACAATTTTTACCTCAGGTATGGCTTAGGATGAGACAAAGGCAATGCCATGTATAAAAAATATCTGTTCCCTGTGGTAAAGTCATTCCATGATTAGGGGCAAATAAAAAGGAGCCCTTCTTGCTCTAATACCTGAAAACTTAATTGCTGCAAGACCAGAGTTGCAAGCCAAGCTGTGCTCTTTGTCCCCAGAACCACATGGAAAGCTAGGCCTATGCTGAAGCTTGCTTTAGTCCGTCTCTGGGGTTATTAATCAAGACACCTCCTCAGGCATCATCAAGCCAGGCAGGTGCAGAGAAGCCACTCAGTCCCACTCTGGAATAGATTGAGCTAGAGTGCCCTTTCTTGGGGTAGCTGCCACTCCTAACTCACTTTTCTCTATCTCAGGAACAAGCAATATTTTCTAAACTGTGGATTAATGACCTGGGAAGAAAGAGATATTTTTAGGAAGGTCTCCAGGTCACTGTCCACTCAAGTATCCTTTTACGACCTCTCTGTTAACTCAGCCTGGAGCACTGCGTGTAGATTGGATGGATACCCAAGCTCTTTGGAGTCTGGTCAAGCCCAAATTCCAAATTAAGCCAGACAAGAGAGTAAGAGAAATCAGAAGCAGCAGCAAGACGAACCCTTTCCTATGTGCTGCTTCCTTGATCCAAATCATTTGTCCCCTGCTGGTGTTTGCCTGGATTGTTTCCTTTGGAACATCCTGATGCTTTTCCTAGGGGCCCCTCCCAGTCAGTTGAGCAGCTTCTTGTGAAGGGGGCCGGGTGTCAGGAAGCCATTCCTACTTTTCCCCATTATAACATGTAGCTTGATCATGATGCAAGAGGCCCATTTGCCTTGCTGCCAACTGGCGCATTGTCCCAAGCAGATAAGTGAACAATTGTTCAGGCACGTTTAAAGAGAGAAAAGCGAAGAGCCCTGAAGTTCAGAAACAAATTCAACACAAGCATCGCTGAAACAAATCTGCATCTGGGTCTCATAAAGTGAACTTCCTCTGATTGAAATTTTCCATCTAAGATAGCCTTGAAAGGTTATTGCAGATTACTAATTCCCTTAAAGGTTTCTTCCACTTCCTGAATGTTCTAAGAATGCTCTTGTGGAACAGATCACACATAATTTTAACTACTTTCTTAGCTGTGTGAGCAGGATAATGGGGAAGTAGGAAGGCTATGGACACTAGCCAGGTTGATTGCAGTAATTGACACATATTTTGAGTCTGCTGTGTTTGAAAATGGCAACTTCCCTGTTCAAATAACGAGACCTTTGTTTGAAGGCCAGCTCTCAAGTGTCAAATAACGGCTGAGAATGATGTATGGAGATCAGTTGTGCACATGTTTTGCGCATAATGCTGAGCCAAAATTACTAAGCACAATATATATTTTTGCCTTAGCACTTACATTCCAAGAAAGAAAGTGTGGGTTGGCAACAGCCTGAAAACAGTTTCCTGCTTGTTTGCTACATTTTTATCCCACCTTTCCTCCAGAAGCTGAAGGCGGCATACTTAGCATTCCCTCTTCAATTTCTTTCCCCACAACAACCCTATGAGGTTGTAAGTGACTGGCCCAATGCGTGGCCACGTTAGGGTGCTGCATGTTCAGGATCATTGTGCCGAACCAGCTTGGGATGTTTTGCATTTCAGCACACTGTGCTCTGCAAATCCAGCCATTGAAACTTGGTCAACAAACCATGGCTTATGTGATGTATAACCCTAACCATGTGCACAACTGATGTTCATACATGATTTTGTAACTAACTTGATTATTATGGTGCTCACAGAATAACAATGAGAAGCATTTTTTGCCATGATCCTTTTGCAGTTGAGGTGAGAACATGTGAAATAGTCAGAGAGGGCTTTCATACCCCATGTGACGCACAGTTTTATGCTGGTTAAGGGTTGCACTTGGCATTCAGTAGTGTGCAAGGGGACAGACTCCTAACAGTATGCAGGGCCAGGGTAGAGAACCGATGGGGGCCACTAGTCCCTCCCAAATTGTACTTAATTCAAATCAAACTCATAATATGCAAATGACTATGATTACTATCCAGGTAGTTAACCATTTTCCTCTTCTAATACTTGAAAAGTTAGTTTGATGGCCACCGGAAGCTTCGTCCAAAGGTCTGGGGAATTACACTTCGGGCATCTCCTTGGGTACATAATTATTGCTTTTTTCAGATGCTTTTTTAACCTCAGGTTAAAAAAAATGAAAAAGAAAAGCCATAGATGATATTGGGATGAACATCTGATTCACCCAGGATCCTCTTTCAGCTCCTGAAAAACTAATTATCAGCCTCTTGGTTAAATAGAAGCTTCCCTTTCTGCTTCTTGCTCTGTTTCCTGGCCGTGTCTTCCTCCTGCTCCGTACCCCTTCGGTGCCTCGCATCCTGCTCCCCTTCAGTGTTTCTGTCCAACAGGCAAAGGCTCTCAAACATGGGGAATACCTGATACGTAGCTTCAAAGGCCACATGATCCAAACTTCTCTCAAGGGCAGCTCACTCATCTGTGCTGTAGCTGACCCTCCCTTATCAATTGTTGAAGCAATTTAGCCTGAGTGTTGTTGACTGCAGACCCCCACTTGGGACTGGTGGATTGGCCCAAGGCAGTTAACAGAAGTCAAAGTCTATCCATAAGTCTATGCTCCACAGATTAAATTTTAGGCTTTTTCCTCCTGCCTTTCTAGTCAAGAGATGTTTGGCTGCTCCATGGATGGCCTCGAGAGGCCCCTGATCATAACAGTTCTTTGTAGCCTGGGAACTGCTGGGACCTGCCTTGCCAGTTCATCCTTAACACCTGGTGGTCCCTGGGCTAGTTCTGGGGACTGCTGGTGCTATCGCTTTGGGAGGGTGTTCAGCCTTACAGAGTGTGTTCCCTGGACAGATGCCCCTTTAATCTATGGAAAGCCTTTACTGCAATGGGCCATACGGGTCCATACAGCTCAAAGGGAAGTGCAGCAAGGCCCTGCCATCTGTTGCTCATGGGATGCTCATCTGATGCAGAGATCTAGCCTAAGGCTTGCCTTCAGAATTAGCTGAAATTATGAAGGCATCACAGCAGAGCAGATGGCAGGTGGGGGCTCAGAAGCATTGGGGAGCCTCCTTTGATTGTACACGAATATTTCGTCTCACAGGCCTGAGCCAATATTTTCATTAGGCACACTCCACAAGCATTATGGGCCCAGTATCACGTCTCCTTCTGCATGGATGTTTTCTTGCTCTCTGTGTGATTTCATTCTTGCCTTCCTGCCAAAACACTTTGTTTTTATCAAGAGCTGCCACAGCACTTAGTGCTGTGCCAGATTCCCCACCAATGATTTCCTTCCTCTTGGCCTTGTTCCTTCGATCTTCTGATCTGGCCAGAAGGAGGGCGGTAAAGCTGTATTACAGCTCAAGATAATCACATCAGAGGGGAAGAATCTGGCCAAGAGTTGCAGAATAATGATTTCATTTTTTCCCATTTTCTTTCCCCCACCAAGATAAACAAATTAAATTACATTGGGGGTTTATAGTGATGGAAGCCTTGCACTCCTTCTAATTTTACAAGTTCCCTGGTGGAAAGAAATATGCCACAGGGTGAAATCGAATAGCATCAGCTCTGTGGGGGATTAGTTCTGATGTGCTGCTTGGCTTGAGTGCAAAACACAACAGTTTTTTAAAAAATATATAATGCTTTCTTAATTTGGCAAATTTACTGGAAATGACAGTTGCTTTTATGCAGAATTAGTGTCTCCAAATCAGTCTGATGAGGGGATCTCTGTGGAAGAAAATGCACTGTTTCGCACCCTGTCTTGATACTGCATTTTTACGGCATCTGCACAGGCTGGGAACGCAGCAGAAGAATAGCCTCTGTCAATTAATTGGTTGCCTGGAGCTGACCAGGCATTGATTGTTTGTACCTGGGATTGCCCTGTTGAGGAAGCTTCCATCGATTCTCTGTGTCTGGGGTAGGATTTGGCTCAGACCAGTTCTCCCCATCTTTCCCACCCATTTACTCCAAGGTGGACAGGAGATATCTGGGGCCTTGGCTGAGACGTGCCTTCCCCTCTTGGTCTTCGTGCTAGAAATTTGGGTTGTGGCTCAGCCCAACTCTGATCTTGCCTTGGATTGGCTCCCAGCCCCCCCCAAACCACCTTGCAACCTGTGGCATTCACGTTCTCTCTACCCTGTCTCTTCTCTGCCCATTATACTCGGCCTACCAGCTTTTTAAGCTTTAGCTTCCATCTGTCCACCCCTTCTCTTGCTTTAGTGTCACCTCAGGGCTGGTTGTAACTTTTATGGAAGTATCATCATGAAAAATAGCCAAACAATCAGAAAACAAAAATATCACCTTTAAACATCTACCATTGTGAGTATAGAATGATGGGATTTGTTGTATAGCCAGAGAGAGAGAGCTGATTTACCAGATGGGTAATGTTGTGGTCCTGGTGGAAGTAGAGGATAAACCATTGGATTTCAGTAAATCTTTCTTCCCAGTGCAGGAAGTCACACTCAAGACTATCAGACAAGCCTCGTAGCTCCAGATGTGATTGACTACAATTTCTATAAATCCCAGCCAGCATGGCACTCTGGGAGATCATAGTCCAAGACATCTGGAGTGCAGGAGGTTTGACCACAGGAGGGAACAGTTTCTATGCAAGTTCCCCAGTCAGGAAATCTCATTTTCCTGTAAGGATCCTCCAAAGGAATCTGCCTATGTAGTGATTTCCAAGCTACGTATCTCCCCCTTTATCTCTCCTGCTGTTTACTATTGCATATCTGCTGCTGGACAAATGAAGACCTAATTAGCCACAAGCTGCTGTTTACCATTTATCATCTGGAATTACTTTCTGTTGCAAAGGGTGGTTTACTTCGCTTTGAAAAAAATCCCAAAGGGTTGTCATCATCTTCCAAGAGCATTAACAATGTGTGATGTAATGAGGTGCTACTGATGGTCCAAGGAAACAATGATTTCCCGTCTCTTCAGTTTGAGCTCATCACACTGGTCCATCCAAGAGCCAGGCCAACCAACCTGAGTTCAGGCTCCGTTAAAAATCTTGGACCCATCCAGAGAAGAAGGCGCAAGGAGGTTTGCCTTGACCCCCCTTGGGGCTCTGGGGGGGATTCAGCCAGATCTGGGCTGAGCCCACTGGAGCTACAGCTCCACAGTGGGCTCAGGGGGGTTAAACACTCTCTTTTGCTCACAAGGGAAGGGGGTGGTTGCATTCCCAAGCCCTTCCCCCGCCCCTTCAGAAGCCAAAGCAGGGCAAGAGATGACCTGTGCGACAGAGGAGCAGAGCAGAAGCCAGGAATTGTTAACAGGAAGCCGGAGAGGTTGGAAAGCATCCCAGGGACCTTTCTCTTTCCACAGCCACAGGCAGCTCTGCAGGCTGCAGTGCACATTGTTCCTTTGCAGCTGTGAAGCTAGGCTGAAGCTGCCAGAACGAAAGGTGAAACAGGCACACAAGCAGAGAGGACAAAAGCCAGGAATCTTGTCTCAAAGATCCCTTGGGGAGGGAGATAAGAAGGAAACAAGTCATTAAGGAAACAAAGGAAAAATGTCACCTGAACCAGACAAAGGAAGTTGGGCTTGAGCACATGGAAAAAACCAATCCCAGCTAACCAGCAAACAGGAACTTTTGGGGATAAAAGGGGTCCTGAAGCCCGCCCACTCCTTGAGTCGTCTTTGGATCCAGACTTGGTGGCTTCTGTCCCTCTAGCTAGTGCCTGCCAACCTAGTTGAGAAAGGCGTGGGTAAGTGTGTGTGTGCATGTGTGTGCGTGTGAGAAAGAGCAAATGTACATTGAAACAAGTAAAGTTTTGCTGTTACTTTAAATTCACTGGGTCTCCATGTATTCCAAAGAACCTGTTGTGCCTCAGTGTTCGGTTGGAAGTGATTTGTGTGTGTCCCTAATGATTTCCCAGCTGTTGACCAGGGCTGTGTGTCTTGTCTGCTCAAGCCGCACCTCTCTGGAAAACCCAGGTGGAAAGCAAGGCGGGCTGGCAAGTTCCCCGTGTCTCAACAGGCTGTCAGTGTGTGAGTGAGTGACCATAAGCTGGACCTGGGGCAGGCCCTGGACTGCCATCTCTGTCTGCTTGTATGGTCCTTCCTCTGCCCACCCTCAGAAGTTGCTGCAGGCTCATGGCTGGTTAACTCTGAGGCCAACATGAACTGAGCACATCTGCCATTCTCCCTTGTCTAGGCTGACCATATTTCCTTCAGACGAAAACAGGACTTTGGGGATGGCAAAACGGGACAGGGTCTTATGCCACCATGCCGGCCTCCAAACCCCACCCCCCAGTCCACGCAATTGGCTCCTGCCTGCAAACCCCGCCCCCGCCCCACACGATTGGCTCCCGCCTGCAAACCCCGCCTTCGAAAGGGCAGGCTCCGGGGACCCCGAAAATGCCCTCAGTTTAGGCAGGGAGGCTGCGCACATGCGCATGTTGCCAAGGGGCGCTCAGCTGTTCTGCGGGAAGAATTTCCACCCCGGCTCCAGGGCAGCGTGTGCGTGGGGAGGGGAGGCTTTTGCCTCCCTGCCAGAACCGAGGGCATTTTCGGGGTCCCCGGAGCCTGCCCTTTCGAAGGGGCAGCGGCAGCATCAGCAGCAGTGCTGCCCCTTCGAAAGGGCAGGCTCTGGGGACCCCGAAAATGCCCTCAGTTTAGGCAGGGAGGCTGCGCGCGCATGTTGCCAAGCGGCACTCAGCTGTTCTGCGGGGAGAATTTCCACCCTGGCTCCAGGGCAGCGTGTGCGTGCGGGGAGGAGGCTTTTGCCTCCCTGCCAGAACCGAGGACATTTTCGGGGTCCCCGGAGCCTGCCCTTTTGAAGGGGCAGTGGCAGCAGCGGCAACCCAGAAGCACCGCCACCGGCACTTCCGTGTTTTTGTTTGGAAAGCCCTGGCCTAGTGTGTGTGTGTGTGTGTGTGTGTGCGCGCGCGCAATTACACTGAGCAAGTAATCAGCACGCATGCACACACACACACGCACACACACGCGCACCCTCTTTCCACAACCTTCCCGTACCTGATCAGGTAAGGAGGCAGGAACCTGGACTGCGGTGCTGCTTCTGCTGCTGGGATCGCACGTGGCAACTGGGCTTCCAGTTTCCGCACTGATAGGGCCTCTTCCGGGCTGCCTCCAATGGCAAGTCCGGCTCCAGTCCTCCTTCCTGTCTTCCTGTCCTCCTTCCCGCCGGGTTTAAAAAAGGGACAAAATTGAGATTTTTATCAAAACGACGGGACGGTTGAAAAATGCTAAAATAACGGGACTGTCCCGTTCAAAACGGGACATATGGTCACCCTACCCTTGTCCCAAAGAGATTTGCTTGGGCCAGCTCAGGACCAAAAGTTAATTGCAGCTTCAAAATGGGTGAATGGAAAGAGGCTCTGAAAGCAGCCCAGCTTTCAGGGACAATCTTGGCTAATTATTAACCAGCCAAAATGGTTGCTCACAGAGAGAGAGAGAGAGTGCTAATGAAGAAATTTCCATATAATTAGCTCAGACTGGAGTTTTAATCAGGCAGCCATTTCCTCAGTGAAACCTGTTTACATGTTTGCTGTCATTCAAGCAATGTGTTAATTAGGCAAACAGTATTAATGATGAGCTGCTTGTCAGAGAATTTAAACTGGGGGTGGGGGGGAGGCAATAGCAGCTCATTTAGACTGCAGAGTCAGCAGCACAAGGGAGCTTCTGGGCTCAGCAACCCAGTGTTGTGTAGTGAAGTCCACTCAAAGTCCTGGGTAGAATCCTATGCTGAGTGCAGTCAGTAGCTGAGACAGGTTTATGGCCAGTGTTAATCCATCCATGGTTGGTTGGATTAACCGAAATTGGCTCCCACAAATTACAAAGCCATAAAGGGGCTGGCTGGTTTGTGGCTTAACATGTGTGTACCATTCCAAATAAAGTAATTCAACCACCCATGATAAAAGGAAATCATGGCCCGGGTGTTGTATTTGAAGTCTGTCAGAAAATGCTACTCCTGAGTAGACACACATAGGATAAAAATCCCAGTCATTACCAAATATCTTTGGCTGATCTAAACGCCACCGACACACGGAGAGACTACACAAAGCTGTGCCTGGTGAGAAAATTGCACTAGGATGGGGTTGGGCTGGGGTTATGGGAACAAGTAAAGTTTGTGTGACATACTGTATGTAAAAAAAGGAGCAGGGCTTCAATTGTGTGACCATGTCCACTGTCTTGATGTTTTTGACCCTTCTGTTACAGATGCCCCTGGTCTGGTGCTCTGAACCAAGATCATGCAATCCTCTCTGGCCTCTTCCATCCCCTCCCAACAAGGGCTTGGTGTGGCTGGGAAGAGTTCCCAGCCAACAAGACTAATGGATTTCCCCTCCCCCATTTCTTATGGTCTGTTTTTCCACAAAAGGGGCCTGGTTTCTCCATTATCTCTATTTCCTAATTAGCTTTTATAGCACACAGCTCTGGACAGCAGGCTTCCAAGGCTACTTGTCCTTTCTTAATGATATTCCCACTCCCACAATTACTACTAGGAGGGACGTCTGTGCAGAGGCATAAAGGGCAGCTCATTTTGCTAAATGCAACCCCTGATCTTCCTTTCCTTTCCCAGAGATGGAGAAATTGATGTTTCGCCTTGCATCCAGGAAGCATTCTGCCTCTCTGTTTGTCACCAATAAACTGCTTAACCAGGAATTTAATTGCTATATACATGGCTCACTGAAAAACTGGCAGGCACCTTCAATGAAAAAAAAGTTCCATCACCTTGTCAAATTGACAATATGGATGTATCTGTGATTTTGCCCTAGGAAAAAAACAGATAATTAAAGATGCCCTGTATATTCTTCAACATGAAGTTGATGCATGCAGTGTATATACAGCACATTTCTATTCTATTTATTTATTTAAAAAATTTAAATGGTCCAATAGCCGAAGCTCTCTGGGCGGTTTACAATAAAACACACTAAACATACAATTTGAATAAAAATATATACAATCAAATAAAATAAAATACAAAATGAAAGCACCATACAAACTACATACAGCAAGGCAGTCATTCAAAATCTAAAGTAATACAAATTGAAAGCCAATTAAAAAAACCCTGGGAAAATAGGAAGGTCTTCATCTGGTACCAAAATTATGGAAATGTAGGCACCATTTGATCCACTCTAGGGAGGTAATTCCATAAATGGGGCACAATCACAGAAAAATCTCTCTCCCTTGTAGAGACCCATCTCACTCCTTTTGTGGGGAGGGCCTCATTAGAAGAGGCATGCTGGAGCAGGTGCTCCTTCGGGTAATCTGGTCCTAAGCTGTTTAGGGCTATAAAATACAAAATCAGCTTTTGAATTGGGTCCACTTCCAATCCACAGGCAAGGGGAACTAATGACTAGAGGATGAGGGGAAAGTTCTCCCTTGCAGTAGACATTCAAATATCACAATATCCACAAAATGCAAAGTGACACCAACAGAAGCCTTCCCATGAGGAGTCTCAAACTGACAAATGTGCTTGGAATTCGGAAAGCACATTCTAGGTGGTCTCACAAAATGGCTGCTGGAATAGGACCTCTCCATTAAGATTCTTCACTTGATAGAAGGAGCTCCAACCACAGCAGATGGCTGAGATGATATGATAAGTAACTTGCCCAAGATGATACCCAGATCGTAAGCCTTGAACACAGTCCTTGGCCAGATTCTTGAGAACTGACACACCACCAACCTCTCGTGTCCATTTCCCCAGAGGCTTCCCCTTTCCTGGCATCAATAAGTAAGTCTTTTATATATATATATAAGTCTATAGTCATCCAGTCACAGATATCAGCCAGGCACTGAGACAACACAGATGCAGTTCTACCCAGATCTGGACCCATCAAAGTGTAGAGCTGGGTGTCATCATCATACATAGTATAATCCTTGAGATTTCATAAACTCTCCCAAGGGCCACATGAACATGTTGAATATGAAAGATGAGAGGATGGGACCTTGAGAAACAGTAAGCCCTAGAAACTGAAAAAAGGTGCCCTTTGTTGCTAACTGGACTCAAAGCAGATAAGACCTGACCGTCCAATTCAAGGGTGAGGAGCCTTCTCATCAAATCATCACCAGCAGGATGGACAGATAACCTTTGTCCATTGCCAAAGGAGGTCCTTGCAGAGGGTCATTTGACCCAAAGGCATTATTAGAAAAAAAAGTTGCTGCTAGAGGCTGCCAGTTTGCTTTATACCATGACAGCAACCCATAGATTGGCTTCAAGAGTGATGGCTATGGGCATATCCACCCTCCTGGGATCCACAATGTCAGCCCCCCACCCCTGGAACAGCCTACCCTCTCAGCCACAATGGCGAAGAAGGACATTAGACACCGGAGAGGCTGGGGTGAGGCCAGTGACCAGCAGTGGCAGCACACAAAGGCTTGAACAAGAGGTTCTGTGGCTCATGTCTGGAATTCCCAGGCTTCGTTCTCTTCATGGAATGACTGAATCTCAGTACCACAGAACTGGAAGGGGCTTTGGGGATCACTATGTATGTGTGCATACTGTGTGTGTGTGTGTATGTGTGTGTATAATGGGTAAATGTTTATGTGTGTGTTCCATGCATATATAATATGTCCAAGTCTGTATCTATCTATATAAAATGCTTTGAAATATCAGAATGAACAGTGATACAAAAGTGTATTTTAAAAGGTAATATTGAGGTCATCATAAAGGTTTAGAAGATCTGAATATTTACTCTAACTGGAAGAATGAATCAAAGCTCAAACAGGATAGATGTGAAGAGTTTAAAATGTCCACCCATCAAGCTTAGGATTGGATTTGCTATAAAAGTAATGTTTGTGTGTTGTGCTGTACTTGTGCAGTCCTAGGTTTTATGGTGATGGTTTCTCATTTCACACTGAATATTTTGTTGTTTTTCTTTTCTTTTTTTAACAAAAATCATGGAGAGGTTTATCAAAGGAAGCAATGGCAAAGCAAAGCAAGACAAAGCCTGTTCTAGGCAGTTACCTTGGAAAGGCAATTGCTTCTCGCGTAGCATCGTTGGAAGAGTGAAAAACTAGCAAGCGACCTGGAGAAGTGCTGTCCATGGTAGCACTTCAGTGGTGGATCAGATCTTTAGCTCCAGGATTACAACAAGAAGTACAGAAAGAAATGTTAAATATGTAAGGGGAAGCAGAAAACACATAGAAAAACAAAACACATTGATTTTAGCATTTGTTTTGTCTGGACATGAATGGGATATGAATGGGAAACTCTTGAAACAAACCCTAAGGCAGAGCTTTCCAAACTTTTAATGTTGGCGATACACACCAAAGGCGGCGGCGGCGTGGCCTGCGGTGTCCTGGTCTGTCACACAAAAAACCTGGAAGTGCTGATGGGGGGAACTGAAAGAAGTGGCACCTCCGCCAATCAGCACCGCTGCCGGCGCTGCCGGGACTTCTTGTCCCTCAGTATGCCTCATTGAGTTCTTGGCAGGTTTTCCAATATTCATCAGAATGCAATCTTCCTATCCCCTTCCTGTAAGGACTCCACATTTCTGGACACACTTTGGTTGAATTTTGCACAGTGGGGGAACCTGCTAAGATTATCCACCACAGACACATTATGGTTCTAGACAGGTTCCAGAGAGAGCTTGGAGACTTTCTCAGCATCCAGCAGGTAGTTACATTGAGCAGCTGGTCAAATTCTGGATTTCAGAGGTGGGAAAGCACTGCACATGACTGCTCCCAAGCAGCCTCTCGGTGTCACCAGTCCCACAGAGGCTCTTGGTTTACCAAGGAGCTCTGGAAGATAAAGCAACTGAAGTGAAGCCTGGCGCACCAGTGGAGGAATGCAAACAGTGAATATGGCCAATCACTGGTTGGAGCCCATGTTCCGGTCTACACAGCGGCAATAAAAGCAGTGAAGTGTCAGTATACCTCTGCCCTTGTTGCTCAGCAAGGTGTAGCTCAGGAGACTTGTTCCCTTTTGGGGAAGAGTGGCCACGATGATCCAGTTGCTGCACTTTTTCATTATTAGGCAATAAAATTGCTCATATCTAACCTGGGCTTCTCCCAGGCAGGATCTGATGAGGTGACAGTTTTATAGAATGATGTCTTTACTTTTATCAGTTTTTTTATCAGTTTTTCAGTTCAGCTTCTGGACTCCAGGGAAGTGGATTGGGTGCTCTGCAGCATTTGCTCTGCTATGTAGGTTGGATCCATCAACTTTCTGCTCCTTCTGATGGTCAGAGGATGCAGATGAGTGAAAGTTATAGGAAGGCAGATTTCAATTGAATGTTGGGAGCTAATAACATGACCCAAAAGGGGGGTGGGCTTCATTGGATGTATTCAAGCAGATGCTGGATAGCCATCTGGCTTGATTCAGATTACTGCAATGAACCAAGGATTGGACTCAGTGGCTTTGGTGTCCCCTTCCGACTCTGGGTTTTATGGTCTCATGAAGCTGATTTTATGGGATCATTTTTCTTGTCATTTTATTCTTTGGGGATCATTAAGGCCATGGAAATAGTTTGTGAGATACAGAGTTGTAAACAAGTAAAGTACAATCAGTAAAAAGATGTGAGCTTTCTGGAAGTGCATTGCAATGTAAAGGGAGACTGGCATATCAGGGCATATGGTTTTGCTCCTACTGGTCAAAATGGTCCACAATGTTTGCAGCATCAAACTGCCAAACAACTTATTCTAGGAACAGGGAGGCAATGTGAATGGTCAGCCATTGTAAACTCTCAGGATTATAAGCAGACCTGAATTTCCAAGCCAAGGGAATGGGAAACAAGAAGTAAGAAGTGTGAGATGGACACTACCAAGATTGCATCTCTCTACTTCCAGGAAGGGCTGGGCTGGGCTGGGCTGGGCTGGGCTCGGCTTGGCTTGGCGCAAAGCAGCCTTTTTATAGGAATACTAAGTGAGCTGCATTATTTTTTCCTCTGTGTTAATGATAGCCACTATGGTTATTTCTCTTGCTTTAGTAAATTGCTGCTTTTATTATTGCAATGTGTATATAATTATTCAGTGTTTCTAGACTCATACTTAGCAACCCTCTGCTTTTCACAGCATTGATTTCCTCTCAGTTACTGTCAGCCTTTTGATTTGATTCAGGGTACTTTTAAAACATATGCATTCTCTCTGTGTGTCTCTCTCACACACGCACACACACAAAGTGATTGTGTAAAATTAAGGTAACAAGTAGCAATTAAAGTTTTTATGCAATTCCTTGTCAAAATCAGTCTCCCATCTGAAACACACCCAACATCTCAGAAAGTATGTCAGAAGTGGCTTGCATCAAATGGAGCAAAACTTAAGCATAGTTTTTTCCTAGAAATCAGGCATTCCAACCACACTGCTCTAGAGAGTGGCTTCCCAGGTTTTGGTTGTTTTCTCTGTTTTAATTGCTCTAAGCAGGCTGTGTTAGTCACTGTGTAATGTACCCAAGCAAGTGTGGAGTTTAATGAATCATACAAACCCTGCACTCCAAGCAATTAGGTAAATCTAGCTGTTCGTTAGTGAGGCATAAAATAAATTTAATCTCTCTTCTTAAAAAATCAATTATAATGCTGTAATATATAATGCAAGTTTGGTCATGCTACATAAATTTTCTGGTTTTAGTACATTTTTAAACTGGTTATATTATTAGAATCTGCAATCTCTGTTGTAGGAATGAGTACTTGTGCAGTTGCACTCTCTCTCTTTTGGAAACAGCCCCCTTCTTGTCATCACTTGGACCATTGGCTTTGAGATGTTTTTTTGAGAAAAAGTAGAGTTCCAATGAGCTGATGAAGTTGTAAATGAATCAGAGCAAGGGGAAAACATCTGGACGCCTAGTTAATCAAGGAAGCTAGGAGATTCTTCACTTCCAACAGCCTGCATTTTCCTGCCTGAGGTCCTTCCTCCACCCACCTTATTCTTGGGTGTCCCAGATGGCCATTTGGATTGCTTCTCAACCATCAGTAGCTTTCTGAATATAATAATTTTATGAGGAAAAGGTGTATCCATAGTGATTTTTCATAAGAATAGGTGAGAATTGAGAGCCAGTTTGGTGTCGTGGTTAAGGCATCAGGCTAGAAACCAGGAGACTGAGAGTTCTAGTCCCACCTTAGGCACGAAGCCAGCTGGGTGACCTTGGGCCAGTCACTCTCTCTCAGCTCTAGGAAGAAGGCAATGGCAAACCACTTCTGAAAAACCTTACTAAGAAAACTGCAGGGACATGTCCAGGCAGTTTCCAAGAATTGGACCCAATTGAATGAATTAAAAGAAGAGGTGAGAATTGCTAATTGCTCATAGTTGGGTTTAAGCAGCCTTCCTCAATAGAATGCCCAGCAAATGGGTTGACATTCCTAGCTAGAACTGGTGCCAGGGCCAAAGGGACAGAGTTACACACTCCTCAAGTTGGAAGGGGGCACTGAGGCCCAACCACAGACCCAGTGCAGGAATCCAAATGGAAACTGTCCCAACCACTTATGGCTGTCTTACTTCTGCTGCAGGGGAGCCCATGACCGTGCTGGGTATTGATCTCACTGATTTCAAATTATCCTGATATTGAACCAGTATCTGCTTTCTTGTAACTTAAAGCCATCAATCTGCTACCACAGAGGACAGGATGGTCTCTTTCAGGTACTTCAGGCACATACTTCCCCTCAGTCTTTTCTGTGGCTGGTTCTCTCAATCATTCCTAATAGGGTTGAGCTGCCTGTTCCTTGATCATCCTTCTTGCCCTTCTTGAATCTGTTCCTGTTTATCTGAATCCTTCTTAAAATACGGTGCCTAGAAATGGACATCAACAATTCAACTTGACTAAAAAAAGTGGAGCCGAAGTACTTATCTAGGCAGAGACCTTTTAGATTTCCCAGGCATTAATGCACGAAAGAGGATCAGTTTGCTGCTTTGATACTTCGGCAATCTATTAAAGTGTGACTTGCCATCAGTTCTGCTACTCTGGATCTCATTCGTTGTACTTTCCTCTGCATTGGTTTCTATTGTTTTATGCTGCTTTATACTTTCTATTTATGGGTTTATATGGGTTTACTTTTTATACGTTTTAACTAAATGTACACCAACCAAAGAATTCTTATTATTTGTCAGTATAAAAGCACAATTATCAACCAACCAACCCTCCAAACATCCAAAAGATCCCTTACTGACAGAGAGAAAAACTGAGCACTCTGAAAGTTTTTAAAACCTGTATATGTGTGGAAAATTTATAAATGAGTTCAATTCATTCACCAGGAATATTGTTTATGGGAATGACAAAACAAGATCAAGATTGTGTATATTGTGAGGATTCTGTACAAGATATTTGTGAAGCTCTTGCCTGCTTTTGAAAACTCTCCTAATTTCTTCCTAGTTCCTTCCCAGAAGCAAATTGCAAATTGTAATAAAAGATGCCCCCAGAATCTGGGCCTGTTTTTTTAAATTGTCTACTGTGTTTTGATGTCTACATGCTTTCAGGAATGAGTCCCAGAGAATATCTAGACCAGAGCTTTCCAAACTTTTCATGTTGGTGACACACTTTTTAGACATGCATCATTTCACGACACACTCTTACAGCAGGGCATCATTTCGCAACACACTCTTACAGCAGGGCACAAGGCAAGCACTAGGACCTGCGCGGAATCACAGCAGGTTTGGAGGCAGCAAGGCACAAGGCAGGAACTAGGACCTGCGTGGAGTCCTGGCAGGGCAGGTTTGGAGGCAGCCAGGCACAAGGCAGGCACTAGGACCTGCGTGGAGTCCTGGCAGGGCTGGGAGGCAGCAGCAGTCACGACACACCTGGACACTGCAGCCGACACACTAACGTGTCCCGACACACAGTTTGGAAACCTCTGATCTAGACTAAGGAATCTTGGCTGAACCTCTAAGTTCAACTTCTGGGAACATGCTAACCTCTAAATCAGTTAGCATGATTCTCTATCAAATTCTTTTCCTTGAGTAAGATATGATTCAGACACTTCTTTGGGGTGGCTTAAAAGGTCAGGTGCATGCTGCACAGGCCAGAGGACCTCAAACCTCTTGGGCCAGCGAGGGCTTGTATTTTGGCAGCAAGGTGTCGATACTTTCACCAAAAGATTGCCATTGGGTGCAGAGGGGTGGGCTGTCAATTAACAAAAGGCTTTCGAGGGAGGAATGGTGGACTGAAGAGATCTCCATGAAAGCAGAGCCGACACCCGCAGCAAAGAATGAAGTACTGGCGACTATATCGGCACCTTTTAAAGGACACTAAGTTGGCTAACCTCACTTTCTTATCACTTTTGGAAATTGCTTATTAACTTTTTGTTGTTCAGTCTTTTAGTCATGTCCGACTCTTCGTGACCTCATGGACCATAGCATGCCAGGCCTTCCTGTCCTCCACTGTCTTCCAGAGTTTGCTCAAGTTCATGTTCATTGCATCGGTGATGCTATCTAACCATCTCATCCTCTGCCGTCCCCTTCTCCTTTTGCCTTCAGTCTTTCCCAGCATCAGGGTCAGCTATTGGAGACCGTGGAGTCCTTGGTGCTTTCTGAGCTTTGTTGTTTTCTTGCAGACATTTCATTGCCAGGCTAGGCAACACCTTCAGTGTGAAAAGGAAGTGGGGCTTGCTCTCTGTTTATATACCATGGCTTGTCCTGCTTGTGTTGGTAGAGGTGGTGTTCTTCTCTCCTTGGTAGTTCCTTGATTGGGCTGTTGTTTGCTACTTGGTTGATTGACTGAGTTAATTGTTTGATTAGGGTATATTGTGCTGTTTGATTGTTCCTCTGGTGCTAATCCTGGTGTTTATCTTTGCATATCTGGGTGTTGATTGCTGGCAAGGAGGTGTTCTGGTCTTCTGGCTTTTCTATTGTCTCTTATGAATGGTATGTAAATGTTGTTTACCTCTATGTGTCTGTTGATGGCTGCTTTGTCTGAGTGCCAAGCTTCCAGGAATTCTCTAGCATTTTTGGATTTGGCTTGGTTTAAGATGCTCACAGTTTCCCAGTTGAAAGTATGGTTGAATCTATCCATGTGTTGTGAGATTAAGGAGTTTTCATCGTAAAACAGTGCAAACAGTAAGCACAGCACCTGTTCGGAGTCACTGCTGAATGTGGCATCCTGGTCTGTGAGTGGCCACTCGTTCATTACAGGCAAAATTGGGGGTTCCCCTCTGACTTTGCTCCCTCTCTTTTCAGCAGCCAGCAGGGAAACCAGCAGGATCGGGGGGGGGCTGGCTTCAGGACTTTGCCTGGGCTTCTCTGCCCCCCTCCCACATACCCCTTGGGAAACATGCAGCACAGGAAGAGGCCAGGGCAGAAGGAGCCCAGAAGTGAGGGGGAGGAAGGCCCACGGGACGGTGCAGCTCGCTGGGTCCTCGAGCAGGAGGATGGCGCCTGGCCCAGGGGGCGGAGCAGGGACTGGCACCAAGGAGGGAGCTGGCAGATGAGCCACACAAGCCCAGTTCAGCCTCCCCGGTTGTCTGGGGGCGGTGCTGTAAGGAAAGGTAAAGCTCCATTCCAAATAGCGTTACAAGGGGCTCAGCTGAGCCGGCTCCCTCTCGGGTAATAGAAGGAAGGTCTGCCCTCCTCCCCGCCCTTCTCTGGGAGTCTGGGAGAAGATGGCTTCGAAAGGGGGGGGGCGGATGGAGAGCAATGGTCTGTGGGGGCCAGCTGGGTCTGTGGCTCCCACTCCCGTCCCCTCTGATCACACCCAGAACAG
Source organism: Charina bottae (assembly GCA_023362775.1). Lineage (NCBI taxonomy): Eukaryota > Metazoa > Chordata > Lepidosauria > Squamata > Charinaidae > Charina > Charina bottae. The sequence continues at coordinate 1,778,903 of JALMGJ010000010.1, forward strand.
ACCAGCAAGAATGCATGGGTGGGATGTGGTTCTTCTTCCCATATCCCGCCTCAGCATGAAATTTTTGGAGGACCTGTGAAGATCTAATATATCCTGAGAACATTTATTTATTTATTTATTTATTTATTTATTTATTTATCATATTTATTCACCACCCATCTCATGTAACGATGACTCTGGGCGGTTTACAATGAATAAAAAGTATAAAATATTCAATATTCAATATTCAATATTCAATATTCAATATTCAATATTCAATATTCAATATTCAATATTCAATATTCAATACTCAATACTCAATATTCAATATAAAATATAAAATATAAAATATAAAATATAAAATATAAAATATAAAATATAAAATATAAAATATAAAATCCAAGATGGTCTTAGTAAAACTTTCCGGGGCCACATCAAGGTATAATCCACCCCCATGCTCGACTATCCCTCCTCTCGCCCCAAGCGAGGTGGCATAGCTACATCTTAGCTCCCTTTATAAAGGCCGGGAGAGTGGGGGCCTGTCTTACCTCTGGGGGTAATTTGTTCCAAAGGGCGGTTGCCACGGCAGAGAAGGCCCTCCTCCTGGACCCTGCCAATCGACAATCCCTCATGGACAGGGTCTGTAACATGCCCTCTCTGCCTCATCGGGTGGCACGGGTCGATGTAATGGGGGTGAGGCGGTCCCTTAGGTAACCTGGACCCATGCCATGTAGGGCTTTAAAGGTGATAACCAACACCTTGAATTGGACCCGGAAGCAGACTAGCACCCAATGCAGCTCGCACAGCAAAGGTGTTATATGTGCCCTCTTTGGGGCTCCTAAAACTACTTTGAAGATCATTCAGTGGCCTGTTAGAACCAGTGAATGGAGCAGAGCTTAACGTTGTGTAAACTTGTGCATAGAAAAAGGAATATTGTTTTTAAAACACAGCCTGTGAGCACATTAGAGAGATTCAGGTTCTTATTCTTACACTTTTAGCTCACCCAAGCATAAAGAAACACACGCTTAGAGATTGCAGGTACAAAGGTAAGTACAAAAGAGTTCTTACATTTATTTTGTCCAGGTACAGCCATTTCAGTAGAAAATTGGTTTCAGTTCTTCTTTCTGTTCCCTAAACTGAATACCTCTGGCCGTGTTTGCTGCTAGAGGCTGCGTGGAGAAAGGAGCTTGAGGCCTAGCACATGGCCTCTCCATGAAGAGGAGCAGCCACATGCTGCTTCCTCCTCAATGGTGGAAGAATCAGAGAGAGAGAAGAGGAAGTGGGAGGGACAACAAGCAGCTTCCTCTGGAAGCACAGAGTTTGCCTCCTAGAGCAATCACCCATATGCTAATGAGGCATGCTTGATTTGCTGAATTCCAACAATAACGAACACCTTGAATTGGACCTGGAAGCAGACTGGCACCCAATGCAGCTTGCGCAGCAAAGGTGTTATATGTGCCCTCTTTGGGGCTCCTAAAACTGCTCACGCAGCCACATTTTGAACCAGCTGTAGCATCCGGATACTCTTCAAGGGTAGCCCCATGCAGTAGTCATTGCAGTAGTCTATGCAGGAGATGACTAGGGCATGAGTGACTGATCAGAGGTGTCAGGATTTGTAGTTAGTAGGTAGATGGGGGTTGTAATTAGTAGGTAGATGGGCAGTAATTAGTTAGCATGCTTGCAGGATGTTAGAAGAAGGGTTAGAGATAGGCAGGGAATGCAAGGTGGGGGGTGGAGAGACAGGAACCAGACTCCAAGGCCGTTCAGCTGGGATCATCAAAGGACTAACAGTTTAGAGTTATGGGAACTGAGTCGGTAGGGGAGGGGTTGGTGAGGAGTAAGTGGGAACTGGCATGTTTAAAGTTGTGATGGAGTGCTTTTGCTCAATCTGCTCTTTGCATCGATTCTATTCATTTGTATTAATTAAAGAACTTTTTCATATCCTACCATGGCTTGTGATAAGAGTTTCTAAATTAATATCAAAGGAGTGGATCGTCACAGGAGGGCCTCCCGATCCAGGAAGGGGAGTAGCTAGTGCACAACACGAAGTTGTGCAAAGGCTCCCCTGGCCACGGCTGCCACCTGCTCTTTGAGCAGGAGTCGTGAATCCAGGAGTATCCCCAGATTCCACACTGGGTCTGTCTGGGGCAGTGCAACCCCATCCAGAACCAAAGATGGTAAATTCCTGGATGCTAAGGGGTCCCCAACCCACAGCCACTCCATCTTACCAGGGTTCAGCCTGTTATTCCCCATCCAGACCCCCACAGCCTCCAGGCACCGCGAGAGGGTGGTCACAGCATCACTTACGTCACCTGGGATGGAGATGTATAATTGAGTATCATCAGCATATTGATGATACCTTATCCCGTGGTGATGGATGATCTCACCCAGCGGTTTCATGTAGATGTTAAAAAGGAGTGGAGAGAGTACCGAACCCTGCAGCACCCCACAAAGGAGGGGCTGCGAGCTGGATCTCTCGCTCCCTATCAACACCAATTGGGACCGGCCCTGGAGGAAGGAGGTGAACCAGCGCAAAACCACGCCGCCCACCCCCAACTCCCTGAGCTGACCCAAAAGGATACCATGGTCAATGGTATCGAAAGCCGCTGAGAGGTCAAGAAGAGCAAGGATGGATGCACTGCCCCCATCCCGCTCCCACCAGAGATCATCCAAAAGTGTGACCAAAGCTGTTTCCGTCCCATATCCGGGCCTGAAACCTGACTGAAAAGGGTCCAGATAATCCGTTTCATCCAGGATTCTCTGGAGCTGCAACGCCACCACTTTCTCAACCACCTTCCCTAAAAAGGGGAGGTGGGAGACTGGACGAAAGTTGTCCAGAATGGTGGGATCCAGTGATGGTTTCTAGAGGAGGGGGCTCACCAGCGCCTCTTTAAAGGCCACCAGAAACACTCCCTCCCCTAAGGATGAATTCACCATCGTCTGGACCCACCCACACGTCACCTCCTGAGCTGCCTTCACCAGCCAGGGGAGACAAGGATCTAATTGACAGGTGGTGGTGTTTGCTGCACAGCACCCACAGTCTTCTCAAGAAGCACCTGGCTGACCGTTATGACAGAAGCAAGGGATAGGCTGCCTGAAGCCAGAAGGGCTGTCATGTTGTCGTGTTCTTCCAGAGAATCTTTTCTGCTCTAAGAGACTTGCAGAGGGCACCTTCTGTCACTCGGCTTATTTCTGGCATTTGGCCCAAGCTGTAATTTCAGAAGATTCAATTATCTGACTTGTGCCATAGCAGAGACATTGAAAGGAGTTTGAAACCTTTGGCTGAGTTGCAGTGTCATATCTCCTTCAGGCTAAGAAAAACCACTTTACAAGAGATGTCAAAAGCAAAGTGCAAAAGTGAAATTTGCTCCTTTAAATTTGTACATATGTTCTGCACACACATTTGCTTGGATGTTGATAAATATCCAAACTCATAAATATATGATTACTGCGGCAAGATTATTTTATGCACAGAGATGGAAGGATTCGACACTACCCACCATGGAGGAATGGTTGGTGAAACTGACAGAACTTGCTGAGATGGACAGACTGACTTCTTTGATTAGAGAAAGGACACTCTACATTTATTGGTGACTGGAAACCCCTTATGGACTTTTTGTGCGTAAAAATAAAAAAATGAACTTGAGATTTATGGTTTTGACAATTAGACAGGATAGATTATAGAAAGAAAAGAGTCATGATGTAAGTTTAGAGAGAGAGGTTAAAATATAATTGTATTTATAACCGCTGTGAAGAATATCAGAAGCCACTGCTTTGTATCTTTTTTCCTTCCTTCCTTTCTTTCCTTTCTTTCCTTTTCTCTTTATTTTATGTTAGTTCTCATTAGTTTTTTATCTTGTTTTTTAAAAGTTTGAATAAAAATTGCATATAAATACCCTAACTCCCACTACAGTGTGTGGGCACAGCGCTTGAAGCAACAAGAGTTGAAAGCCATTTGAAGCAACATCAGGGCAGCCAACTGTGTGCTCTCTTCCCCTGTGATGTGGCTTGTTATGTGCTTGACAATGTCCTCTTGTTCACCGGTCCTACAGAGAAAGGAGGAAAGCCAAGAGGAGGTCCTCTTGTGCTGGTGGGCCATAGGTGGCTTTGTGGCTCCCAGATTCTACAAGCTGCACGCAGGGAAAATTGACAACAAACATGGATCCAAAGTCAATCTCACCTGTCCAACATTTTTACAGGGGAAACCGCTCTCAAGGACATCTTCTTTCACCCTATCCCCTCAATCCATGTGTACATGCTCAACCCTGTAGCTCCTAATGTGGTCCCATGGCTTCTTGCAAAAGGAAAATCCAAACTGAAAAAGACCGGATTGAAAATAAAAGCAAGAGTATCTCCTAGCTGCAGGCAAAAGAACCACTTTTTTTTTTGCATTATCTACTGTATTAGTTTGCTCTAGAATTTGGGAGGGCACACAGCACCTCTGTGTGTGTAAATATAGGGTGTCTGCAAGTGTGTGTATGCGTGCGTGCATGCACATGCACATGCACACATACACACATACACACACACACACATACAGATACAGATGCATACATACACTGGGATATCTTCTTTGACATGCCAGGTTTTCATTTCACTTCCAAGCTCTTTCATCAACTTATGCTCCCCAAAGAAAAGCTGAGGAAAGAGGGAGGAAAGGAAAGATGGAGGAACTGGCAGCAATGCTCAGTAGATCAGTAGCTCTGGCATCCAGACATATTCTTGGTGGACGTTGCAGGCGCCAGTCCCACTCTGTGGCCACCATGTGAGCTTCTTTTACTTTTCCCACCACCATGGCTACTCTCAGAGGAGCAGCTGCCTTGTGCTGACAAGCTGCAAAGATAGGATAAACATCTGCCTTTCCTCACTGCTTCAGCACCAGCAGCACAGCTGGATGTGGCTACTGCTGCTGCTGCTGCTTTGGCTTCAGCTGAAAATTAAAGTGCAGGGAGTGCCTGGCAATTGTCAGTATCTGTGGCATGCCTCCTAGTCCATGTCATTCCTGTGCAAGGCCAAGGATGTGAGCAAACACATTCATCCACCATCATAGCTGTGTTAAAACCAGGGGAGATAGACAAGATAAGATGGCCTCTCGGCTTCCAGGAAGTTGTCATCTTTAACTCTGGATGGGGTGGCACTGCCCCATTCAGATTCAGTGCGGAACTTGGGGGTCCTTCTGGGCTCACAACTCCTGCTTGAAGAGCAGGTGGCAGTCATGGCCAGGAGGGCCTTTGCACAGCTTCGGGTTGTGCACCAGTTATGCCCCTTCCTGGATCGAGAGGCCCTTCGAACAGTCACTCATGCCTTTGTCATCTCCCATATAGATTATTGCAACGCACTCTACATGGGGCTACCCTTGAAGTGTATCCGGAAGCTTCAGCTGGTCCAGAATGCGGCCACGCGGGCAGTCACGGGTGCTATAAGATCAGCACGTGTAACACCACTGCTGTGCGAGCTGCATTGGGTACCAGTTTGCTTCCGGGTCCAATTCAAGGTGTTGGTTATCACCTTTAAATCCCTACATGACATGGGGCCAGGGTACCTGAGGGACCATCTTATCCCGATTACATCGGCCCATCCCACATGCAGAGAGGGCATGCTTCGGACCCCATCAACAAAACAATTTCATCTAGTGGGGCCCAGGAGGCGTGCCTTCTCTGCGATAGCGCCCGCCTTGTGGAATATCTTGCCCCCGGAGGTGAGGCAGGCGCCTTCACTCCTGGCCTTCCGGAAGTCTTTAAAGACCTGGTTCTGCCTCCTTGCCTGGGACGGAGGTAATAGTTCCTCCTGGGGGTGGTTAGCCCCGTAATATCCTTTTTTGAGATCCTACCATCCTCTGGATTTTTATCTATTTATTATTATATTGTAATTTTAGGTTTATAGGTTTTTAATGTTTAATGTTGTAAACCACCCAGAGTCCACTATTGTGGAGATGGGTGGTGATAAATTTGAGTGAAAGAAAGAAAGAAAGAAAGAAAGAAAGAAAGAAAGAAAGAAAGAAAGAAAGAAAGAAAGAAAGAAAGAAAGAAGGAAGGAAGAAAGAAAGAAAGAAAGAAAGAAAGAAGAAAGAAAGAAAGAAAGAAAGAAAGAAAGAAAGAAAGAAAGAAAGAAGAAAGAAAGAAAGAAAGAAAGAAGCTGATGCTGACGCTTCAGAACTGATGGATGTGCAAGGCAATGGTGGTGTAGAAAAGATGAAAAAAAAATCTCTGTTCACCCAGAGAGATCACAAGCACCATGGGATTTCTGAGTCCCCATGACATAGAACGTGTCCAGCCCTTCATCAACCCCTCCAGCCATAGGCCTGGAAGCCAGTAGATGCTACCACATGCTTCTGCAGAACAAAGTTTGCAGGAAAGAACAGCAGGCACCTTTCAAGTTATCTGGGCAGACATCTGCAGTATCGGTTGTCAAGACACATCCCCATCCCACGAATGGAGAGAGGGCTGCATCTTAGGCCCTTGTCTTTTAAATCCAGTGTCAGTCCAACTGTGTAGACTCTTTTTGACCAAATCTTTCTTCCCTTCTTCTGGGAGGCAGAACAGTTCCAATTCTTTTGGAAGTTGCTGATGAATCAATCTGTCACATGCATGACAGTACAAAACAGGTGCTGAAGTCCCTAGTCACCTTCTTCAAAGCTAAAAAGCTGGCAGTAAGCTATCAAAAAATTAAGGTTTTTTTTTTTTGGGGGGGGGGAGTTGCACCAAAACAAAACAAAACAAAACAAAAGCCCAGAAGGTTAACTTCTAGCAATTAAGTGGAACAAAACTGAAGAGGTATCTGTCTATAAGAATCAGAGTCCTCTTTCAGACCCCTTTGTTATGGACTGAGCTCCTCCAGCATTCTGCCATTTCTACTTGCAGGAGGTTGACGGCAATGTTTGTGTGCAAAGGAAGATAATTTTGTTTTGATGCTTCGCAAGCTGTCCAAGAGAGCCAGCGTGGTATAGTGGTTAAGGTACCATACTAGAAATCGGGAGGCCATGATCCCGCCTGAGGCACAAAGCCAGCTGGGTGACCCTGGGCCAGTCACTCTTTCTCAGCCCTGGGAAGGAAGCAATGGCAAACCACTTCTGAAATCTTGCCAAGAAAACTGCAGGCCTTGTCCAGGAGTCAACGCCGTCTCAAAGACACCCCTCCCCCCCAAAAGCTGTCCCAAACTAAAATAATTCCTTAGCTGTTTTTCTATGGTAGACAAACTTGCATGTTCAGGAAACTGGCTGCACTGGAAACCATACAAAGTAGGGCTGCTGAGGGAGAGAGGTAAAGAAAATCAAGATGACAGCCCATGATGATGTGATTGAGGCCCTGCACTTCTTTTACATGCCATGCACATGAAAAATGATTGGGGCTTTGGTCACATGTTGCGGCTGCCATCTCGGCCTCCTCACGGACTCCTGAATCAAGGTCTCTTGGCTGGGCCGCTCTGTTCTTTGCCTTGAGGAATGCTTATGTCTCTGGAGGCTACAGCTTCAGTCTATGGTTGAAAGCATTTTTTTTTCTCAGTGGCCCCAGTGATCCTCTGAGGTAATTTCAAATCAGTCTGACTAAAAAAATGAGATTAAGTTCTGCTATGTAGGTTTTCCCCCCTGAGATGGTATTTTAAGTCTCAATAATGCTAAAGATAATGTATCTGGTATCCTCTCGGTGCTTGGTTCTGATTTTGCGCTCTTGTCCCCGAAACCCTACCCCCATAACTACTCAGCGGGCCTTGGAGGCTGGGCCTTTGGGTGTTGCTGCTGAATGCCAGGTTGGCCTGCAATAAGGCCACCGTCATCTACGACTTGATCGCAGAAGAGAAGGCTGACCTGGCATGTATTACCAAGACCTGGCTGGGCCCAGAAGGGGGGGGGTGCCCTTTCAGAGATGTGCCCAGCCGGGTTTCAGGTGTGGCATCGACCAAGGACCCAGGGCGAGTGGCAGTTGTCATATGGAAGCTCCTTACAGCTTTCAGGGGCACTGCTCCACAAGTTACTGGGTGTGAGACCCTGTTCATTAAGTTGGGCTCTAGAGATCAGTTGGGACTGCTGCTATTATACCAGCCTCCCTGCCATGGGGCATAAACTCCCAAGCCACCTCAGACTCCACTCCCAAGGAAGGCAGATTGAAGTCCCTGAGGATCGTAAGCCTGGAGAACTCCACCCCCAACCCAGAAATGAGTCAAGAAGCTCAGGCAGGGAGGCTGCTACTCAGCTGCAAGATTGATGTCAGCCTTCCCAGGTAGACCAGGCAGGAAACACAACCAGATGAGCTAATTCTACTTTATTGTAAGGCTACATTGACAGAATCTTACAAGTCTGAACTAGCAGATTTACAGTCTTTCTCACTGCCCCCAATCTTTCTAGAGGGTCTAGTCTCTGCGGAGTTGCAAAGTTGTTTGGCTGCAGGATTGTGGTGGGAGGGATGAGTATGGAAGATCATATTCAGGCTTATGTGATAGTGCATCTGATAATTTGCTCTAGGAACCAGGAATATTGATGATATAAAAACTGGAATGGGAGCAAAATGGTGGCTATGTGATCTGGATAGTGGTCCCTAATGATTACACTATTTGGAGCCTATAATCATGCAGAGTCCTAAAAGAATTATCCTCCTTGGGGACAAAAAGTGTGCAGACACTGCAGATGTAGATGAAAATTGTCATCCAGAAATTCCTTTAAAGTGGCTAACTCTCAAGTAGACATGGAGTATTGTCTATTGTTGTGGAAGTAAGGAGCACAACACTAAGGAGAAGGAACCATGTTTATTGCAAGGATGGTTGGGTACCTGCTTTACAAGAAAGAGGGACCCCGAACAATGGGAAAGCAAAGATTTTCATAGAAGTTGAGGGCTACAAGATGGGAACTCCTAGGGATCTGATTGGCTGGGCAGGTCCTTGTCCTGCCCACCTGGGGTGAGTTCTACTGTTAGGCAAAATGGGCCTTTCAGGAGGGCGGCAGAGCTGGGGAAGCCCATTATTAGAGGAGGAGGAACCTTGAGATAAGGGGGGGAGGGGCGGGTCCCTGAGGGCGGATGGAACGTTGGGGCTTCCCAGCTTGTTACCACCTTGCAAGTCCTTCTCCGGGCTGCCCTCTGGCTGTGTGGGGAGCGGGAGAGCGAGGCTTCTATGCTTTGGTCTAGATGGGATGGCAGGGCGGTTTTGTCTGGGGCAGGGAGGGTCAATGTGGGTCTGATGGGATTAGGCAAAGAGACGAACTCGGTTTGACCCTGGTCATATCTAAAAGATGGGGGGAGGGCTGCAGTCTCCATTTTGTTTGTTAGGTTTATTTTTCCCACTACAAGTCCAACCAAGTATTGCAGGTGACCAAATCATAAAGATGTGGTACTCAGAAAAACCTTCTAATAGAAGGTGCAGGATTCAAAATGTTGCAATTTCTCTAGTTGTGTCAAAACATGAAATGCATTTTAACCCTTAGACATAGAATTTTGTCCTGGCCCTGGAATTTGCATTTTACCATCCACCTTTGTGCCTCCTTACTATACTATAATAGGTTAAAAAGGTAAAGTTTCCCCCCGCACATTTGTGCAGTCGTGTCCGACTCTAGGGGCCGGTGCTCATCTCCGTTTGTTAGCCGAAGAGCCAGCGCTGTCCGAAGACGCTTCCACGGTCATGTGGCCGCATGACGCACGCGGAACGCTGTTACCTTCCCACCGAAGTGGTACCTATTAATCTACTTGCATTTGCATGCTTTCGAATTGCTAGGTTGGCAAGAGCTGGGGCGAGTGCGGGAGCTCACTCCGTCACGCAGGGCTAGGGATTCGAACCTCCGAACTTGCAATCTTCCGATCGACAAGCCTGACGTCTTACCCACTGAGCCCCCATGCCCCCGTAATAGGTTACTATAATGTTACTATAACATTATGTCCAAAGACATTTTGGGCTCTGCAAGTTCATCATTTGTTCTCTTGGGATTTGTCATGGGAGGATGGAACAGAACCTGGGCCTCCTAGTGCCAGTCCAGCACACTTCTCAAGATCATTTAGGCTGTTATTTCTGTCTTCTAGAGTGTTGGGTGTCATCTCATCTGATAGCATGTTTCTCCACCTTCTCCATCAAAGGCATTAATGTTGAATGGACCCAGGAGTGAACTTAGGTAACACCTTTTTCCAATTGGATGATAAATCATTGATAAGCTTCCTCTGAATATAATGTTTGAGTCAATTATATTTCTACTTAATTGTCATGCCATTCAGTTGACACTTAAGTGGCTTGCTAATCAGTATGTCATGTGGTATTTTGTTAAACATCTTGCTGAAATCAAGCATTCCCATAGTCTACTGAGGAAGTTATCCAATTGTAAAATAAAATTATTCTGAGAAGACTTGCTCTTGATAACTCCATGCTGATTTCTGGTCATTATTGCATTGTTTTTGAAGTGCCAACAGATTATCACTTTAACTTCTGATCTAGAATCCTCCCTGGTATTGTTGTCAGACTGATTCCTCTATATTTGTACCCTGGATCTTCCTTTTCTCCCCTTTTAAAGATAAGGGCAATATTTGCTTTTGTAGCACTTCATTTGTTCTCCAGGATCTGGATATATTATGAGAGAAGCCAAGCTGTCTCTTAGCACTTCCAAGCACTCCCCCTTTCTGCTCTAGGTGTTTCTTGCCTTTCCAGCCAGGTGTGTAAATAAGGTCAATGAAGCTTCACTTAATTTAAAGTTTGTGTGTTCCATAAAATCCATATAGCATTTATATATGTATGAGAAAGATGCCAGTGTATGACTTTCAGATTCAGTATTATGAGGTCATATTTCACGATGCTTTCCAACAAGAGGCAGATGTCTAAACTGTTGGAATTATCAGGGGTCAACTCAGCATTGTCTCGTAAGCATAAGGGGGGTCTTTCTAGTAAACACATATCTATTGTGCTTGTGGGATGTCACATGGGTAATCTGATTTCCACTTCCTTTCTCCTTCTTGAGTTTGGGGGATTAACAATCTCCATTACTCTTTGGGCACACCTGCAAGCAGGAGGTGCTGCAGAATGCAGCTCTCGTCCTTTCATCTCACTTGCACACAGATCTACTATGAATCTACTTGTATCCAGATCTACTGAATAAATGTAAGCTATCTCTATTTTTTCTTCATCTAACTAGTATGTGAAGACTGAATTTATTTCTGAACATAATTAAGTGTAATGTGCAAGTCCCTTCTGGTTCATGCATCTACTTTGCAAGATTGTTGTTAGCTGCTTGGAGTTCTTTTATTAACCTTCAAAACTCCATCATAAACTACAGTTTTGCATCTGCAGAAGCAATTGAAACATAAATATCACCCAACATTTTATTTCAGGTTTCATATGGTGCTTGCAAGAAGGATATCATCACAGAGAAAAGGAAGAGAGAAAAGAACAATTCTAATTGCTACTTTGGTATGTATCCAGAGATGATGCCATAGTCCACCCACAGAGAGCCAGTTTGGTCTAGTGGTTAAGGCAATGGGCTAGAAACCAGGAGTCTGTGAGTTCTAGTCCCGCCTTAGGCATGAAAGCCGGCTGGGTGACCTTGGGCCAGTCCCTCCCTCTCAGCCCTAGGAAGGAGCCAATGGCAAACCAGGAGACTGAGAGTTCTAGTCCCGCCTTAGGCATGAAAGCCAGCTGGGTGACCTTGGGCCAGTCCCTCCCTCTCAGCCCTAGGAAGGAACCAATGGCAAACCAGGAGACTGAGAGTTCTAGTCCCGCCTTAGGCATGAAAGCCGGCTGGGTGACCTTGGGCCAGTCCCTCCCTCTCAGCCCTAGGAAGGAGCCAATGGCAAACCAGGAGACTGAGAGTTCTAGTCCCGCCTTAGGCATGAAAGCCGGCTGGGTGACCTTGGGCCAGTCACTCTCTCTCAGCCCAACTCACCTCACAGGGTTGTTGTTGTGGGGAAAATAGGAGGAGGAAGGAATATTAGGTATGTTCGCTGCCTTGAGTTATTTATAAAAATAATAAAGGTGGGATAAAAATTAAATAAATAAATAGATATTAGATGGATAGATGATAGATAGATAGATAGATAGATAGATAGATAGATAGATAGATAGATGATGATAGATAATAGATAGATAGATGATGATAGATAGATAGATAGATAGATAGATAGATAGATAGATGATAGATAGATGATAGATAGATGACAGACAGACAGACAGACAGACAGACATCCCTGAGCTCTGCATAACAAACCAGGAAAGCTGTGAGGTTAAACCTTCAGATGCTTTTTGTAGCTTCTGGTTGTAACTCAAGGGCAGAGCAGCTACTTAGACAAGGTCTATTATTCAGAGCAGAGCTGGGACTCCTGGAAGCTGGACTCTTGCTGGTTCCAGCTTCCAGCTTCCTCTGCAGGAATTTGCTGATCCCTGTAGTCAAATCCACAATCTTCCTTCCTATTCATCTTCATTCCACAAAAATAAAAAATTCCACCAAATCTTCCAGCAATAAAACAAATATATGAAGAAATATTAAACCTGAAACAAACATAACCATTCCAATGAAATTGAAGTGTAACTCTTCAAGAATCAACAATGAGTTTCAACAAAATTATTCCCAACTTCTCAATGTGTTTGGAGGTTTGCTGCCTTTCTTGATTCGTAACTTGCCATTCTTCCACAGAACCCTAGGAAGAGGGTTTCCTTGGGAGGAAGTTTATCATAGTGACTGTGGTTTCACCAAGGGAGTCCATCATGTTTTCTGTCCAAAGGGAGATCTGGATCCCACTCTGTTCAGCTTTATCCACTGTACCACAATGGCTACAAATATTTCTGCAGCTGCTTTGCAACAAGTCAAAGTGGTTTAGTTCACTTATAATGCTAAACCATCAACCATGACTTACAAACCACAATAGCTGGGTTCGTGCATCACAGGAAGCCAGACACAAACAAGCCATATTGAAGTGTTGCACTCTAGGATTGTGGCTTATCCTGGGATTTTTCTGCAGGTAGTTTTCATATTTTGTATTTGGCTGGCTATTCTGCTATCCAGCCTCTGGATGGCAGAACAAGACTTCCAGGCATCAGAGTGGCAAGTATCAAATAACGGAAAGGCTGCCTTTATAGCACTTTTTCCTGCTCTAGCAGAAGGAGAACACTGCCACTTGGTGCTGCTGCTTTAGAACTATGATTGCCACCTCTACTAGAGAATTCTCTAGTGACAGCTCCAAAAGGGAAGGAAGGATAGAAAGAAAGAAAGGAACAACTGAGCCAGAGACTGCCAATTTGGCATGCCCTCAGTTTTGACTGTCTTCCCCAAAGAGATCTTAATTATAATGTCTTTTAGTGCTCATTCCTTCCTCACAGTGTAACTGAGAGATGGCTGCAGCTATAAAGGAGAGATTGTGCTAGTTCTCTTCAAGGCCATAAAAGTAGAGGAGGGGAAGAAATGTAGCCAACATTATTCCCAGTCAGTTCACTGTGCAATAATTGACTTGGGTTTGGTCTAGCCACAAACTTCAGAACGTATGTGGTGGGGGATGCAGATGTAAGTGTGGATGCCTGCTCACAGGGCAGCCCCTTGCAGAAAGAAGGCAAGGTGCAGTGAAAGATGTAGCTGGTTCCAGAGTTTCCATCAACAAATGCCCAGTTTGCATTACAAATCCTGTTCTCCAGTTCAGTCTTTCCAGCCTGAGCTCTGAGTTTGTGGCTCTGTTTTCTTTGCAAAGGGGATTTTGAAGCTCTGTTAGCAGGAGCAAGAACCCATCCAGGAGGCTTGTTTACAGTATTACAATTGAATGGATTTACTAGGAAGAGGTCAAGGCATTCTTAGGCAATGATATAAACACTGATAATATGCAAACAGAAAATGCAGACCACAAAGGAAGTTAAGTTTAAAGGAAGGCTGGCAGCCATGGGTTCAATATATGGTTCAAAAACAAGTAAAAAACTGAAAGGTTTTTGTCCTTTTCCCAAGCAAGGATGGGTTCTGGAAGCAAAATGAGACAGAAAAAGAAGGAAACTTTCTATTGCCCATTGGACTGGAACTTCCTGAGATCTTGGGTGGACTTTCCTCACAGCTGAGCTGACATGAGCTTACCCATCCTTGAGTCACCAGGAACAATACTGATCTCATTGCCAGTCTCTCCTCTGCCTCTATTGCTTCTCTTCCCAGATACTGCTAGTCCATGGACTTCCCTCCAAGGTAGTAAATGACAAAGCCTTGCAGGTCGTACATACTTCGAGGCTGCCCTTAGATGGAGTCAGAGGGGAAATACTACTTTTGTGTCAGGGTGATATAATCTTGTCTCAGACCTAGTTTGGTGTAGTGGTTAAAGGCACTGGACGAGGAGTGGGGAGACCGGGAGTTCTAGTCCTGACTGAGGCATGAAATGGCAAGCCTCTTCCAAAACCTTGCCGACCCCTGGTCTAGAGCATGGGTGTCCAACCTTTCCATACAAATGGAACTTTGTATGAATGATGAACATGTTATTACTAAAATGTACAAAATGTTGTTACAAATGAATTTGGAAGATGAACAGGTAAAAGAATGTATGATTAAATGGGCTAAGAATTTTGGATATAGTATTATGCTTGAACAATGGGAAAATATGTGGAATAAAGGTTTGAAATTCACCTTAAATTATAACTTAAAAGAGAACTTTTATAAGATGATGTATCGTTGGTATCTAACCCCTGATAAACTATAAAAAATGTATAATGGTGTAACTAATGTTTGTTGGAAGTGTTTACAGGGAGAAGGAACTTTTTATCCTCTCTGGTGGACCTGTGAGAAAGCCAAAAAATTTTGGGATCAAATATGTATTATTATTCAAAAGATTTTAAAAGTGAATATACACAAAAAGCTGGAACTGTTCCTTTTGAGTTTGATGGAGAAGGAGCTAGAGAAACAATATGGAGTTTTGCTTTTATATCTCATTGGCGATCACTCGTAGCCGAGTAAGATTGTCTTCCAAAGGTAAAATTGTAATGGTGGATCCGTAAGTGGCTATAAAGGCCACTTCTGGATCCGCACAACCTCCCACAATGAGGGCATAGGTTTCCGGGTGGGAGACGGTCATGATGAGGGTTTGCCTGACGTGCCTTCCTTTTAGCTCTTTTCTCCCTTTCGCCCTGTACTCGTGCTTCTTCAAAGTCCATAGCGCCATTAATAAAGGATGACCTCCAATTGTAACGCTCATGAGTTAGGGCTTCCCAGTTCTCAATGCTGATATTACATTTTTTAAAATTAGCTTTGAGAGTATCTTTGAATCTCTTTTGCTGTCCACCAATATTCCGTTTTCCATTCTTAAGTTGGGAGTAAAGTAGCTGCTTTGGAAGACGATAGTCAGGCATTCGAACAACATGGCCGGTCCAGCGAAGTTGATGTTGGATGATCATTGTTTCAATGCTGGTGGTTTTCGCTTCTTCTAATACGCTAACATTAGTCCGCCTATCTTCCCAAGTAATCTGCAGAGTTTTTCGGAGGCAGCGTTGATGGAATCTTTCAAGAAGTTGGAGGTGGCGTTTGTAGAGGGTCCATGTTTCACAGGCGTACAGAAGGGTTGGTAGTACAATGGCTTTGTAAACAAGCATTTTGGTCTCCCTGCGAATGTCCCGATCCTCAAACACTCTACGCTTCATTCGGGAGAAAGCTACACTTGCAGAGCTCAGGCGATGCTGAATTTCAGCATCGATGTCGGCTTTTGTAGATAGATGGCTGCCGAGATAAGAAAAGTGGTCAACATTTTCTAGTGACACACCTTTAAGCTGGATTGATGGCGCTGCGGAGGGATTGGTTCGAACTTGCTGGTAAAGCACTTTGGTTTTTTTAATGTTAATCGAGAGGCCGAGCTTTTCATATGCTTCTGCAAAGATGTTTAGGATAGTTTGAAGATCTTCCTCGGAGTGTGCACAGACTACGTTATCATCAGCATATTGAAGTTCTATAACAGAAGTTGCAATTACCTTATTTTTTGCTTTCAGCCTACTAAGATTAAAAAGCTTTCCATCTGTTCGATATATAATTTCTACACCAGTAGGAAGTTTCTCTTCAACAAGGTGTATAATCATAGTGATGAAGATAGTGAATAAGGTTGGAGCAATAACACATCCCTGTTTAACGCCGGATTCCACTTTAAATGGATCGCTTTGAGAGCCATTGTTATTCAGGATTGTTGCCATCATGTCGTCATGGAGTAACCCCAGATGTTCACAAATTTATCAGGGCATCCAATTTTCAGAAGGATGGTCCAGAGAGCAGTACGATTTACAGTATCAAAAGCTTTAGTCAGATCAATAAACGCCATGTACAGAGGGCGGTTTTGCTCCTTGCATTTTTCTTGAAGCTGTTGTGCAGTGAAGATCATATCCACTGTTCCCCTGGAAGGGCGGAAGCCATTTTGCGTTTCAGGGAGGATGTCTTCTGATACAGATAGGAGATGGTTTGCGATCATCTTTGCCAGGATTTTGCCTGCTGTGGCTAGAAGGGAGATGCCTCGATAGTTTCCACAGTCTGTTCTATCACCCTTTTTAAAGAGAGTGATAATTATGGCATCCCTAAAGTCTGCTGGAATCTCCTTCCTCATCCAGATTTTTTCGATGAGCTTATGAAGTTGTTGTGTAAGTTCAGGCCCGCCTTCTTTAAAGACTTCAGCAGGAATCCCATCAGGTCCACTAGCTTTGTTATTTTTCATTTGTTTAGTGGCTTTACTGACTTCCTCCAAACTAGGGGGTACTGCAAGCTCATATCTTATTTGTTTTTGCGGGATTTGCAAGAAGACTTCATCAGCCACAGTAGAGTGACGATTAAGGAGATTGTAGTAATGCTCTTGCCAGCGCAGTGCAATAGACTCTTTGTCCTTTAGAAGTTTAGCACCATCTACTGAGCGTAAGGGATTTGTACCATGGTTTGTTGGTCCATAGATGGCCTTTATGGCATTAAAAAAGCCCCGTGCATCATGAGCATCTGCAAAATGTTGGGTTTCTTGGGCTTTTTTTATCCACCATATGTTCTTAAGTTCTCTAGTTCTTCTTTGGACTGGCGTAGATTTTTTTCTTAATGGCACAGTTAATATCTTTTTGCCATATCTGGCTTTCCTTTTCTTGTCAATAATATGTTCAATCTCACTATCGTTCTCATCAAACCAGTCCTGATGTCTCTTAGTCTGGTATCCGATAGTTTGTTCACAGGCTGAAATAATAGAAGTCTTCAATTTAGTCCTGTGTTCCTCAACATTTTCAGGAGGTTCCATAGGCAGATGTTCCTTGAGAGTTGATTGAAAGCAAGCTCATTTAATAGAATCTTGAAGGCCCAGTGTATTCATTTTACGCCTTGGTTTTCTTCCTTGGAGCCTACGATGAGGGACAATCTTTATGACCATCGTGGATCGAATTAATCGATGGTCTGTCCAGCAGTCATCGGCGCTCGTCATGGCTCTGGTGAGAAGTACATCACAGCGATCTCTAGCACGGACAATTACATAATCTAAAAGATGCCAGTGCTTCGACCGTGGGTGCTTCCATGATGTTTTAAATTTATTTTTCTGGCGAAAGAGTGTGTTAGTAATGACAAGGTTATGCTCTGCACATTTAGTCAGAAGTAAGATTCCATTCGTGTTGCTGTTGTCAACTCCTTCTTTCCCAATGATCCCTGGCCACAAATCAAAGTCACGCCCAACTCTTGCATTGAAATCGCCCAGGAGGATAATTTTATCCTCCTTTGGTATCTCTGATAAGATGGTGTCCAGCTGGGTATAAAATTTTTCCTTGATATCCTCATCTGCATCTAGTGTTGGTGCGTAAGCACTTAGGATAGTTGCCTGTTGGTTTTTGGCAAGTTTTATTTGGAGAGTTGAGAGTCGTTCGTTAATCCCAGTGGGAACTTCTGACAAGAGCTTCACAAGGTCGTTTTTGATAGCAAAGCCTACCCCATGTATTCGTCGTTCTTGTTCAGGCAGTCCTTTCCAAAAGAAGGTATAACCTCCTTTTTCTTCCTTCAACTGTCCTTCTCCTGCTCTTCGAGTTTCTTGGAGTGCTGCTATATCAATATTAAAACGTCTCAGCTCCCTTGCAATAATGGCAGTCCTACGTTCAGGTCGTTCACTATCCATATTGTCTTGCAGTGTCCGTATATTCCATGTTCCAAAATTCATGTGTTTTTTACGACCGCTAGATGGTGACCCCACTGGTCGCGGTAATCCAGTCAGGGAGAAAATGAGGCAGACTATGTTTAGGGCACCTTTTCTAGCCCCCTCCCCATATGGGGTGAGCAGAGTGGATCCTAAATAGGGCTGCTCAGTCATGGATACAGCTGCCGAACTACTCAACTGCCTTGATCCTTGAGTCAGGGCGACTGAATCCGTATCCACCGCCCATGTGCTGGTCCATGACTAGGAGCTTCCGGATTTCACAGTCCTGCCCCCGTTGCCATTTGTCAATCGCCATGGGACTTTTGGTTGTTTTGGGTTTGGTGTGGTTGGAAGACGCCTGTGCGTGAATTTGTTTTATGTGTGGAGATCGGTGCACAACGGTCAGCACACAACCTTCACAGAAAAAGGCTCTAATCCAATGGCATGGATACCATGACAATTGGTGACCTTTTGTCTGCTGCAGCCTTCATCCACCTTCGCAGCCGTTGTAACAATACACCTTGTTATCTTCCGCCTGTTCTGCCGTTGAGGACTTTCTTGGATCGTTCTTTGTCTGGTTCCTCCCCCTGGACCTTACCGCCATGGGTGACCCTACCAGGAGTACATGACTCCCGACGGCTTCGCTCACAGGGTTCATTGGGAACACACAAGCCCACTCACCACAACAAGGTGACGATCCAGCGAGTGAGGCTTTTATATATGATCACAGCTGCAAGACTTTTATATGCACAGAGATGGAAGATCCACAGATACCTACGGTTGAAGATTGGATTGTTAAATTAATGGATCTGGCCCAGATGGCTAAATTGACAGCATTAATTAGAGAACATTCAGTTTCTGGATTTTTATCTGTTTGGCAACCGCTTCTACAGTACTTGCTTGTGGTAGAAAAAAATGATGTTTTGATTTTGGGTTTTAATGATTAATGGGTTTATTTTAATAGAAATAATGTTACTATGGTTTAATCATTGGTAAGAGATTATTTTTGTAAATTTATCTATATCTGTATTGGAGAAAGTCAGAAGTCACTTTTCGTCTTTGTTTTTCTGTCTATTTGCACCTTATAGTTTTTTCTTTTTTCTTTTAGTTCTATTTTCATGCTTTTCTGTAGTTTCTATTTTGTATTTTATCTATACTCTGAAAATTAATAAAGTTTAAATTAAAAAAAAGAAAATAGTTGCTCACAAATGGACGTTCTGCCAAAAAGTGATGTCATGAATAAGCCGTAATTGTGAAGCAAGGGATATTTTTCTCAGGGAAGATAGGTCCAGTACAGAGACATGATCAAATTTTTCTTTGAGTTGAATGTCTGATTGCAACTCTATGCATTCCATTTGAAAATTTGGAGGTAATGTAATTATGTTGACTGAAAATGGAGCCGAAAATATACCAAAATATTGATGATTTTTCTCGAAAACCTGAAACCTGTTCTCAAATTCCTGTATCAAACCGAAAAGCAAGGCTGCATATTTCTCACTGTTCACAGGATTGTGTTTAGCTAACGTATTAAAATGTATAAAATTATTTTCCATAACTTGAGCTTGCCATACTTTAAGTTTCATTTCAAATGCTGTTATGGTTTGAAACATTGCAGTGATAAGTTGGTTTTCACCTTGAAGACGCATGTTTAACTCATTTAAATGAGTGGTCATATTCACCAAAAATGCTAAATCTGTGAGCCATTTTTCATCTTCAAGTTCTGGCACAAATTTTCTTTTTGATTCCATAAATGACTTGATTTCATTTCACAAATCATAAAATCTTTTCAGCATTTTACCCCAACTTAGCCACCTTACTTCAGAAAAGTAAATGATGTTCCCATAATCAGCATCCATACTTTTAAGGAACTCCTGGAATTGGCGATGATTCAATCCCTTGGCCCTTATGAAATTCAGTGCTTTGATGGCAATTTGCATGACATTATCCATTTTTAAAACTTTCACGCATAAATTTTCTTGATGTAGAATGCAGTGATACTTCATCAAACGTGAGTTGCTGGCGGCACTTGCATCATCTTCTATCAATTTTGTAAGTTCCTCACTTTTACCAACCATCGCCGGGGCGCCATCAGTAGATATACCAGATATGTTGACAATGGTTAAAGAAAATCGCTTTAATGTCATTTTTACTGCTTCGTACAAATCAAGAGATTTAGTTGTGTCTTTTAAAGAAGCCATTTCTTCAGTGACATTATATTCGTTATCAATACCTCTAATAAAAATGGCAAGTTGAGCCGTATCTGTAGCATCAGTACTTTCATCCATCGCCAAAGCATAAAATTTCAAATTAGCAGCTTTACTCTTCAAACCTCTTTCGATAGATTTTCCTATTTCTTCAGTTCACCTGACTATAGTCTGGTGAGACAAACTGATTTTAGAAAAATCACTTTTTTTATCAGGACAAATTATATCTGCCACACTTTCCATACATTGCTTAATAAACTCACCATCGGTAAATGGTTTTGATTTTTTTGCAATCAGATTTGCTACCAAATAACTAGCTTTTATAATAGAGTCCTTTTGAGTTGTGACTTTTTTTAAAAACAATTGTTGAGATGACAGACTTTTTTTCAGTTCTGCTAATTTGTCTTTACGACAAATTCCTTGATACGCTTCGAATTTGGCAGCATGTTTTTCTGTATAATGCCTTTTCAAATTGTAGTGTTTGAAAACTGACACATTTTCCCTGCAAATGAAGCATAGTGCCTTAGTATTTGTCTCGACAAAAAAGTACTCATCTGTCCATTTTTCGTTGAATACTCTTCATCTGCGGTTTTTCTTTTTTTCTTTTCGTTTTTGGGTTCTGTTTTCTGTTGAAGCGACATTGAAGCCATGCTGGAATAAATTTATTTAGGAATAAATATTTTTTTAAAGAAATAACACAACAAGCCCATTGTAAATTGTTAGGCAAATAAACAAAGCAAAGTTTAATAACCAAATAAGAAAACTTACATGTCTACTTAATAATAATAACAATAAACGCCTGTCGTCACAGAACACATGTAGGTAGGTTGAAATATTATATATAACGCCAAGTTGCCACAAGCTGATGTGTGTAGCGGGCGGCGGCGGCGTTAGCACTGCACTGCCCCCTCCCCTACACAGCGTTCCATTGTTTCTACCTACGCAGTCCGCGCTCGAGCACCACGCAATCGAGTCACGAAAAAAATAGCAAAATAATGTTAAAAGTTTACGATTTTTTGGGGCCGCATTACTAGCTGTTCAGGGCTGCATGTGGCCCGTGGGACGTGGGTTGGACATGCCTGGTCTAGAGTAAGGGAAACGACTCAATAACCTTTAGATATTTGACATCAGCTTACATCAGCCTCATAGCCAAGCCAATGGGCAAGGATTGTGAGAATTGTAGTCCACAACATTAGTTGAGCAGCAGTTTGTCTACCCTGATAGAGGCAAATAATTGTAGTTTTGCAATTTTGTATAGACCAAAGCATTAGGGATTAATGAATATAGATGCATGTTGTTGTTGTTTATTCGTTCAGTCGTTTCCGACTCTTCGTGACTTCATGGACCAGTCCACGCCAGAGCCTTCTGTCGGCCGTCACCATCCCCAGCTCCCCAATGGTTGAGTCCGTCACCTCCAGAATACCATCCATCCATCTTGCCCTTGGTCAGCCCCTCTTCCTTTTGCCTTCCACTTTTCCTAGCATCAGCTTCTTCTCCAGGGTATCCTGTCTTCTCATTATGTGGCCAAAGTACTTCAGTTTTGCCTTTAATATCATTCCCTCAAGTGAGCAGTCTGGCTTGATTTCCTGGAGTATGGACTGGTTTGATCTTCTTGCAGTCCAAGGCACTCTCAGAATTTTCCTCCAACACCACAGTTCAAAAGCATCTATCTTCCTTCGCTCAGCCTTCCTTATGGTCCAGCTCTCACAGCCATAGGTTACTACAGGGAAAACCATTGCTTTAACTATGCGGACCTTTGTTGTCAGTGTGATGTCTCTGCTCTTAACTATTTTATCAAGATTTGCCATTGCTCTCCTCCCAAGAAGTAGACGTCTTCTGATTTCCTGGCTGCAGTCAGCGTCTGCAGTAATCTTTGCGCCTAGAAATACAAAGTCTGTCACTGCCTCCACTTTTTCTCCCTCTATTTGCCAGTCATCAATCAAGCTCGTTGCCATAATCTTGGTTTTTCTGAGGTTTAACTGCAACCCAGCTTTTGCACTTTCTTCTTTCACCTTCGTCATAAGGCTCCTCAACTCCTCCTCGCTTTCAGCCATCAAAGTGGTATCATCTGCATATCTGAGATTGTTAATGTTTCTTCCAGCGATTTTAACTCCAGCCTTGGATTCCTCAAGCCCAGAATGTTGCATGATGTGTTCTGCGTACAGGTTGAATAGGTAGGGTGAGAGTATACAACCCTGCCGTACTCCTTTCCCAATCTTAAACCAGTCCGTTGTTCCGTGCTCTGTTCTTACCGTTGCTACTTGGTCGTTATACAGATTCCTCAGGAGGCAGACAAGATGACTTGGTATCCCCATACCACCGAGAACTTGCCACAATTTGTTATGATCCACACAGTCAAAGGCTTTAGAATAGTCAATAAAACAGAAATAGATGTTTTTCTGAAATTCCCTGGCTTTCTCCATTATCCAGCGGATATTGGCAATTTGGTCTCTAGTTCCTCTGCCTTTTCTAAACCCAGCTTGTACATCTGGCAATTCTCGCTCCATGAATTGCTGGAGTCTACCTTGCAAGATCTTGAGCATTACCTTACTGGCATGTGAAATAAGTGCCACTGTTCAATAGTTTGAACATTCTTTAGTGCTTCCCTTTTTTGGTATGGGGATATAAGTTGATTTTTTCCAATCTGATGGCCATTCTTGTGTTTTCCAAATTTGCTGGCATATGGCATGCATCACCTTGACAGCATCATCTTGCAAGATTTTAAACAGTTCAGCTGGGATACCGTCGTCTCCTGCTGCCTTGTTATTAGCAATGCTTCTTAAGGCCCATTCAACCTCACTCTTCAGGATGTCTGGCTCTAACTCACTGACCACACCGTCAAAGCTATCTCCAATATTATTATCCTTCCTATACAGATCTTCCGTATATTCTTGCCACCTTTTCTTGATCTCTTCTGCTTCTGTTAGGTCCTTACCATCTTTGTTTTTGATCATACCCATTTTTGCCTGGAATTTACCTCCGATGTTTCTAATTTTCTGGAAGAGGTCTCTTGTCCTTCCTATTCTATTGTCTTCTTCCACTTCCGCACATTGCTTGTTTAAAAATAATACCTTATCTCTTCTGGCTAACCTCTGGAATTTTGCATTTAATTGGGCATATCTCCCCCTATCACTGTTGCCTTTTGCTTTCCTTCTTTCTTGGGCTACTTCCAGTGTCTCAGCAGACAGCCATCTTGCCTTCTTGGTTTTCTTTTTCTTTGGGACGTTTTTTGTTGCCGCCTCCTGAACAATGTTGCGAACTTCTGTCCATAGTTCTTCTGGGACCCTATCTACTAAATCTAGTCCCTTAAATCTATTCTTCACCTCCACTGCATATTCCTTAGGAATATTAGTGAGCTCATATCTAACTGATCTGTGGGTCTTCCCTATTCTCTTTAGTCTGATTCTAAATTGTGCAATAAGAAGTTCGTGATCTGAACTACAGTCAGCTCCAGGTCTTGTTTTTACCGACTGTATAGATGTCCGCCACCTTTGGCTGCAAAGGATGTAGTCAATCTGATTTCGGTGTCGACCATCTGGTGAAGTCCATGTATAAAGTCGTCTTTTAGGTTGTTGGAAGAGAGTGTTTGTTATGCACAGTGAGTTGACGTGGCAAAATTCTATCAGCCTATGTCCTGCTTCATTTTGTTCTCCCAGACCATGCTTGCCTGTAATTCCAGGTGTCGTCTGACTACCCACCTTAGCATTCCAGTCTCCTGTAATGAAAATAACATCTCTTTTTGGTGTATTATCCAGTAGGTGCTGCAGATCCTCATAGAACTGATCTACTTCTGCTTCTTCAGCATCTGTGGTTGGGGCGTATATTTGGATCACTGTGATGTTAAATGGCTTACCCTGAATTCGAATTGAGATCATTCTATCGTTTTTTGGATTGTATCCAAGCACTGCTTTATAAGTGTGGTATAGATGCATACCATAACTTAATGTTAATTAGAATTAAGGCCACCCCTTTTCATGCATTCTTGCACAGAAGGTCATGTCAAGCCATGTAATCTCTCCTCCCAGCCTACTATTACTACTATTTAAAATCAGTGAGCTGTACACAGTGTTTAATGAGTTGGGCCAGTCAGCTTAACTGATCTAAGAGTGATGCACAGAGATAGGGGAAGAACTTACTATCCTTATTTGATCACCATTCTTCTACCTTTTTCTCTGCTGTGAATATCACCTGGAAAAATGGGTTTAATTGTCGGTAGGTACTTTGTGAGATTAATGTTCTTCCTGCAAACAACCACTCCGCTCCAAATAGTGGAATAATTTGCTAATTTCAAAAGATGTTTAAAACTATTGATTCCCTTCTCGGTGTTGGCAGCTATTTCTTTTGGTGGAATCTGGCTTGTAATCAGAACACTTCTAAGGAAAAAAAGTGGGGGGAAGAAAAATGCTTAACACCAAAATTTTCCAGTGGTGTCTGCAAGCAATTTGCAATCTCTAGAAAATATGATCCCTGGCAGAGAGCCAACTGGCTGCCTCTTTCTTGGGCTGCAAAGGCAGAAGATTAACTCATGAGCAGATGTGTTCTACTTCCTTCCCTACACATCCATAAGTACTTGAGGAACCTTTCCCCTTTCCAACAGCATCTGCAAAGGATATGCCAGAAAATAAATGCTATTTCCAGCTATTCAGGCTCACTAACTGCTTTGCACTCCCCTCCCTGCTTTCCCAAGGGTGCTGTGGGAGGAGACTGATCCACCACTGGGGCCTCTCTTCAGGCTGAGAAGAGTCTTCTCCAGCAATTCTTGACCTTGAAAGTGGCCGACTTCTGGCCCAATTCACACTTGTTCAAGAGGGGAGGACGTTTCTCAGAAGATTATTATCTGCAGCGTTTGCGTATTCTTAAAACAGATTTCTTGTAGGGCACAACAGCAGGGTGAGAAGCTGAATAATGTTGGGCTACACCCACAGAAGAGTAACTTCCAATTGATAGGAAGTAACAGTCCCACTGTATTCTGCTTTGGTCATTCAGTCATCCAGTCCTATATCCATTTCCGGACACTAAGAAGGATTCAGAAATACTGGAACAGGTTGAAAGAAGGGCAGTGAGGATGATCGGTCCTAACTAAGTCCTATGATGAGTGCTTGGAGGAGCTGTGCATATTTATCCCTGAGAAGGTGTTAGCTGGGCCTTCTGCAAATACTCTAAAGCAGTGCTTTCCAAAGTCCCGCCATTGGTGACACACCAACGGCGGCGGTGGCGGCAGCACGGCGGTGGCGCAGGGGCATTGGCCTCGTGTTTCACGCTAAAACCCGGAAGCGCTGATGGCGCACCGCTGCTGTAGCCGTGGCTGCCGCCGCCACACACACCACCACAGGGGCGGCGGCGACGTGCCATCAGCACTTCCGGGTTTTAGCGTGAAACACAGTTTGGAAAGCTATGCTCTAAAGCAGAGCTTTCCAAACTTTTCATGTTGGTGACACACTTTTTAGACATGTATCATTTCGCGACACACTCTTACAGCAGGGCACAAGGCAGGCACTAGGACCTGCGCGGAATCCTGGCAGGGCTCGGAGGCAGCAGCAGCCGCGACACACCCAGACACTGCAGCCGACACACTAACGTGTCCCGACCCACAGTTTGGAAAGCTATGCTCTAGAGGAAGTCACACAGAAGAAGATCAAGACTTGTTTTTTGTCATGCCAGAATGCAGGATGCAGAGTAACAGATTACTGGATTGAATGCTAGAAAAAATAACCTAAATGTAAGAGCACTTTAACTGTGGAACCGTTTAAGGTGGCAGATGGGTTCCAGTGAAGGCCAGGGAGGGTTTAAATTAAACTGAATCCCTGCACTGTGCACAATGAAGACAACGTGGAATGAAGAAGCCTCTACTTTTTTGTTTGTGGTTGGGATGACCCTTGAAGGCCGCATTCTTCTTCCCCCTCTGCAGCTTGGCCCTGCTTCCTCCCTGATAGAGGCCTCCACAGGGAGGGGAGGTTAAGGCAAGGGGTCAAAAGTGTCTCCTGAGGTTATAATGCAAATACCACCCCTGATGCCTTTGTGTGCAGCCTTGTGATACACATATGAATTAACAGAGCTTGCACTGTGACATCATGATCCACCTTTCATCCTTTTGGCATCATTGTGCTCTACATGGGGCTGCCCTTGAAGAGCAGCTGGAAGCTTCAACTGGTGCAATAAGTGGTGGCGCGGGCAGTTATATGCCACCTGTGCATGTTACACCTCGGCTCTGCGAGCTGCATTGGTTACCAATTTGCTTCCAGGTCCAATTCAAGGTGCTGGTGATAACCTATAAAGCCCTACATGGCATGGGGCCGGGTTATTTGAGAGACTGCCTCTCCCCAGTGACATCTACCTGTCCCATCAGGTCCAGCAGAAGAGGCTTGTTGCAGGTTCCATCCACTAGAGAATGTCATCTGGCAGGACCTGGGAGGAGGGCCTTTTCTGCTGCTGCACCGGCCCTAGGAACATCACTCCCCCCAAGGTCAGGCTTGTTGTGGTTTTATGATTTAAAAGAATTTGAATCGGAAGATATTTTCTGCTAGCTGGAAACAAGAATTTGGATCAGAAAATATTCTGCTGGCTTGAAGACAAAAAGTCTGGGTTTCTGTTTCTGCTCCCAAGGGATTCTACATAGGCTGACCATACATCCCGTTTTGAACGGGACAGTCCCGTTTTTCAAACAATTCTTGACCATCCCATCTTTTAAAGAAAAAAAGCCAATTTGTCCCGTTTTTAAAAGTTGCTGCGTGCGCATGCGCACACACCCCCACCCACCCCCGCATGCCCCCGTGTGTGCGCACCCCCCACATGCCCCCCGTGTGCACACACACCCCACACGCACGCCCCCCGCACGCACGCCCCCCCACGCCCATTTTTGCGTCAAGGAAATATGGTCAGCCTAATTGTATAGTTATCTTAAGTATCGGCCAGGTTCAGAGGTCAGTTACCATGGTGATAAATTGTCCTGACAAATGTATATATTAGCATGTTCTTTGTTTTGAAAAAACCTGCCTTGCCTTGCCTTTTGTTCTCTGCTGTTCTGTTCTTTTACCTCTGTAAATTATGCTGAAGCTATCTCTCTCTGTGAGAAGAGAAATTTTGTTGTTATGTTTTATATTAATATATATAATGTTTACTGAAAAAGTCTTTGTGTTTTTTATTTGATCTCTCAATTGCAAAGCATTTCTGGAACATTTTAAAACACTAACAAGGCTAACCCCGACCTTGATGGCCTTCCGGGAGGGCCTGAAGACCTGGCTTTGCATCTAGCCTGGGGATCAGAGAGTGGTGTGGAGCCCATAAAATGGCTGTGCTCTTTGGGGACTGTATTGTATGGCTTTTAATTGTTTTTATGTTTGTATTGTTTGTATGTTTGTTTTACTTTTTTATTTTTTGGTACTGTTGAAGTTTTAATTGTAAGCTGCCCAGAGCCACAAATGTGAGGTGAGCAGCTATATAAATTGAATAAATAAGATAAAAAATAAAATAAAAATTTCAGCCAGCTGCAGATCTCTGGGCCCTTATATTGCACTGGCTCGTTTGATGGTGCCTCCAGGCAGAAGTAAGGAGCTTTGGCAATTATGGTCACTCCAGAGGCCAAAGCATGCCACAGACACATGGTAGGTCTAAAAATACAGCCTTAGAGAAAACTATTTATTTATTTATTATTTACATTTATATGACCGCCCATCTCCCCCAACTAGGGGACTCGATGTGAAACTGCTCTATAGAAAGAAAACACTGAGAGGGCAAGAGACATTTTATTTATTTTCTAAAGCACAAAGTTCATCCTGAAAGCCTTTATATTATTGTAGGAAGGATATTTGTGGTTGCCTAGTAACCACAAATAAAAGATTCCTCTTGCTTCTCGGAGGCTCCAAGGGTGAATACAAGGATCTGTTTATCAAAAGCACTGCACTGATGTGCCCATATAACCACCACTTCTGACCACACAGCTGGAGGATTTGACATGTCGGCACAATAGTGGCAGAAGCCCAGCTGGGTCTTTTCAACTGTAGCTAATCCTAGACATATGAAAGACACAAGGCTAGGGAAGGCTGCTTCACGGGGAATCAGCATGTAAATATGACAAGATGGAGGAAGTTATCTCAGGTTGCTTCTCCTGAACCTGTTTTAGGCATTTCCTTGCAGTCACATGTTTGTCGGCAGACAAGCCTGTCAATATAATTTGCTTTGTCCCCACAGCCAAGCTTTACTATGCCTCATGGACAAGGCCTGGAAGTGGTGCTGTCTCAACGGATTTAACATGAGACAGTTTCATCTCCCACCCAGTGTCACCTTTTGGCAGGAAAACCAGCCACTGATCACTCTCCAGAACATGTGGTGGGGCGCAGTCGGTTGAGGAGACTGTGGCTGCTCCCCCCAGCTTCACCTCACATGTGTTTCTATCCCATGGGTCAGTCAGCTGTAACTTCTCTCTATCTCTATCTTATCATCTCTCATCTGTAAGACTATAGGACTATAATTCTACTGGAAGACTGATAGTTCTATAACAAAACCAAAAACCATGAAGAGTCAATCAGGATCGAACTCACATGGAGATCAACAGAGTTATCTCCTACCCTCCTGCCCCTCTCATATGCTCTGCCAGCCCCAGTGGGACTATGGGACTATTGCTGTTTCCAGAGACTGATGGTCATATGACAAAGAATAAAGTGAAATGATAAGATAAATCCTGGCTGATAGATCTACTATGTGCAACCCATGCAAAAAAGAGCCGAGGGCAATGCCTGCCAAGAAGAAAATTGATATGTCTCTATTAAAACTGTTGGCCTTCCGAGGGATTGATAGACCTATGTTAAAAAGAAAGTCAAACTGACCTGTCATTTCAGATGCAACTTGCAGGCAGATCAGCAGACTTCTCCCGTTTCCTCCAGTGTGCCTCCGAATCCCCACTGACTTGTTACTCAAGAATCACATTTGTTTGTTTGCTTTTGACATAAATATATCCATCTCTTGTGAAATGGGTGTTCATTTGGAAAATACTGGTCTTCCATGTCAAAATCAACAAACAAACAAAATCCTGACCAACAAGTCGGTGCTGGTTATGAGGGGCATCGAGTCTCTCAGAGCGGAGATCCAAATAGCCACAGTGAGTGGTGTCTGGTGTGGAATAGTTAAGGATGGCTTCAGGTTGCCTCTGCAGTGGTCAGAGGTGGCATCGTGAGGACCTGCCCTGTAAAGGAATGTAGAACTAATTTTGATGAAGGGATGTATCAGCAATTAAGGGAGGGAAAAACAACTCAGTCCTGGGAAAGTAGAAAGCATGAAAGAGAAACTCAGAGTAACCTGCCTTGATTCTGCTTGATAGAAAACGGAGCAGAGAGGCTGGCAGGCTTTCAAGATCATTTTATACCCTATGACAATAAAATAGCATTCCTGGAATCAATCCTTGCAGTGTCTGTTTCCTGACCAGGCCTGCCTTGAAGGGCTGACCTGTCCCTTAATATTTATAAAGGCATCTTCATGCAGCAGTAAGCAGGATCAGCTATTGATTTGTATCAATTTGGGTGCTGGGGGTTGTTTGGTGGGGTTGTTAGTTTTAATCTTGTAAGCCACCCAGAATCACTTGTGTGAGATGGGTGGCTATATAAATTATATAAATAATAAATAAATAATAATAATCCTTCCACAGAGAAGAGCCCATTCCTTGATGGAAGGAGATAGGAGTCTTTCTGTTCCCTCTTCAAGAACTAGATATGTTCCAGTTGGGATGTGACCAGTGACGACTCCTGCTTAAGTTTCAGTTCTGGCCCAACTCATGTTAAGACTCATGAGTTGAGAAGCTTCTTGCTTTATCTACAGACTATTTAGAGCAGAGGTCCACAACCTTTTTTCCGTCAGGGACCACCCCAGTCGGAATTTTTTTTTCAAGGACCGGGGGGCGGGGTTTGCGGGCAGTAGCCAATCAGATGGATAGGGGCGGGGTTTGTAGGTGGCAGCCAATCGGATGGGCGGGGGCGGGGTTTGCAGGCCTGCTGCTCCGTGCAGCATTTTTTCAGGGAACCGAGGGCATTTTCGGGGTCCCTGGAGCCTGCCCTTTTGAAGGGGCAGGCTCCGGGGACCCCGAAAATGCCCTCAGTTCCGGCAGGGAGGCGAAAAGCCTCGCCGGGCGCGCGCACGCTGCCACCGCCACGCACTGATAGGTGGAAGTGTTTCCCTTTCTGGGCCCCCACCAATCAGCTGCTCTGGCTCACCTCACAGCCCACTTCCTAACAGCCCGTGGCCCACCGGTGGGCCGAGGACCACAGGTTGCCAACCCCTGATTTAGAGAACCTGGACTTCCTCACCTCCTGCTGTGTACCAGAGGCCAGTCCATGGGCAAGTGTTCACCTCTTCCAGAGGGAAAGAGCACAAGAGCAAGTGGAGTCTTCAGAAAAAGAGCCAAGAAAGACCTCTGTGCTTAGTGAAGGCATTTTCTTGTCTTCAGTCAACATTCAGAGCTGTGTTGCCCTGCTCTGCCTGGCTCTTCCTGACTGTAGAAATGCTCCTGGGGCCTGCATCTGGGGCTTCAGGCCTGGGCCTGGAGCTGTGGGATTTCTGAGGCATTTGCTTTGCACCTAACCCCCTTCCCCCCATGTGAACGTGGGCAAGAGTCTTGCCCACAATGGGCAGACAAAAAAATAAACAGCCCCGTGCTGCTTTCCCTTCAGGACAGTGGAGGCATTATCTCAGCATACTGGCTCATTGTTGGTGTCTCCAGAGGGCGTGTGCAAATGGAATGCTGCATCACTCACTTGGGGGGGGGGGAGCATGGGGGGAACCAACTACAATGAAAGCATTCAGATGCATCTTCAGCATCTTGGTGACTTTCATCAGGCAAGCCACTGCCACTTAAGGCAACTGCTTCTGCCATGATTTCTTCTCCGCTCTAGTGTAGCCCCACCAATACTATTTATTGTAGCTTGGGCTATGAGGGTCAAAAGAAATACTAAAAAGCAAAAAAAAAAAAAAAAAAAGGTAGTGTATAGAATGTTGGGTTTCATCAGCATTTATTTGCCTCTTCCAAATGTACAAACCTTCCAGAATCCCAATCTGCCCTGATCAGCCCATCATGGCCCACACACTTTTAATTTTCCTTCTACTTTCTATAGCCCTTTGATGTTGATAATGAAAAACTTGAGTCGGATTTCCCCATTCATGGTAGAGGCATGAGATTTCCTGTTCCACAGTTAGCTCAAAAGTTCAAACAGCTGATTGAAATCAGGCTTGGAGACCATGTGTGAGCACTCAAATGTCAGTTAATATCAAGGCAGGGGCACCGTTCGTCAAATTCAGGAGAAAGAATTATGGCGACATTTCCGGCACAAGAACTAAGGATTGCTGTTAGACGTCATCAAGAAGCTTTTAAACACGCCTGATCAAAGATCCTTTTGTCAGCTTCTAATGAATTAATAGAGGACGGATTTGAGGGGGGGGGAGGTCTTTTGGGGACAACAGCTTCTGTATTTGAACAAGGATACATGAACTGGCTGTGCTAAGAAAGGTGAGGGGGGAGCAGATTGCATATTTTCAAACTTATGGCAACAAATTTCCTCCCTGTAACTTCTTAAGAGTCCCTTGGACTGCAAGGAGGTCAAACCAGTCAATCCTAAAGGAAATCAACCCTGACTGCTCATTGGAAGGACAGATGCTGAAGCTGAAGCTCAAATACTTTGACCACCTACTGCGAAGAGAGGACTCCCTGGAAAAGACCCTGATGCTGGGAAAGACTGAAGGCAAAAGGAGAAGGGGAGGGCAGAGGATGAGATGGTTAGATAGCATCACCGATGTAACGAACATGAACTTGAGCAAACTCCGGGAGACAGTGGAGGACAGGAAGGCCTGGCGTGCTATGGTCCATGGGGTCACGAAGAGTCAGTCACGACTTATCGATTGAACAACAACAACAACTTCTTAGCCTTTTCCCCAGATATGTGTTGTCAAATCGGGGGGGGGGGGAGGAAGTGTGTCTTGTTTTGGTAAACAAGAAGAAAGGAGGGTGCATTAAATCAATATTCATGAAACGAGACTGAGCCACGCAATAATCAACTTGATACAAACTTGGTTTGGGGTGGGGGCTTGCCCCCTTAATGAGATATCCCAGGAATTCAACCATGCAAAAATCAGCCAGAAAAGAACATAAGCCCCCATGTCTGCGTGGGTGTGGGTAATGCATCATTCCTATGGGAAAACCAAGTTTTCGACAAGGGCCTGTTGGGCAGATGCAAGTCTTGTATTGCTCTTGAAAGATGTGGAGGGTTGAGTAGGTGCAAGGAACCTTTGTGCCCTCTTCACAAATAGTAAGCCCCAATGGCACTGAGTGTGGGGAACGTTGCAGGAGGAGAGCAGTGTTAGTCTACGGTAGCTCAGAATCAGAAGCAGTCTGTAGCACCGTTTCCAACTAAAAAAAGTGGTTAAAAGGCAATCCATTTTCATGAACTATGAAATTTGTTTATTTATTTATTTATTAAATTTATATATGAAATATATGAAATATGAAATATGAAATATATATGAAATATGGGGAAAGAAGTGGAGACCTGCTCAGAAAGAGTGAGAGCAGTTTGCGGAGGGAGGATTCAAGCGCAGGTGCAAGATCCCACAGCAGGAGGTCAAGGGAGGGAAGTCGGCCTTTTGAGGTCCAGAACTCCCACTGCCCTCGGTTATCTTGTTTGCCCTCGACTTGGAGGCAGGCAGGGGAGTAGCTTTTTTAAAAAAGCAAAAGATTACCCAATCACTGTGGCAGGTCTTGGTGGCCTGGCATAAAAATGGAGGTGGTAGTCAGGCTACAGATTTCAAGCCCTGGTTTAAAGGATAGTGAACTTTGCCATAGAGAGCCATGCAGCATATTGGTTGAGGTCCCAATCCTCCCTGTCTGGTTCACTACAAGGAGGGGATTTTTAGAACCATGTGCTAACCTGGGGCTGCCTTTATGACTCCAATTGGCTTAGTCCTGCAGAAGTCTGAAGGAGCTGCTGCCTGTAGGCAATATCCTGCCATACTGTATTCCCTCCTGCCTCAAAGAAGAGATGAAGGCTCATTCATGGCATCTTTAGGAGGAGACCAGACAACCCATGACCCACATCCTTTCAGAGATATTTCTTTACCTAAACAGAGAAACAGAATGGCCACGGGTGGGCAAAAACACAGTGGGAGCGGGAGCAACTTCCAACTTCCTGCTGGCTTCCCCACTGAGTTTCCTTGTGGGAAGCTGGCAAGGAACATCCAAAATCTTCCTCCCTCCCTCTTCCTTCCTCAACCACGCACCCTCCCCCAGTCCCTCTGCCCTTCCACTGCACCAGCCACTAGTGCACCCCTGCACCCCCTCCCCACCTGGCAGCAGCCACTTACCTGCCTGCTGGCCTTGGACTTGCAACTTCCTGCTGGCTTCTCCACTGATTTTGCTTGTGGGAAGCTGGCAGGGAGCATCAGCAATCACGATTGAGTTTAGACTTCCTGCCGGCTTCCCCATTGACTTGTGGGAAGCTGTCACAGAGCGTTGAAAATGATAATCATGTGACTGCGGCTGACCGTAGCAGTGCAGCAGTGCTGAAGCAGCCACAACTTTGCCAAGTCTTGGTATGGGATTTTGGATGCATTCTGTAAATGTATTCTGTAAGTTAGGCCATTTGAGGTACCTTGGTTGAAAAATTGTTGCCCTATGATGCACAGTTTTGCAGAATTAAAGGTTACAAACAGATAGACAAGAGAAGTTATGGATGGGAAGTTTTGAGTGCTTGGGTATCCTGGTCACTTCTGTCCACTGGCTAATCTGCTGATACATGAAAAAAGATAACGAGAAATTAGAATGACTAACCTTGTTCAGATTTGCATTTCCAGATTCAGGGGTATTGGTGAACTATACATGGCTTGCTGCAGATGGGAGGAAGAATGCCACATTGCTCCCTTTGCTACAAGTGCCTCCAAAATGCTTTAAAAGAGGCATTTTGCTCTGAAACGCAGCAGGAAAGGAACCCGGTCTCATACACACACCCCTTCCATATCTACTCATCCCATTGATGAGTAGATACTGTATCTCACTCAACTGCTGCCACACCTTTCAAGTCAAATAGAATTTGATTCTTATTCTCAACATTATTTCCTTAAATTTGGAAGGTGTGTTTTAGCAATTCCATTACTCCATCTGGTTTGAAGGTGGAGAGAGTAAAAACCACCCTCACCCCCCCAGATTTGTTTCTGTGAGAACTCTTAAGGTTGGAACCTGGCCACAACTCAGCCTGGTTGGAAACCACCAAGTTTCCTTTCAGTTTGCGAATACAGGAAAATGCCTTAAGTGTTCAGATAAATGTCAGAGGCTTGTTTGCATTTCCATCTGGTAGGAAGCCTGTTCTGTGAAATTCTATGTGTGTGTGTACATATATACAGTATATGTATTTTTTTTAAAAAAAATTAATCTGTTCAATTGTGTCCAATTCTCGGAGACTGCCTGGACAAATCCCTGCAGTTTTATTGGCAAGGTTTTCGGAAGTGGTTATTCAGCACCAAAGGACACCATTGTCTGCAGAGTTCAAGCCATTGCCTCCTTCCTGGGGCTGAGAGGAAGTGACTGGCCCAAGGTCACCCAGCTGGCTATGTGCCCGAGGCAGACTCCCAGTTTCTAGCCCAGTGCCTTAACCACTACACCAAACTGGCTCTCTCTATATGCAAATAGGCTCTGCCTATCTCAAGATTGAAAGCTTTTTTTTAATGAGGCAGAGCAGCACAAAAGAAGGAGCTGTTTAATGCAACAACAGGCATCTTAGTGAAGGACCCCCTTTCTGCACATGGCAGCTGAGCTCCACAAATAGACTGGAGCCACAAAATGATGCAAAGAAAAGCGTCATTTCATGCAATGCTGTTCTTTAATGGCTTGGTTCTCATCTAAGCTATTTGGCTTGCAGTGCCTGTAACCACAGAAATTACATTAAAGCAGCAGCCTAATAATTCTGGTTACTACTCCAATCTTACTGGTTCACCACAGTGAATTATATTTTTAAATCTTCAAACTAGATTAAGAAAAATGTGGGATGGATGGTCCCACTACCAGATGGACCCACAGTTGGCTGAACAACCGTAGCCAATGCGTGATCCCTAATGGGTCTGTGGCCACATGGAGAGACGTATGCAGTGTGGGGTTCCTTGGGGTTCTGTCCTGGGCCCAGAACTCTTCAGCATCTTCAGAGATGACTTAGATGAGGCAATAGAAGGCATGCTCATAAAATCTGAGATGACACAAAGCTGGGGGGAATTGCTAATACCCCTGAAGACAGGCTCAAGATTCAAAAGGATCTTGATAAACTCAAACATTGGGCCCTATTCAACAAAATGTTGTCCAACGTTGAGAGGTTCTTCACTTAGGCAGGAAACAGCAGATGCACAGGTACAAGATAGGTGGTACCTGGATTAGCAATAGTACTTGCTAGAAAGATCTGGGGGTCTCCACAGATTAAGGATGAGCCAGCAGTGTGCTGTAGCTGCCCAAAAATAATGGGAAGTGATAGTACCACTGTATGCTGCACTAGTCAGACCACACCTGGAATACTGTGTCCAGTTCTGGTTGCCACAATACAAAAAGGATACTGGGGCAGTCTGCTACTGGGAAAGAGTGCAGGAAGAGCAGGACAGATGGTGAAGGGCTTGGAGATGAAATCCTACCAAGAGCGGTTAAAGGAACTTGGTCTGTTTAGCCTAAAGAAAGAAGAGAAGGCTGAGGGAGACACGAGAGCAGTCTTCCAATACAGGAAGGGATGTCACAGGGAAGAGGGAGTAGGTTTATTCTCCCTAGCACCTGAGGGTAAGACAAGAACCAACAGGTGGAAACGTTACAGTGAGAGATTCAAACTTAAGCTAAGGAGGAATTTCCTGAAGCAATGGAATAACCTCCCACCTGGAGTCATAGGGGCGCCATCGCTGGAGGTTTTCAAGAAAAGACTGGACAGCCATTTGTCCAGAATGGTATGGGGATTCCTGCACGGGGCAGGGGGTTGGACTAGAAGACCTCCCAGGTCCCTTCCAACTCTATGATTCTATGATTCTAAGAGTTTATGTGCAGATGTATGACATAATTCTCTGCATAGATATCTCCTAATCCATGTATATCTACTTTAGGGGTTACTTACTTTATGACTGGGGAAGGCAATGGCAAACCACCCCGCTCTATAGTCTGCCAGGAAAACGTTGTGGAAGTGGCGTCTCCCCAGGGGTCACGTGACTCGGTGCTTGCACAAGGGAACCTTTCCTTTCCTATTATAGAGGTGTGATGGTTGCATGTCTGCTGTGGTGGTCTGGTGCACAAATTAAGAAGAAAAACATTTCAGGCCTATTTCAGAAAGACTGCTTCTGCCTAATTTACATGGAGAAAATACAAAACCATTTTTCTTCCACTGGTAGCAGCAATAAAGAATAAGCATCTCCCCCAAAGAGAGAGGGGCTTGTTTTTCAGTGATCTTGATAAGAGCAACAATAGTTATGATTTTTTTTAAAAAAAGTTAGTGGAACACCTTATTTTTTAAACTCCTACAAAAATAGGTACTAATGTACTGAAACTGTGAGTAGGAATGTAAAATATTTCTGCCATAAACTCATCTGCAAAAGGAGTGTGGAGTGTGGCCTGGTGGGAAAGGCATTATCCACAAGCAAAATCAGGCTAGCTTTCTTTTTTCTCCAGAAGATGTACCTTTTTAATTGTATTTTTTTCAGCTGTTGAGAAACCCAGTCTGCTTACAACATTGTTTGAATAATTGATTGACTGATTATGTATTTTATATTGCTTATATAAATTTATATAAATTTATGGGGCTCTTTAAATTGAGATGACTTCTACTTGTTGGAATGTCCATGTGACCAAGTCACATTTTGTGGTCACTTGATCATGCTGGGGATTGCTAGAGAAAGAAAGATGCCTCTTTGCAAAGTTTTGTGCAACTTTTTTTTTGTTTTAAAAGCTTCAGGTTGACAATGGGTCTTTAGGACCAATAACCCTTGGCTCCATCCAATCCCATAACAAATCATTCAGAGACATGATGCAGGGAAGCTTGCTATGCTAGTTAAAGGCCTCTGCTTATTCTTGTGTGCAACTGATTACTTTGATCAGGAATTTACAGATAGATAAATTATACTGGAGAGGCTTGATATCTAGGTGAGAGGGGAATTATTCTGCAAGTCACCCAATTAGCAGCCATTGTTGTAGGGATGATGTGGCAGTAATGACTCATACTACAGGTGCTATAGTTTAGTTGGGTGTGGCAGATGATGAGAGTGACCTATAATGTGATTGGTCAGTTTATGTATATAAGCAGAGAAGATGTGGTGTTCTTTCTTCTCATTGCTGTTAAACTTCTCATTGCTGTATTCCATCTCGTTGCTGTTATCATTTGTTACTGCTGTTGGATGTATTTTGGACTACGTATGTATATAAAGTAAATAGGCTATTTTATCTAATCTCTGCTTGAGTGTCTATTTACTGCATAGAACGTGGATCACTGGAGTCTTGGAAATAGGCAGCAGGCTGCCCCACAGTGCGCACTCTGACAGGTTATGGGCCCAGCAGTGGAACGTGTGCAGTTGGATGCTGGCACGGCTGTGAGGACGTTAGAAGCCTATCCAGGAGTCGTGTGGATATCTGGGGCGAATTTGGAGCTTTTGCAGGTTCCGTGCCTGGCTGTGTATTTTTCCTAGGCCTGTTTGCAGCTGAAGGACGTTCTGATAAAGTCTATGCTATTTATTCATTGGTGTCTGCCCAGGAGGGGCTGAGGAGCGATGAGCACAGTGAAAATGCAGTCTACTATTGGAGGTGGTTTCCCTCTGGAAAGGCTGAATGGCTCCAATTATCTGTCGTGGGCGTACAAGATGGAAATGTTTCTTTGCCATGAAGGTATTTGGCAAGCCGTCCATGAGCCACTGGATGAGTTGGACGATAAAGAAGCTAATCTGCAGAACGAGAGAGCATTGGCAAGCATAATTTTATGCTTGGAGGACAGCCAATTATGTTATGTAAGAGAATTCCAGTTAGCCAGTGAATGTTGGGACACTTTAAGAAATGTTTATCTTAGAAGCACACCGTTATGCAAGGTTATGTTGACAAGAAAACTGTATCATGCTAGATTAAGTAGCAGTGGTAATATTCTTGAACATTTGCATTATATGACTGGCCTGTTCCTAGAATTAGCACAGAGATGGATGCAATTCTCAGAAGCGCATAAGATTTATGTAATTCTCAGTTCTCTTAATGAAACATGGGATAATTTAGCAACCAGTTTCAGGTCATTATCTGAGGAAGATTTGACTGTAAATTATCTGACTGGTAGACTTCTGGAGGAGGAACAAAGAAGGAAGGATTGTAACATCTGATTTCACCAGATTTGGGTTCTGTTACCTATTGAAAGCCAAAAGCCAAACATTTGATAAGTTCAGGAATTGGGTGCAGTTTGTAGAACATAGATATAACACAAAGGTGTGTAGTTTGCAGACTGACCGTGGTACTGAGTTTATGAGTGGCATTTTTCAGCAATGGCTCAGTAGGAGGGGCATTGCACACAGGAGAACCAATCCGCATAGTTCAGCTGAGAATGGTGTGGCGGAACGATGAAATTTAGCATTACAGACAGTAAAGGATTCACTGTTAGCTGACTCAGGGTTATCTAGAGGATACTAGCTATACTAACTGCTAATTATTTAATTAACAGGTTGTGGAGTGTGTCTGTAAATCAAACACCACATTATATTTTGTATGGTAAGAAGCCATCATTAGCTCACTTGAAGGTGTTTGGGTGCACAGCCTGGGTTCACATGCATAAGGAAGTACGTAGGAAAGGGCAAGCTAAAGCACAGAAAATGGTTTTTGTGGGGTATGAGCCAGGAACCAAGGGATATAGGTTCACTGATGGCAGAAGACTTGTTATTTCACGATCAGCAAGTTTCAGTGAGCATAGCAATTGGCAGAAGTTACACGGAGGGAGTCAGGTTTTTCTTCCTAGTCAGGGACAGTTTGAGCTATCAGAGCGGCGAGAGTCCAGAGATGTGATTCAGGATGAAGAGGAATTAACTCCTAGTGTGCCAATAAAGCAGGATGCTACTGTATTGCGCAGATCTGAAAGAGTTAACAAGGGCATACCACCTCAGCGTTACACACCAGGTGATGTTAAAGTGTGTTTTATGAATTATGAACCTCGTAGCTATTCAGAGGTAATGGAGTTGCCACCACGAGAGCAGAAAAAGTGGAAAGCTGCTATGGATGTGGAAATGAATGCCATTAATTCCCATAAGGTGTTTAAATCTACCAGGCTGCCTGAGGGGTATAGGGAAGTAGATTGTAGATGTGGGAGGAAATATACACTGCTCAAAAAAATAAAGGGAACACTGAAACAACACAATGTAAGTCCAAGTCAATCACACTTCTGTGAAATCAAACTGTCCACTTAGGTAGCAACACTGATTGACAATCAATTTCACATGCTGTTGTGCACATGGAATAGACAACAGGCGGAAAGCATAGGCAGTTAGCAAGACATCCCCAATAAAGGAGTGGATCTGCAGGTGGTGACCACAGACCACTTCTCAGTTCCTATGCTTTCTGGCTGATGGTTTGGTCACTTTTGAATGCTGGTGGTGCTTCCACTCTAGTGGTAGCATGAGACGGAGTCTACAACCCACACAAGTGGCTCAGGTAGTGCAGCTCATCCAGGATGGCACATCAATGCGAGCTGTGGCAAGAAGGTTTGCTGTGTCTGCCAGCGTAGTGTCCAGAGCATGGAGGCGCTATCAGGAGACAGGTCAGTACATCAGGAGACGTGGAGGAGGCCGTAGGAGGGCAACAACCCAGCAGCAGGACCGCTACCTCCGCCTTTGTGCAAGGAGGGACAGGAGGAGCACTGCCAGAGCCCTGCAAAATGACCTCCAGTGGGCCACAAATGTGCGTGTGGCTGCTCAAACGGTCAGAAACAGACTCCATGAGGGTGGTATGAGGGCCCGACGTCCACAGGTGGGGGTTGTGCTTACAGCCCAACACCGTGCAGGACGTTTGGCATTTGCCAGAGAAAACCAAGATTGGCAACTTCGCCACTGGCGCCCTGTGCTCTTCACAGATGAAAGCAGGTTCCCACTGAGCACATGTGACAGACGTGACAGGGTCTGGAGACGCCGTGGAGAACGTTCTGCTGCCTGCAACATCCTCCAGCATGACCAGTTTGGCAGTGGGTCAGTAATGATGTGGGGTGGCATTTCTTTAGGGGGCCGCACAGCCCTCCATGTGCTCGCCAGAGGTAGCCTGACTGCCATTAGGTACCGAGATGAGATCCTCAGACCCCTTGTGAGACCATATGCTGGTGCGGTTGGCCCTGGGTTCCTCCTAATGCAAGACAATGCTAGACCTCATGTGGCTGGAGTGTGCCAGCAGTTCCTGCAAGACGAAGGCATTGATGCTATGGACTGGCCCACCCGTTCCCCATACCTGAATCCAATTGAGCACATCTGGGACATCATGTCTCGCTCCATCCACCAACGCCATGTTGCACCACAGACTGTCCAGGAGTTGGGGGATGCTTTAGTCCAG
Source organism: Charina bottae (assembly GCA_023362775.1). Lineage (NCBI taxonomy): Eukaryota > Metazoa > Chordata > Lepidosauria > Squamata > Charinaidae > Charina > Charina bottae. Next base: position 1,819,657 of record JALMGJ010000010.1, read on the forward strand.
GTGTGGGAGGAGATCCCTCAGGAGACCATCCGCCACCTCATCAGGAGCATGCCCAGGCGTTGTAGGGAGGTCATACAGGCACGTGGAGGCCACACACACTACTGAGCCTCATTTTGACTTGTTTTAAGGACATTACATCAACGTTGGATCAGCCTGTAGTGTTCTTTTCCACTTTAATTTTTGAGTGTAACTCCACATCCAGACCTCCAGGGGTTGCTTACATTTGATTTCCATTGCTTTTTGTGTGATTTTGTTGTCAGCACATTCAACTATGTAATGAACAAAGTAATTAATACGAATATTTCATTCATTCAGATCTAGGATGTCTTATTTCAGTGTTCCCTTTATTTTTTTGAGCAGCTTATATGGCTGAAGCTCCGGGGTTTTGAATCTAATGAGGCAGGTAGAGTGTACAAGTTGCAGAAAGCATTGTATGGACTCAGGCAATTGGCACGTTATTGGAATCTGCGATTAGATGAGGCATTGCAAAGAATGGGGTTTAAGTGTAGCAAGGCTGACCCATGTCTGTATATAAAGCAATGTGATAATGATGAACTAGTGTTACTTTTGATCTTTGTAGACGATTTGTGTTTTATAGCTAAAGATCAAAGGAGGGTAATTGAATTTACTGAAAAACTGAAGCAACAATTTGATGTTAAAGATCTGGGAGAGATTAGAAATTACCTAGGTGTAGGTATTCAGAAGGTTGATGGGGGTTACGTTCTAGAACAGCGGAAGAAAATTGAACAGCTGCTAAGAGACAACGATATGGAACATTGCAAGGAGGTTCCTACCCCGATGACAACTGATTTTGTTAAGACAGAGGCTGGAGACGACCAAACATCATGTAATCAAGAACACTATCAATCAATAATTGGAAGTTTATTGTACTTAGCACAATGGTCGCGTCCCGATATCGGGAATGCGGTGAATGTACTGAGTAGGTATGTTGTGCAACCTACCCAGAGGCATTGGAAAGGTATTAAACGTGTGTTTAGATATCTTAAAGGGACTATTAATAAATGTTTATTAATAAAACCGTGTAAACCATTGGATTTGAAATGCTATGTAGATAGTGATTGGGGTATGACCTATGTTCAGAAATCATATGGTATAGGCAATTGTTACGGGATGTAAATGTAACAATTGAGGGACCTATATGTGTATATGAAGACAGTGAAGCGTGTATACAGATGGCAAAGAATGATAGGATCAGAGGAAGGAGCAAACATGTGGATATTAAATATCAAAATGTTAGGAATGCTGTAAAAGAATCTCTGATTAATTTGCAATATTGTCCATCTGAGAGTAACGTAGCAGATGTGATGACAAAGCCTCTAAATATAGAGAGACATAGGATGTGTGTATCCAATATGTGTATGTCTTCTATTCTGTATAAATGAAATATAATATCTATTGTAAATTGGAGGGGTGTTGGGGTTTGTATATACCCAGGAATTTACAGATAGATAAATTATACTGGAGAGGCTTGATATCTAGGTGAGACTTGATTCTGCAAGTCACCCAATTAGCAGCCATTGTTGTAGGGATGATGTGGCAGTAATGACTCATACTACAGGTGCTATAGTTTAGTTGGGTGTGGCAGATGATGAGAGTGACCTATAATGTGATTGGTCAGTTTATGTATATAAGCAGAGAAGATGTGGTGTTCTTTCTTCTCATTGCTGTTAAACTTCTCATTGCTGTATTCCATCTCGTTGCTGTTATCATTTGTTACTGCTGTTGGATGTATTTTGGACTACGTATGTATATAAAGTAAATAGGCTATTTTATCTAATCTCTGCTTGAGTGTCTATTTACTGCATAGAACGTGGATCACTGGAGTCTTGGAAATAGGCAGCAGGCCGCCCCACGGTGCGCACTCTGACACTATGTTTAAAAAACAAGTTGGCAGTCTCCTTATTTGCCATTACTTTACAAATAGAATATGCTCTCCCTGCCCTTCAAGTGATTTGCAGTTGTGCAGAATCCATCAACCTGGAATGGCATACTGGCTGACCTCTTGTCTGATATCAATTCTTAGGAATTTGTAGGGTTCTCATCATGCCCAATCACTCAGAGCTAATCAAGAGAATAAGCTGTTGGGTTTATTTATTGTGTGCTGTTTTCTAATATAATTTGCCTCCAGACCAGCCAAATGATAGTGAGTACTCCAGAGTTAACTTGCTGCTGAGCAAAGATGGCTTGTCTTTGTGCTTCTTTGCTATGATTAACAAATTTGTCTCATTTCACTTTTAAGTTGTTTTATTGTATGCCGCCCAGAGTCATGTTTGTGAGATGGGCAGCTGTATAAATTTGAGAAGGAGAGGAAGGAAGGAAGGAAGGAAGGAAGGAAGGAAGGAAGGAAGGAAGGAAGGAAGGAAGGAAGGAAGGAAGGAAGGTTGGTTTTCCCAAAGGTGGCCAAATGGTGAGATTAGGCAGTGAGATGCAACAATGTCATTCTAAATAATTTTACTAAAAACAGCACCCATTTCTTACAGTGCAAACAATTCAGAGAATATCTGAAATAAAATACATGTAATATCAATGTTTCATGTTCCAAAATATTATCAAGTTGTGGTGCAAATATATAGGCAGCCAACCTGGATATGGCCCATCAAAATAGAGGACATCACATCAAAGTTTAGATGTGCAGAGGGCTGAGAAATTGTGCAGGAACAATGGAAGTGTGTCACTCTCTTTTTACAGCCAATGCCTGGATCTTTTAGACCTTCAGAGTCCAGGCTGCAGGGATCCTCCCAAATGCCTAGGTTTGGTTCTCTCCTTTTGTTAGTCCAGATTATATTAGACATCCAGGGCAGCTGTCCAACAACTGAATTTGGTAACTGGTTACATGCTGTTTCATTGGGCAGGATCTACCTTTAACATACTTTAGGCTTCCAGGAACTGAAAGAGAGGTCATATCAGAGGCCTCAGCATAGCCCCTTCCCAGTGCTTTATGAGGTACCCAACTCTAGCTGCATCCTTGCTTAGTTATAATCTCTCCAGCCATTTATCTATGTTCTATGAATGTGCTTACTCAAAAGAATGTCATACAGTAACATAAGCAAGGTGTAGGGACCGTGGTGGCTCAGTGGTTAACATGCTGATTAAGACATGAGTCAGAGGCCATTGAGGCTGACAGCTCGGCAGTTTGAATCCCAAGAGCGTGAGCCACGTGCCAGACTGAGCTCCCGGCAATTTGTCCCAGCTCCTGCCAACCTAGCAGTTCATAAGCATGCAAATGCAATTAGATAAATAGGTACCACTCCAGTGGGAAAATCACAGGGACATGAAAGGAGCCTCCTTGGGAGTCCCCCGGGCAATGGTGATGTCACCGGCAAATCCTTTCACTACAGAAGCGCCTTGGTGCTTCTGACACGAAAAAATAAAATAAAATAAGCAAGGTCAGAAAGGAAGAACAAGCAATCTTATGGCCTACTGACAAGATACATCTTAACATTTCAGGATTCGGCAAGCCTCATAAAGAAATTCAAAAGCAGAGCAAAGGCAATATAATGAAAATTCAGAATTTCCTAACACAATTCAGATTTCAATTGATCTGTAGCACCCATCCCTTCAAGTGGGGCTGAGATGAACTATTTTCTTGATCCATCCAGGTGGACTTTCCCTGCAGCATGCAAGAATCCCAGTCAGCTTCTGGAAACAGACTGAGCTGCATTGCTGAGAGTTTTTTGGCTGCTTTCCGGCTACTGACATTCAAACATAGACTGCCTTTGAAAGGGAGGGTCCAGGTAGCACTGATGACCATGTACCACTAATGAAAGCAACATGATGAAGCTGCTCGGTCTTTTTTCCACAATCAACATATGTCACAAGAGGTGAACCATGACTGGGTCTTTCAGGAACTTTGCAAAAAAGCTAAAAACAATCTGCAGAGGTGGGTTTGGTTGGGACTTTAACTGCATGCTGATTCTCTAGTTCTTTGTGCTTCAAACTGCCATATTCCATGGAAGGGAAATGCCAAGTTGGTGAGCATTCCAAGTTAATTATTGTGGCTTCTGAAGTGCAGATTGTGTAGGAAAGAAGTGCAAGACATATTAAGGTTCCCTTCTTGAGGAAAAGACTTGACCAACAGCATTCCCATCTGCTCACTGGTGCCTGGGTCCTCAACAGAACAGGCAGAATTTGACCAGATGACAGCAATCAGTGACCTGCAAGGGTGCACAATGCTAGACAGTGTCTTCACAGACCAAACCCATGGATGCAGTACATCAAAGTCAGCTCGATTCTGATCTCTTCAGAATCTGACCTCTTGTCTTTGAGCACATATAGGGCTTCTGATTCTCTGGGTCCTTTATGCACTTGCCAAAGAACAAAGCAGCCTAGAGTGTGGCAAAGCCCAAGTCAACCTGGTCACTGTGTGTTTGGGACAGGCTCAACTGTTGTCTCCTACTTGAAGTAGAATAGGCCGAGGGAGGAGAGTTGTTGCCGCTGCCGCCGCCGAGCAGAATAAGCAGGAGCCGGCTACGCTGGGGGGGCTTCAGCCACACCACTCTGCCCCTTGCCACCCGCTGAAGCCCCCCAGTGCGGCTGGCTCCTGCTCGGCGGCCTGACAACTCTCCACCCTCGGCCAAGCCCGATCAGATGCACACACACACACACACACACACACACACACTCACAGGACAGAATGCCTTGGCAGGAGCTGGCCATGCTGGGGGGCTTCAGCGGGTGGCAAAGGGCGGAGTGGTGTGGCTGAAGCCCCTCAGCGCGGCCGGCTCCTGCCGAGGGCAGTCTGTCCTGTGAGAGTGTGTGTGTGTGTGTGTGTGTGTGTATGTGCATCTTTTTTTTTAATATAAAATTTTAATTTTATTTACATTCAACATAAACAAAACATATAACACATAACAATAACTACATTTATGTATACGTATTTACATTTGATTTATAATATTCATTATCTAATATATTTCATATAACATATCTTTATTCTAAATTATTTTCCCTCTGTTTCCCTCTTCCCTTCTTCTTCCTCTAACCCTTTCTAACTACTTTATTTATATATATCTATTTCTAACCTTATCACTATTTTCTTTTTCTTCTCTTATGTTATATTACTGATTTATTAAGTATTTATTTCAAATTCAATTTTTGACTTATACATCTTTACCATACAATACATATGTACATTTCATTAAAATACCTCCAGTTTTCTTAACAAAAAATTGTGTAAATACTTGATTTACATTTTTCTTCTTTCTTCTATATATATTCAAAAAGAATATAATATTAAGTTGAGATTAATAAACTATAAAAATAAAAATTCAAACATAGGGGGGGCGGGGGGGAAAAAGAGATATAAGAAGAAAAATGTGTGTATGTGCATCTGATCGGGCTTGGCCGAGGGAGGAGAGTTGTCGGGCCGCCGAGCAGGAGAAGCAGGAACCGGCCACCCTGGGGAGCTTCAGCGGGCAGCAAGGGGCGGAGTGGTGTGGCTGAAGCAGCCGAGCGCAGCCGGCTCCTCCTGCTTCTCCTGCTCTGCGGCGGTGGCAGCAGCAGCGACTCTCCTCCCTCCCTCGGCCAAGCCCGAGGGGGATGGGGCAGTGGTGGGCCTCCATCCCCTCCATCCCTGCCCCTTGTTCCCCGGCCGATGACGGTGCTGTGTGCACAGTGTGTGTACTCCGGCCTCCCCCAAACACACCAGCTCTGCTGCACCATTTACTGCTAGAAGAAAAAAAAACCTTTAAAAATCAGGAAAAAAAATTAAAATCCGAGCCAATCACGATGATGGGGGCGGGGTTTGCGTTTGGTGGGAGTCAATCGTGGGGGGCGGGGGCGGCGTTTGGAGGTGGGAGCCAATTGCGTGGACTGGGGGGGGGGTTTGGAGGCCGGCATGGTGGCATAAGACCCTGTCCCGTTTTGCCATCCCAAAAGTCCCGTTTTTGTCTTAAGGAAATATGGTCAGCCTACTAATAGCTGAAAAGCAGTTAATAAGCAATTTCCAAAAGTAATTAGAAAAGGAAGTATGTGAACCCGGTGTCCTTTTGAAGGTGCCAACCATGGGTTGAGCAAGATGGCCATTCCCTTGTCTCCCAGATCTCTAAACCTGCCAGAGACCACTGTCTTGCAGTCTCCCCACGAGGAGCAGCTGTCTGGAGCACTTGTGGACAATCTCAAGTCCTTCCCTTGTCTGGAGAGGAATTACGAAGAGTCAATCTACTCGCTGGCTCTTCATTCTGCTGCAGTTGTTGGCTCCGCTTTTAGCGGAGCTGTCTTCAGTTCACCATTTCTTCCCCAGAAGTCCCCTGAATGAAAGTAATATTTAATCATAAGTTTAAGAATTTAAAGAATTTGAAATAAACACCAAAAAGCTAAATGAAATTTTGATCTTAGAAAGCTATAAATGGATGAAGGGTCCAGATAAATTTGGAATATTGGAACTTTTACTAAAGATATTGGAATTAACTATAAAGAATAAACAACTGCTCATGGAAATCAGATTTGTCTTGGTTATTGCAAGACATAGCAAAGATAAGTAATTTTATGGTTTTTGAAACAGGACACTAGAGGGGACTAAAGTTCCTAAGCAGAGGGGGGCGGGAAATACAAACCTGCTTTTATTTATTGGGACTTACAAAATGATGCAAAATGCTATAACATTGAAAATATTAAAGGAGAATTTTGAAAAATGGAGCCAGAAATTAGTAGGCACAATATCAGTGTCAGTAATGATGTCTGCCTCTATAGATGTCCAAAAAATATTATTGAAGAAATGACAGATGTGGAACACATTTTATCTGACAAGGTAGAGATGGTACCGAAAGTGGATTTACAAATGAAAGACCAAGAGAACGACTTGGGAAAGGATGCTTTACTGTATATACAAAAGATACTAGCTGATGTTTTAAAAATAAAAAGGGAAATACAAATGACAAACCAAGAGAGTGACCTGGATTATTTTTTCTTATTGGATTTACAATTTGTTAAAGCCTTGAAGACATTTGTGCGATGGGACAAAGAAGCATTGGAGATAAATAAAATCCTATAACAATATTTGAATGAACTAAAGATTAAGACTGTTAGAAGTAAAAGGAATGAATATGTTGTTGTTTATTCGTTCAGTCGTTTCCGACTCTTCGTGACTTCATGGACCAGTCCACGCCAGAGCTTTCTGTCGGCCGTCACCATCCCCAGCTCCCCAATGGTTGAGTCCGTCACCTCCAGAATATCATCCATCCATCTTGCCCTTGGTCGGCCCCTCTTCCTTTTGCCTTCCACATTCCCTAGCATCAGCTTCTTCTCCAGGGTATCCTGTCTTCTCATTATGTGGCCAAAGTACTTCAGTTTTGCCTTTAATATCATTCCCTCAAGTGAGCAGTCTGGCTTGATTTCCTGGAGTATGGACTGGTTTGATCTTCTTGCAGTCCAAGGCACTCTCAGAATTTTCCTCCAACACCACAGTTCAAAAGCATCTATCTTCCTTCGCTCAGCCTTCCTTATGGTCCAGCTCTCGCAGCCATAGGTTACTACAGGGAATACCATTGCTTTAACTATGCGGACCTTTGTTGTCAGTGTGATGTCTCTGCTCTTAACTATTTTATCAAGATTTGCCATTGCTCTCCTCCCAAGAAGTAGACGTCTTCTGATTTCCTGGCTGCAGTCAGCATCTGCAGTAATCTTTGCGCCTAGAAATACAAAGTCTGTCACTGCCTCCACTTTTTCTCCCTCTATTTGCCAGTCATCAATCAAGCTCGTTGCCATAATCTTGGTTTTTTTGAGGTTTAGCTGCAACCCAGCTTTTGCACTTTCTTCTTTCACCTTCGTCATAAGGCTCCTCAACTCCTCCTCGCTTTCAGCCATCAAAGTGGTATCATCTGCGTATCTGAGATTGTTAATGTTTCTTCCAGCGATTTTAACTCCAGCCTTGGATTCCTCAAGCCCAGCATGTCGCATGATGTGTTCTGCGTACAGGTTGAATAGGTAGGGTGAGAGTATACAACCCTGCCGTACTCCTTTCCCAATTTTAAACCAGTCCGTTGTTCCGTGCTCTGTTCTTACCGTTGCTACTTGGTCGTTATACAGATTCCTCAGGAGGCAGACAAGATGACTTGGTATCCCCATACCACCAAGAACTTGCCACAATTTGTTATGATCCACACAGTCAAAGGCTTTAGAATAGTCAATAAAACAGAAATAGATGTTTTTCTGAAATTCCCTGGCTTTCTCCATTATCCAGCGGATATTGGCAATTTGGTCTCTAGTTCCTCTGCCTTTTCTAAACCCAGCTTGTACATCTGGCAATTCTCGCTCCATGAATTGCTGGAGTCTACCTTGCAAGATCTTGAGCATTACCTTACTGGCATGTGAAATAAGTGCCACTGTTCGATAATTTGAACATTCTTTAGTGCTTCCCTTTTTTGGTATGGGGATATAAGTTGATTTTTTCCAATCTGATGGCCATTCTTGTGTTTTCCAAATTTGCTGGCATATGGCATGCATCACCTTGACAGCATCATCTTGCAAGATTTTAAACAGTTCAGCTGGGATACCGTCGTCTCCTGCTGCCTTGTTATTAGCAATGCTTCTTAAGGCCCATTCAACCTCACTCTTCAGGATGTCTGGCTCTAACTCACTGACCACACCGTCAAAGCTATCTCCAATATTATTATCCTTCCTATACAGATCTTCCGTATATTCTTGCCACCTTTTCTTGATCTCTTCTGCTTCTGTTAGGTCCTTACCATCTTTGTTTTTGATCATACCCATTTTTGCCTGGAATTTACCTCCGATGTTTCTAATTTTCTGGAAGAGGTCTCTTGTCCTTCCTATTCTATTGTCTTCTTCCACTTCCGCACATTGCTTGTTTAAAAATAATTCCTTCTCTCTTCTGGCTAACCTCTGGAATTTTGCATTTAATTGGGCATATCTCCCCCTATCACTGTTGCCTTTTGCTTTCCTTCTTTCTTGGGCTACTTCCAGTGTCTCAGCAGACAGCCATCTTGCCTTCTTGGTTTTTTTTCTTTGGGACGTTTTTTGTTGCCGCCTCCTGAACAATGTTGCGAACTTCTGTCCATAGTTCTTCTGGGACCCTATCTACTAAATCTAGTCCCTTAAATCTATTCTTCACCTCCACTGCATATTCCTTAGGAATATTAGTGAGCTCATATCTAACTGATCTGTGGGTCTTCCCTATTCTCTTTAGTCTGATTCTAAATTTTGCAATAAGAAGTTCGTGATCTGAACTACAGTCAGCTCCAGGTCTTGTTTTTACCGACTGTATAGATGTCCGCCACCTTTGGCTGCAAAGGATGTAGTCAATCTGATTTCGGTGTCGACCATCTGGTGAAGTCCATGTATAAAGTCGTCTTTTAGGTTGTTGGAAGAGAGTGTTTGTTATGCACAGTGAGTTGTCTTGGCAAAATTCTATCAGCCTATGTCCTGCTTCATTTTGTTCTCCCAGACCATGCTTGCCTGTAATTCCAGGTGTCGTCTGACTACCCACCTTAGCATTCCATTCTCCTGTAATGAAAATAACATCTCTTTTTGGTGTATTATCTAGTAGGTGCTGCAGATCCTCATAGAACTGATCTACTTCTGCTTCTTCAGCATCTGTGGTTGGGGCGTATATTTGGATCACTGTGATGTTAAATGGCTTACCCTGAATTCGAATTGAGATCATTCTATCGTTTTTTGGATTGTATCCAAGCACTGCTTTAGCCACTTTATTATTAATTATGAAGGCTACTCCATTTCTTCTGTGGTCCTCTTGTCCACAGTAGTAGATCTGGTGGTCATCTGATGTGAAGTGGCCCATCCCAGTCCATTTCAGTTCACTGACACCTAAAATGTCTATATTTAATCTTGACATCTCACCAATAACCACATCCAATTTGCCCTGGCTCATAGATCTTACATTCCAGGTTCCTATGGTGTGTTGATCTTTAGAACATCGGATTCGTCGTTCACCACCAGCACCGTCGGCCGCTAGCCGTCCTTTCGGCTTTGAGCTAGCTGCGTCATCACATCTGGGGCTAGTTGAACGTATCCTCTGTTCCTCCCCAGTAGCATTTTGACCATCTTCCGACCTGGGAGTCCCATCTTCCGATGGTATACCGACATATCTTTGGTTGTACTGATCCATTTAGTTTTCATGGCAAGAATACTGGGGTGGGTTGCCATTACCTTCCCCAGGGATCGTATTTAGTCTGACCTCTCTGCCACGACCTTCCCGTCTTGGGTGTCCCTTCACGGTTTAGCTCATGGTTTCATTGAGGTGCTCAAGCTCCAGCACCACGACAAGGTAACGATCTCCTTTGCTGGAGGGAATGAATATAAAGTTGTTTTAATTGATCAAGGTTAAAATAAGATATGTTGTTACAAAGCTGGCAACCCTTTATGGACTTTTTGCTAATGTCTGGACTGAAAAGTTGATGCTTTATAGATTTGTCTATAGATAAGGGATGGGATATGGGATGAAGAGATAAATGTTTGTAACCTTATAGGGGGTGGAGAGCCACTAAATTTGTTTATACTTGTGATGAAGGTTGGAAGTCACTTCTTTATATATTTATTTTCTCTTTCTTTATTATATTCTCACCTTTTCTCTTTTTTCTTTTTTTGCACTTTTTATTCTTTCTTCCTATTTTCTTCTCTTTCTTTAAGTTTAGTTTGAATTAGTTTTTACTATTATAATCAAAATTTTCAATAAAAATTATATATATATAAATGCTATTCCTTCCCCTTTTCTCTGCCTCTTCCTTCTGAATGTTGTACCCTTCAATTCTTACATGCTATTCATGAGTTTCATCCTAGAAGGTTTCAGTGGTGCCTACTTAAATCATATTTCTAGAGGATATGGAAATCTTGGTAATATATCTTGACCTATCCCTTCATATTAATTTGTTTTAGAAATTTATAAGGCCACTCCATAAGGCCTCCCATGGTTTCTGCCTAGCTGGCACACTCTGGGTCCCCTCAGCTAAATAATGTCATGTATTAGGAGCCAGGAAGTGTGCCTTCTCTGTCACAGCACCTGTCTTCTGGGACAGGATCCCTCCAGAGATCCATGTGGCTCCCACCCTAATGGCATTCCAGAAGGGTAGAGTGCATGGGGGCCCTTGTTAGATGAGTCTTTGTATATGCAGTACATCGATGTTATCTTGCTATCTTATTGTATTGTGGGTTTTTTTATCTTGTTCTTTCTTTCATATTGCAAGCCACCGAGTATCATTTTGGAGCCAGGAAGTATCTAAATGAATCAATAAAATAAAATAAAATAAAATAAAATAAATAAAATAAAATAAAATAAAATAATAAAATAAAATAAAATAAAATAAAATAAAATAAAATAAAATAAAATAAAATAATAAAATAAAATAAAATAAAATAAAATAAAATAAAATAAAATATATAACAACTCTGGGTGGCATACAGTAAAAATGATCATAGAATACAATTTAAAAAAACATTCAAACAGAAGAAAAACAACCATTAAAAGTGTCATGCTCCTTTGATCCGACGTTTTAAAAACATCAGATCAACTCTCATGCATGAATGTATTAACCCGGGTTGAGAGATGTGAGTTGCATTCCAGAGCTGTGAAACCACCTTGTTTGGGTTATCAGTAGCCAAGGACACTGGAGCGGCTAGAAACATCTGCTATGCTGTGGAAGGCTGAGAAAGAACTGCCTGGCACAAGAAGGGGGGCTGCATGCTTTCCAGGGGGGATTTTAGAACTTTGAGAGGGAGGGAATTTTAAACTGTTCAAACATATAACCTGAGAGAAAACCGCGGGCTTTTTCATTCGAAACTTTCTCTGTACTGTAGTAACCTAGCATTAAATAGATTTTCCAAGTAAAAGCTTGTGAATTAAATTTAATTGCAGCTTAGGTTCTGCAACCATTGCAAAAAGACAAACACACAGGACCTGCTACCCCCTCTCACCCAAAGCCCAGGGAAAAAGCCAGCTTTTCAGAGCTCAGTTGAACATGGTCAGGATGGGGGCCAGATGTATCTGGAGGGAATCATGTTCCAGATGGCAGGCACTGCAACAGAAAATGCCCACTTCCTAGGTCCCATCAGGTGACACTACTTAATGGATGGAATCTGAAGCATGCCAACTCTGCCTGATCATGTATGCCAGGCAAAAGCCATGGAAGACACATAGTATTTTAGATAACCAGGTCCTGTGCCATGAAAGGCTTTATAGATTATAAGCAGCACCTTGAACAGCGGATCCTATTCCATTTATGCTGTTGGAGATGCAGTGAAACTAACACTTCATTTAAATATATTGTCCCATTTCAGTAAGAAGCAATTACATGTATTAACCTGAAATTTACCTCAATCACATGGGAGCCGACTTTTGAATAGAGAAAATGAACGCGTAATCAAAGGGCTTCTTGTTCAGCACTGGAAGCACAAGCGTAAGGCTCCAACTCTTCAGTGGTTTGCAGAAGTGATTAATAGAGATCAGCTATGGGTGATTGAAATGAATCATGGCTTCAATTTATCAATCTATGTATGTCTGTAAATATACATATTGTAAGTTTTTGGGGTTTTCCTTTTTTTCCTTCTTTTATAATTGAGTGTATTTTTTTTGTATTTAGTTAATTAAAAATATTTTTTTAAAAAAGGAATTATGCCAGAACCACACTCTGCAGTTGAAAAGATTTAGTGGTGGGTTGGACTTTCCAAGACTGCATCATTTGGTATGCTAACCATTTGGTTCCTATAAATCTTATCTGAGTATTTCTTAGAAAAATTTTTATGCAGTCAGACATTTTGAACCTCTTGCTTTCTATAACCTTTCAAGGTTCTGAAATGGTGCCCTGGTTCAGTGGTAGGCAGGTGGGGGGCCATTCCTATCATGTGGTAAACATTCAGATATTTTGTTACCATGTTTTCACCGAGTCCTACAAAATCACCTTTTTCCTACTGTACAAGGAAAATCCTCCAACCAGATTTTTTATTTTATTTTATTTTATTTTATTTTATTTTATTTTATTTTATTTTATTTTATTTTATTATTTTATTTTATTTTATTTTATTTATTTATTTTATTTTATTTTATTTTATTATTTTATTTTATTTTATTTTATTTTATTTTTTTATTTATTTTATTTTTTTTTATTTTTTTTATTTTTTTTATTTTATTTTATTTTATTTTATTTTATTTATTTTAATTTTATTTTATTATTTTATTTTATATTTTATTTTATTTTATTTTATTTTATTTTATTTTATTTTATTTTATTTTATTTTATTTTATTATTATTTTTTTATTTTTTTTTATTTTATTTTATTTATTAAACACATTTATATGGCCGCCCAACTCACACACAGTGACTCCAGGCAGCATACAGATGGATGCTGTGATCCAATGCTGCTTTGGGCAAAGGTTGTGTTGCCTTTTTCCCATTTTACGCTCCTGTTTAGTTTAATGAACTTCATAAATGTCAGCTTCTAATTCTGATTGAAAAGTCAGTCATGAATACTGTAAGGCAGGTAGTAAACAGAAAATGGGTTTTAAAAAAGCAAATAGCCTTTCCTGCAGAAGAAGGATGAAGAGCAGGAGGGTGGGAAAAGAATAGAAATCCTAAACTAGAGAAGGATTTAATATAACCTTGTAGGAATTAGAGTTTCCCAAAAACAATTGTTCTCAGGCACTATCAAAATCCATTTGGCCCTTGTGAACCCCTGCTAAATTGAAAAAAGATGGATTATAGAGTGGTTATGTATTCAGTGTACAAAATGTAGGAAATTGAAGGTGTCCATAGTTAGTCGTGACACCTGAGGAACATCTCACAGTTTTCATGTCCCCTGCCCGCCTGCCCCCTTCTCAGAACTGAAGTCGTTTCTTTAGGAGAAGCCAAAGCCACTTGGATGCAGAACCACAGCAAGCCTGTGTCCCCTGCTGAAAATGGTGCACTACTGGAGAAGCAAAAGCAGAAGTAGGACTCTTGCACACTTGTTAGTCCCTGGTCTGCACCCTGGACTCACACCTGGACTTCAGAGACCAGAAGATGTGGCACAGCAGTCAGAAGCAGCTGTTTTGTGAACCATACCCAAGTAGAAGGCCAGATCTTGAGTCCCTAACCAGGCCCTCTTAACTAACAGCAGTGGTCACTGTCGAAACTTTACTTTCCATTTGATGCCAGCAAGAACCACTGAATTTCAACTCTTTAGAAACCCAGATGAACTGGAAGACTGAGCCTAAATTTCAAGCTCTGTGGTCCCTGGCTGGACTCATGATGCCTGGAGAATAGTGGCAAATAGCAGCATTGGTGCATAGCAGCAAAATCATGCATTTGCTCAAGAACAAGTCATTGCAGAGTAATCATGCTACTTTGATAGGTGTGTGGAACACCGTAGATATGATAGACTTTCATTTCTGAACAACTTTCCAAAAAGGCTTATCACCTTACATATATTAAATATCATGCCTAATGCTAGGTCCCCAATATGGGAAATGTGCCAACAACTTTATAATGTAGCAGCTACAAGTGTGACATAAAATGACATAAAACATCCCTTTTAATGTATTTCTTTACATAATTTAAATGCTGCCCATTCTCATGATTCTAAGCAGTTTACAATACATTCTGTGATTCTATTTCTAGCTTCCAAAGAATTTACATTCAGAGTCTTCTAATTCCTTCTGGCCTAATTATTCAATATTTTATGCCCAGGACCTAAAGGCTCACAAGCTGTATGGAAAAAAGAAAATCTTTCTGGTAGTAATGTAACAATCCCAGTATTTATTTCATTTGGGCAAGACTTGGCAATTGTAAACGTGATGGGAACATCGTGTTAATGATACAAGCTAAACTGCAAAGCTGATATTGGCCATGAAAACCAAATTAATTGGGGTTACAACTGGAGCAATACCCTTCTGAATAATTAAGAAGTTAAACAAAACTTGGAGCCAGTTGGACAGCTATGCATATGTGCCTAATTATACTCCGGAGTATGTTTGCATTGTGTGGCATCTTTAAAGATGCTGGAGTGGTATGTGAGAGAGGAGGGGAGAGAACATTTAATAATGAGGCTAAAAGGTTATTGGCCCAGCTCCACTGAGCAGAACTAGTAACCACAGTGCCTGGTGGCCACTGGGTTACCTGTCAGCCTCTGCTTTGATCCAACTTCTTCTTAAACGGAAAGGAGGAATAGCTCTGAAGAAAATTGAGCATAGGGATTATCCTCTTAATGACTGAGAAAGATTGAAGTCAGCTGCATACCCATTACATCATCCTGTCCCACCAGATCTTGCAGAGAGGGCATGCTGCGGACCCCCTCTATGAAAGAATTCCACCTAGCGGGGTCTCGGAGGCGAGCCTTCTCCGCAGCGGCACCTGCCCTATGGAACATCCTTCCCGCAGATATAAGGCGGGCCCCTTCACTCCTGGACTTCAGAAAAAAATTGAAAACTTGGCTCTGTGATCTCGCCTGGGGCAAGAAGGAAAGTGGTCAAGCCTGGGGATGGCTGATTTCCTAGAGCTGCCTCAAATATTTTAAATATGTTTAGCTTCACTGTATGAACCACCTGCCATTTGGTTTTTATTATATTTATTGTATTTATATTTTTATTGTGTTTTTTATTGTGTTTTAATGATGTTATTGTGGCTGTGAACTGCCCAGAATCCCTCCTTGAGGGGGAGATGGGCGGTCATAGAAATTTAATAAATAAATAAATACCTGCAATAGGAAAGGCTGGAGGGCAAAAGAGAAGGAACTGTGAAAGAACACCATTCTCTTTCTCCAGGGCAGTTGTGTGACTTAGTACACTCCTGTCTCTCTCTCTCTTCTCATACAAGGGAAGAATACAGCTACTTACATTACTAGGAAGTGTGGAAGACTGTCTTGGGCTACTGATGAAGTTCTCTCTAGGCCAGAGCTTTCCAAACTTTTCATGTTGGTGACACACTTTTCAGACATGCATCATTTCGCGACACACTCTTACAGCAGGGCATCATTTCGTGACACACTCTTACAGCAGGGCACAAGGCAGGCACTAGGACCTGCACAGAATCAGAGCAGGTTTGGAGGCAGCAAGGCACAAGGCAGGCAGGTTGTTCATTATTCATCCAGTCGCTTCCGACTCGTGACTTCATGGACCAGCCCACGCCAGAGCTTCCTGTCGGCCGTCGCCATCCCCAGCTCCCCCACGGTCGAGTCCGTCACCTCCAGAATATCATCCATCCATCTTGCCCTTGGTTGGCCCCTCTTCCTTTTGCCTTCCACTTTCCCTAGCATCAGCATCTTCTCCAGGGTATCCTGTCTTCTCATTATGTGGCCAAAGTACTTCAGTTTTGCCTTTAATATCATTCCAAGTGAGCAGTCTGGCTTTACTTCCTGGAGTATGGACTGGTTTGATCTTCTTGCAGTAGGACCTGTGTGGAATCCTGGCAGGGCTCGGAAGCAGCAGCAGCTGCGACACACCCAGACACTGCAGCCGACACACTAATGTGTTCCGACACACAGTTTGGAAAGCTCTGCTCTAGGCTAATGGATTGGTTCTTCAACTGAAACCTGAGGCCCTTTTCCCCAGAGATCTGTAGGAACATAGTGAGCACCCTTTTTTCCATTTGGGTAGATCAAGACTGCATAATTCAGGTAGCCACTATATTGGCAGCAAAGAGAGTGCTTCCTATATCTCTTTATTGTATCTAATGGCCATCCAGATTGTTGTAATTGTAGGATTGGTAGTCCTAAGTATTGGATAAAGTATAGATGGTTTAGTAGGTAAGTAGAAGGGAGAAGGGTGTGTGTAATGCATCCATTCCCTTCCACTCAGGGCAAGAAGTTCGTCTGAGCCAGATCTGAGCACCACAAGTGCAAGAAGCCATATGGGGGAACTTCTTGACTTCCAATCTGTTTTTCTTTTTTGATAGAGTGATTAGTTTAGTTGACCAGAGGAACATGATGGACCTACTGTATCTAGACTTGAGCAAAGCTTTCAGTGAAACCTTCCATCAGATCCTAGTAGAAAAGATGGAAAAAACATGGACTGGATTAAGCCACCTTTAGGTGGATTCAGAATTGATTGAACAACTGCACCAATTAGTCCACCTCAGTGGCTCTGTGTCAGGCCAGAAGGAAGCGTCATGGTATTCAATACCAAGGCTAGATGGCCATCTGTTGGGGATGCGACAATATTGTATTCCTGAACTGGGCAGGGGTTTAGACTAGGTAATCAAGATCCACCCCACCCTTATTCTATGATGTTCTGCTTTCTCGTTCTTGGAATCCATGGAGCTTCTGTGCTTCTCACTGGAGCTCAGGCTGTTGAATGGAAGTATCCTGGGAGATGGCTTGATTGACCGAGTTCTGCGATAGCAGGGGAAAAAATGAGAGAGGTAAATGTAAAACGTTCTGTTTGCAAAATGCTAAAGTAATTGCACACAGACAAAATTATAAAAGTGCAAGTCTGTGAGGAATTGATTATGCTAAAGGATTTAATGTCAAAACCCATAAACAGAAATTATTGGTTAAGAAAAATAAGCAGACTGAAATTTCAAAAGGGCAAAGTTTATAAGGAAATGCTCAATGGAAAACAATTCTCTGTCTGGCAACTGAGTGACAAAAAACAAGCAGAATCATTCATATCAGACTCCTGAGCAGAGCCAAATGCAGTACAAGCTGGAGTGGGTACCATTAGCTTGGGGAAACCTTTTCTCCTGATATTCTGTGCAGGGATAGCATCTAATTACAAACTTTAGCAGGTTTTTTAAAATAGCAAAAACTGCTAAGAGACATTGACATCAAGGTAAAATAGTCACCTTGGCATCTTGCCCACTAAACCATTTATCTTATGTATGAATAGCATCATTAACCTAATACATGCTGGATGGTTTTAGCTAGAAAACAAATGCATCTTGTGGGGGGGGGAAATTAAAATCTTATTTATGGAACCAGTCCCCTATCAATCATGCAGAGCACTGGGTCCACCCTATTAAAGCCCTGCTAGCTTTCTCCCAGCAAGAGGGGGAAGGAAGAAGGCAGACTGCTGGGAAACAGATGGAATTCCAAAGGCTCCGTCCGTTGCAAAGAGCAGACTTCTCAGCAGATAATGACATGTACAACATGCTTTGAACCTAGAGCTTCCTTCCTTCCTTCCTTCCTTCCTTCCTTCCTTCCTTCCTTCCTTCCTTCCTTCCTTCCCAGGGCATATTTTTAAACTTTATTTTTCTCTTTAACCTACTCAGTAGAAAGAACAACTGGGTTACTATGATGTGCATGGAAGGAGAAAAGCAACCTTGCTTGACTAGCCCCAAGGAGAAAGCCAATGAAAATTGTGACCAACCCATGGAAATTATTTCACATTACATGAAATCACTGGGGGATGTCATCTTTCAGTTTGAGGTGAGAGATCATCAATATGTGGATGACACCCAACTATATGTTTATTTATTTTTATTTATATTTCTAACTTATATCACCGCCCATCTCCCCCCATTCCGGAGGGGACTCTGGGCGGATATGTTGCCACCCTGGGCGGAGATGGAGGGGCTGGGGAAGTCTTGAACCAGTGCCTTGGAGGCTCCGTGATCTGGATGGAGTGAAACGAGCTCAGATTAAATATTTCCAGGATGGAGGTGCCGTTTGTCAGTAAACTTCTGGGCAAACCAATAACAACTATCCAGGTAGCTATGCTGGACAGGACTGTACTATCCCCAAACGACTCTCAGATCCTGCTGGAACAGCAGGTGGAAGCTGTCGCCAAGAGGGCCTTTGCCTAACTTTAACTGGTGTGCCAGTTATAACCCTACCTTGACCAAGTTATGCTGGTGAGTTACTTACAGTATGTCCTATCACTACTGCAATGTACTCTCTCTCTGGGAGTGACTTCAGATCAGGTATGGAATGCAGTGGCAAGACTTATGATGGGATTACCCATCCGAGTAGAATAACTTGATTTTGAAGTAGCTGTGTTGGTTACTAATTGGCTTCAGCCCATTTCAAACTGCTGGTTACCTTTAAAGCCTTTTACAGTGCAGTATTGTGCTAGATCAGACAATGCCTTGCCAAAATAGGTCCTGTCAGTGGGCCTCAGCTTTTAAGACACCTTACTCCTGGAAACACACACAGAGCGTGTGTGATTTTATTGATTTTATTGATTAGTGATTTATTTTTGATTTAATTGAAATATGGTATGCTGCTCAGAATCCATAATAATAATAATAATAATAATAATAATAATAATAATAATAATAATAATAAATTACATTTATATGCAGCCTGACTCCCTGTGACTCTGGGAGGTGTACAGTTTTTAAAACATTTAAAAAACAGAGAACAATACAAAAACAGCATAAGACAAAGGAACAACGATGGCAAAGGAAAGAAACCTAGAGAACCAAAAGGAAGGAAGTTGGTTGTCCTCTCCAAAGGCCTGGGCAAAGAGCCAGGTCTTTGTTTTTTCATTTTAAAACTTTATTAATTTTTTTCAACATATAAATAAAAACTAAAAAGGATGAAACAAAAGAATCTACAAAGAAAAAGAAGAAAACTAAAAAGGTGTGAAAATACAAAAAAAAACTACTACAGAGTGACTTCCGACTTTCTACAGCAGTTATACATAAATCAATATCAATCTCTTACTCCAATTTAAACTATAATAAACATTATTTCTATAAAACATTTCAATTCTCAATATAACATTCCCTTCTAAAACAAATTTTCCCTCCCAATTAAAAGACATGAAAAACCCCTTCAAACATAATTTTTCACCTAATAAACTAACAAACATTATCCTTCTTCACTATAATTTACTCCTATGTGCCAGTTAAACTAACAAAAAATAACCTAACTACATCTTATTACTATTATTTATTTATAAAGATATTATCCAAAAAGTAAAGACATCCATCTTTAAACCCTTAAAAAAATTATCCCGATAAACATGTTTAAACAATTATCAAGGTAAACCAAAGCATTTAAACTAAAACAAAGTAACCTGCCAACATCTTATTACTATTACATATTCAGAAAAGTAACTTCGTTAATTTATTAATTCATTAATTTATTCAATTTATATAGCTGCCCATCTCAAACCAGTGACTCTGGGCGGCTATATAATTAATACCCTTTTACCAAAAATAAAAGTGTTATCCAAACGGCAAGAGCATCTATCTAAACCTTTAAAAGACCATCCTAATAAACACATTTAAACAATTATCCCACTTCAAAGTAAACCAAGGTATTTACATATTTCAGTATTATACACAGAGCTTTCTTCTTGTCAATCTCAAATTTTACAGCATGCCTTGAAAAGTCCAAATATTCTTCAAAAACCTTCCAGCCTTTGAAGCCTAATTCTCTTTCTTGGTCCTGATATGACAGCATCCCTCTTTTTAGGTCCAAAACTGTCTGTTCAAATCTCCACAATTCAGTTTTCTTCCCTTCACTTTTTGAGTCCAAGTCACCAATTCTCATCTTCTTCTTTGGGGAAGCCACTTTATATTTAGGATAATTTTCAACCTTGTCAGCTTCTCTCAGTTGTTGGCACAATTTGGACTCCACAAGTTCTGAGGGACATCCAGAACTTGTGTGACTTCAAGGTAAAAGTCTTTAAAAATCGCTTTAATTTCCTCCATATCTCTCCACAGAAAAGTATGGCGCCCTCTAGTGCCTCAGGAAGGTAAAGTCCACTAAACCTGATACTGAAAACTTCCTCAGCTCATTATCTTCAAAGTAGCCAATCAGGAAAATACAGAGTAGTAACAAGGACCGTTCCCACAGGAAAGTGAAAGCAAATAGGTCAGAATTCCAATCCGCAGATTCAACGAAGTAGGAAAAATCTTTTATACTACTCAAAACTCATTTTATTAAAAAGAGCAACAATAAAAAGACAAAATTCTTTAGTTCTCAGAATTACAAATTATATATTTTAAAAAGCCAAATCACCAAATTAATAACTTCCAAAAATAATGAAAGTCACCAAGAGATTCTGTATTTCTTGGCTGTAAAAAGCCTCTCTTTGGTAAAAATTAAACAAAAAACCTTAGTGTCATAGCAGAGTTTTCCAAACTGTGTGTCGCGACACAAAAGTGTGTCGCCACACAGAGTCTGGTGTGTTGCCACACAACCCGGAAGCTTCCGGGTTTTCCTGCGGTGACACACCAACTGCAGCGTGCAAAACCCGAAAGCAGCAGCAGCGCTTCTGGGTTTTTGCACGCTGCCGCACTTCCGGGTTTTCCTGCGGCGACACACCAACGCCGGTTGGTGTGTCGCCGCGGGAAAAACTTTGGAAAGCCCTGTATTATAGAAATGAGGTGGGCAGCTTTAGGGTCTGTTTTCAGCCTCAGCGTGGCTTGGGAAAAGATGACAGCCCTGCCTCCCATCCGATCACTCACCAGTCAATCGTGAAATGCCGTTTTGTGGTCTTCCGGCTGCGACCAGCCATCCGGAGGACATGAGGGGCGATTCCTGGGGTTCTCCTTGCTTCTGGGCTCTAAGGAAGCCTGCCTGAACCTGAAAAAAATGCTGCACTGACAGGTCAGTCCGCAGATGGTGGAAAAACCTGCTCAAGCCACCATTGGTCCCCACTGGAAGTCCAGCAAAGAGCCAGGTCCTTAAGGCCCTTTGAAATACCAACAGGGTGGGAGCTGTTCACATTTTGGGGGGAACCTCATTCCAGAAGTCGTGCTTCTGGGGTCCCAATAGGTGGCATTATTTAATTGATGGAACTAGGAGCTAGGAAAGGGCACAACTGGTGCACTAGATGAAGCTGGGCAAAAGCCTTCCTGCCCACAGCTGCCACTGCTCATGAACTGGGTGCTACGAATTGGGGTGGCCTATAAATATTGATAAATACATAAATAAATACTTAATTTAAGCATTTTGTTCATTGAAATAGCACTAAGATTTCGACCTGTCCACAAAAAATAATGCAATAGTAATATTATTGTCACTCTAAGAAGTCAGGAGGTAGGATCCAATGATTTCATGTACCTCAGTGAGGGACTTTTGCTCCACTACGTTATTCTAATATTTTTATGTGTGCAGCTCCTCCTAGAAAATTCTGGTGGGGAAGGACCTCCCAAAAAAACCCACAGTACAATTTGATGTGTGGCTATAGCCTGTAGCTATAACCCAGCCTATAGCCTGGGGCGTCGTGGCTCAGCAGGTAAGACGCCAGGCTTGTCGATCGAAAGGTCACAAGTTAGGAGATTCGAATCCCTAGCCCCACGTGATGGAGTGAGCTCCCGCACTAGCCCCAGCTCTTGCCAACCTAGCAATTCGAAAGCATGCAAATGCAATTAGATGAATAGGTACCACTTCGGTGGGTAGGTAACAGCGTTCCGTGTGCATCATGCGGGCCACATGACAGCGGAAGCATCTTCGGACAACACTGGCTCTTCGGCTAACAAACGGAGATGAGCACCGCCCCTAGAGTCGGACACGACTGCACGAATGTGCGGGGGGAACCTTTACCTTTTTATAGCCTGACATTCATACCTGGCTAAAAGTGCACAATACCCATGGTTGCCACAATGAACTCATTTGTATCAGTTTGTATGACACATTGAACCATAAAATAAGCCCATGGTTTGGTTGGGGTTCGGTTTGTTGTGTAAACACAACCCTGCAATGTAAAACAAGAAATGCAAGGAGTGGAAGAGAACAAGCATGTGTTTAATATGAAGGGAAGCTGCATGAGCACTCAAGCTTTTGTAGGCTTCCTCTGGAATGGCTGCTTCCCAACTGGAGGCCCACCTCAGAAAAGGCCCCTCAGGGAAAAACAAATTGCATCTCATTGAGAGAATCGCCTAAAGAAGGTTAGTAGAAGATGGGCCCATACATGGGAAAGATCCCTTCAGATCTTCTGGCCAAGAACACTGTCATTGGTTAACAGGGCCAAAACAAAATCCCAGCATTAGTGGAATAAGATTACACCGATTAGTCCCAGGTAATAATGTGGCTGGCCTCTTTGGCTCATCTGGTTGTTTGGAAGAATGCCTTCTATTCCCCTAAAGCAGGGCTTTCCAAACTGTGTGTTGCGACACAATACTGTGTCGCCTGGGGGCCCCAAGTGTGTCATGTGACAACCCGGAAGCACCGGCGACGGTGCTTCTGGGTTGCCGCGCGGCAGCAGCAGCTGCCCCTTCGAAAGGGCAGGCTCCAGGGACCCCGAAAATGCCCTCGGTTCCAGCAGGGAGGTGAAAAGCCTCACTGCACGCGCACGCTGCCAGGATTCCCGGCACAGCTGTTCTGGGGCCGGGGTGGAAATTCTCCCCACGGAACAGCTGAGCGCCGGAAAGCTTGGCAACATGCGCACACGCGCAGGGAGACTTTTCACTTTTCGCCTCCCTGCCAGAACCGAGGGCATTTTCGGGGTTCCCGGAGCCTGCCCTTTCGAAGGAGCAGCCGCTGCCGCCGCGGCAACAACCCAGAAGCACCACCACCGGCACTTCCAGTTTTTGCGCTGGCACTTCCGGTTTTTGCGCCGTACTGGCTGCGGTGCTTCCGGGTTTTTGTGGGCCGGCCATTGGTGTGTCGCCAATGGCAAAAGTTTGGAAAGCCCTGCCCTAAAGAGACTGACCTAAGCATTACTAACTAGAGCACGTACTGTGGGAACTAGTGGTAGGGAATAGTTCGCCTTCTAGTACAAAGGGCATCTATTTCAGAGAATCATAGAATATACAGTAAGTGTTGAAAGAAACTTGGAGAGCATCTCATCTAACCCCTGCCCAATCCACTACTATAGCATCCCCATCCAACCTCTAGTTCAGTGCTTTCCAAAGTCCCACCGTTGGTGACACACCAATGGCGGCGGCGTGGCGGAGGTGGTGTGCATGGCGGCGGCAGCCTCGTTTGTCGCGCTAAAACCCAGAAGCGCTGATGGCGCGCTGCTGCCACCACTGCCGCACATGCCACCACTGCCACCACGTGCGCTGCCGCAGGGGCTGTGCTGGCTCACCTCCAGAACAGATTGGAGAGTCTTGGCAGTCGGCCAGAGGTAAGGAATGCAGCCCAGAGTCACTTTGCAAGGATAGCCAAGAGAGAGACAAACCAGTAATCTGTGTGCCGATAGTCAAAGGAGTGAAGCAAAGAGTAGTCAGTAATCCAAACCGGGTCAAGGAGTCCAGAAGTCCGGGTAACGATAATCCAAACAGGGTCAGGAACGCAGGCAACAAGACAGGATACCAGAGTGGTCGCGAAGCCAAAATGCAACGTTGCTCCCACAACTCCCTCACTGCTTTGTTGGTAATTTATCAGGAGCTCAGGAGCTGTCCTCTGGGTCCTGCAAAGACTCTCCCTGCCCTCTGCGTAACTCCCTAGCAGCCAGCCGAGCACTTTTCCTCCTGTCCTTTAAGGCGAGGCGCACACGCCTCCGCCTCTGCCTTTTGGGGGATTCAGGTGAGCTGGGAGGCTGATGGGATCCAGCTGGCTGCTGGCTAGAGGGTGGGTGCAAACCGCAATCCCCAGCTTGCTCCCCTGTATCCTCAGGTATTGCCAACTCCTGCGGTGCTGGGTCATTGTCTGGGACCGTGCCTGCGTCTGGGGCCTCGCCTGGCTCAATCCCCTGGAGGTTTGCCAGGGGCAGCTCATCTTCTGACTCCTCACTGAGGCCCTGGGGCAGAGGCTGAACCAGGACAGGGGCGGCGGCAATGTGCCATCAGCACTTCCAGGTTTTGTCGCGACACACTAATAATTGGAATCTGGCAAATCAGGCATGCCTCATTAGCATATGGGTGATTGCTCTAGGAGGCGAACTCTGTGCTTCCAGAGGAAGCTGCTTGTTGCCCCTCCCACTTCCTCTTCTCTCTCTCTTCCATGACAGAAAAGCAGCATGCAAGCTGCTCTCCCTCCATCTTGGCCACATGGATGGGCCTAGTTTCCCCCCCCCCCCATTCTCCACGCAGCCTCTGGCAGCAAACAGGGCCAGAGGTATACAGTTTAGGGAACAGAAAGGAGAACTGAAACCAATTTTCTACTGAAATGGCTGTACCTAGACCGAATAAATGTAAGAATTCTTATGTACTTGCTTTTTGTACCTGCAATGTCTAAGCTTGTGTTTCTTTATGCTTGGGTGGGCTAAAAGTGTAAGAATAAGAACCGGAATCTCTCTAACATGCTCACATGCTGTGTTTTTAAACATTATTCCTTTTTCTGACCACGAGTTTATACAACGTTAAGCTCTGCTCCGTTCACTGGTTCTAACAGGCCACTGAATGATCTTCAAATTCATGAAACGGCACAGCCTCTTGCACATCTGGCACATCCCAAAGAGGACCCTAAATCCACTTACACCTACAAGCTGCCCTCAAACCTCTCAGAAGAGTTGATACAATCTAAAGGCAGCATTCCCTCTATGATACAGACTATTTCATAATGTCCCAGACCACAGGCTGAACTCATTACTAACATCACTATGGTTTCATCACTGTGAGAAGTTAGTTCTGACAATTAGAGAGCATAGTCTTGATTTCCCTCTGAGCCCCATTAACCTTCCAAAAGAGCTATACAGAAAGGCTGTTCCCATCAACTCACATGCTTGCGGAGCTCAGGAAAATTCATGGTTCTTCACTCCCATATCTCTCTTAACAGAAAATTCTGGAGATCTAAAACCTGGTCCAGCATTACCAGAGTTTCTGCAAGCTAATCAACATCCATCAGGAGCCGTGCTCACTCCTGACCCACTGTATCTTCCTACCATGCAAGGAGATTAATTACTATAGAAATGGCAGCTCAGACACTCAACAGACTGATAGAAAACCAAAGCTAGGAAACTGACCCTTGAGTTGATAACCTCTTTTCCTTGGACCTAATTCATCCATTTGACCTAATCCTGTTACAAGAGACATGGACTCAGGAGAAGCTGGTTCCCCAGGGATTTGTAGCACACTCTTTAGAAACCACATCTAGAATGTCTAGGGCCAGGCCTTTGTACTCTGTACACTGGTCAGTAACAATCTCAATGCTACAACTACTTAGCTTGAATCCTATGAGAACTTGGCTTTAGCATCCATAATCAACCTACCCAATCAGTATTTCTTACTTGTCAATATTTACTTCCCCCTTTGTAGGCTGCTTTCTGTAACCAATACCCTTTAGGACAAACTGGAAATTTACATTTCTAAACTCACTTGGGAACACCCAAATGCAGCCCTAATGGTGGCAAGTGATTTCAATGCCAGAATCGGCCCATTTTGGCAGATGTCTCTCTTTCTCTGAGGGATACCTGGATAATAAGGTGTGACACTCTAGGGATTTGGGAATAGACATTGCAGGCTGGCGTTTAGGACAACTCACTAGGGGCTTCCAGCTCTGCATATTAAACAATGTGGCAAAGAGTGATACAGAGGGAGAACTCACATATTGGGGGACGTGGGGATCAAGTACAATTGACTACGTGATGACCTCATGCAATTTATTTAATAAGGTGCTCACATTTAAAGTTGGACTTTGGTTGGACAGTTACCTTCCTTTATTACTCCACCTGGACCATAGCCACCATCTACCCCATTTAGTTAATGACAGAAGTGAAGGACGTGTCTGTGGAGTTAAAAGCACTTATAGGGTTAAATGAACTACAAAACAGGTGCAGCAGATACAACTTTCGCTAACCGTCAATAAGTTCTCTAGCCCTCAGGAATTTCTGATATCAACTTCAGATCCAGCAGAGGCCCTAGCCACATATCAAGATCTTATAAGGCCGTCCAGCCACTCCTAAAGTTTCCCTCCCAGTCTAGGAGAAGACCTGCTGGTATCCCTCAGAAACCATGGATCAATTGAATGCATCTCTGCCATGGCAGAATTAAAGGGAGCCTTTCAGACCCATAGGTTGAGCAACTGCCACACACTAAATGCCAATTGTTCAACCAGAAAGGGTTGAATTTAATTAAATTTTAATAAAACTTAATTAAAATGAAAAAAACAGGCCTTTGCCTGGGCAAATTGGGAGCAACTTTTTCAAGCTATAAGGAATACGAACACATCTCTACTCTGGAGACTGATTACCTGTTCCTCACAGAAAGTGAGCCAGCAATTGGAGGCTAGGATCCCAGCTGCTCGATGGGAAGAGTTCTATAGTACACTCTATAGTGCCCCTCTCCCCATCTCCTGGCCTCCAAGTGAGACAGTGCCTAGCATCCCTTCATGGTATCCAGTTTCCCACTTGGAGATTTTGATTTTAAATCAGTTGAAAAGTGGGAAAGCCCCTGGCAGCGACCAAATGCCACCTGAGTTGCTGAAGGGAAATGTTGACTGATGGGCTCTTGCCCTGGTCTCCCTCTTTACCCACATTTACCACACATTCCAAATGCCAGGTAACTGGAACTGGTCCATAACTATTCCTATCCCTAAGGCAGGCAACAGTACAGATCATTACCATCCGGTTAGCCTATTGAGTGTCCTCAGCAAGCTATATGCACACTTTCTGGACCACAAGCTGCTGGAGCAGGAGAAATTTCTGGCAGACGAACAAGTGGGATTTAGAGAAGGTAAGATCCACCGTGGACCAGTGCACCATCTTGCAATTCTTAATAGAAAAATTTACACGGGGACAGCGACACCCTTTATATGTTGCTTGTATTGATCTAAAATCAGCCTTCAATCTCATTCCAAGAGAGAGACTCTGGTGGAAGCTCGCCCTTACATCCATTGACCAGTGGCTACTTTTACTAACCAGGATGCTGCATGAAAACACAGTCACCCAAGTTAGATATAATAAAGCACGCCATGTTACTACAGACATTCCAATCTGTCGAGGGGTGAAATAGGGATGTATTTTGGCTCCTCTACTGTTTAATATTTATATAAATTCAATGGTCGCTGCTCTTACCAGAAAATAATTTCACCCCCCTAAGCTCAGGAAAAGAGATTTGGTGATGCTGCTGTATGCCAACAATGCAGCAATCCTCTTGCTGAAACAGGTCAGCCTTAGGAGATGTTTGTGGGCCTTAGCAGAATTTTGTAAAGACTTACAATTAATTGTCGGCAGCTATTGCCATATGAAGGCTTAAGGTGTCCTATCTTGGAACAATATAATGAGGAAGTTCTTTCGTTCTTTTATTTTAAATTTATTGTCATTTTATTTACTTTATCGTGCTCTGTTTTATTTTGTTTACTTTCTATACATGTAAATTTTAACTGGCAGGTTCTTAGGGTTTTGTTGCTTTTATTGTATTTGAGCCTGCTTTTAGGTGTTGTTTTATTTAGTGTTGCTGGTCATTGACCATAAATAAATAAACTTAAGATGTTTCAAGGGCCCTGGTCAGTTTTGTGTTTACTGTATTCCATCATGTCTTCAGTTTGAATTAGTCTCCCTTTAGTTATCTTTTACTATCAGCTTCCCCAAATGACTTGCCCTACATTAAAAATATTTATTGATTTGCTTCCATGTGAGCTATGAGCATTTCCTTCAAAGTGGAAAGGCAACAAAAGACACCAGCTATACAATCCCATGTCTGAAGTTTGGTTCATCAAACTGCTGATGGCTGTTGGGAATCAGTGGTTTGCACTCTTCAAAGATTTATTTTATTTATTTATTTATTTATTATTCAAATTTATTCCCCGCCCATCTCCCAAACAAGGGACTCTGGGCGGGTTACAATAAAATAATAACAATAAAAGATTACCAGTTTTCTACACAATTTGAATTTATCTGAGGAGTCCCTTTTGCACATTGATTTTGTTTCTATTTGGAGGTCCTTTGCCCTACCTATATATTTCCTTCTTTTCACCCAAATGTCCTTCTCTGACCATTTCTACTTGATGCTAGCACCAGTTCTGCATTAAATAATACAATAGACAGAAAGCCAATGTAAGAGACTTTGTATCCTATTACAGTGCAAATATAAATAGGACTGGAAATGTAAGATGTCCTATTGATCAGCAACAACATGCCGAACAAACTGTGAGATGAACAGCTTCCTGGTTCAGGGCTGAGCAGGGCTGAGACCATAGGGTGGAAACTGCATCCAGGAGAGGAAAAGGCTGGAGCATATGCCCTTGCTTTACGTGACAGAAGCCATGCCTGCCTCCCTCCCTCCGTGTTATGTCTGCTTGACATGGAATTCCTAGTCTGGGAAGCCTGCTGTCATTCTTGTGAATGCAGGCTGGCATCACAACAGGGCCTTTCCCATTGGGGCAGGAAACTATCCCTCTCCTGCCACTGTTTCCAGTCACCTGGTAGTGTAACAGGTGACGAACAGCAGATTTAGCACACTTCGAAGCTGCCCTTGGCCAGAGGAGGAGGAGGAGGAGGAGGCTTCCACCAGGGTCTGTTTGTGACTTACCCACCCTCACTCTGCCAATGCTGGTTAGGGCCTTTTGTGAGATCAAGCTTACTATCAACTAGTGGTTGATAGGAGGCAATGCTTCAGACTCTACCACTTGCTGTGAGTGGCTTATCCTACCAGTTATGCATAGCTATTTTTTTCCCCTAGAGCCTCAAGCGATGCCCAGGATGAAGTTCTGACAGCAAGATTGGTTATTTCTTATACCAAATCCCAGGAGAGGAGAAAATACACTCAAAACTCCAGGATTAACCACAGCTACTTATCCTCTTGCAAATAGTTGACCATACAACAGGTTGCCAGTGCTTCACTCAAATACAAGAACCATGCAGTGAACCGAATGGATTTCACTCAGATGATGAATCATGTTGCCCAGCAAATGGGACAGAATTGGCACCAGCTGCTTGCTCTGGAGCCACCTTACCACCTTAGGTAAGGTAAGCCACCTTACCCAGTGGCCACAGCTGCAGCAGCTCTCCAGAACAAAACCTCTGCCCCCCACTCCTGACTAATATTGGAATCCAGGCAAATTTACTATCTTCCCCACTCCATGTGACATAGGAGGATTTCCCTATGGAGTGATCTGGTGTAGATTTCTAGTTGGCTGATTGATGGATAGAGTTTAAAGTCAGCAGCCCTCTTTCTGCTATGGACCAGCTTAGACAACTACTCCACTGCACTGGCACTCCTAAAGGCTATTTTTGATAATTCCACCAAACGGGTGACTGCCACTGTGAAAACAATTGCCTATGACAATTGCCTATGACAATATAAGCACTCAAGGTGATAGTAAGTTGCTGATTTTGAGCTGTGGATGTGGACTAGAATGAAAGAAGCGTAAATGACCAATTTAAATAGAATCTATATGCTGAAATATGGAACAAGCTCATTTGTCAGGTCACCCCACAGACCAGCCTTTCTCAACCTTTGACCCTGAAGGAACCCTCAAAATATTTTTCAGACCTCGGGGAACCCCTGCACATTCAGGCTCAAGTGTAGGACAGAAGTTACAAAATTATTATATTCGTTTCATGTGTAGGCCTGTATCCATGCATTAACACTCAAACTAAAAATAAAGAATGAAACTTACCTCTTTAATGTGAAGTTGCCTGAAATTGAAATAATTTTTTAAATAAATCATAATCTCCCAGGGAGCCCCTATGTTGCTCTTAGAGGGAGATGGGTGGTGACAAAATTTGAAATATAAATAAATAAAGACCTCTTGCGGAACCCTAGGGTTCCATGGAACCCTGGTTGAGAAACCCTGTCATAGACTCTGCACTAATTGAGATTTACTTGGGCACTGATGGGAGACTGCAACAGAGTACAAGATGCCCCTATTCTCCTTCTCCTCTTCTGCCACCCATTTTGGAAGGAGAATCTATGCAGCTGGGAACCAACAGAGCTTCACTCTAGGCATGAGAAAAGCTGCACCAGGTGTAAAGACACCAGCAATTCTGAAGCTGCAATCCGGGGTGTGGGGAAGAGAAACATTTTGCAAGCAGATGCTCTACATGCACCAGATCTGCCTCTAGTCTTAGACTCAAAGGGCTCAGAGGTAGGGACACCCAGAAATTCAGAAGGGACCAGCTGTATAATTCTACATACTGACATTTAGTAATTCCTGTTTTCACTTCAGTCCTAGGCAAGTCCTGCAATAAAACTGCAACCAGGCTTTACTAGACTCTCCAACCACACAGTCAAGGGCCCATCAGCCAAGCTTTAAGAAAGATGACTGGCAACTCGGTGGCCTACGTTTCCAAGGTCTAACCCTGCAACACTCTGTGCATGCTGTCACAGTCCTCTCCACATTCTTGTGGGCCGTGGTCATGGCCTCATTCAGTGATGAAGTTCCTCCATACTAAATTCATCTCCCCCTGAAGTGGGTATGGTCAAGGTGGTCCAAAGCCATGTATGGAAATATAAGTGGTTGATCATAACGTAGCCTTGGAAAAGCAAATGCAGTTGGCCTGCCTTCTTTCCCTTTCTCCTACTTGAATGACATCAGATCCATCAAGTACTGTAAATAGCTGAAGGAGGGATCCATTTTCTCAGGAAGAGAAGCCATGCTCACTCAAGAGATGTGATTCAAAGTGCCTGTGTGGTGCCAGGTTTCACACCTGAGCAGCTGCTGCAATTCAAGCCTTGACAGCAGCTGTTGTGTCCTAATTACTGCAGAGTAAGTTTATGGTTTGGAGCCAGGGAAAGTTAATGACTAAGGAGGAAAGTCTTTGGAGGCTCACAATACATGCAGATTAACAGTGCTGAACTTCAAGGTGACAAGGACAATACCACCTGGGGCAGGGGAAGTGGCATCAGATTCTTAAATGGAGCAAACCTGCTCAATAATATCTGCAAGCTTACAGTATGCCCTGCCTGGATGGACTTGACTTTCGAAGTATCATGCCTTCTTTTCTCAACAGAATTGTTGAGTTGGGTGGCATACAAGTTTAATAAATAATAATAATTATTATTATTATTGTTATTATTATTATCATTATCATTATCATTATTATTTTCCAAGGCCAACATGAATTTATGCAAATCCATAAATCCCCAGCCTATCTGTAGAAAACAGAAGACATTCCCTTCCTGGTAAATGAAGACCAAGGACCAAGAGGCATAGAAAACAGCCAACTACCATGAAGAAACTTCTCAGACTTTGAGTTCAATCCTACAAGGAAATAACAGTGTTTCCTTCTTATGAGCCCAAAGGATCAATACTGTATTTGCTAGCCTGGCAGAGTAAGTGTTGGCATGTAAGCTGAGTGTAAACATCACTAGAAAAGGTTGACACTTCATGATGAGAAAGAGAGAGAGAGAGAGATCTTTGTCAATTCCTCCATTCCTGTTTTTTCCAGAAAGCAAACATACCCAAGGCAGATGGCACCAGCTGAAAGAGAAGCAGCAGCAGAGGGACAGTTCAAAATTGCTCTGTTGCTTTTTTTTATAACAGCATCATTGGTGCAAGTTACACTATATAATGACCTTTTCTTACTGTTCTAACTATTATTGTCATTATTATTGACTTAACTATAATTAATACATCATATATGACATGTAAAAACACTATTTAATTTCTTTGGGGGCATGTATCCTTTTCTTCCTTTGGCCACTGGTTCTGGGTCTCAGGAGCCAACTGCAGTGTAGACACTGACATTATTGTCCTAATTATTGTCCTAATCCTCCAAAATGGCCTCCCTCTTCCCTTAGCTCTTGCTTTGAGCAAACCATTGTTTGCCATTAAATTCAAACCAGTATGCTGTGGTTGTTGTGAATGTGTCAACCATGACTGAAGGACAGATAAAAGGGAACATTATCTTCTTCTGGAGCACCTTTGTGAGAGTTGATCCTGAAGAAATTCTCAGTTTCATCATGAAAATCCAAATCAATACACTGGTACTGATTATCTCTAATGATTATTATATTGATTTATGGAGAAGCATTTTTTTTAAAAAAACTGTTTATTATCATCACTGATGATGCAATGCTAGGTATGGGATAATGCTTCCCATAAAACCTGATATGTGCCTAAAATGCTCCAAGGTGTGTTTTCTCACCAATAGCCTGAATAAAGTATTTCATTTATATAATTTTGACAACTTTCTAGTTAAAGGTTGGCCATTAAGGAATTAAATTAGGGAAATGAATTAAATTAGGGAACTAATTAGGAAGCTGATGAGATGCAGAATTTTCACTGATGCAGCAAAAAAAAATTATCCCATTCATCACTGGGTTTGTCTGATTAATTTATAGGAAATCTTAGTTGGGCTCCATGAAAAGGCTCTTGAGCAACTGGTAGAGTCTTGTCATCCTTCCATGGAAGAGAGGAGGGCCACTTTCCCTCACGGTTTGGGGGAAAGTGCCAAGAAGATGAGAAGCTTCCTCCAATCCCTTGGAGGTTTATCACCATGCTGACATTTGTCTTCTTAGGAGAGGATTTTGGTCTTGGGGGGGTAAGTCTCTCTCCTTGGCCTCCACTCTCTAGAAACAAAATTTGAAAAATAAATCCCTCCTTACTGTATTTGCTTTTTTAATCTACCTATTTCCTCTGAAGCCTAATGGGCTGCCCTACCTGGCTTCCAATACAACTAGATTAACTGTTTCCTTTAATGGCAATGAATCAAATTTAAAATATGGCACATGACCTGATTTGCATTTAACTCTTCAGGAAGCAATGGTGCAATGAATCCAACTTCCTGTCTGGGGATGGAATACTGAGGTCAAGGAAAGGAAATGGTTCATCTGAAAGAAAGATCAAGAGGCAATGGTTAAGACTAGGTTGCAAATCTGGATGACTACTAAGTGGCAAAAAATCTGTACAGAATATTCCAACTCACTTCTGCTCTCTACGGATCATGTAGATTTTTTGTAGTGCAGATATGGTAGCCCTAAAAACAAAGAACAAGGCCATAAGAACAATTCCAAGAATCCATATTAGAACACTAGACAACTTACATTATCTTAAGCTTTGCTAATAAAAACATGACCTAGTTTCTTCCACTCAGTTTTTCCCCAGTTGCCTCTACCTGTGACACAAACATGCCATGGTAATATCTTTTGTTCCACCATGACATTCCATTCATCTCATCCCAGCCCCATGAGGATGACAGCCTTAAGTCATCCTCAGTTGTATCAGCATAGCAATTTCTTCTTATTCTGATTGTGTCTAAAGGTGCCCTCAAACTCCATTAGTCTTTGTCACTGATTTACTTCGAAAGAAAGTGAGCAGGCTGTAGTGTTACTACAATGGATAAGAACAAGCAATGTGGACAGGGAGTCTTGTACTGGCATAGTCTTCTGCTGACTCAAGGATGTGTGGAGTGCACTTCAACTCAGCTACGGGGAAGCCACAAGCAATACATTAGTGTTTTCAGTAATGTTGGGAGACAAGTTTGAAGAACAGGTGCTAGATAGGGTGCACTACCCCAAACAGACTCAGTGCACAATCTGGGGGTCCTTGTGGACTCACAACTCTTGCTCAAAGAGCAGGTGGCAGTCGTGGCCAGGAGGGCCTTTGCACAGCTTCGTGTTGTGGGCCAGTTGTGCCCATTCCTGGATCAGGAGGCTCTACTCTCAGTCACTCATGCCCTAGTCACCTCCCGAATGGACTACTGTAATGCGCTCTACATGGGGCTGCCCTTGAAGAGTATCAGGAAGCTTCAGTTGGTGCAAAATGCAGCAGCATGGGCAGTTATATGTGCTCCAAGGACTGCACACATTACACCTCTACTTTGTGAGCTGTATTGGTTGCCAGTTTGCTTCCAGGTCCAATTCAAGGTGCTAGTTATAACCTTTAAAGTCCTACATGGCATAAAAAGGTAAAGGTTCCCCCCGCACATTTGTGCTACATGGCATGGGACCTGGTTATTTGAGGGACTGCCTCTCCCCAGTTACATCTACCCGTCCGGCAAGAGAGACATGTTGTGGGTCCCATTGGCCAGGGAGTTTCGTTGGGTGGGACCTAGGAGGAGAGGCTTTTCTGTCATGGCCCCCACCCTGTGGAAAATCATTCCCCCCAAGGTGAGGCTGGCCCCAACCCTGTTGGCCTTCCAGAAGGCTATTAAAACATGGTGCAGTCAGCTACCTTGGGGATCCCATGATAAGAGTAGAGCCTGCTAGATGGCTATATGATAGTTAATTGAATGCACTCTTTTGTATGTTTCTCCACCATTTTGTTTTTATTTTGTTTTTATCTTTTTAATTTAAATTGGCGGTTTTTAATTATTTTATGAATTTTTATTTTTTATAATAATATACGCCACCCACAGTCACTATGTGAGATGGGCGGCTATACAAATATGATAAATAAATGGTTTCACATTAAAACATTTCTGTACCTCAGACAACTTAATCTAATCGTCTACATCCGCCTTCCATTTCCCATCTTAAGACCTGGGGCTAAATGCAGCCATTATAAGTTATAAAAAGAAATAATAGCAATGTCTGTCATGAATGGGAAAAAATCCTTGAATCCATAGAGGTAATACTTATGTAAAATTGCTGCAAGCTCTAGAGCTCAATGGTTGACACCATCCCCTTTGAAGTGGAGAAGTGGAGCCCCTGAGGTACAGGCAACATTGTCCATCCCAGTGAGCAGCTGAGCCCAGGTTCGACACCTATTCCTTCCTGAAAATAGGGTTGCATCCACCCATTCATTGAGTTCTTCTCCATGAAATTGTTTTCTCAAATCCACACAGGAAGTTACACTAAAGACATTGGAGCAGTGACATTTACAGCAGACCTCACACATTAAAACACTCTCACGGGCTCATTAATTCCCCTTTTCAGAAATTATGCTCATATTTATACACCATAGTAGTACCTCTTGCATTCACATCCCACTCTTATGTGTCAAGGAAAAATCTCTCAGAGATGCCTCCAGATAAGCAATCCTGGTAATGTAGAAGCAAAGTAATTATTTCCCCCGTTGCTAGTTTCCACTCAAGATAAATAAAATTAATGTAGCATCATTTGTCTCAGAAATTCATTATTCCAACACTATTCAGCTCCTATCTATTTGCACTGCAAATGAGCCTCACTGATAGTAAGAAGACCACTGTGAAAGCCTATAAGCATTTGCATGTTTGCAACAGCCTTGTAAATGCACTGCCAAGCCAGAGGTGCAGTGCATGCAGCTATGTTTGTACAGGCAGAAAGGGTCAGAACATCAGCTCATCTGAGATGGCCCCCTTCCCCAGCATGTGACTTATGGAAGGCCTCAGGCAGACAGAGTCATTTTGGACAGCCTTCACAAATCAAATCAAGACTCAAACCAGTAGAATGAAAGAATACAAGCTTTCCTCAAGAGCATGGCTCATGACATTTTGGGCTATTACACTCATGCCAAATTCAATTCTGACAACAGGCAGACAACAGGTCACAAAGAGTCGGACACAACTAAATGACTGAACAACAACAAATTGGTCAAGGGCTGCAATCCCTTGTGTGCTCATGATGGTGGTAAGCTGGGCAATCCCTATCCCTATTCTTTTTTCCAACAACCTTGTTGTTGTTGTTGTTGTTGTTGTTGTTGTTGTTGTTTTATCCTGCCTTTATTATTTTTATAAATAACTCAAGGCGGGGAACCTACCTAATGCTCCTTCCTCCTCCTATTTTCCCCAAAACAGCAACCCTGTGAGGTGAGTTGGGCTGAGAGTGAGTGACTGGCCCAAGGTCACTCAGCCGGCTTTCATTTATTTATTATTTCTAACTTATATCACCGCCCATCTCCCCCCACAAGGGGACTCTGGGCTAATAATTTCATGCCTAAGGCGGGAATAATTTCATGCCTAAAGCGGGACTAGAACTCTCAATCTCCTGGCTTGCCATTGGCTCCTTCCTAGGGCTGAGAGACAGGGACTGGCCCAAGGTCACCCAGCTGGCTTTCATGCCTAAGGCGGGACTAGAACTCTCAGTCTCCTGGTTTGTCATTGGCTCCTTCCTAGGGCTGAGAGACGGACTGGCCCAAGGTCACCCAGCCAGCTTTCATGCCTAAGGCGGGACTAGAACTCTCAGTCTCCTGGTTTCCCATTGGCTCCTTCCTAGGGCTGAGAGAGAGGGACTGGCCCAAGGTCACCCAGCTGGCTTTCGTGCCTAAGGCGGGACTAGAACTCTCAGTCTCCTGGTTTGTCATTGGCTCCTTCCTAGGGCTGAGAGAGAGGGACTGGCCCAAGGTCACCCAGCCGGCTATCACGCCTAAGGTGAGACTAGAACTCTCAGTCTCCTGGTTTGCCATTGGCTCCTTCCTAGGGCTCCTTCCTAGGGCTGAGAGAGAGGGACTGGCCCAAGGTCACCCAGCTGGCTTTCGTGCCTAAGGCGGGACTAGAACTCTCAGTCTCCTGGTTTGTCATTGGCTCCTTCCTAGGGCTGAGAGAGAGGCTGGCCCAAGGTTACCCAGCCGGCTATCATGCCTAAGGAGGGACTAGAACTCTCAGTCTCCTGGTTTGCCATTAGCTCCTTCCTAGGGCTGAGAGAGAGGGACTGGCCCAAGGTCACCCAGCTGGCTTTCGTGCCTAAGGCGGGACTAGAACTCTCAGTCTCCTGGTTTGCCATTGGCTCCTTCCTAGGGCTGAGAGAGAGTAACTGGCCCAAGGTGGGACTAGAATGCTCAGGCTCCTGGTTTCTAGCCTGGCGCCTTAACCACTAGACCAAACTGGCTCTTTCTTTTTCTTTTTCTCTTTCCTTTTCTTAATGCCATTCTTCTTTTGCCAGAACTGACCATTGGAGGGCTGCAGCCCTCTTCTCTGTGGTCCATATTCAGTCCAAACAGGAAGTATATAAACTGGTCATCAGTAAGAGGCCTCTGTTCAGACCTTCAAAGTTGACAGTGAAGTACCTACTAAACCTGGGCAGAATGTATTTTCTTGCTAAGTGTTTGTGGAGTTTGATATTAAAAATGCTGTTGTGGCAACAATGGCAATGAATGAACTTGGAGAGGTGGTGCAAGCCGAAGTTTGCAGATGAGGGGTGGGTACATTTCAGTAGCACACCAGCGGATCCAGTCAACTATTTTACTCGTCATCCAGAGCACGCATACAAGGAAAGGGTACAGGGACATCCGGGGGGAGATGGTGGTTAAAAAAGTCAGGATAGTGGGTATGGCTGCTTACATGCATTTCAGGATGCAGATAAAAAGGGACAAAGCTTTGTGCA
The DNA here is from genome assembly GCA_023362775.1 of Charina bottae. Classification (NCBI taxonomy): domain Eukaryota; kingdom Metazoa; phylum Chordata; class Lepidosauria; order Squamata; family Charinaidae; genus Charina; species Charina bottae. The sequence goes on from JALMGJ010000010.1 coordinate 1,857,522, forward strand.
GTCATGGCTACCACCTTGACTCTTTTGAAAGGGAAGTTGACAATGCGGTAAGCAATCTTATTTTGCAGAGACTTCCTTAAAGAAAAATAACTCTTCAAGAACTCTAACATTACATTTGCTGAGCAACTGATATCACCACTGTTCTGTGATTTACATAAAATTTCCGAATGGCCTGCTTAGTGGTAAAGCACATACATATTGCTCTGCAAATAACAAGCCTTGTTTGCTCTGCTAATATTGACTTTTCCGTCTGCTGCTGCTGCCTCTGAGTTTGGCTCATCACAAGGATATTTGACCAACTTTGGAACAGAACTGAAATCCATCTTTCAGCCCAATAGGTGGCAGCACTGAGTCTGAAACAAGGGGGTCAGCTGGGTAGGTGGGTGGTGGGGCCAAGGACAGTTGTTGAATGCTGACAGCTCTTTGATTGTTCCAAGAAGCTACGTTTACAGTGGCATTATATGTTTGAGCACCCAAAAAGTTGGTGATAGAGTAGCAAAAATGGATCCTGGCAGGATAGAAGTCATCCAAGGAAGTCATCCAAAATTGGAGCATTCTCCAATTGTGCTAAACATAGTCAGTTTGAGCACATTGGGGAACCCACCAATTGGGGGCTGGACAACCTCTGTACAGACAGAACCCCTGGCCACTATCATTGTTCAACAGGTTCAACATGGGAGGCAAGTAACTTAAGGCTGCTGTTGGAAGAGCTCAAAATGTCTATACAATGCTACAGTTCAAATCTCTGCTATTGCAATCTTATTTGTGTGTGTTAAGTAATTTACACAAATAAGTGTAAATTGATAATTTGCAAACATGTGTTCCTCCTGGGTTCTTGACACTTTATTCCTTCCTGCGGTTAAGGGAAGCAAGCTTTTGGTGAACATTCAACATTTCCAACCTGTTGCTGTACATATGCAATTGTAATTTGCAGACCACTTTTTTTTAAGAGAGGCCAAATCATTCCTTCAGAGAAGCCAATCTGTGTCCTAAGTTATAAGAAGGATTAACTGACCCTAGCTAGTTGGTAAGTCTTTCATGTGTAAAGTGTGTCAGCAATGAGGCCTAGCCCATTTGGTAGGAAAACCAAGAAAAAGTCAGTATTTACCCAGCCTCTCTCCAAATCTTCATGGCTGCTTCAGTGGTGCAAAGGAAGGTAGCTTTGTTAATTTACAACTCCTTAAGTGCCACAGCAGCAGCTGTGGCTTCATTCCATAGTGGTAGCCTTTAAGGGCCTGCAACTGTACAGCCAAGATACTTCACAACTCTGCGCGTGGTACTTCATTTGCTCCCACATCTGCAAAATTATCTGACAGACAATGAGGGCTTCTCCCTTTGATGAGCTTTACTTCATGCTAGCATTTTAAATGGTAATGCTTTTTTGACAGCAATTTGCAAGGGCATTGCCAGTTGCAGCAAAACACCAAAGAATTTTGTAGCCCTTGAAAGACTAAATATGTTGTGTGACAGAATTTTCTATAAACCAGGATAGTTATGGTGCCTAGTCTTTTCTTCTGTGCAAGGTTTCTCATGTTAAACAGTGGCAGGAAGTAGCCATGATAGGCTGCTGCATCAAAAGTATAAAGAGTCTTTTGGTATCTTAAAGACAAGAGCTTGTGGCTGCATTTCATCTGGTTGAAGAGATTTGATTCGAATTCACTGTATTTTACAGGCCAAACCCAAGGAAGCAGAAGAAACGGGCAGGTTTAGAGGTTCTTATTATGCAGACATTTGCCAACTGGTTTGGCTGCTCCTCCTCATCCCCGCGAGCTTTTCATTTACTTTGGTCTGAATCCCGAACAGCAACCTTCCACAATTGTATTTTCCAAAATCACTTTGGGGCTTCATGCAGCCTAGAGACATCCTTGGAAATAAAGACAACAGATATCAATATGTACATATGCCCCCATGTAATTATTTTTAATTAAAGTAATGTAATAGTAATAAATCAGGCAGACAGGACAGGGATCCTGGAGGGTGTTTTGAGTTATTATGAAGTATATAAGGAATGCAAGATGTAAAAGGTGGTATGTAATCCCCATCTTGTGTGGAATATCGGAAGGTGTGTTACGTGTGGTCTAGTCTACTTTGCCTGGATCAACTGGCAGCAATAGTCAGGAGCATTTCTAGTTGTACCAGGACTGATGAAGTCAGGAGTTTCTGCAGGCAAAACAGAGGCCATGTCCCCAAGATTAGCCCTGGGTTTTGCAGACCCTGATATGACTGTCAGTATTGCACTCCTAATCCATCTGGGGAGATGCAGGTGCAGGGAGACAATTCAGTGTCTGCATTTGATTTCAGTCAATGTAAGATTGGCTTGCAATAAAATTGGGTGTGGTTTTATGTATGTTGTGCTGCCGCATCTCTTGGTTTGAAAACATGCTTGGCTTCAGTGGGATTGGAAATCAGTTTGCTAGCCAGAGTCTCAGGATGGAGAGGTAGGAAGAAACAACTGTCCAGCTTTCTTAGTTGGAATGCAAGGGAGACACAAGTATTTTCTCTGCTAGATACATGCATGCATATCCAATTGATGCCACTGAACAAGGAATAAGGTAGGTGATTGTCAACTGATTAGCGCCATCTCCTGCTGGAATTTCTGAACTGCAAGGAGTTGATATCAGGATTGCCTCTCCTAGATCTGATCCTAACAAAGGGGTTGAAGAGGTAAAAGGAAATGAGCCCCAACTGGGGTTTAGGGTACAACAGAGAGAAACTGGAGCAGAGTTGTACACGCATACTCAATTTCAAGAGAGCCAATTTTAAAAAGCTTCAAGAAATTAGGTGGGATCCCATGCAGGACCGTTTTGATAATAGAAGTACAATTGCACAACATTCTAAATGGGGGAAATGTGTGATACCTTAGGAAACCATTGTGGGTGTCTAGGGAGCTTTTGGATGAGCCGAGAATTAAAAGGGGCATGCATAAGAAATGGAAGATGGGTGTAATCACCAAGCAGGATTGGTGGGGAAAAGGAATGTTGGCTCACAAGGGAAGCTGAAAGGAATAAAAGGGAAGTGGTGGGCCCACTGCTAGAAGATGATAGGGCATTAACAGGTGATGGGAAGAAGGCAGAACTCTATCTCAGGTCTTCTCTCCAAAAGGAACTGTGTTCAATAGACCTACAGTAAGTAGAACAACTGACAAAAAGAGGGAACAGCAACCCCAAGTAAGTAAAGTGATAATTAGGGAGCCCCTGGCTGCCATGAATGAGTTTAAGTCTCCAGGACCAAATCAACTACATTTGAGAGAAGCTTGCAGATGTAATTTCAAAGTCCCTTTCTGTGATCTTTGAAAAATAATGGAGGACAGGCGTATTTCCAAAGGACTGAAGAAGGATAAATACTGTTCCTATCTTCAAAAGGGAAAAAAGAGGACCCAGGTAACCACAGCCCTAGCAGCCTAAGATCAGTTTTAGGCAAAACTCTAGAAACTATGATTAAGTGGTTGGTTTGTGAATATTTTCAAAATAATGCATGGTGTGGTAAGAACCAGAATATGTAGCAATACTAAATCATGTCAAACCAATCTGATTTTTTTTATAGTGACCAGTTTAATTGACAACAGGAATTTCCAACTTTTCATTATATTTGCCATGTTACTGTCTTCATTGTACTTTTGAATACTGTAATGAGAACCATCAATCTCCCTTCTTTACAAAGTGTTGGACACTTGTCATCTGCTCTTGGCATGTCCCAACCTCACTACTTCGTGGTACCTTTGTTGCCTCCCATTTGGTGGGCAGCGCTGGGTCTGGGTTCCTAGATACTGAGCCTGCAACTTGGTAATATTTAGAACTGGGAACACGGTTGTTCTTTGTGTCCTATTTCACTTGTCCCTTGAACTGTTTTATGATTTTAGATTATTCTGTTAAAGTAGAACCGCCTGCTGTCTCTTTTAAGAAAAAAGACTTGAAATAACATTACCTTATCTGTCCCCTTTTCATAAAGAAGCAACAGGACTGGGCAGAGTCTTGTTTGTCTGCAGGTATTTTAAAGTGAGTAAGTAAAGTAAGGGGCGTGGTGGCTCAGTGGGTAAGACGCCAGCCTTGTCGATCGGAAGATCGCAAGTTCAGAGGTTCGAATCCCTAGCCCTGTGTGTGGAGTGAGCTCCTACACTAGCTCCAGCTCTTGCCAACCTAGCAATCCGAAAGCATGCAAATGCAAGTAGATGAATAGGTACCACTTCGGTGGGTAGGTAACAGCGTTCCGCACGCGTCATGCGGCCACATGACCGTGGAAGCGTCTTCGGACAACGCTGGCTCTTTGGCTAACAAATGGAGATGAGCACCGGCCCCTAGAGTCGGACACGACTGCACAAATGTGCGGGGGGAACCTTTACCTTTTTATTTTAAAGTGAAATTATTGTCATTCCTGGCAAAGAAGCACAGTAAAATCAAGGTAAAATCAGTAGAAGCACAGTAAAATCAAGAAAAACTATTGAGAGCCTCTCTGGTAGCAAATTGCTTTAAGAAATTATCAGCCTTAGCAAAGGCACTGAATTAAGAATTTAATACAGTATAAAGATCCTGTATTTTCTGATTCTGCTCAAATATCAGGGGTGGCTTGATTATCATGACTCCACAGCACATCAGCCTTGGATCAGTGCTTGGCCTGTTGGACTAGAGTAGCAGATTATAATAGTAAGTATCATATTATAAATAAATTTGGGGTGGGGAAGAAGGCATTCATTATGGTCAGATCTCAGTAATTGGAAGTTCCTCCATTGGAAGAACCCCAACCAGTCCCTAACAGAATGTGGTGGACACGATGTACCTTGACTTCAGCAACATTTCCCATAAGATTCTAGCATGAAAGGTGGCAAAATGTGGGCTGGACTATCTGAGAGAGCAAGTTGAACATCATACCCCCAAAGTGTACATTAACAGCTCCCTATCAAGCTGGAGGGAAGTACACCATAGAGCTCTTTCTGATAAATACTTATAAGTGATGGATGAGGGAACAGAAAATACAGTTTTCAAATGTGCAGACAGGACAAAGATAGAAGGGATAGCAAACACATTAGGGGACAGTATCAAGATTCAGGAGGATCTTGACAAGCTGGAACAATGGGCAAAACTCAAAAATATTAATTTCAGCAGAGACAAATGCATTTTGCTACATTTGGTTAGGAAAATCAAAGGCATGAGGATAGAAAGGAGATATCATAAAAGATGGAAATAGAACAGATGGAGTGGCCAGGGTGCTCCACATGCACTAGATAAACCCAATAAAATTAGCATAACAATATAATTAAAGCCACATGTAAAACATTGAGAAAGTCTTGGGAAGGAGAGCACTCTTTGCCATGGATGGTCATTATATGGGCATCTTGGAAGAAGATGGCAACTTCCCCGAGGGCCTTCCCTTCTCTAATGATTGTGCCCATCGATAGCCTCATCTTAGACAACTCTGTTGAAAACAAAGCTAAGGAATTGTCCTCCCCTCCATGAATTTGATCAATTTGATCAATTAGAGGGGCGTGGTGGCTCAGCGGGTAAGACGCCAGGCTTGTCGATCAGAAGATCACAAGTTCGGAGGTTCGAATCCCTAGCCCCGCGTGACGGAGTGAGCTCCCGCACTCGCCCCAGCTCTTGCCAACCTAGCAATTCGAAAGCATGCAAATGCAAGTAGATGAATAGGGACCACTTCGGTGGGTAGGTAACAGCATTCCGCATGCGTCATGCCGGCCACATGACCATGGAAGCGTCTTTGGACAGCGCTGGCTCTTCGGCTAACAAACGGAGATGAGCACCGGCCCCTGGAGTCAGACACGACTGCACAAATGTGTGGGGGGAACCTTTTACCATCAATTTGAGCACTCCTTCCTTCTCCAACTTGGCATGCCTTAGATGTGGTTAATCACAGCTTCCATTTTCGTCATTAATAATGCTAGGGTGATGGGAATCATACTAGTCCAATACAATTGGGGCTATTTAAAAATTTCTCTTTCTTCTCTGCCATACCTAACTATGCTTTCTTCTCCTTATGAAAATAATACCACTTTGAGTGAAAAGAGCCTTTCCTGGAAAGAAATTCTTTACTAATAATTCTGACATACCTTAAAATAGATTTACTTGGTTACCTCCTCCATAATTGGAGGGTAGCATCTTGTTTTGTTCTTCCCAGGAGCAAGGAGATCTTTTTTCTGGGCCAACTGTTTCAAACTGGGACCCAGCTTAAATCCTGTTCTTCATATTCATCATGATAGCTAAATGGAATTTCCACATCCAGAGGCAATATATGCACTTATTTTTTAAACTTTATGAGATTACCAAGAAGACTTGTCTACCTTTATTTTAACTGTTAAAAAGCTTGGTAAACCATATTGACTTCTTGAAGATGAATCTTTGCTGGTGCTTCCTGGAATGAATCTGTGATTGTGCTGTGTTGCCTGATCACTTTGTCAGTCCCAGAAATTCTGGGGAAGGAGCCTTTCCTCTTAGAATATAATAATATATAATATGATACTTACTATTATAATCTGCCACTTCCATAAGGAAGGCTGAGCAAAGGAAGATAGATGCTTTTGAACTGTGGTGTTGGAGGAAAATTCTGAGAGTGCCTTGGACTACAAGAAGATCAAACCAGTCCATACTCCAGGAAATAAAGCCAGACTGCTCACTTGAGGGAATGATATTAAAGGCAAAACTGAAGTACTTTGGCCACATAATGAGAAGACAAGATACCCTGGAGAAGATGCTGATGCTAGGGAAAGTGGAAGGCAAAAGAAAGAGCAAGGGCAAGATGGATGGATGATATTCTGGAGGTGACAGACTCGACCTTAGGGGAGCTGGGGATGGCGACACAGGAAGCTCTGGCGTGGGCTGGTCCATGAAGTCACGAAGAGTCGGAAGCGACTGAACGAATAAACAACAACAAGACTCTTCACCACCAGATCAGTTTTAGAATGTAAGTGCAGCCTCCCTCTGATCCCATGGTAGGTTTTTCTAGGGAAAAACAAACACTAGGCAGATTTTATTCCAGATCTGCCCTGCCCTGAAAGTGCCATGTATCTGCTGCAACACAATTCCTAAATTACTTTTCACTCAGATCTCTGGGGGAATGCTTTTTATCCCTACTCATTGTCTCTTCTGTACATTCAAACAATCTGGAACTTCAATCCAGCATATAATCCTCCATTCTGTACTTTGCAGTTATTCAGTAATGCAACAGATTGTTGTAGACAATAAGTTCTTCTATTCAGTATTTAACCCAAAGAACAAATATCTTGCTTCTTTTTGCCAGAGGAAAAAAATTATGCCACTATGAAGAAATTAAGACAGTCTGTCAACCTCTGCACTCTGATGGCCCCTAATTACAACTCTCCTCATCCTTGGTCAGCAAGACCAATAGCAGGGGTCTGCAGAAGTTAATCTATCTGGGGCCTGCAGAGATGGTGGAAAGAGGTCATAAAAGCACATCCTGTACCATCCTGACAGCAACAGTCTGAATTGTAAGAATTTTCTGGTTTACAAGACATTTTCTGCTCCAATAGCACCCCATTGATAGGGGAGGCAGCTGTAGGCCTTCCCCATGAAGAAACCAACCCAAAATATGGTTTTACATTTGAAATTAGTAGCTAGATCAATTGAAGGCATAAACCCAATCAGTTTAAATATAGTCCCCAAAGTTATTTAAATGTATTGGGTTTCCCACACATCCCTATTTGCTGGACCACTGGCAATGAGAAGAACTGTGGTGCTCAGAGGAATATTTTGCCCACTGTGCTCTCCAAAAAGATCCTACATGTTGCAGATTCTTCATCATGGCACCGCAAAATCTGCTTGTGACAAGAGCTGCCTTTGCCAAACTGCAGGTAGAACTAGAGAGCCGGTGTGAATGTATGCGTTGGGGACATACTTTTGAGGTCATCTAAGTCCAACCCCCTGCTTACTGCAGGAATCCACTAAACAATCCTTCACAGTGGCCATTCAGCCCCTTCCCCCTTTGGAAACCTCTAGCAGAAGGGAGTCCATCATTATTCTAAGACTGTTTCACAGCTTTAACCATCATAAAATTCCTCCTGGTTTCTCTTTTACATTCTCCCCATTGTCCTGATCTCGTTTTCAACAGATAACAGATCTGCCTCTATTTTGCTATTAGTAAAACTAATTAACAAAATTAGTTAAACTAATTAACAAAAGAAAAAGGATCATACAAGAGTATTAATATATTTGAATTTAATATTGAAAGGGGAAAGGGCCTTCAAAATTTCTAATAATATTGCTCAAAATTCTTCCTGGGTCCTTTTGGAAAAACGAAACAAAGCACGACCCATCTAATTCAAATGCTGATAAACCGCACATCTACCACAAATTAGGTATATTTCTCCTTCTGGAATTGATAGCAATCCTTTGGGCCTGAAACGTCTTCAGTTCTTGATGCCTTCATACTGTAGCTACGAGAAGTGCTCACAAACGGTTGCCTAGCCTGTACACCCCCTCGTGATTACCATGGCACCAGGCCCTCACTGGGTTTGCCCACAGAGGACGAGCTCCAGGGAGCCACTCTCGAACCCACAGATGGAAGGAGCTCTTCCTTCCAGCGGAGCCACTGAGAGATCATTCCACGAGGGGAGGTGGGATCCAATCCTTCCCCGGGGGGGGGGGGTTGCTTCCTCTTGGGGACATGAGATTTAGAGGCCATTGGCATTCACTGTAAGGCAGAGATTTCCTGCAGCAAGCATTTGTATGTATGTATGGAAAGGATTCACGAAACAATGCTGCAACTATTTTGATTTTTCACAAAACGATAAAAGAAAAAAGAAAATGTGCCCCTCTAGGACTGACTCTTCAGCCCAGGAGAGATTCAGGAGCACTTTGTCACCCCTCCACAGAGAATGTGTATGTATACACATGTATCCATTATGAGATGAGATTTTCCACCACTATAACCCACTTCAGACACAACTAGCAGAAATGAATGTGAAGTGGGGAGATGTGTCCAAGCCTGGCTCAGTGATAATACTGGCCTTTTAAATAACAACTGCCTGCATCAATAGAACAGCTCCTTTATACATATCACTGTCTTTTTAATTTTTCAAGGGTTGCAATATACTATTTGCTTTGTGTCCCTGCCTGTTAACTAACATTATATGCTGTTTGCCTGGTGTTAACCATTAAGCAAGGACAGATTATGGCAAGAACATCTATTCAAATGCCTTTTACACTTAAAAAAAATCCCAGCAAGTCAGTAAAAAATTGGGCTAATATTGGCTTTGGCAGCCTCTGTTGTTGTGTCAGGAAACTGGTGTTATTGACTGGCAGATGGAACCAAATGTTTAGAAAGCCAGTCCCTCCATTGGATTCTCCTTGGTGTTTCAGCAAACAAGCCTAATACTGAGCAAACAGAACTATTGCAAGGAGTCCTGGCTTGTGTTAGCAGAGTAAACCAAAGAGCTGTGCAAGCAGTTCAAAAGGAATGTAGAAAATCTTCATGTCATCTTTCATGTAGCCACAGAGCCTTCAGAAGATGGCAAGATTTGGATAGCGGGCATAAGGAGAGAGGGACCAGCTAGTTGCAAATGTTTCCCTCTTGAGTTGGCTGGAGATGGCTCTTTGGGATTCATCTTCCTGCAAATCCATAAATCTGCAAAATTGAACTGGGGCCTTCTGGGCAACAGCCTCCCCTTCTCACCTGCTCTTTCCTCTCTCCTGAGCAACCCAGGTATCAGTCTCCTCTAAGACCAAGCAAAGCTCTCAATTCCACATGATCTAGAGCAGGAGAAAGATGAGACATAAAACTAGGGCGTAGGTGGGGGGCTTAGTAGACCAGGTTAATAGTGTGTAGTAATTGTGAGGCATGGGGGTGGGTGAATTTTAACAAAAATACAAACAACCTGGGCTTTATCATAGTGTGGATTCAGCCATTGTCTTAGCAAGCTGTCAGCACTAGGTGCTTTCTGTTACAAGAAAGAGGTATGCGGACTCTGGGTAGCTCATAATAAAAATATAAAAAGACAAATCCTAAAAGCACAGCATTCCAATAAAACAAGCAAATCTTTATTACAGTGAAAGACCAGCATAAGGAGGGTAGGGTACAGTCAGTTAAAAGCATAGAAAGTACATTAAAATCTAATATAAAAAGATTTTATACATATCTCTATAGTGGCTGGATAGCGTAATGGTTACAGCACCACCTTTGGAGCGGGAGACAGGGGTTCAAATCCCAACTGGTACCTACCAGTAGGGGTCCTTGGGCAAAGACCCCCTAACACTTCACCTGCCTACCTCAAATATGAGAGTGACACAAACTAAGAGAGTCATGCCAGCTCGTTCAGTGCTGGTGAGAGGTGGCGAGAGTTTCTTCTCCATGTTGTCACCCACTGATCAGGAACCTCCTCTGTGTTGGATCCCACCTCTAGGGCCCAGGTGGGTTTGGGTGCCTTCATCATTCGGGGTCAGGGCTCATCTTCGGGGTTAGGAGGAACCTTCAGTCTAGCCCCCAGCATCTCTCCCCACACTTTGGCTCTCCTGGGTTGAACTCCGCTCACCTCTTCTCCCCAGCTGAGGGAAACATCTCCCTGTTCCGAGCGCCCCACTGCGCTCCAGCCGGACGCTTCTTCTATCTCGACTTTAATCTCTTCCTCTCCCTTTGCGGGAGAGACTCCTTCAGGTTCTGGGAGTTCCATCTGCTGACCTTCCTCGGTAGATATGGGGTCTCTGGGTAAGGTAGCTATTTTTGATTTGAGTCTTTCTGTCATGCTCGTGATCCTTTAGCTGTTAAACCAGAAACTCTCGACACAAGCCATTAAGGATATGAAGAGTTCTTTATTAAAGCCAGTGATCCATTACACTTTAAAGACTCAAATGAGGGGAGCCTGCGCAAAACAACAGTTAAAATCTTCAGGGTTCCCCCTCCATTGGGGATCTGCGGTTTGACAGCCCCTCCCATTGTCTCAATTTCCAGGTCTTCCCAATCCCAAATCAACCAACATGATGATAGTGTTCTTTGATCTGTCTTTGGTGCTGAACTGTTTAACACAATACTCAAATCAGCATAATTTGTGGTCCTGCGGTCACAAGCATTCTCACTTATTCTACAAGTCTGGCAAGTTTCCACTACAAAGCACTCCCCCCAACCCTGCAGGTATGCCCATCGATAGACAGGATGTCACCTCCTGTCTCCCTGGCAGGATATCACCTCCTGACACCTGGATAGATCCAATTGGCGAGCTGTGTCTGCTACGCACTGTTTAACGAGTGCTTTGGCCTGATCATATCCCATGCTGAGTAGTAGACCTGGAAAGAAGCCCAGGGATGAGATTTTAGTTGCCACTGTGGAAGATTTTAGTTGTTCCAATAAAAAGTAACAGTTAAAAACACAGCAACCAGATAAATACAAAGCACCATCTTCCTAAAAGACAAGAGGAAGGGGGCCATCCCAACTCTGGGAACAAACTGATTGACAGGGTTGGTGCCATCAGGTCTGCTTCCTAGACCTCAGTGGTGGGCAGAGAATCAACTGCTCTTTTCCCAGGGCAACTGCCCAGGAAGGGCAGAGTCTGCTTGGAATCGATGGTCCTGGCCGTCACAGGAACCTGAACCAGAAAGGCATTTAACCACCAGGAAAGGATGCCATGATTGGTTGTGTGTGTCCCAGTGGGCAGAATCCTTTCAGTGGATTCCTTTGTTGACTTCAGCAGAGCGTTTTCACCAAAGGAATATGAACCCCTCAAGATTATTCTGCTTGCTACCCATTACTTTTGCTCCAAGTGCATCTTTGACATTCGTATCCACTGGAGTAGCCTTGTCTTCCAGCAGGAGAAAGGGGGACTTCTTGTGACCCTATTTTTGTCCATCAGAAGTTGGACAGAATTGTGGCATTCATGGCCCCTCCTCCTCCTCTGAGAGAAAAACTAGACTTTTGTCATCCTCTGAAATCCTTAGCATATTTTAGGCTTATTTTCATGGCTTTTAGAAAGAGGATTTATATAGTAATGCATATTTATGAGGCCATCAAAGATAAGAGTACTTTTTTTAAAAAAAAAAAGAATTATCTTTAAAAGTGGAATTTTATATTCATGCTAATGCGCATCTTTTTTATAGACAGGTTTTGTGCTTCATCCTGCAGTATCTTTCGCCTCATTAAGAAATTCTCAATTTGAACAAAAGTGAAGTAAAAAAAATGCTTCAGGTGAAAATAATTTATTTCTGAGGGGCATGCCCTGCTTTCCTCCTGGTGAAACTTTCTAAACACTCCCACTCCCATGCCAACCATTATTTGGTAGATGAAATAGTATTTTGTGCTCATTAAAAACCTCTGAATAATTTTTAAAGGAAAATGCAGGATTTCACTGCAAAGTCATCAATGAACAAGAGAGTCACTAATTAATATTGAAGCATACTGTAGCTAGAAACAATACCTTTAATTGCAACCAATCGTGAAACGCAGTTTGAGCACTGGAAGACAAGTGCTTAATTTCAGTCATCTTCAGCTTTCCATGCTAATGTAGTTCTATGCTGGTTATACTATTCCTCTTGGGGGTTTTTTGTTTTTTGTTTTGTTGTTTTTGTGTTTAGGGGGTGCCTTTAAATCAGTGTTGACTCCTGGTGACTGCCTGGACAAGTCCCTGCAGTTTTCTTGGCAAGGTTTTGCAAAACTGGTTTGCCATTGCCTGCTTCCCAGGGCTGGAATGGAGTGACTGGCCCAAGGCCGCCCAGCTGGCTTTGTGCCTGAGGCAGGACTAGAACTCACGGCCTCCCAGTTTCTAGCCCAGTGCTTTAACCACAACACTAGACTGGATATTACTCTTGTTTAGCCATGCATAATTTATCTAAAGAAGGACAAATATCATCCCCACATAAAACAAACTATTTCTAAATAAACCAAAGGGTAACTTTGTTAGCAGAGTGTTTTGTTATCTGGAGATGCTGTTCCAGTCAGGATGATACTTCAAAGGTAGCTGACACTTTATTCTTTATACCCCATGAAGGAGGAGGAGGAGGAGGAGGGGATAGGCTGACCATACGTACCATTTTAAACGGGACAGTACCGTTTTTTTCACATTTCCCGACCGTCCTGTCGTTTTAATATCAATGTCAATTTTGTCCTGTTTTTTTAAAAAAATTAGCAAAATGTAAGGCATGGCAAGATTGATTCAGCCAAGATGCCATTATCATTTAAAAAGTGCTTGATTGAGGTGCCTGATGTTGGGTGAGACTAGAGAGGGGCAAGGAAGGCAGAAAGAGAGAGAGACGGGGAGACAGAGAGAAACGGGAAGAGAGATCTTTACCACCGCCTCTGCTCTGCTCTTAGCTGGTTGCTCTCTTCTGGGATGTGATCCCGCCCCCTTTTTTCAAGAGTGAAACTGATTATTTCTCCAGCTCGGCAAAAGAGAGTTTTGTTTGGGATTGTGGGAGAGAGAGAAAGAGGGAGAGAAAAAAGCAGGAGGAGGAGGAGGGAAGGCAGAAGGAAGAGAAGCCTCGCCAGATGTGGAGTTTTTGAATCCTCCCTTCCCTGCCTCTCTTCTCTCCCCCCTCCCCTCCTTCCTGCGATCCGTGATGTTACAAAGCCCGTGAGCTGTGCTTTCCCCATTCACCTCCTGTCAAATACAGTCCCCCTCTATGTCTACCTAAATTTTTGTATGGGTTCTGTCACTGAAGAATAATTGTTAGCTTAATATGTTCATGTAATAAAACTTGTTCATTTTAATGAAAACAAAAATATTTTTATAATAGTAATCTGTTTAAGGACCAGCAAATGGATCTTAAATACTCTTTAAAACTTTTTTTATCATCTTACTTTTTCATGAATACAGAATATTACATAAGTTTAACCCCGTCCCATTTTTGCCATCCCAATGTCCCGTTTTTGTCTCAAGGAAATATGGTCAGCCTAGGAGGGCATGACATCATATCATAGAGACTGAAATACAGAATAACGTTAAAGACTGCCACCTACTGACAAAACCAAGCAACACACTATAGGATACAGGTACAGGTAGTCCTCGAGTTACAACAGCAAATGGAACCGGGATTGCCATTGCTAAGTGATGCAGTCATAAAGTGTGACATCACGTGACCGCATTGCTTAGCGATGGCAATCTCAGGCAGTCCTGGTTGCCGTTGTAACCCCGAGACGCACAGGTCATTAAGTGGGAAGTGGTGGGTGTCCCAGGCAAGGAGTGGGGGGTGCTGCAGGGGGGTGGGGGAGGCCGTGCACGGGTTGGGGGAGGGTCTGCCGTGGAGCAGCGGGAGCACAGGAAGGCTGGGGAGAGGGGGGAGCAGTGCATGCGAGCAAAGTGGGGAAGGAGGCCCTGCTTGTGTTTACTCATGCCTTGGTCACCTTCCAACTGTACTGCAACACTCTCTAAACGGGGCAGCCCCTGAAAACCATCCAGAAGTTTCAATTGGTCCAGAATTCAGCAGCACGGGTAGTTATAGGTGCATTTCATTATGCCCACGTAACTACTCCGCAAGCTGCACCGGCTCCCAATAGGCTTCTGGGTGTGGTGGTTACCTTCTTAAAGCCCTACATGACCTAGGACCAGCTTATTTGAGGGACTGCCTTCTCCCACGAATATCTCCCTGCCCCACATGCTCCCACAGGGAGGGCATGCTCCAGGTTCCTTCTTTTAAATCTTGTCATCTTATGGGATCAAAGAAATGTGCCTTTTCTGTGGTTGCCCCTGTTCTCTGGAATTCTCCTTGCCAATATACTGAAGCAGGCAGGCCAGAAACCTATACCTTGGGCCTACTTTATCCTATGTCTAATCAAATCTAACCTAATCAAATCCTTCATTTTGTAACAGTAGATATCCTCTTGCCTAAATGTTCTTACCAACTTCCTGACCTTTGTAACAGTACGGCACGGACCTTGGAAGTTCCCTAAAATATTGCTGATGGTGTAAGATAACTTCCCCTTTTCTTATTCTGTTTTGATGTACTATGTATTAACTGCTGATCTTGTGATATCCTGATTGCATTGATTACAAAACCTATAAAAGATAGACTCTGGGAGTAGCCCAGGGTTCAGAATTTGCCAAACTATTACTCTGAACCTTTGCTAGCAATAAACCTGTCTTCTCTACCTCGCTGGTCTCGTCTCCTGTCATTGAGAAGGTGAGTTTTCCCGCTACATTTCTGGCGACCGCGGCAGGACATGACGGGGCCCTGAGGCCCCTCTGGAGGGTCACCACGCTCACGGGGATTCTGTAAGTCAAGGGGAATTTCCTAGGCGCCATCAGACACTTTTGGTTCCGAGGGACTTCCCAGTGACGCCAGCTCCCTGTGGCGCTGGCTGACGCCTTCAAGAACCACTTGCGAGGCAACGAGACCAGGCAGAACCCCAGCGCTGGAAGACGAGGAAACAAGCCCTGCAGGCGAGTATTGGGGAAGGGAGCTCCCGCGGAGTACGGCTCGAGAAGACGGGAGGGGTTGATCACCCCCGAGGTGAACAGGGGCCAGAGTTGGCCGGCTGCGGGCCCTCGAAAAAATCCCTATTGAGCCGGGGAAAAACCGGTGAGACCGAGGTGTAAAAGGAAAGGAGGGGAGGTTACGTGCTGTGATTGCCGTGTGAATGTTCGCTGCGTTTCCCAACGGTGACCGTCGAGTGTCCGGCACCCTGGGCCAGTGAGAAGCGGTTGAAGTCTGCAGTTCCCAGTGGAGACCGTGACTGTCCGGCTCCCTGGGTCAGGCTTGAGAGCGTGACCAATCCCTCCGTGTTCTCCTGAGAAAGAAGGACCCCTTACCTTCTTCTCAACCCCTTCCCTCATTGTCTTGTCTGGTACCCTGGGAGGAATATGGGTGGAGGAGGTAGTGTGCCCTCTACCCCCTTAGGATGCATGATGAAGCATTTTAAGTCTGCATATGTCAGTCAGGACTTCGGCATTAAGTGGAGCAGACAGAAATTGAGGATTTATTGTAAGGGAGAATGGCCGACCTTTCAAGTCGGGTGGCCGGCCAAGGGTACATTTGATCCCACCATAGCCATTAGGCAAAAGGTATTCCATCCCACGGAAGGCCATCCCGATCAGGCCCTCTACATCGATGTGTGGCTCAATTTAATCCAACACATTTCAGCCCCCTTCGGTGGAAACCCCTTTCAAGATAGTTGTTCTGTAGGATAAATAGCCTTTAAAGGCTGCCAGCGTGTGCTGGGAGGCTGTTTGTGGGAGAGCAATAACCTTTAAAATTAGCCAGCGTGTGCTGGGGGGTTATTGGGAGACAGGACCTTAAATTTATCTGGTGAACGAGTCCAGCGCGTGCTGGAGGTTCTAAATAAGGACCTTAAATTTGGTTACCAAATAAATCCAGCGCTTGCTGGAGGTCCTGGATCTAAGAGAAAATAACATTCAGAAGAGAACAACTTTCAATTGTGCGGTCCCTCGACTGCACTCCTCCCCCCACCCATCCATTCCTGTTCCTGTGATCTCCTCATGGGCTTCCGCTGCCAGCCACGGGCGGCTGCCGCGGCCAGCGGAGACGCGGGGCCGGTGAGGATGGAAAGAACAGGGAAAAAAAGTCTAATAAATAAATAAATAAATATTAATTTATATAATAAGTAATTGTATATTGTATTGTATATTTTTAGTAGAATTTTAATTTTTATATCTGTAAACCGCCCAGAGTCCCCTGTGGGGGAGATGGCGCGGTGATAAAAGTCTAATAAATAAAACCCCAAAAACCCCAAAAAACCCTTTAAATGTGTTTTAAGAAACTGGAAGCTTTTAAAACCCAAGGCGGCATGACCCCTGCAAGTCATGCCTTGGAGCCTTTTGCTCCAATGTCTGGCCATTCTATCCGCCTATTTACGGCCGCCACTGGCCCCACCATGGGACATTGGACTCTGATTATCTCCAAGCATTCTTTAATTACTTAATCTCAATGGCCGAGCAGATTCACTGGAACAAGTGGCATTTTTGTTCCTAACAAGCTGCTCTTAGCCGCACCTCCCTACCACCTCCAGAAGAAGGAGAGGGGGAGGAGGATGGCGTCCCTATGCCCTCCCCCCCGCTAACAAAGTGATATTAAAACTGGCCCTTGTTAGCCAAAAGTGCCCAAAGGTCTAGAGAGAACTGCAAAAACTCCAAGCCCTTATAGCTGCATTCACTGAACAAGGAGGAAAAATGCATAAACAGGCTAACATTCTTGTGACTGCCCTTCAGCGCGACATCAGGAATACGGGGGCCATCCACCTGCTGTCAGCTAAGCCTACAAAATGTGTGTGTGTGCCTGAAAGGGTGTGTTTAAGTTGTAAAGCAAAGGTGTGACATTGTGTGAGTTTGTCTTTTTCCCTCCCCATTGCCCAAATCTCCCCTGTCATGTTTCAATAAAAGCCTCTGTTTTGTACAGTTTGAATGCTGTTTTCCTGTGTGTGTGCGTAACTATCTAGGCTCTGCCTTCCACCCTTGCGGGGGAAGAGGAGGGGGGAGAAAAAAAGCCCGCAAGAGCTCTGCCTCCCTGCTATGAGCAAAACTAGAATACTGAGAAGTAACAGAGAAAATGCACACACAAGCTCCTCTCGCCTGTGTTGGCTATGACACAGTGTTCACAGTGTTCATATTCACAGTGTTGAATATGGAAATGCCTTAGGTAAGAAAGTGCCTTAAGTAAGCATGTAGATAGAACTGGGAATTTTCCGGAAGATGGGAGAGGAGACAGGGGAAAAGGCAAGGATTTTCCGATGCACAAGGGGTTGATAATAATTCAGCTAAACTTTGGACCCCTTTACTAGAATTTTATCTGAGTCTTAACTTATGAGTGTGTGGTTGTGTGTGTATGTTTTCAGTTTGTTGAACTGTGTGGTGTGTGAATAACAAAAAGAAAGAAGAATTTTTTATTTCTGAAGATTTTGGCAATAATGGAGCCTCCATGGATTGGCATAGTCTATCTGAAGTCTATCTGAAGGTTTTTTTTCCATTTTTGAAAATTTTTTAATGCAAAAGCAGTTTATTCATTAAAATACATTCTGTCAATGCTCAGTTTTATTTTTTTAGACTTTTAGGCTTGTTTTTAAAAATTACTTGCAAATTTTATATTGCTATATGCGTGGGGGGAGGAACCCCTGCAACTGCAGGCCACATATACCCCCCCCCCCCAGGTTGCTTAGAAATAAGCATAAACCCTGGAAGTTTTGTTTTTATTGTTGTTGTTGTTTTGTTTTTTTTTGTTTTTGTATTGCAGGTGGCTTTTTCAAAGCTTCTTGTTTTATATGCCCAGGCATACATCCCTGTGCCAATCTAGAACTCTCTGAACTCTTTTTGGATGGGTCTTCTCTTTTCGGTTGACGGAGTCCCATTAATAGGGGTTGCTAGTATTGCCTTTTAAATTGCTTTTTGTGAGGGTCCCCAACCTTGCCCGTCCCAATCTTCGCAATACGGGTCCGGTGGGCGACATTATCAAACTTAAGCGGCTCCTGGCACTTAATGCGGTAGTCCATAAATTGCAAGACTATGTTCTAACCTCGCGACCTCAAGTTGTGGTCACCCTGGTCACCATATTTCCCCTGGTCAGGAGGTTTGGTTAAAAGGTTGGAGACGGGACACACTGGGTCCAAAGTGGAATGGTCCATTTACTGTTGTTATGAGCTCTCCCATTGCTGTTAAGGTGACTAAAATTAAACTTTCGATCCATTGGTCCCGAGTCAAACCAGCTGCGCCCTCAGCCTGGCGAGTGGAGCGGGAGTGGCGGGACCCCGCCCAGCCCTTGAGGCTAACCTTGCGCTAAACCAAATGAAAGGTCTCCCCTTCTGGCGACACTCTGGAAGCTGTCCCTCTACGAATGGGAGACGACGACATCTCACCCCCTGCAGGTGTTGCTCCGGAGGCCGACACCCATCGCACGGGCTCCGACCCACTTTTCTATTTTCCTTGGTTTCTGTATTTGTAGTGCCTAGGGGGTGCGATAAGGGGGGTGGCTCCCGGGATGATTGCCCACCAGAGGTTGCAGAGACACCGCCTGCATCCGCAGGGGCCTCCTGCCTTCCATATGGGTTGTCGTGCTTCTCCTTCTGATCAGTATCATCATTAACTCCCTTTACCTTTACCGCTTCCTGCTCCCGAAAGGGGGGAAAGGGGAAGTGGGGTGGGTGACTACCACACATTGATGTGGTCCCAATACAAGATATACAAGATGCCCCAACATTTCTTGCCTTTAGGAAAGCCGTGAAGACCTGGTTCTTCCCTCAGGTATTAGGGGTTGTTGTCCCAGGTGGGTTAAATGGGGGTCCCCCCTGTGGTTGTTTAGTGTGTGCTTGGTTGCCATTTTACATTTTACATTTTAGCTTTTAGTTTTTGTGTTTATATATTGGTTGTTCGTTGTTAGTTTTATTATTATTATTATTATTATTATTATTATTATTATTATTGTGTGCTTATGTTGTATGCTGCCCAGAGTCATATTATCTGAGTTGAGCAGTCTTATAAATCTTGAAATAAAAAATGGAATGGAATGGAATAGTCAGCACCTTACTCAGGGCTCTTTTGACAGATGACCCCTAGTAGCATATCTCCACAGCTTTGCAAAAACTTAAAGGACTGCAAAACTGAGCAAGAACTGTTCAGTACTCTAGTCAGCTCCATCAGAAGGTTGAACTAATCATCCAATCTTACCAGCCTACATCAGTGTCCATAGTAGTGAAGTCAGCAGTTGTCCAATGTCCTAATTTCATACAGCTTTTGCTTTAATTCTATATACAGTAACCAAACTTCATCTACTTTTTTTGCATTTGATCTGCTTGATTGGACTTTGATTTTGCCTGAGGTGCCTCATCTTTGCCAATCTTCTGGTTTTTGGATTAAATAGGACATTCACCACACCACTATTTTTCTACTGTTAACCACTGTAGAAGCTTTTTTATGATTCTACAGAAACAGAGCTACTGTATGTATTACAAGTTCAAATGTTACTTTACCCTTCATATCATTGTTCCCAATTTCACCACCCTTCTAGCCCTGAAATGTCTCCCTGCAGACATCTACGATAACTATCCTAAAGAATTTAAGGAAACTGATGTTTTGGCTAATCCATCTAGAAGACTAATTGTTGTTGTTTTTTTGGTTAGCACACCTTTAATAGTTTAAGTCAATGTGTGTGTGAGTTTTCCTTAAGTCAAACAGATTTAAATTATGTAAACCTTTCTTTATGACAAAAAGAAATATAGGCCAAAACACTTATTAAACAGCATATAGCAGACACAGAGCACCAACTGGATCTAGCCAGGACCCCAAATTTTATCCAGCAGGTACTCTGCCTCCCCTGTGGCATACTTAACTAAACTCTAAGTACCCAACCATCGGAGGGCCTTTACTCTGGCCCGTTGTCACGCCCTCCCCTCAGCTGTCCTGGAAGGCCAATGCAGGAAGGTTCCTTCCCCGAAGAGACAAGGCCCTGTGACTCTGGACACACACAAACAACAGAGCAGGTGCTTCTCCAGTGCCTGTACTACAAAGACATTTGCACTAGCCTCATCTCACCATTACTACATAAACACCCAGGGCGCACAGGACAATTCTACACCACCTTGTGGCTTTCAGATACCAACCCTGCTCCAACATACAACGTTGCCAGCTTCTGTGCAGAAGTGCTCAAAATTTGTTGGATGATGACCTGTGCTATGAACTAGATTTAATGAGCACCTAGTTTGCCATCGTAGAGTGCTCTGCAGAGTCTTCCACATACTAACCTTTTATGCTCCCCTACACCCATCTAATGCTCCTACCACTTCTTTTAGATTTTTGCTTTATTTATTTATATATATAAGATAAAAGATATATGACTTAATATATATACATATATATGTATACATATACATATACATATACATATATACATATATACATATATACATATATACATATATACATATATACATATATATATATATATATATATAGTCATATATCTTTTTCATAATTTTTATTTTTACTTTTGATGTATACTTCATGCTTTTTTAATCTGTACCCCATCTTCTTTGTGCTGGTCTATGTCCATAATAAAGATTTGTTTTGAAGAAATATATTATGAATTTTGTAATCTAGTCATAATCTCAATAAAGTTGTCTGCCAAACACCTCTGCAAATGTGAATGAGTAGCACCAAAGCAATTAAAGCTCTCGTGTTGTTTTTTCAGTACCTTACTCACGTGAAGAAGTTTGTTTTACACACATAAGCACATGAACACATATGCATACACATCATAGTATTTTACACATATCGATTTAATGGGACTAATGGCCAGGTCAGATTAATCACACTGTAACATCCTTCAGCCTTCCATCCTTTTCACAACCCAGCTGGTCCCTTCCCTTTCTTTCATATTTACATAAACAGAGCTTTATTGTGGGTTTGATGAAATCGAGTAAATTAAATGTACACCCTCATCCCAAAGTTAACATTTGTTATCACTGTCCTGTTGATACAACTGCCTGTGTTCTGTTCCTTCAAGCTTCTCATCTGGTCTGTTGCAACCATCTTCTCTACTGTGTTAAAAGCTCTATGATTTCATCAGTCTGTGGCCTTAAGGAACTGCATTACAGAAAGGACTAGAAGTGTGAAACATTCCAGAAATGATGGAGTTCTGTATTAGTCAGCTCTCATGTTACTTAAAAAAGGTAAAGGTACCCCCCGCACATTTGTGCAGTCATGTCCGACTCTAGGGGCTGGTGCTCATCTCAGTTTGTTAGCTGAAGAGCCAGCACTGTCCAAAGACGCTTCCACGGTCATGTGGCCGCATGACACGTGCGGAACGCTGTTACCTACCCACCAATGTGGTACCTATTAATCTACTTGCATTTGCATGCTTTCGAATTGCTAGGTTGGCAAGAGCTAGAGCTAGTGCGGGAGCTCACTCTGCACGCAGGGCTAGGGATTAGAACCTCCGAACTTGCAAACTTCCGATCGACAAGCCTGGCGTCTTACCCGCTGAGCCACCACGCCCCTAAACTCATGTTACTTAGCCAGTGGCAATATACAACAACTTCATTCTCTCTCACATAATCCTCATTAACAGTTTGCAGAGCACAGGTTTCTTGAATAGTCTCTAAAGCTGCCCGAGGCAACTCCACAGGACCTGTACAGCTGGATTCCAACTCTGAGTGAATCTGAGAGACTTTATCTAACCCTAGAATCATCCTCACAGAAGCCCTGTAGTTGTTCCTTCAGTTGCACCTTTCCCAAGAGGGCCCAGGTTGATGCCAGAGAAATTATTTAGAATGCATAAAGGCACTTCAGATGTATGTTGGAAATGTGAACAGCATGAAGAGACGTTTTATCATGCTTGGTGGAACATGTAAAAAAGCTAAAAAAAATTGGATACATATACATACTTTGATACGGAAGATTTTAAAGATCAATATTCAGTTGAAGCCAGAACTTTTCCTTTTAAGATTAATGGGCAAACAGAAAAAAGCCATGGAAGATTGTTTTAATATATGATTACTGCGACGAGATTACTATATGCAGAGAGTTGGAAAGATTCGACACTACTCACTATGGAGGAATGATTGGTGAAGTTGACAGATTTTGCTGAAACAGATAAATTGACTTCTTTGATTAGAGAAATGACACTATCTACATTTATTGGTAACTGGAAGCCTCTTATGGGTTTTTGCGTAAAAATGAAAAAAATGAAAATTTATGGTTTTGATGATTAGACAGGATAAATTATAGAAGGAAGAGTAATATGATATACCATTAGAGAGAGAGGTTAAAATGCATTGTACTTATAACTGCTATGAAGAATATTGGAAGCCACTTCCTTATATCTATTTTTCCTTAACTTTTTTTCTTTTCTTTTCTTGTGCTTTCTGCTTTTTCCTTTATTTCTTTGTTTTCCCTTCCCCCCTTACTTTATATTAGTTTGTGTTAGTTTTTATTTTCTTGTTTAAAAGAAAATCACAGTCCCACACAGTATGGAAAGCTCTGCCCTATGGATTGGTAAAGGGTCTTTAGTCTTATCTTAGAGGTATGACAAAGTGGATGACTCCACTTTGAGACCAGCCTAGTAAATGACAGCCACCATATTTTCACCATTTGTCTTTATCAAGTGAGAGATCTGTCAAGCTCCTTTCATTTCATAGATCAGGAGCATTTGGCTCATTTTCTCAGGTGGATGGGGAAAAAATGAAATCTCTTTCATATTCCTATTCTCTTTAGGACACCTAACGGTAGCTGCTAATCTATGGTTTGTAATTGAGACTCAAGTGAAAGAGATTGAGGCACAGTATGTTTGATGAAAGATTCCATTGTGCACCCTCTATTTATTGCTAAGGGTTACCTGATCTAGTCTTTTACTGAGATGGGAGCAACAAGAGACTCTATTTTGTGCCATGCTTAGAAAATGGCAGGGTCTTCAATTAGGCCATCTGTTGTCTCTCAAGGCAAAGTAGAGAACGTCGACATTAAAGCACTTTGATTTCCATTCTCTGTATTAGGTGGACCATAGATCACTGCCAAAAGTCTGGCCTCAAGTTGTTGTTCACTTACTTGGAGTTCAGGGGAAATCTCTTGATTTTAGATTTTTCTTTCAATGCCTTGGTCGCCAAGCTATGGTCGCACTTTTATTGTAAGTTGAAGCAACCAGTGTAGTACCTTTCATTTGATACAATCCTTCAGTGCAGCATCTATATGACTAATGGTTGCCCATTCCCTTTTTCCATTCCATGGGGGATAAGTGAAAGACTCCACCTTGTGATGCGGTTTAATGAATTTCGTTTCCAAGATTTGGCCAATGGTTGTCTCTCCGGCGAGAAAACATACACGTCACATATTGTCTGTATAAGGTGGTCCCGTCTTGGAGATAAGGTGCTGGTTATTACCTATAAAGCCCTGTATGGCATTTTTGTTGTTTATTCGTTCAGTCGTTTCCGACTCTTCGTGACTTCATGGACCAGTCCACGCCACAGCTTTCTGTCGGCCGTCACCATCCCCAGCTCCCCAATGGTTGAGTCCGTCACCTCCAGAATACCATCCATCCATCTTGCCCTTGGTCGGCCCCTCTTCCTTTTGCCTTCCACTTTCCCTAGCATCAGCTTCTTCTCCAGGGTATCCTGTCTTCTCATTATGTGGCCAAAGTACTTCAGTTTTGCCTTTAATATCATTCCCTCAAGTGAGCAGTCTGGCTTGATTTCCTGGAGTATGGACTGGTTTGATCTTCTTGCAGTCCAAGGCACTCTCAGAATTTTCCTCCAACACCACAGTTCAAAAGCATCTATCTTCCTTCGCTCAGCCTTCCTTATGGTCCAGCTCTCGCAGCCATAGGTTACTACAGGGAATACCATTGCTTTAACTATGCGGACCTTTGTTGTCAGTGTGATGTCTCTGCTCTTAACTATTTTATCAAGATTTGCCATTGCTCTCCTCCCAAGAAGTAGACGTCTTCTGATTTCCTGGCTGCAGTCAGCGTCTGCAGTAATCTTTGCGCCTAGAAATACAAAGTCTGTCACTGCCTCCACTTTTTCTCCCTCTATTTGCCAGTCATCAATCAAGCTCGTTGCCATAATCTTGGTTTTTTTGAGGTTTAACTGCAACCCAGCTTTTGCACTTTCTTCTTTCACCTTCGTCATAAGGCTCCTCAACTCCTCCTCGCTTTCAGCCATCAAAGTGGTATCATCTGCATATCTGAGATTGTTAATGTTTCTTCCAGCGATTTTAACTCCAGCCTTGGATTCCTCAAGCCCAGCATGTCGCATGATGTGTTCTGCGTACAGGTTGAATAGGTAGGGTGAGAGTATACAGCCCTGCCGTACTCCTTTCCCAATCTTAAACCAGTCCGTTGTTCCGTACTCTGTTCTTACCGTTGCTATTTGGTCGTTATACAGATTCCTCAGGAGGCAGACAAGATGACTTGGTATCCCCATACCACCAAGAACTTGCCACAATTTGTTATGATCCACACAGTCAAAGGCTTTATTTAGTCAATAAAACAGAAATAGATGTTTTTCTGAAATTCCCTGGCTTTCTCCATTACCCAGCGGATATTGGCAATTTGGTCTCTAGTTCCTCTGCCTTTTCTAAACCCAGCTTGTACATCTGGCAATTCTCGCTCCATGAATTGCTGGAGTCTACCTTGCAAGATCTTGAGCATTACCTTACTGGCATGTGAAATAAGTGCCACTGTTCGATAATTTGAACATTCTTTAGTGCTTCCCTTTTTTGGTATGGGGATATAAGTTGATTTTTTCCAATCTGATGGCCATTCTTGTGTTTTCCAAATTTGCTGGCATATGGCATGCATCACCTTGACAGCATCATCTTGCAAGATTTTAAACAGTTCAGCTGGGATACCGTCGTCTCCTGCTGCCTTGTTATTAGCAATGCTTCTTAAGGCCCATTCAACCTCACTCTTCAGGATGTCTGGCTCTAACTCACTGACCACACCGTCAAGGCTATCTCCAATATTATTATCCTTCCTATACAGATCTTCCGTATATTCTTGCCACCTTTTCTTGATCTCTTCTGCTTCTGTTAGGTCTTTACCATCTTTGTTTTTGATCATACCCATTTTTGCCTGGAATTTACCTCCGATGTTTCTAATTTTCTGGAAGAGGTCTCTTGTCCTTCCTATTCTATTGTCTTCTTCCACTTCCGCACATTGCTTGTTTAAAAATAATTCCTTATCTCTTCTGGCTAACCTCTGGAATTTTGCATTTAATTGGGCATATCTCCCCCTATCACTGTTGCCTTTTGCTTTCCTTCTTTCTTGGGCTACTTCCACTGTCTCAGCAGACAGCCATCTTGCCTTCTTGGTTTTCTTTTTCTTTGGGATGTTTTTTGTTGCCGCCTCCTGAACAATGTTGCGAACTTCTGTCCATAGTTCTTCCGGGACCCTATCTACTAAATCTAGTCCCTTAAATCTATTCTTCACCTCCACTGCATATTCCTTAGGAATATTAGTGAGCTCATATCTAACTGATCTGTGGGTCTTCCCTATTCTCTTTAGTCTGATTCTAAATTTTGCAATAAGAAGTTCGTGATCTGAACTACAGTCAGCTCCAGGTCTTGTTTTTACCGACTGTATAGATGTCCGCCACCTTTGGCTGCAAAGGATGTAGTCAATCTGATTTCGGTGTCGACCATCTGGTGAAGTCCATGTATAAAGTCGTCTTTTAGGTTGTTGGAAGAGAGTGTTTGTTATGCACAGTGAGTTGTCTTGGCAAAATTCTATCAGCCTATGTCCTGCTTCATTTTGTTCTCCCAGACCATGCTTGCCTGTAATTCCAGGTGTCGTCTGACTACCCACCTTAGCATTCCAGTCTCCTGTAATGAAAATAACATCTCTTTTTGGTGTATTATCTAGTAGGTGCTCCAGATCCTCATAGAACTGATCTACTGTACTTCTGCTTCTTCAGCATGTGGTTGGGGCGTATATTTGGATCACTGTGATGTTAAATGGCTTACCCTGAATTCGAATTGAGATCATTCTATCGTTTTTTGGATTGTATCCAAGCACTGCTTTAGCCACTTTATTATTAATTATGAAGGCTACTCCATTTCTTCTGTGGTCCTCTTGTCCACAGTAGTAGATCTGGTGGTCATCTGATGTGAAGTGGCCCATCCCAGTCCATTTCAGTTCACTGACACCTAAAATGTCTATATTTAATCTTGACATCTCACCAATAACCACATCCAATTTGCCCTGGCTCATAGATCTTACATTCCAGGTTCCTATGGTGTGTTGATCTTTAGAACATCGGATTCATCGTTCACCACCAGCACCGTCGGCCGCTAGCTGTCCTTTCGGCTTTGAGCTAGCTGCGTCATCACATCTGGGGCTAGTTGAACGTATCCTCTATTCCTCCCCAGTAGCATTTTGACCATCTTCCGACCTGGGAGTCCCATCTTCCGATGGTATACCGACATATCTTTGGTTGTACTGATCCATTTAGTTTTCATGGCAAGAATACTGGGGTGGGTTGCCATTACCTTCCCCAGGGATCGTATTTAGTCTGACCTCTCTGCCACGACCTTCCCGTCTTGGGTGTCCCTTCACGGTTTAGCTCATGGTTTCATTGAGGTGCTCAAGCTCCAGCACCACGACAAGGTAACAATCTCCTTTGCTGGAGCCTGTATGGCATAGGGCCTAGATATCTGAGATACTGCTTATCTCCAATTGTTTCTGCCCACCCAGTACATTCTAGCAGTGGGTACGCTCCAGGTCCCCTCCACTAGACATTATCTTCTTGTGGGACCAAGGAAGCATGCCTTCTCTGTTGTAGCCCTCACCCTCTGGAAGAGCATCCCCCCTGAGATAAGGATGGCACTCTCTCCCCTAAGGTTCCAGAAAGCTTTGAAAAGTTGGCTTTGATTCCAGGCCTGGGGTTGATGTCTATTATTTGTCTAAGGCCTGTTTTGTTGATTCTGTTATTAGATCATTTTAGTCTGGGCTGTCCATCTGATTTAATGTTTTTAGCTGTTTGTTTTTTCCCCTAGTTTTGTATGCTGCCCAGAGTCCATTGGAGTTGGGCAGCCAATAAGTTTAAAATCATCATCATAGATTTATTTCCGTTTTCTCCAGTACACTTAGCAGTTACTGTATTCCTTCAGTTAGACCTTAGGTTGAAATTCAAGTCCATTAGACATCACTGTTGTAAGCTTCCTTATGCAATATCCTGTATGTGCTATGTATATATTTATTTATTTATCAATCAAATTTTTATCACCGCCCATCTCCCTCTCAAGGAGGGACCCTGGGTGGTTTACAATAAAAACAAAATTTAAAATTCAGTACAAACTATCAATACAAATAGAAGATAGAGATATAAAAAGAATAAAATCCAGATGGTGGTAAGTTCTACTTCAGTCCGTAAGTGTATAAGATCCGGTCTAGGGCACCAGCCATCCCCAAGAATGACTATACCCCTCCCTACCCCAGGCCCAATGGCAAAACCAGGTCTTCAGTTTTAGATAGCAGTTCCTGACTTTCATGTAGCTTGGAGCCAAATGGAAGACTACATTTTGGGACAGCTTAAGGAAATTGCCATTTAATGTGTGATGATGTACTGCAAACTGTGAGCCATTCTTATACATCAATTATAGCTCAAAGTTTGGGGGTACGATGGCTCAGCGGGTAAGATGCCAGGCTTGTTGATTGAAAGATTGCAAGTTTGGAGGTTCGAATCCCTAGCCCCGCGTGACGGAGTGAGCTCCCGCACTCGCCCCAGCTCTTGCCAACCTAGCAATTCGAAAGCATGCAAATGCAAGATGAATAGGTATCACTTTGGTGGGTAGGTAACAGCGTTCTTCGTGCGTCATGCTGGCCACATGACCACGGAAGCGTCTTTGGACAACAGAGATGAGCACCGGTCCCTAGAGTCGGACATGACTGTGCAGGGGAAACCTTTACCTATAGCTCAATGACATGCTTTAGCAAATGAAGGTTTCAAAGGCTAGATGATTGTGCCCATGTAATCAACAGCTGACTGAAACTCAAAGGCAACTGGACTTTGACTGAGCAGGCAGCTACTGGGAACTTCTTGGCCTTGATAAATTCCTTGATCTACAAGCACATTTTAGAGAACACTTACTCTTGTTGTTTTGAATAACCCCCAGGTTTCCTGAAGAGATTGGACCCCTTGACTGTCCTTTTCAACTCTATTAATCCTTGGGGTATATTCTGTTCTGTAGTGCAGGCACTACAACAGAGAAGGCACACTTCCTGGGTCCTACCAAGTGATACTGTTTCACAGAAGAGACCCAAAGCATGCCTAACCTCTGGATCTCATGAGACAAGCAGACACAATTGGAAAAAAGTGATCCCGCAAATAACCTGAAGTACTTTGTAGGTAACAACCAGCACCTTGAAAACTTGAATTGCACCCAGAATCCTACTGGGAGCCAGTGCAGCTCCCAAAGTAATGGTGTTACATGGGTGTACTGAGGCGTGCCCATATTCTGTACCTATGCTACCATATTCTGCATCTGAGTGGCCTTCAAAGATAGCCCCATATAGAATGCACTGCAGTAATCCAAACAAGAGGTCACCAAGGAGTGAGTGACCATGAAAAAGTACTATCCTTGCTATTCCCCATACATAAGTTGAATTATGGTCAGGGTTTTTGGTCTTAGTGCCAATAGGAGATTGCAACCAAAATATGGACTGGTTCATAGGGAAGATCTTCCTCATAGCAGCAGTAATATTAAATTCCTTTGAATGGTTTGGCTTTGATATCAACTAGTGCAGAGATTTCCAAACTTTTCATGTTGGTGACACACTTTTTACACATGCATCATTTCACGACACAGTAATTCAGTTTTACTAGCAAACCGGAGGTTAAACTAACTTATAAGAGATATGGACACATACACATAAATTGTAATAGCGAAATGTATGGGGACACAACATATCTCATGAAAACAGAGTTCCCCCTTACAGCAGGACAAGGCTTGGACAGAGCTCCCCTCTTACAGCAGGGCACAAGGCAGGCACTAGGACCTGCACGGAATCACAGCAGGTTTGGAGGCAGCAAGGCACAAGGCAGGCACTAGGACCTGCGTGGAATCCTGGCAGGGCTCGGAGGCAGCAGCAGCGAGGCGCTTGAGGCTCTGAGCGTCCGACTCAGAGGTTTCTCGTTACGTTTGTGCAACACACCTACACACTGCAGCCAACACACTAACGTGTCGCGACACAGAGTTTGGAAAGCTGTGAGCTGGTGGATGCTATCAGAATTTTTAAAACTTTTTCATTACATAAAGATTGATCTAAGGCTCATGAATATTTTGGCCTTCAGAATGCATTTGCAGAAGAGAAGGAGTGTGCTGAAGGGAAAAGGGAAGCATTCAGTTTTGCAATGCTCCGAATGAAAGGAAAATGCTTCTGTTAATATGGCCAGGGCAGATCAGAAAGGGCACTGAATGAAGGAAGCTACGAATGAATTTTTTATTTGCAAATTCAGTTGAAGAAATCACAACAGCTATAGACCTGTCACTACACAGTTGTCTAATCCATCCTGATACACTAAAATTCTGTATAGCAAAGAACCTTTCCTATTACTTCAACTATACGGCAGGAAACAAAGCTGTCGACTTTCCTGTCTACTGTCTAGCTGACTCAAACATTCCTGGGGAAAGCACTGCAGTTTTAATGGAAACTCAAGACAGCTGTTTCTAAAAGCAAAATCATAACACTATCCAGAAATTCTAAAGTGCATGAATAAATAGCAACATTTTTAATACATTGTCCCTTAAAAAATAAGCATGGAAAGAAGTGTTGAGGTATGAGAAGAAAAAGGGGGCAAGAACTTTCTTATACGGAGACAGAGAAATGCATAAAATAAGAAAATGAGGCCATCTTCCTCAAAGCCATGATATAAATGAGGGTCAAGAGAGGCACTTTTTATTTAACTTCCCTTTTGTCATTGTCTAGCATAGCCAGCTATGTAGCCTGAAATTTTATTTGACTAAGCAGCCCCAGCAGAAATCCCAAAGCTTCATGGTTTCCTGCGTCTGCAAAGAAAGGACAAGACTGTTATCCCCAGTCATGGTCAAGAAGCCTACAATTCAATACAAACTGACAGAGTTTAAAAGTGGATTGAAACCTGCACTTATAGAAGAACCCTCCCAACAGTGATCCTGAGAAGTTTTTCAATTCCCGGAGCAACTTTGCAACCCCCTGGCACATGACTCTCTTCCCCCCGAGGAGTGGCACTGTTCCTCAATATTTGGTCACCAACAGTTCTTTCCACTGCTGCCCCATGTTCTGTGAACATTTCCCCAATGCCATCACTTGGCTCAGGGGGCCAAATGGAACAAGGTGCCAAGAGGAGTCAGCATCCCGGAATGACTTAAAGCCTAAAAAGCTGCATAATGAAGTGAAAGGAGTGTGAGCAATAAAAAGCTCAGGAGCCACCGGGGAGAGTTGCGCAGAGGACAAGCAAGCTTCAGTATCCAGCCCTCCCTGTAGCTAGAAAACAGCTAACTTGCAGGTTTGCCTGAATTCTGATGGTTGCCTTTTACTTTAAAGAACTTGGGTGAACCTCTTTTTACCTCTGATGCCCTCTTTCCTGCCTGTTAACATGTCTTGCACAACTGACAGTGTTCTTCCCTGAGCTGAACAGATCACTTCCACAGCATAGCCAGCATTTATCTGCAAGAGGCCAAACCTCAACAGTGAAGTCTATTTTCAGTCCTCAACACTAGCTCTTTCCCCATCTCCCGCACCCAGCACCCCCCCTTCAGCTTCCAGACCTTGTCAGGTACCCAGACTCACTCAGGAACACCGAAGGCAGTTTTCAGGATGAGAGGGAAGACAGAGACTTACTTGGGCTGAGCGTGATGTTGATAGCCAGGTCCAAGGTGGGAACCCGCCTTCATCTCCACTGCGACTGAGCACTGACCAAAAAGAGGCAGGCAAAGCTGTCAAGAGGCGACTCAGGAGCATCCACCCCATCCCCTGCCAAAGATACTCCTGACTTACTCGTGTTTCTACATCAGTCCATTCTGACTCTGAGGCCTCCTCCGGTAGGCGAGGGCTTGAGGGAGAGGATCGCCGCTTGCGACTAGAGTCAGTGTGTTAGGTATAGAGAAGGAGAAAGTTGTTAAGGTTTGAACCAGTTCAGAGGCAGGATTGAAAATTCTGAGGTCCATCTCCTGCCTGAAAGTACCCAGACACAAACTAAGACAGGGAGTCAAGACTGGCATCAAGTCTG
Source organism: Charina bottae (assembly GCA_023362775.1). Classification (NCBI taxonomy): domain Eukaryota; kingdom Metazoa; phylum Chordata; class Lepidosauria; order Squamata; family Charinaidae; genus Charina; species Charina bottae. Next base: position 1,889,106 of record JALMGJ010000010.1, read on the forward strand.
CTCTTGTTTTACATCAACCTTGGGATCTTTCCAATCTGTAATTTCATTTGCTTACTCTGCATTTTTATAATTTTATCCATGAGCAGAATAAACCCAGTGGAGTTCTGGCCTTCTCTGCAAGAACCCAGTTTACTCAGTCACACACATAAGGTCATGTTCTTGTCACCAACTCCACTAACACCCAGGAATCTCATCAGCTTCCACTCACACTGATCTGAGACATGAAAGGGCAAGAACCCGTTTGGGCTGAGAGTGACTCACCCTGTTGGTGACTCTTGTTTCAAGGTCTCTATTTCAGTGAATTGAACAGCCTGTCCACCTCCCCTGGTCTTGAAAACATCACCCTGAAAACAAAATCTGTTTAAGAGAGTCTCTGAACAGAGAATTTTTTATTGGCACAATTGACATTGTAATGAGCCAGTTTTGCTAGACTTCATTTTTATGCATATGTATATAAGCTACATTAAGCCTTAAGAAAAGGCTTTCTTTTGATCTCCCACAAGTGCAGACCAGCTAAATTACACCCATTTCAGAGGAATAAAGCCCATAGACAGGCCTATAAGCTCCAGCAGGTTTCTACCACTACTTGCCTACAGACCTGAGTAACAAATTATACAATTTGGCCCAGTCTCACCCCAGTTTAGCACCTCTACCCAACAGCCCAAGGAATTGTAGAAAAACATTCCTGGTCACAGTGTGGAGAATTATGGTAGCAGAATACAAACCCATCTATTTTGCGGTCAACAAGCCTGTTTTCTTGGAGGACTTCCTTAGAAACCTGATGTACAACACAGAATGCTCCCAGGAGGATAGACTTTGAACAAAAGTCTCCCTGCCAGCCAATCAGTCTTACCTTGATCAGTTTTGTCTCAATCTCCCCATCAGATGCCAGCTCCTGGTGAGTCAGCATGTACTTGTCACACTTTGCCAGTGCCTTCTCATTCGCAGAGGTTACCATGATGGCATGGGGGACATGTGGCTGCATCACTGTTTCAGTCTGGACATTGGAAGGAGGTTTATGGTCCACCCACCGCTCTCCTGCTGAGCGAGAGCGTCTGTGGCGAAGACGAACAGGAGGAGCATTCTGGGGGATCACAAAAGGAATGTTATAAAATCAATAGGAAAGTTTCCTAAGCTTATCCCTGGGAAGTGCATCTTCCAGGGCTTAATCAATGGCTGGGCAAGATATTTCTTTTAATTCCCAACATTTAAGATTTGCTATTGATATCCTATATGCACTTCCAATATAATTATTTTTCTTATACAGGAAGAGGAAAAATAATCACACACTGTAGATAACTGCAGATTAGCTGAAGCCCTCTACCGATACGTTTGGGCCAGTAGTTTAAGATCCTCTCAGGCTTCAGTGGGCAAAATCAGACACTGGAAGCCACAACAGAGCAAGCAGTGTAGATTTCTGAGCCAGACCCTAAAGGTCCTGCTTTTTTCTTCTGGCCTGTCCAGGGTACCCCTGCATCCCCCAGAAATGCAGAAGAGCAGGGGATGGCCCAGAAGGCACTCAAAGATAGGCCTGTACACATGCATCAAGTACAAAGCAGAGCACTCCCGAGATATAAGGATTATGAACACAAAAAAAGGCCAGTAAATGATGAGCAGTTCCCAAGCTGCAAAGCCGTAAACCCCCCCAGGCCTAAGGAATCCATCTCAGCCTTTATCATCAAGGCCATCACTTCAGGGTACCAGAATTTCTTTGGGGTTCCAAAATAAACAGTTTTTTAATCTGAGGTTTATTTGAAAAGCTTAACAGTTTCTACTTAGTTTAATTCAACCCAGTTACCCAAAATTAAAGGCTTGTTGTGAAAACAAGTATGATACACAAAAACATTGTCAGTTAATGTGAAGACATCCAGACAGTGTCCAAATGACAAGGACGAGGACATCCTGTGAGGACAGGACCACCATTCAGTGCTGATGGACCACCAGGTACAAAACGGGGCTGGGGCAGCAAGAGGCTAGTGTGGGTTAGCCCTTCTGTCTTTTAGAAGTGTGTGGAATCCACAGCTCTGCCAAGGACAGCCCCTCTGTTGCTTTCTGACTACAGCTCCCACTATGGTGAGGTGTGTTTCTCAGCAATGGCAGCGCCCACAATCACCAGCCATTCACTCAGGGGCAACCACAGCTGAGATGTAGCACTAACCCTGCAGCACAAGTCCTCTTCTAGCTCTAGGGGCCCTCTAGCGCTGGAGGCTGCCAGGACTCCTGTCCAGCACATGCCCTGCCGCCTCTCTGACATAACCCAGGGCCTGGCTTGCTCTGGCTCCTGTAGTCTACTCCTGGCTCTAGAGAGGCCATTGTCACCCCTGCCAGGAGGCTTGCTGTGCTGAGTAGGTGTTCTCTGCTCCCACTCCGAGATGCAGGAGGCCACGGAAATGCTGCTACAAGAATTTGAACGCCTATGCAGCTGTGGCTGGCTTCTGGCGGGCAGATCATGGTTGTTAGGCAGGTGAGTGATACAGTTACTAGAAAACTGGAGAAAGGTGCAGTTAGCAAACAAGGCACAGAAACCACCACAAAATCTTCATAGGAAGTCAGCCCCATGTCCTTCCCCTCTACACTAAGCAGATTTAGAAAGAGAAAACATGCACAAACAGAAAGATTCAAAGTCAATTCAAGGAACTCAGGTGGCTCACAGAGAATTCTCCTGGCTGAACTATAGCTTAACTCCTCTGATTCGCTTGCCATAGCGGTGAATGTGTGAATGCAGGCAAAGAGACATAAGTGCACGTTCGGCCTCAGAAGAAACTTACAGGCACAGGGGGAGGCGACAATGATCTCTGCAGAGCTTTCTCCCGATCCTTTTCCCGTGAAGGCCTCTCAGGTTTGCTACTCTTAGGTTCTGTTACAATGGCTTTTAGCTGCTTTAGTTTCTCATCTTTCACCCAAAGCTTATTCTGCATCTCAAGCTGCTTGGCTGCCACACGCCGCTCCTGCACGGTAGAGCAAAGGGCTACAATTACACACTATCCTAACCAATGCAGAATTAACTGGTTGGTGAGTTTTCGATTGCAAGGACATGTTTCTAAAGTGAAATGGATGCCTGCTGAAATATCATTCTGAAAAATTATCAGCTATGTTAGTATACCAAACTGCAGAAAAACAGTAAAACCCATAACCATAATGGGTAAAAATAAAGAGATCCTCTTCTTTCAAATCAATTTTAAATTAAGATACTGTAAGTGGTTGGAAGAACACATACCACTTGCCAGAAAATTAAGGCATGGGTAGACACCTACCAATTCCAGCCCTGGCCACATATTTGTACCCCAAGGAAAAGCAGCTAGTGATTCAGTAATGCTGGCTACGCTTGCCTTAACACAGGAATGGCAATACGTCCCTCTTCAGATGTTCCTGAATGCCTAACCTTCCAATGGCCTTAGCCACTATGGCAAATGACAGAGGCTGCAGTCCAACATCCGGATGGCTACATGTTGCCTGCCCCTGGCTTAAGTGCATGTTCTGGTTGACGACCACTGGGGTGGCTAATTTTTCAGCAGTGCTGTTTTAAGCCTTTAAGTCAGAGCTTTCCAAACTGTGTGTCGCGACACAACCCGGAAGCGCTGATCATCATCAGCGCTTCCGGGTTTTCCCGCGGTGACACACCAACGGTGGCGCGCAAAAACCTGAAAGCGGCAGCAGCGCTTCTGGGTTTTTGCGCGCTGCCGCAATAGCGGCACTTCCGGGTTTTCCCGCGGTGACACACCAATGGCGGTTGGTGTGTCGCCGCAGGAAAACTTTGGAAAGCCCTGCTTTAAGTACTGCAAGGGCACAGCAATGACGCAGTAACGTAACCAACAAGGAAAAGGGCAAATTTCTAGCAATCACGTTCTATTTTAGGTGCCTCTGCGAAGTTTTATTTTGTTTTGTTGTTTTTAAAATAGTAGAGTACATTAAGCTTAGTCACTAAGGGCATTGGCCAGAATGCTTAATTTTATCCAGCACTGCCCCAAAGCAGAAAATTGTGCTAACATAACACAACAAGGCAATCTTGTGGAATCTGGGGCTACAAAAGGAAGGGTGGGGGTTCACAATCTTACTGAATTCAATCTACACATAAAACTGCCATGAATTTAGATAATTAACGAGAGGCTTTTCCACCAAAGAAGACCTAGCAATTTTCAAAAAAAATTGTTCCTAACTGATTGTTACAGTCAGTTTGATGTCGTGGTTAAGGCATCAGGCTAAAACCGAGAGACTGTGAGTTCTATTCCCACCTTGGGCACAAAGCCAGCTGGGTGACCTTGGGCCAGTCACTTTCTCTCAGCCCTAGGAAGGAGGCAATGGCAAACTACTACTGAAAAACCTTGCCAAGAAAACTGCAGGGACTTGTCCAGGCAGTCTCCAAGAATCGGACACGATTGAATGGATTACAAAAAAAAAAAAACCGATTGGCAACTAAAAATTAGCAGCAAGGAGGCAGTTTGCTTACATTTTTTAATGCGTTTGAGTCAGTCTTGACTCCTGGAAAATACTTGGACAATTCCCACTTTCCCTTGGCAAAGTTTTCAGAGTCCCTCCTTGAGGGGGAGATGGGCGGTCATAGAAATTTGATAAATAAATAATAAAATAAGTAATTTGACCTTCCCTTCTTCCTAGAGCTGAGAGAGACTGGCTGAAATTCACCCAGTTGACTTCCTGCCTAAGGCAGGATTAGAACTCAAAGTCTCCTTGCTTCTAGCCTGGTGCTTTTAACTACTACATCAAACTGGCTCTCTAAAACTATTACTACTACAATTTATTTTTTTTCAAGCTCAAAATTAACCATGTGAGCATACTGACAAAACAAAACTTGAAACAGCTGATGTTTCCCCAATGATATTCCATTGGGGAAAAAAGTGAAATGTTTTGAATGTTCCAGCCGTAGGAAACAGTAGGAACTCTTAATGAGTCTCTGTATTTCACCTTGGGGCTAAGGTGTGGGGTAGTTCACAGTTTTCTGCTTCTGGCCAGCCAACTTGCAGAGAAACTAGCAAAAGAGATTTTTTTTAAAGTAAGGAAAAGATCCTCACAGGGAAGCACTGGTTTGGGAGAAATACAAGATCAGTTCTTAATTGTCAGATTAAGTTATCAGAAAAGCGCTCCTCTTGATGAACAAAGACCTTCTCATTTTCTTTAAATAAATCCTGAGTTGTTAAGAGAGCAAATTATGAGATAAAAAGAGAGAATTCTTTAATAGCTTTTCAGTAGCACTATTCATAATATGTGTGGCTGCTGCTGCTGGCTTCTACAATTACAACATTTACTGTATATTATTCCATTGTGTGTGTTTTTAATTTTTAAAAACTACTGCTGCCAACTGTTTACTTAAATCTTGCATGAATAAATTATAGCAATAAAGTACTTCTCTGGTAGAGAAAACCATCAACAGGAAAGATACAGCAGATGCCCACGCAAAACTTCAACAATCTCTAATGGAGTCTGGAAGATCAACTTGCACCCTATGCAAGAGTCCACATAGGATACACTCCCCAAAATGTATACCTTTGCATTTATAGCTTAATATTAGCAACTCTTGTGTGGGAAAGAACTAGGCATACAGAGACATACCCTGCGTTTACCTGCCTACCAAGCTTTTTTTTTGCACATTACACCATGCAACTCACCTAAATGAATTCCAACTTACTCACAACGAAGACTTATACAAGAGCACCCCATCAGACTGCAAGAAACCCTCTCCCTCTCTGTGCTCTGCACTGCTGCTGCCCAGAGGATTGCTCCCATGTAGATAATGCAACCCGTGCTGTGGGATCCTGCCCCTTCTGGAAAGACAGCGGAGCCAAGAGCATAAAGAATTCCTCTCCATCCGGGAGCAGTCAGGTAACTTGGCCAAACTTTCCAGAGACAGCATTAAACCTTTTCAGTGAAGTCTCCTACCATGAAAAGCAGCGAACTGCTGAACCTCTTCCCAGCCCCATGGTTCAATAAACCAGCCATACTCACACATTCCTTCTCCCATTTCATTGTCGTCTCTGTCACCATGCCCTGTAAACGAGCCTCTAGTCTACGCTTGTCTGAAACTTGACGCTGCAGCTTTTGACTCTTGCTTTCTAGTTCCTGCTGCAAGTTGCGTTTCTCTTCTTCATAAATTGTTGTTGTTTTCTCCAGGATGTCAATCTAGTATGAGAGATTGCAATGCAATTCCTATTCTGAAAACACACCTCCACAAAATTTAACAGAAACATTTTTCTCTTTTTTGCAATTGCAATGCAAAAAAGCTACAGACAATTCCACCTGGATGACTGAGAACCTTCATAGATGCATTGCAATTGATACCACAAAAAAATGTGTTGTCAAATCTGTTGTGTAAATTGAGGTATCTTTTTTAGTTTTTAAAAGCTGTAGGCACTTGTGGTATTGCACAGAACTGCATGATGCTGCCAACTATCTTAAAAATCTGCTAACCCCTGGGGTAGCAGAATAACCTCATCTCAGGTCTGCCTCATGTCAAGACGTTTGCCACCTTACAATACAAAAATGGAGAACTACTTCAGCAATCCAAGATCTTCCTTCTGAGCAGAAATATTTACCAAATGCAAGACTTCTGCTTTCACAAATGAGTGCATATATTTAAACATCAAACAGTAAATAGAAACCTTATATTCCAGAGTCTTTGCTTTCTTCTCTAGCCGCTCAATCTCAGTTTTCTGTCCTGTTATGATTTTGTCTCTTTCAGCTATTTTCACTTGTGCAAAGTTCTCTTTGGATACAACGTTAGCATCAAGTTCTTGCAACATGTTCTTTACACACAGGACTAGAACAGAAAAAGAAGATATTGTAGTCCTTTTGATAAGCCAAATTTACCTGAGAAGAATGGACCCTTTCATGGCCCCCAGATTTACAACAGACATAACATGGAAATTCCAGGTAGAGGATCCTGGACAAACACAAATTCTAAGAGCTTTTCATGGAAGACTTACTTCTGATTATTTTGCAGGCAACAAAACACGTCAACTGTGTATTTGCTGCCTTCAATAAGCAGTTACTCGATTCTTTCCCTCCCATGAAGAATCTCACAAGCTATTCACTTATAACCAGGATGAGACAAGCTGGTGCCAAGTACTTACCATTTTTGGCAAACTCTTCTGACAGCTTCTGCCGGATGCGGTGCCGTTTTTCAAGCACTTCAATCAGCCGAGGCAGGGTCTGGTCATCATTGATGTCCAGAAGTTCACAGGAAGGCACTGGAGGGAAGCTCTGCAGGAGCAACTCTGTGACCAAGGGGCCTCTGTCTAGACAAACAAAACAGGCCACTTAGCTGAGTGGCAATCCACAGAGCTGAGAGTCTGCAAGGCTAGCAAAGAGCTAAGCAAGACAAATACTAGAAGGGGAAATTTCTATGCTATCGGTCTCAGGTGGTCTAACCAACCTACCAAGACTCACCTCCATCGACTTCCGGTGGGAATATGGCGGACTGAGCAGCTGTGCCCACGAGCTCCGTGGGCAGAACTGGCATTGTGGCATTTTTTCGGGCTCAGGCTGGTTCTCCTGTAGCCCAGAGCTTTTTTCTGGACTAAGGAAAAAGCTTGGAATCGACCCATTTGTCCTCCAAACGAATTGTACCCAGGAGATTGTGGATGGCGTGCGTGATTGACGGGGACGACTTCACTGGGAGACTGGGATTTCCCCATTTCCGAGCCGCGCTGCAGTCCCTTAAAGGGACAGTAAGTCCCGCCTTCCCATTTCTTAATCACCCAATTTAATTTTTTAAGTTTTATACCCTAAGAGAGGCTTTTTACAGTAAGAAGGAACATACTCTCTTGGTGCTTATCGTTATTTCTGGAATACTTTTAAAAATCTTTTAAAGTTTTGGCTTGTTTTCCCGTTTAAAGATTAAGGAAAACTGAGAATTGCTTTCCTGTTATTGTTTTCATACTGAATTTGAAGGATTGAATATTTTCCTACACGTTGGATTTCTTGTTTTTCATTCTTAGTTTTTTTATCACTTTCCTGAGATCTGCTTGTTAGTATATCTCTTTTGTTTCAATTCATGCAGAAACTCTGTATCAACTTATTAACTCCTATCTACTGTGAGTTAAGTAGCTAGGGGGCGCCATAATCTACTGCCTGAAAAATGGAAGATTTTAAAGAGATTTTTTTTTAGTTTCGTTGTGAGCTTAAGCAGTCCTTCAAAGAGACCCTTTCAGAGTACAGTCAAGTTATTCTGCAGAATATACGGGATATTGGGGAAGAGATAATTTCTAAACTGTGTCATCTGGCTGAAGATGGTATAGAGGAAGATGAAGATTTTGGCAAAGAGGAAGATGCTTTTGTGGTCAGTGATATTGAAGCTATGCCAGGCGAAGACCACATCTTGGAACTGAAGGGGTTACAATGACAGTCTGAACTGCAGATTATAAAGAGAGTTGTTTTTCTGGAAAATTGTTATGTCTTTCTGAAGGATTGTTATGGGAAAGAAGAAAATATGTTATGTGGGAGGATTTTTGCCAAGAGGTTTGGGTTTTCAAGGGGGGCAGTTGAGCTGTTTGATTTTTATAAGAAAAATGCCTTGGGTGTAATTGGGAGACATGTAACTGTTTTAGTTTATTTTGGAGTAGCGTAAAAATTTAAGAATGTATAACTGGACTGATAATGAGGTTATGATGATTTTGTTTTCTTTTAATGACTTGGATTAAGATATATTGGAATTGTTTTAAGATCTGTTTGATTTGCAAGATTTATTAGATATTTATAAGATATAATAATAATTGTTTGATTTTTAGGTTTAATAGAGTTAAGATTATTGTATCATAAAAGCAGACAATTTATATGTATTTATAATTTGATTTTCATAGTGGACAGAAATATAGAGAATAGTGATAGGAAGGAAATAATTAAATGGATGTTGTCTTATGGGGGAAGGAAGTTGATTTAGAAATTTACATATATATATACATGTAAATACACACACACACTTTCTTTATATAAAGGGAAGGAGCAATTGCATTAGTGATTTGTATATATGCTAACAGGAAGATTTATAAAAACGATGTGATCTTTGTTTGATATAGAGTAAGAGACTGATTAGAGAAATTGCTGTATATTCTTGCTGTTGAAAGTCAGAAGTCACCTTTGTATGTAATCTTTAAAATTCTTTTTTCTTGTATTTTATACTTTTTATACTTTTTTTTCTTTTTGTAGTTTTCTTTGTTTTGCCATGTGGTTTTTATCTTTGTCTTAAACTTAATAAAATACTTTAAAAAAAAAGACTCACCTCCATAAACTGGTCCACCTCGGATTTCCAGTTGCCGGGAGAGCTCCTCTCTGAAAGCCTGATTCTTAAATCGCCGACCAGGAGTTAGCCCACACAGAGGCTTGTCAGCAGGTCTTGCAACCTCCACTTCTTGGGTGATTTCTGCAAATCGCATGACTTGCTACCAAAGGATAAAAAAAAAGTATTAGGAGAGTAGAAACCCCAGCATTTAGAAAATAGTAGTAGTAATTTGGATCAAGTGTTCAATAAAATCACATAGGCCCTGGTTTTCAGCTGCTGCTGCTAAATGCCAGGTCAGTCTGTAACAGATGAGAAGGCTGACCTGGCGTGTATTACCGAGACCTGGCTTGGTCCAGAGGGGGGAGTTCCACTCTTGGAAATGTGCCCAGTTGGCTTTTGGGTGCGGCATCAGCTGACACTCCAGGGCGGGGGTAGAGGTGTGGTGGTTGCCATCTGGGAGTCTTTTACAGCTTTTAGGGGCACTGCTCTACAGGTTGCTGGATATGAGACCCTGTTCCTTAAGTTGGGCTCTAGGGATCAGTTGGGACTGTTGCTCTTGTACCAGCCTCCCTGCTGTGTAGCAACCTCCCTGAGCATGTCTAGGGGTTGGCAGTGGAATTCCCCAGGTTTATGGTATGTATGTATGTATGTATGTATGTATTTATGCTCCAAATTTATTCCCCGCCCATCTCACTCAGAAGACCGAGGATAGTGTGTCCATCCTGGCTATACTTGATCTCTCGGCTTTCAATACCATCAACCATGGTATCCTCCTGGATCAGCTCCGGGGGTTGGAAGTGGGTGGCACAGTATTGTACTGGTTCTATTCCTCCCTAAGGAGCCGATACCAGTCGGTGTTGATCGGGAGTGAGAGATCCTGCCCTTGGCCCCTACTATGTGGGGTGCCTCAGGGTTTGGTGCTGTTTAACATCTACATGAAACCCCTGGGGAGATCATCTGTCATCATGGGGTGAGGTATTGTCAGCCTCACATATTCGTCTGCCATGCTTTTGCCTTTTATACACGTGTAGGTTGCTGGTCTGCTCTATTTGGCTTCAGAGACTTCACCTTCTGCATTGCTTGGAGAGAGCTGATAACCGCCTGCTCCCTGAGGGACATTCTGTAGGGAGGGGGGATTTTTGGAGTGGGAATTGGTTTGTTATGGCTGGGCTTTTATGGGTGTTTTTTGCCATTGCTTTGATAAGACTCTTCTCGGTCCGAAAACCGTTATCCCAGGCTTCTGCTGCCCTGAAGTGTACTAATCCTGAATAAATGGATCCTTTAGAGTAACTGCCTGAAGGCTTTCTTTGTTGGGAATTCTGACACTGGGTATCACAGGTATCATCATCAGAATTATAGCTCTCAAACTATGATGCTGCTGCTGTCCTGCCTCAGTGCCTGGAGGCTGTGGGGGTCTGGATGGGGAACAACAGGCTTCAGCTGAACTCTGGCAAGACTGAGTGGCTCTGGCTTTTGGGGCCTTCTGGATCTAGCACCTTACCATCTTTGGTAATAAAAGGGGTGGCACTGCCCCAAACAGACCTGGTGTGCAATCTGGGGGTCATTCTGGGCTCATGACTCCTGTTCAAAGAGCAGGTGGCAGTAGTAGCCAGGAGGGGCTTTGTGCAACTTTGTGTTGTGCACCAGTTGTGCCTGTTCCTGGATCATGGGGCTCTGCTCAGTTACTCATGCTCTGGTCACCTGCTGAATAGGCTACTCTAATGCACACTACATCAGGCTACCCTTGAAGAGTATTCGGAAGCTTCAGCTGGTGCAAAATGCAGTGTCACGGACAGTTATGTGTGCCCCTAGAATGTGCCGCCTCTTCCCGACCCGTCCCATCAGGTCCAGCAAGAAGGACATGTTGCAGGTCCCGTCTGTGAGGGTATTCCATCTGACGGGACCCAGGAGACAAGCCTTTTCTGCTGTGTCACTCGCCCTCTGGAACATCATCCCTCCTAAAGTGAGGTTGGCACCAACCCTTGTGATCTTCCGGAGAGCTCTCAAAACCTGGTTTTTCCAACAAGCCTGGTGAGAGGGAGCCTGTGCATTGGCTACATTATACATAATATCTCCCCTCTTGTGATCTTGCTTTATTTGTTTTGTTTTTATCCATGTTTATTGTTTAACTGATTTCATTGAATGTTTTAATTTTGGTTTTATTGCACACCACCTAGAGTCACTTTGAGTGAGATGAGAGGCCATATAAATTTGATAAATAAATAGTACACATATTCTGAAATGTGAATAGCAAGAATATTCCAGCATTTTAAAAAGTTTGTATAAGGGGCAGCTAACTCAGTATCAAGGTGGACATAAACTGTGCTACCAGTTTTTGTAAATTTAAGCAACTGAAGTTTTTTTAAAAAAACAGATTTAAATTACCAAACTCTCATCATAGTCTTCTGCCTTTGGATTCACACAGACAATCATACGCACTTTACCCTCACCATCAAAATAGTTCTTAAAAAGATGAGTCAATTTGGAGTCTCGGTAAGGGACCATCTGAAGGATTAAGCAGAACAAAACATACTCAGGGTTTAGGAATTGGGGAAGGAAAGGAGAGAGGAGGAAAAAGCCCTACAGAAATAGGTAACTACAAACCTTATTGGTCCCATAAGTTTGGTTCTCTCGCAAAGCTTCAATACAAGTTCTCAGTGTCATCAATGACTGATTGATGTTACCTGGAAGAGTGAATGGCATTTGTCTAACAACCATCTGACATGATGCCTAGCCATGAAACAGTTTGACTATGCAAGAATTTCTTAATTTCCTGTTTCTGAGAGGACAATATAGACCCTTGGGATCACCTATCAAAAGGAAACAGAGCCACTTTGCACTTTCAATATCCTTGCTTGGCAGGCACTCATATCCTCTAAGACAAGACTAGTGAAGAGAAATTTCCAATTTCAATATAAGGACCATTTTAGCTAAATTAGAATTATGGAAAGTATAAGGGAGCATTTACAGCAGGTGCCATACCTGGCCAACCTTGGCTGATCCAGTACTTGATTACCAGGAAATCCCAAGACTTTAGACTAGACTGGAAAGTAAAACAAATTCCGGAAGACTGTGACAAACCACTTCCATACTGTTGCCAAGAAAACTCTTATGGTTGCCTCAGGGAAGACACAAGTCAAGCTTGACTAAAAAGGAAACTTTACTTGACAAGAATGCCCCCCCCCCCGAGGATAACCTTAACCTTCTTCCTGATGCATGCCCATTTTCCAAGATAGGAGGCCTAGAAAGTACCACAATGGATAGGGAAAGATGCTCTCCTTACTTTTGTCTGCTAAGAGCAGGGACTGAGAGTGTTCCAGACCCTTTGGGATTAAATTTAAAATAACATTTTCCATCTGGATAGTTTCTCAAGACGAAAGGAATTCCACACTAATTTTTCTGCAAGATTTATCTATCACCTCCAATAAGGAAAACCAAGAGCCATCTTACAGACAAAACACACAGAGAACCAAGAGCCAGAAAAAACCCTTCTAGCTAGAGAAGGATATTTTAAAGAAACTTCCATATATCTGGTGGGCCCTTGGCCTCTGTAGTCAGTCCCTCACATGTAGTCAGCCCTGTTTCTTTCTGCTGGGAGGGGCAATCGAAAAGGGAATCTCCTTATTTGATCAGAAACCACTGTTCCATTTGAATCCAAAACAGAAACCCCTGACTGAAAGGAAGGCTTTGTGGGGTCTGGGTACCAAAGCACCCACCTGCTTCACGGAGTCTGTTGCCTTCAGCTTTGGTTCTGTTTGTTCTCTCACTCCCTGCTAGGTCAACCAGTGATAACTGGCTCAAGGATATTAACTCTCTTTCCTGCAAGAGAAGAGATGTCATGGTTTTCAATCAGGAAGCACAACTACCAGCAGGTGCATACACACACACATTAGGCAGGCTGGGAATGGAGCCAATTTCTTCTGGCCTTTTTAAGCTGTAGCCAGGATTCTCAGCAACACTTCTCGTGAGTTGTGCTACTGGTCAGACAATTGCCACTTTCTGAAAAGTTGTCCTCTTGCCTAAAGAAAGACACTGCCTGTTTGCTAGCCCATCTCAATTTTACCTGCAGAACATTATCTCCATCTGCACTGAGAGGAGCCTGAGCCAGTTTAATTAGAAACACACTGTGTGAACGACTAGATTCTCGATTCAGCTGAGTGTGTGCAATGCGCCTCTTCTTTTGGCCTGTTGAAAGGAAAAAATAGGTAATTAGATCCAGCAGAGCCTAAATGTCAGGTTTCTCGTATGAAATTGGCAAATTGGTTTCTATACAAAGCATGATGTGACGCCAGGTGGCCAGATAACAAAAAGCCTTCCCATAAGTTTGAATGGCTTTGCTCACATCTCTTCATTAGATATGAAGCTAGAAGGTACCATGTGATGTATTGTTATGGCTAGTGCCTACACAAGCAATGGAAACCTTCCCATGAGAACAAATCCTCCTGATTCCATCTGTGGGACGCCTTGCTCTGCAAGGGAGGGGGGAGATCACGTGCTTGCTTAGATGCAGCACTGCCACCCAATAGCAGGTCATGCTATGTGCTTTAGGCCTATGCATTAGGCCTGGTGTGTGTCACACCTAACTTCCAGCCAATCAGAAAGCTGGAAGAACTGAATATCTAACCATGCAAAATGGTGTTCTCTTCTTCTTGACTTTTTGTGTCTTTAGCCATGTAGTTCTTCACGTGTTTTGTTCCTGTGGACAGGGAAGTGTGAGCCATGCCTGGCTATGTGAGTGATGCCATGGTGCTCCTTCATGTCTATCATGTCTGTCAGTGGAAGCAATACACTGGAGAAGATTTATTCTGCTTTGTCTGTACCTTTTTTGCAATAATGTAACTATATATGCATTTATTGCCTTATGCTACAACACTTTTAGCCCTAAACGCTGCACTCTGGTCTGTTTATTCTCAAGCCTTGATTTTTTTCCCTTTACCAGCGTACATCCTATCTGACTGAACCATAGGGAGAACCATCATAATGCAGCCAGGGCAAAATTTTTGTTATCATTTCTCAAAAGGATATTGTGGACCTGGAAACAGTGGAAAAAAAACAACCCAAACAACCGAAGATTGGAGCACCTTCCCTATCAGAAAAGGTAAAAACATTTAGGCTGTTTTCATGCCCTTTGGAACACCCTCCTCCCCCTCAGAACTTGGCCCCGACCCTGCGAGTCTTTAGGAAGGCCCTAAAGACATGGCTCTGCCACTGTGCTTGGGGGGACCGGCCACGGTGGGGAGCTTTTACCATGGCTTTGTTGAGCCTGACGCAAGGGTGGATTTTGCTGCTGACCATGGCTATTTTTGTTTTCAAGTGGTTATTGATGGTTTTTATGTTTGTATATTGGTTTTCAACTTATTTTTTATTGGATTATTGTTTTTAACTGTTGTGAGCTGCCCAGTCACTTAGGTGAGATAGGCGGCCATGCAAATCAAATCAAATAACTAAATACATTCTAAATGGAAAAGGATTAGAGTTAATGAATGAATGATAGATGTGTTCTTTACAAATACATCTTCCAACTCCTGTAATTTACTAGTGAAACTGACTGACAAGCAGACAAAAGAGAAATGCTGCATCTTACAGATGAGTTACAAAGTTTGTAATTAGAGCCACTTGAACAATGAGGCCTTTAAAAAGAAACAAACAAATTAATGGGACAGTTTGCCAAGACTTTTAGCCCGTGGCTCTGACCCAGGGGAGTTTCAGTACTGTGCCCAAGCCCTATGTGGGGGTTTTTCAGGGTACAGTATCTGGTTGGCTAATATGGGAACAGGATGCTGGACAAAACGTGCTTCCTTTGGCCCCTCGTGGCTCTTTTACTCAGTAACACACTGTCTTCAAGCCAAATGTTTTAACATGAAGTAGATGACACTTTCAAGAAATAGCTCCATTTCTTACCTCTCCAAAAGACTTCAAAGGCTTCCTCTGTAGATTTGACTTCTACCTCGGTGCAACCTGCAACATACATGTTGTGATTTTGATCCTCACGGAGAATTTTGGATTGAGGAAACCTGCAACAGAGTGTTCCACTGAAATCAGTCACCAATATTTTACTATTACTAAAGACAATGTCAAATTAGGTAGATGCATTCTCATTTCAGCTGAGACTAATTGCCAGCTACCATTAGCTTAACCAGCCAAGCAAAGAGGACAGAGGGAAACACAGATCATCCAGACTGTACACATGGCTACAGGCATATTCTCTTGTCCATGCAAACTACCAGCAACAATGGGCAACAGACACACTACCAGCTTCACCAGGTGGAAAAGAGCCATCTTAATTGCAGTAAAAGTGGGGGAGGGGAACGTCCACATACGTGAAGTCAGCATTCCGCAGTGGAGTGCCACAGTTGTTCCACCTACCAAAGAAATTAGTTGGTGACTTTCCTTGTTACTAAATATTCAGCTGAAGAACATTTTTTCTAAGAATTGCTGTTAATGTGACAGCTACTAAGTCTGGAAAAAACATTCCTGTGCCTTGTTAAAGAATTGTTCAAATTTTGGCAGCAAGAAATAGCTATGTGAGGCTGAGCAAAACCGTATCAACAGGTGACAATTCCAGCCTTAAAAGCAAGTCACATTCAGTGATGTCTTTGCACAAAGCAGATTTCCAATACATCGTTTTGAAAGCTATGAACACGGGAAAGCTATGTCTGTCTGAATTTAGAGCGCAAAATGGTATGATGCTGTTTCTGAACTACTGTATTTATAATGTCTTCTTAGACAGGCCTAGAACCAGACAGAACCTGTTTCCCCCCAAGCCATCAACCACTGGATCTATAATCTACTATATACCTTATCTTTCCTTGAATCTAAATCAGTAGGCTACAATTTTACTTGCATTTACTGTAACTGGGATTGTTGGCATAGTTCCTGACTGAAGAAAAATCACTCACTTTGGTTTGGTGGGATCAAAAGGGGATTCATCCAAAAGGTCATAGATGTAGTTATTATAGATCTCAATGTAAGACACAAACACACTGTAGACACTGTCTTCATCAACATCGTCCAGCTTACAGTTATCTTGCACATTGATCATGTCAGCAATTTCAGGGTCTATTTGCCGCCTGCTAATAGAGAAGAGCCAAGGTGAGAGTCATCTGCAGTTATTCCTTCGACGAAGCATCCGTAACATTCCTGAGCCAAAATTATCCTAGCCACTGAGCCACTTACTTGCCCACTGGTGTCTTGGGGACCGGAAGTGCTTCTCTTTTCTGGCGTTCAAGTAAAGCATCAACTTCACATTGCACCTCAACTCCATTCTTATCATCAAGTTTGAAAACCTGAGGGTTAAGGGTCACAGGAAAAATAAGGGGGTCCTTGCCAAGAGGCACCCAGGAAGTGTTATTGGACCGGTTGCGCAGCAGTGATGTAAGCAGGTATCAGCCCCCAATCCTGGCTAGAATTGCCTGAGTTCAGCTGAAAACAGGAGATGATTTTAGCCAGAGACTGGCAGGCCAGCCTGTCTCACAACCACCATTTTAACAAGTTCAAAATGCATCAAGTGCAATCAGATATTATCTTCAGGACAACCTATTTCAACTGAACTGTTTGTGGAAAAAGGAGGGTACTTCATCTCCATTTGCTTTTTGCAAAGTGCGGTAAATAGATTTCCCCCTCCCCAATTTTCCTCCTCCTTTAAAAGGCTTCTCCTTCCTTTCATCAATGCATTAAAATACAATTTGGCTGGCTTTTATTTATTTCTGTTAACCTGCCAATTCCCAAGGCTTGGAGGCTGAACTCACATAGCGCTTGGCCTGAAAAGGCCCTATGCTGTTGAAGATCATGTCCAAGCAGCGAGGAAGCAGACCTCCCTCACCAGGGGATCCTGTCATAGTGTGCGTTTTTCCACTCCCTGTGACTCCATATGTAAAAAGGAGGCCTAGAATTCAAAAGCACAGAGCTATAGTGAACTTTGTTATGCATGAGAATACTTTATCAGACAATTTGTTGCCATCTAAAGAGAAACTATTAAATAATGCAAGTTATTTACCAAGGTATCTAAATCATTAACTGTCAGTGGACTTTGCAATGCAGTTAACAAGTACAATCAGTATGTGTGAAGGAACAGATATGAGATGTATCTTCTGGTCTAAAATCTAATGCACTCAATCTATCCTGTGCAAAGGCATTCAGGTAAGGGCATACTGAAAAATTACTTTCTTATGTTTCTTTTGAAGAAATGGGCATGACAGAGAACTTGCAGTTTTGAAAATAGTTTTTTAAAATTGTACCAAATGTTCAAGTGGATTTCCTGCTGTGCATCAATACCAGAGACAGTTTATAAAAGGATATTTTCAAGCCCTGAGCGATATGATTTAAGCACATTTCATTTTAAAGGAACAGAGCAAAGATCCATGCAGTCTTCTTGGCAATGATTCAGAAGTGTTGTTTCCCATTGCCTTCTTCCAGGATGTTTTTTATTTCTCAGTCTAACTTACAGATGAGATCTCTTACTACCCAAGTTTAATCCTGTTTCTATGTCGTAAAACCTTTGATTCAAAACATTTCAAATTTGAAATGGTAATTCTGAGCTCAAAACAACACATGTGTTCTGAGTTTTATTTTTCTTGTTCTGACCACTATGATTAGACTATTTTATCCTTCCTTGGTAATTTTCCAGTGTAGTCTAGAAATAGGTTGAAATAGTCTAGAAATAGTTTTTCTAGCCTAGTCTAGAAATAGGTTGTTCCTACTGTTCTTTTTTTTAATTAATGTTATTACATCTAAGTAAGAAGGGAAAAAAGGATACATACAAGAGTAGTAACAATCTAATGTATCTTTAAAATTAGAAAGTAAAAAGGTTTGAAATATTTAACAGAACAATTCCAAATTTTGATTAAATTACTCCAGTCTTCTTCCCTGTCCCTTTTTTGAGGAAAAAAATAATTCCCCAAGTTAAATGTTGACAATCACACAACAACCCACTGTTGCAAATCAGATTTTTCCTACCTGTATTGCATGAAAGTGCTTGAGTTGAATAAATTGCCATGAAACATTCTGAAGTAAATCTAAATCCAAATCCAAATCCAAAATTTTTTAAATGGCTTCCTCAGAACTGACTTGATTCAAAGTAATAATATTGTGACAGGCCTAGTTTACTCCCCAAATTAATTTACCTGCTATTTTTAAAGTACATTATACCACAAATAACACATTGCATTGGTAGAAGAATTAAATCAACAACCTAATAGTTTATGCATACACTGTATAGCTTGTACCATTAAATGCTGGTACTGAAATTGAGTTCTGCACAATGGGAACAAATAATAATTCTCAGGTTGAGCCCAAAAACGAGTTCAATTCTTGAAACTCTTTTTTCCAGCCCTCAATTGTAGCAAGGATAAATTCCAATGGTAAGCCTAAATAAATCTACCATTGCCAACAGGCACCTTTAATTTGTGCAGTGACAATCGCATAGGATGCCCTCGTAAGAGAAATGTATTCAATATCCTATCAATTTGTGTAAACCAATGGAATACATAGGAAGGCTTCTCACAATATAATCCTGAGCATCTTATTCATATTTATCTTTTTTCAGATACTCCAGATAATTTTAGATCATCTCTCTAGATCTTCCTTCATTTGACTAAAAACAGGAGGAACATTCAAATTTAAGAAGTTCTTATACCAAGATAAACGACAGTCAGGAACCTACATCACGATTACTTTTATTTGTCAAAATTATGACCTAGTTCCATGATGTCTTACCCCACTTTTAGAATAAGTGGGCTAGACACAAAAATTATGAAATGAGATTAGAAATTAAAAAGTTCTCCTCAGAGTATAAAACCTATTAGGATTGTGTGGTGATCCTGATTCAAAGGGGAAAAGATTATTCATACTGGTACACTTGCTGGCACCTCCTAAAAATCAACTTATCTTTTCCAGGGATCATGCAGCTGCTGCCATGTGAGCCCAGGAAAAATGCAGCCTCTTTAAGGAGTTGCCACCATGTGTGCCGTGAATACCCACAGTCCCTCTGGATCACTTTTTCTCTTTTTGAATCCAGATCATTGCAGTCCTGGAATGTGTAACATGTGCGTATACTGTACTGTATAGAGATTCAAAATATCAAACTCTGGGGAAACACAAAGTAAGCCAAAGCCCAACTCAAAAACATCCAAGAAACTCTCTCAAGGGGCTTCTCTTTGTCCAAAGAAATAGCTACTGACTCCTGTCTGATATGGTGAGAAGCCTGCTGACCCTACTGTTCCAGCCTGAGCTGGGGTTTGAGATAGTTAGAACAGCAAGCCCAATTTACAGTCCAGCTGGTTGCTAAACAATTATCAACAATTATCAGGAAGATAGCACTGTAATTAGAACCTTTATTATGATCTTGGTCAAGCTTAAGAGTAATTATTGTATCATTCTCATTCAAACAAAAAGGCATGCTTCATCCTGCCACAAATACTTAATCCATTTCAATCTACATGGAAAACACTAAAGCCAAGAATCTTCCCATACTTGATAGATTTAGTCAAGGATTTCATGAAGCAAAAAACAGCAAAATGAGATTAGTCACCTGGTCCTGTGATAAACATATCCATGCTTTCTACAAAAACAAATCTATCCCATCTTCTCTTGATGAAAAATTTGAACTATACAATTTAGAACAAAATTCAAAATATTGTTAATAAATCTGGAACCCGTATATCCAAATAGATGGTACAATACTCTACTGCAGGAGGTTTCTGTAAAAGGCCAGATCCTGCTTCCACTGATGTGGTGGCCGGTCTGCAGGTCAAGGAACACAGCAGCCACTGCACTGCGACAGCCCACCAGCAAAGAGGCTGCTGATAGGCTACTGCCCAGAACACCCCACCCCTGCCCCCCAGAACTCAGCTCTGGAGATCTGTCGCCCATGGTGGTCCTCAATAGATCATGGGCCATACAAAAACAGGTGGCAGGCTGGGTTTGGCCCCTAGGCCATAGTTTGCTGACCTCTACTCTATCGCTTAATTTGTCTGAGTTGGAAAATCAGTATCATGTTGGACTTCTCCCCCTTTTCCCAGTATCATTGCCTGGTGCAATGCAAAAAGTGTTCTGCTTTCAAACTCGGTTGGTTGGTTGGTTGGTAGATTTCCCCCCTCCCCGTTCAATCATGGCCGATTCTCAGAGACTGCCTAGACAAGTCCTTGCAGTTTTCTTGGCAAGATTTTTCGTAAGTGGTTTACCATTGCCTGCTTCCTAGGGCTGAGAGAAAGTGATTGGCCCAAGGTCACCCAGCTGGCTTCGTGCCCAAAATGGGACTAGAACTCAGGGTCTCCCAGTTTCTAGCTTGGTGCCTTAACTACTAGACCACACTGGCTCTCTATATTGATAGTGCTGGAGGCAAACACAGGTGGAGTTACAGTCCCTCATTATGCAAATTAGCATATACATGTGATTGTATATACAGTAGCAGTCAGGCATTTCACTGGTTGCAACCCGTCATGTGCCTAGTGAGGTCAGTAAGGCCATTAGGATGTAGCTATGAGGAAATGAGGCAGAACTATAAAGTGAATGGGACTTTGAAAGAACATCTCAGGTTTCTTGGCCTCCTAAATGTTCTATGGCTAATGTGACAGTGTAGTTTTCCTGGAAAAGTGTTTTTCTGTAATGGGGAAAGCGGCCCAGTTAGATACCATATAGCTGAGCCACTGCTGTTTTTCCTGGGAGTCCTTGGTGTTTGGTATTTGGAGTCTTTGGTGTTCTCTGAGCCTTGTTGTTTTCTTGCAGACGTTTCATTGCCAGACTAGGCAACATCTTCAGCGCAACAATTTGGTACTGTATTTGGGTTAGGTCCTTTTAACTTGCCCCCTCAAATCTCCTACATGCCCACAACATTCCAACTGAAATATTCTATTATGAACTGCATCTAACCTAGCATGCATAATATTAATAGTGCTTTCAATGGCTTTTAATACCGTCTCTTATTTTAGGAAGCATTACCACTTCATTTTTTTTCAGTAGCTGCTGAAACTATTGCCTTGATAGAGAAAGATAGGGGCAGAACCTCCCAAACAAGCCCCCTGATAATGAAAATTGATTGATTATATACCAACAATTTGTTGTTGATTCTTAGTGACCACATCAATAGATTTTCTCCCACCATCACCTTTACAACCCGAGAACTTAGGGAGGGTCCTTTCTGAGCCTCTTGCTCCACCCACTATGCAGCTGTGGGCTATGTTGTCTCTTATCTGACTGATCCCTAGGCAGCGTCTCTTCGCCCCGTCTCCCAAGGTCTTTCCCACATACCATTACATACCACATACCATTACACTCACTGATTTACATCAGCTCCGGCTGCGGTCGGAGCCATGGTCGAGAATCCATGGTAGCCGTCAGGGGCCTTGCTCCACAAGTTTCTGGATGTGAGACCCTGTTCTTTAAGTTGGGTTCCCGTGAACAGTTGGGAGTGTTGCTACTGTACCAGCCTCCCTGCTGCATAGCATCCTCCCTGCCCGAGCTGCTGGAGGCCGTCTCGGGGTTGGCAGTGGAGTTCCCCAGACTTATGGTTCTGGGGGACTTCAATCTGCCGTCCCTGGGACGGGCCTCTGAAGCGGCCCGGGAGTTCATGGTCTCCATGGCAACCATGGGCCTGTTCCAGATTATTCAGGGCCCGACTCGAGACAGTGGCCTCACACCAGATTTAGTTTTCTTGTCGGAGCAATGGCAGTGTGATCTGAGGGGAGAACTACAGCTTTCCCCTTTGTCATGGTCAGATCACGCCCTGGTGACTTTGAGATTCTCATATGCCACCCCCCACCGCAGGGAGGCGGGACCTATTAGATTGGTCCGCCCCCGGCGACTGATGGACCCAGAAGGGTTTCAGAGGGAACTGGGGGTTATACCCGAGGATTTGCTGAACAGTCCAGCGGAGGCCCTGGCTGCTACCTGGAATAGGGAGGTAGCCGGGGCCTTGGACAAGATCGCACCTGTGCGGCCTCTCCTATCCCAGAGAACCCAACGCTCCCCGTGGTTCACGGGTGAGTTAAGGGTTCTGAAAAGGATCAAGAGACGCCTAGAGCGCCGCTGGAGGAAGACAAAGACTGAATCCGACCGAACACAGGCTAGAGCCGCTGTTAAGGCCTACCTTGTGGCGGTAAGAGCGGCAAAACGTCAATATTTCTCCGCTCTTATTGCATCCGCGGAATGCCGCCCGGCGACCCTGTTTAAAATTACCCGATCCCTTTTGGGGAAAGGGCAGTCAGAAGTCCATCTGCAGGGTCGGGCCAAGGAATTTTCGAGGCATCTGCAGGATAAAATCGCTCGGATTCGCTCCAAGTTGGACTCTGAGCGTGAGGCAGAATCTGGAGAGACACCCAGGGAACGTACTCACCTTGTTATCTGGGAACAGTTTGACCCTGTTGGTCCTGAGGAAGTGGACAGAGTCCTCTGGTCTGTAAATGCCACCACCTGTCAATTAGATCCTTGTCCCTCCTGGCTGGTGAAAGCAGCCCGGGGGGTGACTTGTGGTTGGGTCCAAGCGATGGTAAATACATCCTTGAGTGAGGGGGTGTTCCCGGCAGCTTTCAAGGAAGCGCTGGTGCTCCTCCTCCTCAAGAAGCCATCGCTGGACCCTACTATACTGGATAATTTTCGTCCAGTCTCCCACCTCCCCTTTTTGGGGAAGGTGGTTGAGAAGGTGGTGGCGTTGCAGCTCCAGAGGATTCTGGAGGAAACGGATTATCTAGACCCCTTTCAGTCAGGTTTCAGACCAGGGCATGGGACGGAAACTGCATTGGTCGCGCTTATGGATGATCTTTGGCGGGAGCAAGATGGAGGCAGTGCATCCATTCTCACTCTTCTTGACCTCTCAGCGGCATTCGATACCGTCGACCATGGTATCCTTCTGGGACGGCTCAGGGAGTTGGGGGTGGGTGGCGTGGTTTTACGCTGGTTCACCTCCTTCCTCCAGGGCCGATCCCAATCGGTGTTGATAGGGAGTGAGAGAGCCAGCCCACGGGCCCTTCTTTGTGGGGTTCCGCAGGGCTCGGTACTCTCGCCGCTCCTTTTTAACATCTACATGAAACCACTGGGTGAGATCATCCGTCAGCACGGGCTGAGGTATCATCAATATGCCGATGATACCCAATTATACATCTCTATCCCAGGTGAAGTAAGTGATGCAGTGACCACCCTGTCCAAGTGCCTGGGGGCTGTAGGGGTCTGGATGGGGAAAAACAGGCTTCAGCTGAACCCTGGTAAGACGGAGTGGCTGTGGATTAATGGCCCCTCGGTTTCTGGGAATTTGTCATCTTTAGTTCTGGAAGGGGTCGCACTTCCCCAGACAGACCCGGTGCGTAACCTGGGGGTCCTCTTGGACTCACGACTCCTGCTCGAAGAGCAGGTGGCAGTCGTGGCCAGGAGGGCCTTTGCTCAACTTCGTGTTGTGAGCCAATTACGCCCTTTCCTTGACCGAGAGGCCCTTTGAACGGTCACTCAAGCCCTGGTTGTCTCTCATATAGATTACTGCAATGCACTCTACATGGGGCTACCCTTGAAGAATATCCGGAAGCTACAGCTGGTGCAGAATGCGGCGGCACGGGCAGTTTTAGGTGCATCAAGATCTGCACACATAACACCTCTGCTCCGTGAGCTGCATTGGGTGCCAGTTTGCTTCCGGGTCCAATTCAAGGTGTTGGTTATCACCTTTAAAGCCCTACATGGCACGGGACCAGGTTATCTGAGGGACCGCCTCATCCCCGTGACATCTTCCCGTCCCACCCGATCTTGCAGAGAGGACCCCGTCTATGAAAGAATTCCACCTAACGGGGTCCCGGAGACGAGCCTTCTCTGCAGCGGCTCCTGCCCTATGGAACATCCTTCCACCAGGGATAAGACAGGCCCCCTCGCTCCTGGATTTTAGAAAAAAATTAAAAACCTGGCTCTGTGACCTCGCCTGGGGCAAAAAGGAAAGCAGTCAAACCTGGGGATGGCTGATTCCTTAGAGCCACCTTAGATATCTAATTTTAATCATAGTCAACGTCACTTTAGAACTATCTGCCTCTTGGATTTTATTTTATTTTATTGTAATTTATTGTAATTCTATTTTTATCATAGTTTTTATTATATTTTGTTGATATTGTGCTGTGAACCACCCAGAGTCCCTCCTTGAGGGGGAGATGGGCGGTTATAGAAATTCAATAAATAAATAAATAAATAAATAAATAAATAAATGATAAATAAATAAATAAATAAATCACTGCGGGTCATTAAGCACAACATCATGTGACCATGATTTGCGACTTTCTGCTGGCTTCCCCATTGACTTTGCTTGTCAGAAGCCAGCTATGAAGGTCACAAATGGCAATCACATGACTGCAGGATGCTGAAACCATCATAAATGTGTGCCAGTTGCCAAGCACCCAAATCGCTATCATGTGACCGCAGGGACGCTATGACAGCCGCAACTTCGAGGACCGGTCATAAGTCTCATTTTTCAGTGCCATCGTAACTTTGAACCGTAACTAAATGAGAGGTTGGTAAGCCTATATCTAAAGTCACTTTTTGCTAGATTCATGTCTGGTAAGCAGGTTGCAAAAAAATGTATGCAATAATTATAAAGTGAATAAATAATTCCCTTTGGAATATTCTGCCCCCGGAGATCAGACAGTCCCCCTCACTCCTGGACTTCCGAAAAAAACTCAAAACCTGGTTCTGTAAGTATGCTTGGGGTCGGAAGGAGAATGGAGATACCTGGAGATGGCTAGCTCCTTAGATTAGTTCGGAGGTGCCCTTTTTTACGAACTTAAGAATATTCTGCCATTGGATCCCATTTTATTCATTATATTTTAAATTGTTACTTATTATGTATTTTATTCTATTTATAAATGTATAGCAATGATTTTAATTCTGTTGTAAACCGCCCAGAGTCCCCCCTTGGGGGAGTTGGGCGGTGATAAGTTTGATTGATTGATTGATAGATAAATAAATAAATTATTGCTTGAACTTGCTATGTAAGTGAGGTGGCAATCCAAACTGTTAATATAATTAATTAAAAACCCTAATAGGAAACAATGGAACCTGCTGTTTCCTATTAGGAATTTTAATTTAAAATTAAAATTTTAATTTTAATTTCCACATTGCTAGTCTAGAGAGATCGTTGCTCTTAATAACTTAATCACAGCATACCATTTTTTCCATGGATAAGATCTTCCACTAGAGGTTTAGCAACCACATCAAATACCCGTCTCTGAGAAATGCTGGTGCCAAACACTTCTTTAAATGAATGCTGAACCTGGAAAGAAGATTAGCAATCTGTTAAGAAGCTTCTAACAAGCATTTTTACTCATTTGCTGTTTCAAAGTTCTGAATATACAATTCTGTTTAAAGGTGAATCTAATCTACCTCATGCTGTAGCAATGATACCTGTTGTCTTTTTCTTATTTTCTTGGGGAAAAGTAACTAGTACAGAAAAAATCTGAAAGTTTTTGTCCCTCTGTAATGTTGGATGCTATATAGGAGGAGAAACAGTATTGGCAAAAGCAGGGTTTTCTTCATGCACTATATACAGAATTTACTAAATAGAACCGTTACTAATAAAAAAATTAATTCAAAAAGATGCTGCAATCCTATACATGCAGACTATGATAAGCCCAGTTGCCTTAAATGACACAATCCTAATAAGAGTGTAGATTGTAGCCCACAGTTAACAATGGTTAAGGTGCTGGGCTAGAAACCAGGAGTCTGAGAGTTCTAGTCCCACCTTAGGCACGAAGCCAGCTGGGTGATTTTGGGCCAGTCTCTCTCTCTCAGCTCAACTCACCTCACAGGGTTGTTATTGTGGGGAAAATAGGAGGAGGAAGGAATATTAGGTATGTTCCCCGCCGTAAGTTATTTATAAAAATAATAATGGGATAAAAATATCTGAAAAATAAAAATGAAATAAAATAATAGCACATTTTCAACAAGAACTACCTCTTTATATTCCCCATTTCGGGCAATGCGGTATCCATCAGGTGGGTGGACCTGGACTGTTGTGCTGCTGATCACTTCTATGCAACACTCTTGGTCTGGGACACTGACTGGGCGCACCCGGCAATACACCTGAACAGAGGAAAAAAGGTCACTATTTAGATACACCAGCTTAACATATTCTGTATCATATGGACTTGGCAGGCAAGAAGATTGCTTCTTGTTCATATTCAAATAAAATATGCTTTGTAGTAGTCCCAAATGGAAATTAATTCTAGGGTAAAGGAGTGAGGTGCCATGATGACACCTATCAAAGCTCATTTAAAGAGCTGAGTATCTACATCATTAAAGAAGATAATTTTGGGGTGCAGAATTTCAGAACAACTTTTTCTTGTGCCAGTTTAGTTTTGTAATGAAATGCAGTAAGACAAAAATAGAATAAGCCCAGCCAATATATTCTATAGCAGAAAGACTGTCCTCCATGTTCACAGAGCAAATATCAGAATGGAAAGTGTTCACTAACATCAGAAGATCAGCCAAATGGTTTGCAGTTCATATGTGAGCATCTCTTTAGGCTGGCGAATATTAATAGGCAGACAGCAAGCTCTGAAATCACTTTGATACAACATCAGTTGTTTCTGGGGTTTAAAAAAACCTTAGACAGCAAAGCAGGGAAAGGAATCACTTCCACAGAATCAAGGAAATAATATTAAATTCTTTCTAAATGAAGCTTTCAGAAAAAGGATGTGTGTCAGTCTTCATTGGCTTTGCAGATTTTGCCTTTCCTTGATATCAGAAAAACATAGTAATTCATATACAGAGGCATTCATAAAATAAGAACTGGGTCCTGCTTTCACAGTCAAATCCTAAGATATGCAAGAACACATTAGAGAACTAATTCTGCTATAAATCAGCCACTTACCCCAACAGGATCCTTCAAACTATTGTTAGATGCCTTTTTTAATACATGTTTCCTAGGAGTTTTAGTTCTTCTGGAAGTGAATAAACATCAGGCAAGTTACACATAAAATCAAAGATGCACATCACACAAGGCAATCAACTGAAATGCTCTATGACAGCAGTGTAGAGGAAGATCAAAACAGCCGCAGAGGCCTTTGAGAACAGCTGATGCAAGTGGCATTACAATATTAATAAACAAAGTGTTGCAGAATGGATTGTGGACATGCAACACCTCTGTCTCTTGGAATGCATTCTAATATCCATAACTCATTGCATCCAAGATCCTCTTCTTGGGAGTGCTCACTGCCACCACTCCTGCTTTATCAGATTATTCTCCCAAGACAAAAAATACGCTTGGTTCTTCCACATTTCTGGATTATCAATTGTGAACATAAAACTCAAACCCACAGAGTAAATCCTCAGGCAGTAAAAGAAAGAACATGAGTGCTAGAAAGATGGATTTATTTTCCACCAGAATTTTGGTATTGTGTGAGACAAGAGGAGATTTAGAACCCATTATTCTCCTACTGCCTCAGGCAGGCCAAGCCTCATTAATTGTGGGAATCCTGTCAGTGAGTAGCTGCTGTGCCCTTCCTCCCCAGTATACCATAAAAGCAGGGCCCCCACTTAACAAAAAGTTTTTTAAAATCTACAGCTAGAATCCCTATATATGATTCTCAGAATGATAGGTGAGACATCTGAAACTTATGCAGCAGTGACTCATTTTTTAAAGATGAAGTTTCTTAAATTCACATTTCCCCCCTGGAAAATGCCTGGTACTGTATTGCAATTTGTTTACAGGCATCCTATCTTACCTTTATTTTCTTCCTAAGCTCTTTATCATTTCCTCCATTAGGGGCTGGTAATATGTTACTCATAAGCACTGTAACATCCATATAATCTGATTGTGCTCATCTCACAAATCAAGTATTATAACAGCCAAAACACAAGATCTATTCTACAATGTTTTTGGTCCTATTTTAACACTACAAATTTGTATGTTAATACTCATTATCTGAAAAGGCTGATGACTAAATTCCTATACCTGTAGTTGAAAGTTAACTATTGTGGCAGATCCCATTGCTTCCATTTACAAGAGCACATAGAGTACCAAATGCACCAGTGTTGAATAGGGGTGATGGGAACTGTATTTCCACATCCAGAAAGCATCACTTGGGGGAGGTAAACATACACTAACAGGACATTTAAATGATTCAGGCAACTATTGATATAGAGCTCCAACCCTTGTCTTTTGCAAATGCAGCACACTTCCTAAGAGAGGCAGGCAATCTTTTACCCTAACTCCCAAAAGTGACAGGCAAGTTCTGGATCTCCTGTAAAATCTGCCTATAAGCAAGCAATTCAAAATTCCAGTAAGAGCGATGTGACCTTTTCCTAGCAACCTACTTTATGGGAACAAAAGAGAAGAATCAGAGAAAAACAGACATTAAAGTGGGTATCGGTCGGAGATCACAGGAGTTAAGAAATATTTTAGAACATTTTATTCAACTGAACAGCGTCACTTTATTCATCGAATGTTGCCAAGAGGCAGAAAAAGACTCTTAGAAACGCCTCTCGTAAACGAACGCCCGGCCCCTGTCCACCAGCCTCCATCCCAACCGGGCTTTTCTCCTCGCCCAAGGGCCGCCGGGCCGGGCTTCTCCTCCGCAACGGGCGATGGCTCGACAGGACCAGCGAGCCAAGTGCCTTCGCATCACGGCTAGGGCTGCCCACCCCCTGAACCCCAGGCCGAGGCGGGAGCAGCCCCGCGCCCCCAACCGGGTCAGCGCAGCCCTCGGGTCACGGCGCGAAATCGGGCGGAGAAGCCAGGGGACGTCTCGGCTCCGCCGGGGACGAAGAAGCCTCGGACCACAGAGAAGCCTTTCGGCCCTCCGAAAGCAGCGGGGAAGCACTCACGCGGCCGCCTTCATCACGCCGTCCCGCACCTTCTCCCAGGTCAGTTCAAACGTTCCCTCGACTTCCCGGCATCCGTTGCACGGCCCTGTTATTCAAATGGAACCAATCAGGAGGGGGGGCGGGGCGAGAGAAGCCGCGCCCCTCCCTCTTCCGGCGTGTTTGGCTTGTGACGTCATAGAGGCCGGCAGGTGCCCGCTTGCGGCGTGGGCAAAGGCTGTGGCGGCGATGCGGCGCGGGAGGAAGCCGGAGGTGGGTCACGGCTCGCCCAAAGGGTCGCGGCTCCTCTTTGCCCGGAATCGGGGAATCGCGCTTGGCTTATGGCTTCGGCTTGCGGGCGGCTCGCTAAGTTCAGCGCCTGAGGAACCGCCCGCGGGAGGGGGAGGGGGCTTCCACAATGAAGCTGTTTTATTAGGACGGAAACGTGTCTGGTACTTCGGCAGAGGCTATTTACAAAGATAAAACTATTTAAAATGTTTTGTGAAAGTTTTGTTATCTGCATTTTTGAAATAGTGGTATATTACTCTTGCATGGTAGTAAGGTGGCGTCCGGCTATGCTGTCTTCCAGATCTTTAAGGCTACGGATCCCGCTTGCCGCGGAAAAAGATCGGCAATTTCACCTGTCACCTTTGGGCTCAGACCAACTGGGTCAGATGGAAGAAGGGAACAGGAGCCCTCGGGCCGAGGCCGGCGCTCCTCCAAGGCCCTTCCGTTCTGGGCTCCCGTCGCGGCTGCTGCCGCCCCCTCTCCCCACTTCGGGAGCCGGGGAGCCCGAAGGGGAATCCTCGCCCCCCCGGCCTGGCTAAGTACCAGAAAGGGAAACCCAGCAATGGCTTTGGGAGTCAGGAGCTCAGCCTGGCACGTCGCATCCCCTTTATTGAAAGAAGAGAAGGCGCCACACACACCGCACGCCGCCCACACCACGCTAACTTCCGGCCTTGCCTGGGGTGGCCCCCTTCTTTCCCCCCATTGGCCCCTGGGGGTCAGGTGACTCCTGGGCCCAGAAGGCGGGCTTTTCATTGCTTCTTATTGGTATAAATTCAAAAGACTAAAGTTACTCAGTTTCTTCACTGAGATCTGAAACTTGCAGTCCTTCTGAAGTACTCAAACTTCCTAGCCTAACACTTTAAGGAGCAAATTGCTAGTTGTGTGGTACTTCAAAGTTCACATGAGAGCAAACCTTAAGTTGAATCTGAAGTGCTTTAATGTGCCTTGCAAAAAGTATTCACCATATTTTCTTCAAAGCGCTGCCTCATGTTGTACCTTTTTATATTAGAATGGTAGAATTTGGTAGAATTTTGGTGTTATTTCTAACAAATGTATTAGTCCTGGTGTTTGCTTCCTTTCTTAGGGAATTTGGGCATGGAATTGTTGTTGTTTATTCGTTCAGTCGCTTCCGACTCTTCGTGACTTCATGGACCAGCCCACGCCAGAGCTTCCTGTCGGCCGTCACCATCCCCAGCTCCCCCATGGTTGAGTCTGTCACCTCCAGAATATCATCCATCCATCTTGCCCTTGGTCGGCCCCTCTTCCTTTGGCCTTCCACTTTCCCTAGCATCAGCTTCTTCTCCAGGGTATCCTGTCTTCTCATTATGTGGCCAAAGTACTTCAGTTTTGCCTTTAATATCATTCCCTCAAGTGAGCAGTCTGGCTTTATTTCCTGGAGTATGGACTGGTTTGATCTTCTTGCAGTCCAAGGCACTCTCAGAATTTTCCTCCAACACCACAGTTCAAAAGCATCTATCTTCCTTCGCTCAGCCTTCCTTATGGTCCAGCTCTCGCAGCCATAGGTTACTACAGGGAATACCATTGCTTTAACTATGCGGACCTTTGTTGTCAGTGTGATGTCTCTGCTCTTAACTATTTTATCAAGATTTGCCATTGCTCTCCTCCCAAGAAGTAGACGTCTTCTGATTTCCTGGCTGCAGTCAGCATCTGCAGTAATCTTTGCGCCTAGAAATACAAAGTCTGTCACTGCCTCCACTTTTTCTCCCTCTATTTGCCAGTTATCAATCAAGCTGGTTGCCATAATCTTGGTTTTTTTGAGGTTTAACTGCAACCCAGCTTTTGCACTTTCTTCTTTCACCTTCGTCATAAGGCTCCTCAACTCCTCCTCGCTTTCAGCCATCAAAGTGGTATCTGCATATCTAAGATTGTTAATGTTTCTTCCAGCGATTTTAACTCCAGCCTTGGATTCCTCAAGCCCAGCACGTCGCATGATGTGTTCTGCGTACAGGTTGAATAGGTAGGGTGAGAGTATACAGCCCTGCCGTACTCCTTTCCCAATCTTAAACCAGTCCGTTGTTCCGTACTCTGTTCTTACCGTTGCTATTTGGTCGTTATACAGATTCCTCAAGAGGCAGACAAGATGACTTGGTATCCCCATACCACCAAGAACTTGCCACAATTTGTTATGATCCACACAGTCAAAGGCTTTAGAATAGTCAATAAAACAAAAATAGATGTTTTTCTGAAACTCCCTGGCTTTCTCCATTATCCAGCGGATATTGGCAATTTGGTCTCTAGTTCCTCTGCCTTTTCTAAACCCAGCTTGTACATCTGGCAATTCTCGCTCCATGAATTGCTGGAGTCTACCTTGCAAGATCTTGAGCATTACCTTACTGGCATGTGAAATAAGTGCCACTGTTCGATAGTTTGAACATTCTTTAGTGCTTCCCTTTTTTGGTATGGGGATATAAGTTGATTTTTTCCAATCTGATGGCCATTCTTGTGTTTTCCAAATTTGCTGGCATATGGCATGCATCACCTTGACAGCATCATCTTGCAAGATTTTAAACAGTTCAGCTGGGATACCGTCGTCTCCTGCTGCCTTGTTATTAGCAATGCTTCTTAAGGCCCATTCAACCTCACTCTTCAGGATGTCTGGCTCTAACTCACTGACCACACCGTCAAAGCTATCTCCAATATTATTATCCTTCCTATACAGATCTTCCGTATATTCTTGCCACCTTTTCTTGATCTCTTCTGCTTCTGTTAGGTCCTTACCATCTTTGTTTTTGATCATACCCATTTTTGCCTGGAATTTACCTCCGATGTTTCTAATTTTCTGGAAGAGGTCTCTTGTCCTTCCTATTCTATTGTCTTCTTCCACTTCCGCACATTGCTTGTTTAAAAATAATTCCTTATCTCTTCTGGCTAACCTCTGGAATTTTGCATTTAATTGGGCATATCTCCCCCTATCACTGTTGCCTTTTGCTTTCCTTCTTTCTTGGGCTACTTCCACTGTCTCAGCAGACAGCCATCTTGCCTTCTTGGTTTTCTTTTTCTTTGGGATGTTTTTTGTTGCCGCCTCCTGAACAATGTTGCGAACTTCTGTCCATAGTTCTTCCGGGACCCTATCTACTAAATCTAGTCCCTTAAATCTATTCTTCACCTCCACTGCATATTCCTTAGGAATATTAGTGAGCTCATATCTAACTGATCTGTGGGTCTTCCCTATTCTCTTTAGTCTGATTCTAAATTTTGCAATAAGAAGTTCGTGATCTGAACTACAGTCAGCTCCAGGTCTTGTTTTTACCGACTGTATAGATGTCCGCCACCTTTGGCTGCAAAGGATGTAGTCAATCTGATTTCGGTGTCGACCATCTGGTGAAGTCCATGTATAAAGTCGTCTTTTAGGTTGTTGGAAGAGAGTGTTTGTTATGCACAGTGAGTTGTCTTGGCAAAATTCTATCAGCCTATGTCCTGCTTCATTTTGTTCTCCCAGACCATGCTTGCCTGTAACTCCGGGTGTCGTCTGACTACCCACCTTAGCGTTCCAGTCTCCTGTAATGAAAATAACATCTCTTTTTGGTGTATTATCCAGTAGGTGCTGCAGATCCTCATAGAACTGATCTACTTCTGCTTCTTCAGCATCTGTGGTTGGGGCGTATATTTGGATCACTGTGATGTTAAATGGCTTACCCTGAATTCGAATTGAGATCATTCTATCGTTTTTTGGATTGTATCCAAGCACTGCTTTAGCCACTTTATTATTAATTATGAAGGCTACTCCATTTCTTCTGTGGTCCTCTTGTCCACAGTAGTAGATCTGGCGGTCATCTGATGTGAAGTGGCCCATTCCAGTCCATTTCAGTTCACTGACACCTAAAATGTCTATATTTAATTTTGACATATCACCAATAACCACATCCAATTTGCCCTGGCTCATAGATCTTACATTCCAGGTTCCTATGGTGTGTTGATCTTTAGAACATCAGATTCATCGTTCACCACCAGCACCGTCGGCCGCTAGCCGTCCTTTCGGCTTTGAGCTAGCTGCGTCATCACATCTGGGGCTAGTTGAACGTATTCTGTTCCTCCCCAGTAGCATTTTGACCATCTTCCGACCTGGGAGTCCCATCTTCCGATGGTATACCGACATATCTTTGGTTGTACTGATCCATTTAGTTTTCATGGCAAGAATACTGGGGTGGGTTGCCATTACCTTCCCCAGGGATCGTATTTAGTCTGACCTCTCTGCCACGACCTTCCCGTCTTGGGTGTCCCTTCACGGTTTAGCTCATGGTTTCATTGAGGTGCTCAAGCTCCAGCACCACGACAAGGTAACAATCTCCTTTGCTGGAGGGCATGGAATAGAGCAGAGCTTTCCAAACTCTGTCGGGACACGTTAGTGTGTTGGCTGCAGTGTCTGGGTATGTCGCAGCTGCTGCTGCCTCCGAGCCCTGCCAGGACTCCATGCAGGTCCTTGTGCCCTGCTACCTCCAAACCTGCCCTGCCAGGATCCTGTGCATGTCCTAGTGCCTGCCTTGTGCCTTGCTGCCTCGAAACCTGCTGTGATTCCGCGCAGGTCCTAGTGCCTGCCTTGTGCAAGAGTGTGTCTCTTGTGTAAGAGTGTGTCACGAAATGATGCATGTCTAAAAAGTGTGTCACCAACACGAAAAGTTTGGAAAGCTCTGGAATAGAGTGTCTTAGAGAAAATGGCAATGAGTACAAGATTGACAATCATGGCAACCACAACAAAACCCACTGTTTGTGAGAAGAAAGTGGAGAGTAAGGAAGCCTTGCTCTGGTCTGCCACGTCTACACGGAGGGCTTCCATTTGGAAATGAGTCCCCATAACTGCACAGATATGGAATAGTTGGTGGCTGTGCCCTGTAAGAAATTCAAAGGAGAACACTCAGCGACTTTGTTAAGCTGAAGCCTAGCAGCATCATTAGATCATCTATTGACCTACCAAATGCTTAAATAAACATCTCATAAAATAGGTACATTGTGAAAGATCACTGTTCACAGATTAAAGCTTGTGGCTTCTGGCCATTTTTAATTTTTGTTTTATTTATTTATTTCCAACTTATATCATTTATTTCAACTTATATCAATTTTTGTTTTATCTTTATATTTAGTGCCTACAATGTTGCATGAAAGTATACGGTCACATTGACTCCTTTATTTCTATGCTGCATGTTCAACAATAATTCTCTCTTTGGAACTGTCTGCAGACTTCCGGGAGAGGCATGGTGAAATGAAGAAGTCTCTGCAAAAGTGGAGCCGATGACTGCAACAAAGACCAATAAACCAGTGAGTAGACCGGTTCTTCAGAACCTCTCCAGATAAGGAGAGGACAGGAGATTGCCCACATGTGTTCTGGACAGCTGCTTCTCGTGGGGAGATTGCAGGACAGCAGTCTTCCGCGGGTTTGAGCACCAGGGGACAAAGGGATTAGCCATCTTGCTCACAACCGCAGCATTGCCTTTTAAAGGACACTTAAGTTTGCAAGTCTCACTTTTGGAAATTGCCTATTAACCATCTTAAAGCCATAAGAGACCTTTGGAATGACCAGTTTGATAAGTCATCTGGTGAGTTTAGCTTCAACTCTGAATAAAAGAAAAATTAATTACAAGTTTAAGAGCTTAAAGCAGAGCTTTCCAAACTGTGTGTCGGGACACGTTAGTGTGTCGGCTGCAGTGTCTGGGTGTGTCACAGCTGCTGCTGCCTCCGAGCCCTGCCAGGATTCCGCGCAGGTCCTAGTGCCTGCCTTGTGCCTTGCTGCCTCCAAACCTGCCCTGCCAGGATTCCGCGCAGGTCCTAGTGCCTGCCTTGTGCCCTGCTGTAAGAGTGTGTCGCGAAATGATGCCCTGCTGTAAGAGTGTGTCACGAAATGATGCATGTCTAAAAAGTGTGTCACCAACAGGAAAAGTTTGGAAAGCTCTGGCTTAAAGAATTTGAAAGAAACAGCAAAAAGCTAAATAAGATTTTGACCTAAGATAGTTACAAATGGGTTAAGGGTCCAGTTAAATTTGGAATATTGACTTTTACTATAAGATTTTGGAATTAACTATAAAAAATAAATAGCTTCTTGTGTGAACCAGAAATATTTTGGCCATCTTGGCTCGTAACAAAGATAAGCATCTTTATGATTTTAGAAACTGGACACTAGAGGGGACTAAAAATTCTAAGTAGAAGGGGAAAAAGTACAAGCCTAGTTTTTTTTTTTTTTTTTTTATATATATATATATATATATATATATATATATATATACACTTTTTATTGAATTTTAAAATATACATAGATAAAAGTTAGAAACGAAACGGAAATAGAAATACAAATCAAAAAAAGAAGGAAAAAAGTGTAGAAAAGCAAAAGAAAGAAATAGAAAAAGATATAGAAATTAGTCAACTTCCGATCTATCTATGGTCATAGGAATACAAAAAAGAAAATTTTTCTTACATGGTAGCATTTGATATAATATTCATATACATTTCTTGTCTAATATATTTCATTTATATATAATCTAATCATCAAAACCCCATGCAAGCTTTGCTCCACCTGCATTTTGCAAATAGCCCAAAGAGTTTCCACTCTTTAAGATAATAACGATTTGAGTTTTCTTTTAGTAAACATGTCAATTTATCATTTTCTGCCATATCCATTAATTTTGACATCCATTCTTGTATTGTTGGTAACGTTTGATTTTTCCAATTTTGTGCATAAAGAAGTCTTGCTGCTGTAGTCATGTATTGTATAATTCTAATAAAATGTTTTTCTGTTTGTACATCTAATAATCCAAGTAAAAATATTTCTGGTTTAAATGGAATTCGTATTTGTAATATATTTTGCATCAGTGAATGTATTTCAGTCCAAAATTTCTTTGCCACTTTACATGTCCACCACATATGGTAAAAAGACCCCTCTTGTTTTTTACATTTCCAACAAATGTTGGAAACATTCCCATACATTTTAGCAAGTTTTTGTGGGGTCATGTACCACCTGTACATCATCTTATAAAAATTTTCCTTCAAATTGTAACATAAGGTAAATTTTAATCCTTTGTTCCACATGTCTTCCCATTGTTGTAGTTGTATGTTATGTCCAATATTTTTTGCCCATTGAATCATACAGTCTTTAACTTGTTCCTCCACCATTTCTCCTTTTAACAACAATGTATACATTTTAGCAACTAAGTGGTCATCTGTTTCACATAGTTGTATCTCAAACTCCAATCTAATTTGTTCAAATTCCAGATTTTTTTTATCTAATTTAAATTTCTCTATAAGTTGCATGTAAGAAAGCCATTGAAAAGTATATCCTTCTTGAGCAAGTTCTTCTTTTGATTTTGTTACATAATGCCCTTGTTCACAAGCCTACTTTTGGTGTTGGTTAACTGGGGCTTACAAAATGATACAAAATGTCATAACATTGGAAATATTGAAGTAGATCTTTGAAAAATGGAGCCAGAAATTAGTAGCTACAATACCAACAGTGTCAGTAATGATGTCTGATTCTATGGATGGGTTATGTCCAAACTTACATATAATACGGCCCTTTAATTGAACAAAACAGTTCAGTTGAGATCTGCATATGTGAGTCTGATTGGGGTAAACTGTAGGGGGGATACAGAAATATTTGTTTTCTTTTTCTTGTTTCTTTTCTATTTTTATATGCGGTCTTATTAATGTTCTATGTTTTATATTCTGTACTTTGATATTGCCTAATGGCTAATCAATAATAATAAACTGAAACTAAACTCAAGGTTAAAATAAGACTTTTATTTAAAGTTCTGGCAACTTTTTACGGACTTTTGTTGACACCAGGACTGAAAAGCTGATGTTTTATGGATTTGCTTATAGATAAGGGATGGGATGAAGAGCTATCCGTATGTAACCTTAGGGTTAGGGATTAGGGTTTCTAAATTTGTCTATACTTGTAATGAAGGTTGGAAGTCACTCCTTTATTTTATTTTATTTTATTTTATTTATTTATTTATTTATTTATTTATTTATTTTTATCCTGCCTTTATTATTTTTATAAATAACTCAAGGCGGCCAACATACCTAACACTCCTTCCTCCTATTTTCCCCACAACAATAACCCTGTGAGGTGAGTTGGGTTGACAGAGAGGGACTGGCCCAAGGTCACCCAGCCGGCTTTCATGCCTAAGGTGGGACTAGAACTCTCAGTCTCCTGCTTTGCCATTGGCTCCTTCCTAGGGCTGAGAGAGAGGGACTGGCCCAAGGTCACCCAGCCAGCTTTCATGCCTAAAGTGGGACTAGAACTCTCAGTCTCCTGCTTTGCCATTGGCTTCTTCCTAGGGCTGAGAGACGGATTGGCCCAAGGTCACCCAGCCGGCTTTCATGCCTAAGGCGGGACTAGAACTCTCAGTCTCCTGGTTTGCCATTGGCTCCTTCCTAGGGCTGAGAGACGGATTGGCCCAAGGTCACCCAGCCGGCTTTCATGCCTAAGGCGGGACTAGAACTCTCAGTCTCCTGGTTTCTAGCCCAACACCTTAACCACTAGACCAAACTGGCTCTTTAATTTCTTTTCTTTTTCTTTATCATATTATTTTTCTTTTTTCTTGCACTTTTTATTCTTACTATTCTTTTTTCTTTAAGTTTGTAGTAGTTTTTACTATTGTAATCAAAATTCTTAATAAAATTATATACATAAAAAAGGAACTGTCTGAGAATGCTTCCACATTCATTGGCTAGTCTCTATCTGTAACATACCAGGGTTCATGCTGGAGTTAGCTTCCCAGTAACTGGGTGCCTTTTTCATATATCAGGGATACCTTTTTTAGAATGGGATAAATATATAAAAACTAATATTGACCAGCTGTAGCTTTGCATTCCCCTGGTATATGAAAGATTACAGAAAAAAAATATTTAGGAAGATAGTAAAACTTCTTGATAGTAATTTTAATGTCTGCTTTTAAATTTGGTTTTGATTTAAATTGTATTTTATACTCTTTATTGTTGTAAATTGCCTTGAATATTGGAATAATAAGCCAGTTTGGTATAGTGGTTAAGGCATCAGGCTAGAAACCGGGATACCCTGAGTTCTAGTCCCGCCTTGGTCATGAAGCCAGCTGGGTGACCTTGGGCCAGTCACTCTCTCTCAGCCCGAGGAAGGAGGCAATGACAAACCACTTCTGAAAAACCAGCCAAGAAAACTGCAAGGACTTGTCCAGGCAGTCTCCAAGAATCAGACACAATTGAACGGATTAAAAAAAATTGGAATAAACAGACAGGTGGGGTAAATCCAATAATAAAGTGTCAAAATTGCATTTATGCAAAATGGCTTCTCCATTTCTGTTAGTATTCTACAGGTTGTCCACATCCAACAGAACAGCTTTCCCACCCTTTGTAACAGCTGCGTTTTTATTTTTATTATTAGATTTTTATCCTGCCTTTTTTTAATACTTGGTCACCTCAAGATGGCAGGCATACCAAATACTCCTGCTTATTTTCCCCACAACAGCAACCCTATGAGGTGGGTGGGTTGAGAGAGAGTGACTGGCCCAAAGTTACTCAGCTGGCTTTCATGCCTGAGGGAGGGCTAGAACAGTCTCCAGACATCCCAGGCGTAGAATGAAGCCAGAAGCTTCCAGAGGAAGTACCTGCAAGCAGAAGAGCCACTCAGCCACAGTGGTGTCCAGCCACGAGGCAGCCCTTGCAGGCTCAGCTGCTAGCTTCCTACAGTTCCCTGGCAAAGGCTCTGCAGAGCAGCAGTCTGCGTCAAGGTGGGGCTTCACTGGCCTGTCCTTTACTTGCAAAAGAAGGCAGCAGTGATCTCCCCCAGCCAAAGACTACTGCAGCAACATGCCTATTTGGGGGTGGCAGCTCTAATATCAGTGATGAAGGACAAGTTCCTCCTCAGTGGCTATTTCACTGGTGTTCCTTGAAATTCTTCACGGCTTTCCCTGTGACACTACTGCAAAAGAGTGCCCAGTGGTGCTTTGAAGCTAAATGAAAAGAGCACCCAGCTTCAGCAAGGCTACCCCTCAAACATCTCATTAACTTTCCATGCTTCCATTTCACCCTTTCTCTTGTGAAATGGGGTAGAAAAACACTTCTCTTTCACTTGCATTGTTACACAAACCCAGGCCCTGTGTGTTACCAGATGATGGCAGAGTCATGCTTCAGTGCCATGTAGTTGGGGCTAAACCGAACAATCAAGTGAGAAGGCTTTCTCTCTTTGGACAGCCCACCATTCCATTCCTCCTAAAAATACCCAGAGTACAGTCCTGGGCTTTAGCCTAACAATAACCCATCCCTGTGGCCCGAGGCAAGTATCAAGAAGAACTTACTTTGTTTATATGACAAATGCATACATAATTTACAGACCAAGTGGGTAGAAAATGTGTCCAGATGTTCATAGTTTCATTTGTCATTTGGAAGATAACTGAAGATGCAGATACTGAAGTCTGGTGCAGAACTTTTGGGGTGACAGTAACCAGTAACCACAAAGAATGCCCTCTTCTCGGAAAACCTGCAAAAGAAGAACCAGGACACTCCAGGGAAACTGAGTAGATATGGAGTATGGTAGCACCTTCAAGATTAAACCACCTTTATTAGGGCATGATCTCAGCAGCTCATGGAATAAAGTGGGTTGAATCTGCTACAGTTGAATAGGGTGTCTCCAAGTCTTTAATTCTGCAGTACCCTCTCACAACAGTTTATGGGCTGACCATACAGAGATCCTCTCAGGTTTCCTATGGATGTTTTCTCATGCTCTTCCATCTTTTGGTAAAATTTATTCAGGAGCAAAATGTGGAAAAGCTGCATAAATCTATCGCTGGGAGCTGGTTGTTTAAACCATCCACAATTTGCACTGGGGGTGTACAACCTCTGTTGGCTCTGGAGCTGTATCCCAAAACTGGGCTGGGCCAGGATCCAAGCTGGACCTATTGAGATGGTTGTGGGAATTAAGGAATGAAATGGGTGTATTAAGTCTCTGTAAAGTTTTGTTTATTGTTTATTTTTTGCCTTTCAAAATTTCCCAGCACCGCAAAACACATAAATAACACACAATATGCAAAACGTTATCGGGGCGAGCAGATGGAGTGGCCGAAAGATCAAAGCAGGGTAATTGAATTTACTGAAAGTCTGAAACAACAATTTGATGTCAAAGATCTGGGAGAGATTAGAAATTACCTAGCATCATTGGCACACTAGGAATTAATTCCTCTTCCTTCTTAATCACATCAGTGGACTCTCTCCGCTCTGAGAACTCAAAACGTCCCTGACTAGGAAGAAAAACTTCACTACTCCCGTGTAATCTCTGCCAATTGCTGTGCTCACTAAAACTTGCTTTTTTTTTTAATTTTTAAAATAGATTTTTATTCAAACATCAATAATATAGACATAAATCAATAAATACAATACAATACAATATAACATATAACACATATTTTACATTATACAATATATTGTGTGTTTTCTAAATATATACATTGATATATTAACAACCTTTAGAAAGATTACAGCACTACCTTCTACCCTTTCTTCTATATTTTTTCTTCTTTACACTTTACACTTTCTTCAAAGTCTGAATTCTTTTCTTTCTTCCATACCTCTAACCTTTTCTACCATTCCAACACATTCTAATTAACTTTTCCATTTCTGAGTGTTTTTCAATTGACACTCAGCCTTTAACCCTTTACCTCCTACTTCTCTCAACATACTATTACCTTCTAAGATCTCATCTTCCCCTTTTTCTTTCCCTTCTCTTCTTTCTGTAATCCCCTAATTCTCTATTCTCTATTCCTTATTACCTTGATTTTAAAGTATACAATACAAAATACAACATATAAAAAACAATATAAAATGAACTTCCAACTTTCTCTTCAAAATGTTTACTATAATAGATTCTACATAATTACTATTTTTACTAATCTTTATCTTATTTACAATTAATTTATTATTTGTATTTTTTGAGTTTTTTCTATATATCTATAAAATGGCTCCCAGCATAAATTAAATTCTTCTTGATTTTTGTTATTTATTAAATCTGTTAATTTTGCCATTTGGATTAAATCCATTGTTTTTAGTAACCACTCTTCATTTGTAGGTATATAATCTTCTTTCCAGTATTTCGCAAATGTAATTCTTGCCGCAATTATTAAATAAAATAATAATTTTCCATATTCTTTACAAATCTCAGGTTTTAAAATTCCTAATAGGTACATGTTCGGTTCCATATTTAAATCTTTTTTTTAGAATTTCACTTATTATTTGATGTATTCTTTTCCAATATTTTTTTGTTTCTTTACACGACCACCATAGATGGAAAAAAGTTCCTGATTCTTTTTTGCATTTCCAACATTTGTCTGATATACTGTTACTCATTTTGGATAAAGTAATTGGTGTTATATACCATCTATACATCATTTTATAAAAGTTTTCTTTCATGTTATAATTCAAGGTAAATTTTAAGTCTTTTTGCCATATTTTTTCCCATGTTTCAATTTGAATTTTATGGCCTAAATTTCTTTCCCAATTATTGATAAATTTCTTGTTTTGTGTATTTATAGTTATTTTGAATTAATATTTTGTATATTTTGGAGATTAGATGATCTTTATTTTTCCATAATATAGTATCCCAATTACTAACATTTTCTCTAAATTTGAAATTTTTTTTATCTATTCTGAATTGTTCTTTAATTTGGGCATATGAAAACCAATTATAATTCAGACCTTCATTTCGTAACTTTTCTCTT
The DNA here is from genome assembly GCA_023362775.1 of Charina bottae. Lineage (NCBI taxonomy): Eukaryota > Metazoa > Chordata > Lepidosauria > Squamata > Charinaidae > Charina > Charina bottae. Next base: position 1,931,076 of record JALMGJ010000010.1, read on the forward strand.
GCTTTTAAATTATAATTTGACCCGTCTAATTCTAGTAAATCTTTGTATGTGATCCAATTTCCTATATTTACATTTCCATACCATGTGAAGGCTTCGTGTGGTGAAATCCAAAATGGTATATTTGGTAGAATAAAACTTGCTGATCTAGAAGTAACAACTTTCCTGCCATCAGTGAACCTATATCCCTTGGTCCCTGGCTCATACCCCACAAACGTCATCTTCTGTGCTTTTGCCTGCCCTTTCCTGCATACTTCCTTATGCACGTGAACATAGGCAGTGCACCCAAACACTTTCAAATGAGCTAATGATGGCTTCTTGCCATATAACATATAATATGGAGTTTGATTTACAGATACACTCCATAATCTGTTAATTAAATAATTAGCAGTTAATATAGCCTCTCCCCAGTATCCTCTTGATAACCCTGAGTCAGCTATAAGTGAATCCTTCACTGTCTGCAATGCCAAATTCCTACGTTCAGCCATGCCATTCTCAGCTGAACTATGCGGGTTGGTTCTTCTATACACAATGCCCCTTCTACCGAGCCATTGCTGAAAACTACCACTCAGAAACTCAATACCCCGGTCAGTTTGTAAACTACACACCTTTGTGCTATATCTACGTTCCACAAACTGCACCCAGTTTCTAAACTTATCAAATGTTTGACTTTTAGCTTTCAATAGGTAACAGAACCCAAATCTGGTGTAATCATCTACAATGACTAAAACATATTTAGCACCCCCTATTGTAGCTGGTAATGGACCAATTAAATCAGCGTAGACTAATTCAAAACATTAATGTTACTTCCTATCACTCAATTTGCTCACAGGAAATACTTTTGACTTTGCAACCTTACAAGCTGTGCAATCCAAATAAACCTGGCACTGTTTCAAATTCATTCCAGAACTTGCTTCTGACATCTTTTCAATCACTTTGAAACTCGGATGCCCCAGCCTTCTATGCCATAGGTGTTCACATGAATCATGTGTTGGCTTATTAATTGTAGCTACATCATGGTTTCTGCTTGTCCTGGTTTGTACCATTTCATAAAGATTGTTCTGTAAAATACCTTTACCACAAACATTATTATCTTTCATGACAATACATTCACCATTACCAAACTGTACAGTATAACCCTGTGAATCCAATTGTGAAACACTTATAATATTGTACTCCAGTTCTGGTACACATAACATTGATAATTCAACATTTAATCCTGGTACATACACTAATCCCTTACCAGTCACAGATGCAATGCTTCCATTTGCTCGGCTAACATGGTCACTTTAAATCTTGTACACTTGAAGTAATTAAAGACAGCTGTGCATTGTCTCCCGGCTTGGAATTCCCTGGCTTGGCTTTAGGCTTCTGTTTCTTATCACAATCTCTCAACAAATGCTTATCAGACTTGCAGTAGAAACATTTACGCTTTACACATAAAACATTGTTAGACTCATTAGAATAACATTCCTTAACAGACTGCTTTATGTTATTACTAATCACGTTAGAACACTGTTTCCTCCTCTGCTCTTCTTCCAAGAGCCTGCCAGATAAGTAATTTACGGTCATATCACTCTCAGATAATGACCCGAAGCTTGTAGCTAAATTATCCCACGTTTCATTTAGAGAACTGAGAATTACATACACTTTATTTGCTTCTGTAAACGGCATATCTCTCTGAGCCAACTCCTGAAACAAGTTTGTCATATAATGCAGGTGATCCCGAATATTATCAGATACCCCTAATCTGGCATGATAAAGTTTTCTTGTTAACAAAACCTTGCATAACAGCGTGCTTCTCAGATAAACATTTTTTAAAGCTTCCCAACACTTATTGGCTACCTGACAGTCTCTAACATAACATAATTGACTATTCTCCAGACATAAAATTATGCTTGCCAATGCTTTCTCATCCTATAGAACAACGTCTTCATCATCCAGGTCTGGGTCAGGGCAAAGTACACTCCTCCAAAGACCCTCACATCGAAGATACATTTCCATTTTATATGCCCATGACGAATAATTAGTGTCATTCATTCTTTCCAGAGGAAATCCTCCCCTGACTGCTGGCAACATCTTTGCTTCGCTCATCTGTCTTCAGCCCCTCCTGGGCAGACACCGATGATTAAAGACACAGACCTTATCAGAACGTCCTCCAGCTGCAAAACAAGCGTAGGAGGGGGAAAAAAACGCAGGCACGGAACCTGTTAAAGCTCCAAATCACTCCAAATAGCCACACGACTCCCAGATAGGCTTCCAAAGCTTCCAGCTCACAGACTGCACACGATCCCACGATCCACAGCCAGTCCAAAAGCTTCTGTCGTCTATGGCTTCTCTGTCTTCTCTGGGCCCATAACCTGTTGGGGCGAGCAGATGGAGCGGCCTGCTTCTTCTCCTAGACACCAGTGATCCTTAGGCTGTATAGTAAATAGACACTCACACAGAGATTATATAAAATAGCCTATTTACTTATATACATACGTATTTACAGATCACTTCCACACGGGTAACAAAATGATACACCAACGATACAGCATACAGAGGTTGAATGAGAAGAATGAGAAGAATGAATTACAGGACATCTCTGTATTTATATATAAACTGACCAATCACCGTATAGGTCACTCTCATTATTCACCACACCCAACTTAACTCTAAGCACCTGTTGTATGAGTCACACACTGACACATCATCACTACAACAATGGCTGCTAATTGGGTGACTTTGCAGAATATGTCCCCTCTCACCTAAATATCAAGCCTCACTGTATAATTTATATCTAGCTGTAAATTCCTGGGTATATCAAACCCCAACAAATGTTTTGGTCTGTGGGAACCACAAAAGCTGTGCTGACAGCAGAGGGGGAAGGTAAAAAAAAGTCAAGATAGTGGCTGTGCCCATGTGATCATTCAGGTAAGTGCATAAAAATGGGGAAGGGCTTTGATCACGAAGGCACAGCCACTGTTCACACACACACACACATGCAGGAGATGTCCCCACTGGCCACACTTTGTGGACCTTTATATTACAATCTGTTAGTCTCTGGAAAACTAACAGTAACAAAAGTGCTATTAGAGTTTCTTTATGAACAGGACTTCGAAAAATTCAATTAACAAAACTTTCATGTGACCTCTATAACTACTATATCTACAAGGAAAATAAGCTGAACTTATTCATGCTAGAATTATTATGGCATTACTAGTGTTTCATTTATTTGTTTGTTTGTTTGTTTAACTTATATGACCGCCCATCTCCCCCAACGGGGAACTCTGGGCGGTTAACTTAAGGTTAATTCCCTTTTTACGGATTATTCACATTTATGTGTGTGTCTGTGCGCGTGCCTTTGAGTCAGTTTTTAACTCCTGGCGACTGCCTGGACAAAACCTGCAGTTTTTTTGGCAGGTTTTCCAGAAGTGGTTTGCCATTGCCTCCTTCCTAGGGCTGAGAGAGAGTAACTGGCCCAGGGTTGCCCAGCTGGCTTCGTGCCTAAGGCAGGACTAGAACTCAGTCTCCCAGTTTCTAGCCTGGTGCTTTAACCACTACCCCAAACTGGCTCTCCTTATTCACACTATGCTGCTCTCCAAAAATTGTCTTCCTGCATTTTTGGTTCCTTTGCTTTTTCTAATAGTCTGCAGAAAAGGGACTTCCATACAGAGACTTTCCAATGTCACCAATAAATAAATGCTGTGCAGTTATTCTGTCTTTCCCTCTTTAAGAGATGTTTGTAATAAGGAAAAAGATGGAAAACATTGGAAGAATTTGAAGAGGGTAATGTTGGTTTGAGCTCCAAACATCTTTATGTTTGATGTAGGAAATTAAAACCTCATCTGAAAGCATGCAAAACTAATATCCTTTGTTTTTATGAAAATGGCCATTGATGTAACTGCTATTTCATATTTTAAAGGTTATAATTTAATATATCTAGTAAAGTATGAGAAAGGAATCTATTACACTGAAATGCCATAAATTTAAATTATAACTTTTTCAGTTGGTGCCTTTTTAAAACTTTTCTTTTTTAAAAAAAATCAATTATCACTCAAGTTTTCCAGCTAGATTTTTCTTAAAATAAAAAATATATATTTTGAAGAGAATATTTGTAGCTCAGGGTTGAACTGTGGAGTCCTTGGTGCTCTCTGAGCCTTGTTGTTTTCTTGCAGACGTTTCATTGCCTCGCACTGAAGATGTTGCCTAGCCTGGCAATGAAACGTCTGCAAGAAAACAACAAGGCTCAGAGAGCACCAAGGACTCCACAAAGATATATTTCTTCAATTTTCCACCACAAATAAATCCCAGGCCATGACCTTTTTGCTCAGAAGAACAGTGTTCAGATGTTCTAAACCCCATCTGGAAGGAGCTCACTTAATGGGAAGTAAGCGGTACCAACTCAGCACAATGTCCACTAGATGTCTCCAAAGTTCCCAAGAAATTACAACAAATGTTTACACAAAAAAACCACACATGCGTGTGCACAGATACACACACCCTTGACAGGACAAGATCTGGGAACAAAAAATCTGCATACATTTGAAATGCATATTTCCTACCCTGAAGTTAGTGTGGCTGTTTGAAAAACTGAAACTAGGTAATAAGTCATTTCATTTCCTTGTGTCGTCAGTTAGACAACAGTTCTGCCATAGGTAAGTGCAGTCCTACCAACAATTAGGGGCTTGAAGCAGGGCAGCTAGAGCAAGAATGCAAATAAAAACCTTGCCATGGGCAGCTTCCTTTCGGAGAAAAAGTGACTCTCACAATTAATGCAGTCCAAGCTGCTTTGTTTCAAATTACCCCAGGAATTCCAAACCAGCAGTTTGGCATAGATATTTTTTGGTTAGGCCACAGCAACTTTGGAGTCTCCCAGCGAGAAGAAATGCTTTCCCATTGGCTTTCAAGAGTTACTGTTTAACTTAACTGAAGTTAATATTTTGCAGCCACCTTGTGCTATATACAGTACATAAAAAAACTCTTGCCCCAGTATTGTCTGTCCTGGTCCAAAAGCATCTTTCCAGGTGCTGCTGCTGCTGCTGCATCCACTGAGTGTCCCAGCCCCGACCTGCAGAATGACCACCCAAGTCCAGCCGCTGGGACACCACCTGCTCTCTAGGACTGGGCTAGAAGCCTGTTCCAAGCCTCACCTACCTGGCTGACTGCTTCAAGAAGCCCAGAGGCGAGCTACATGGAGCAGAACTCAGTTAAGATATGCTCTGGATAATGAAATTAATGCCATCTGATCAACAAAGAGCTAATATTTGGATGCACGAGAGATATACTGAAAACTATTGCTTGCTTACTTGGGGAACTTGATTAATGTTGAGGAATCTGGGAAGTTTCCAACTGAGCATGGTGTAGCTGATCAAGTGTTAGCTGAAAGGAGAGTTTCACTTTCAGATTGTTGGTGCCCAAGAGATCAGCTGGAGCTAAACTTCCTTCAGCATCTGCATTCAGGTCTTTCTTATTCCTTGAAGCACCTTGTAGACCCGGCCAAGACAGAGAGCACACCTACATGTCAGCAGTGCTGTTCCAGGAAGGAAACTAATCCAAAGAGGCAGCTGGGCCTCTTTAAAGGAAGGTGAAAGCAGGGCAGATCCAGGCCACACCCAAAATGTTGCCCAACTATTCTTCTGCTCTGTGCAAGAGGCTGCCAAAATTAGAGCTGGCAACCAAAACTAGTGGGGCCTGAGGCAGAAGTCGCTTCACTCATTTTGACGTGTAACTGTTTAACAAGGAGCATAATCCACCAGGATGTCTTCCTATACCTATTGTCTTGGAGTGAGCAGGATCTGTATGCTTAAGCATTTCCGAGCAACTCCAGACAAACAGAGGGCTTTTTGGTGCCTGAAGAAGGAACTTGGGGTTCACTTCTGTGGACTACTCGCCAAAAATATTCCCTCAATGTGAATTTTCTGCTCTTGGGACTATGGTAGGATTTCTTGATGTTAAGGATGGCCCTTAAGGTTCCAGATAAAGGAGGTGCTTGAATTCTCTTTTATCAAATAAATAAATAAATAAATAAATAAATAAATAAATAAATAAATAAATGCTAATTAATAAATACTGTAGCATTTATTTATTATAATTTCTGGACTGTTTTCTGTTCTAAATGAGAGTAGGCAATATCTTAATTCTGCTGCCATCAAGCTGTGTCTAGAGGGTATGCTAGGAGGCATAGCAGGATGTAGATGAAGAATGGAAGCTTGAGCTTGATAGAAACTAGTCACAGAATACCTCTTCGCCCTGAATGAGTTTAAATAATTCAAATAAATTGCATGCCAGGGTACTGAAGAAAGTAGATGATAGCCTGGCTGCGCCTTTAAATATTTTCCTTGAGAAAACCAAGTGCTAGGTGACAGCAAAATGTTTTCCTTCAAAAAGGGGGAAAGGAAGCACCAGTAAAGTATAACCAATCAGTCCAAACTTGATACTTTGAAAGATTCTATAGCAGATCATAAAGAGTCTGTTTTTTGTAAGTAGTACCTTGAAAAGAATGCAGTTAGTTACCAGAAGTCAACATGGATGAGTTACCAATGAGTTTTGCCAGACTGAACTTTAGTTAGATACATAACATACACAACTTTAGTAAGATTATTAATTACCTAGGATTATTAATAATTTATTATTAACAATAACTGATTAATAAAATAAATAATAATACTCCAACATATGTAGAATTATTTCTCCAAGCATTTGAGAAAGTACCCCATGACGTGCTGATTAACAGCTAATTAAATAGCCTGGATGCCACGGATGTATGGCTGGCTCAGAGACCAATCTTTAATGTGCTCATTAGTGGTTCCCCACCAAACTGGAGAGAGACAGAGTGGTATGCCACAATACTGGGTATTGTACTATCCTAGGTATTGTACTCTTCAACATTTTTATTAATGATTTGGAAGGAATGCTTATCAAATCTGCAGATCACATAGAATTGGGTAGGATAACTAATACCCAAGAAGATAGAAATAAAATTCAAAATGAACTGAACTGAAAATTACAGGATAAAATTTAATAAAGTTCTTCACTTAGGGAACAAAACTCAAATCTGCAGATGTAAGATGGGATACCTGGCTTGGTAAAAGTACTTGTAAAAAAGACTGTAATTGGTTGCAGCTAGAATACTGAGTCAGTATTATGATGGCTGCAAAAAAGATTAATGCAATTTTAGGTTGCATGAAAAGAAGCAGGAACATCATGAAAAGTAACAATTCCATTTTATTCTGCTTTAGTCAGACCTCACCTCAAGTATTAGCTGGGCATCACATTTTAAAGAGACAGAGAAATTAGGACAAATTTTTAAAAGGGCAATGAGGATGATCCAGGGACTAAAATCAAATCTCTGAAGAAAGATGGAAGGAATTAGGAAGGGTTAGCCTTGAGAAGACTGAGAGACAATATGATACCATTCTTCAAATACCAGACAGGAGGTCATGCACTAGATGGTCAAGACCTCATCTTTCCAAAAGGTGGGCCACAAAATAATGGATTTAAACTGCATGAAAGCAGATGCTAGTTCAAAACTGGGAAATTTCCACACAGTAAAATTCAGCAACCACTGATCCAGAGAGGTGGTGGACTCCCCTTCGCTGGGCGTTTCAAGTGGAGGCAAGGTTGGATTCAATGGCCCAGTGGCCCCTTCCAACTCCAGGTCATCATGGATTACTGTCAGCCTCGAATGTTCGTCTGCCATGCTTCCCTGATTGTTGTACACGTGTAGTTTGCTGGTCTGCACTTACTTGCTTCAAGAAGCCTCCCTCTTGGCATTTTTGCATCGCGTGGCGAGAACTGTGATAAGCACCTGCTCTTCCAACAGACATTCTGTTGGGAGGGGGGATGCTTGGGGTGGGAACTGAATTGTTATGGCTGGACTCTGGGTGATGTCAGAGGGACAGTTTTGATAATGCTGCTTGGGCACGAAAATCCTTATTCAAGGCTTCGCCTAGCCTGAAGTGTACTAATCCTGAATAAATGAATCCATCAGGTGAGATGATGGATTTACAATATCTGGCAGCTGGATATCTAGCTGAGCCTGAATGGCATCAGACTGGTGCATGACCCAAAAACCAGATCGGGGAGGCGGCTTGGAGAGAGAAGCCTGCCGTCAAGAAACAACGAGACAGCTGGTCTATGGCTGTAGGACAAATCCAGCAATCAGAGATACCACCTACAGTTACTATCAAGCGGGGGTCTCGGCCTCATAGAAAACAACTTCTGGACCCTAATGTGGTTGAACTTCAAGAACAAGTTAAAGAATTGCACACCGTCATGGCAGAGATGAAGCAGCAATTTGCACAGATGCAACCAATTGTCGTGGCTATGCAACAGCCCAGACCTGCTTCACCGCAACGCATGACGGACAGACCACACTTGCAAAGACCGAGTCTGCCCCCCCCCAGAGCATTTCTACCACCAGCACCGCAACGTCAACCCGCTCTCCCGCCACCCGGACAAGCACCCTACATAGCTGCTGGGGTGTTCGGTTTACAAGAGTTAAAAGTAAAGTTTACAGGAGATCCAAAAAAGCTAGCTTAGTTTGTGAGCCAAGTGCAAGTCTTTATGGACACTTGGGAGGGATGGTTTCCTGATGAGGAGTCCAAAATTCAGTATATGTGAGGTGCCCTCACTGCGAGTTGCCTCCGTTCTCACACATACCACACAGGACACGCGTGTCTGGTAATCAGCGGTTTATTGCGCACACAAAAGGAACACTGAGAAAGATTAGGATGGCTTGCTGACGTGAGCTTGGCTATTTAACCCTTCTAACAGGGCTCCCTCCCCCTCCCCACCGTGGACTTTCCTATGATTGGCTCAGGCATGTATCCATGGGTGCTTAAGTGCCCATCGTCCTTAAGGCGTGATTGGTTGTCGCTTTCCCGCTCTCGCTCCGGGTCTATTGTCTCTTTCTGTCAGTTGCTTTCGTCTCTTTCAATCCTGTGCTTCTCTGCTGTATGGCAGGACTCTGGGGTCATGCCAGAGTTCTGACATGCCTCCGGCCCAAGATCTTCTCCCCCCCACCTTGTCTCGACCCGCGCCTGTGATTCCTTCGCCTAGTGGTTGTCCAAGTATCTGCAATGAAACACAACAATGTTAGTATACGGCTCATCGGGGTTTATCGGGGAACTTGCGGTGGAAGTTCCTGACTAGTATGGGGGTTTGCACATGTTCTGCTGCCACCCATTCTCGAAAACCCTCTGGTAGGTGTTGCCACTTGACCAGGTACTGTAATCGCCCCCTGTACAGTGGGGCAAAAAAGTATTTAGTCAGCCACCAATTGTGCAAGTTCTCCCACTTAAAAAGATGAGAGAGGCCTGTAATTGACATCATAGGTAGACCTCAACTATGAGAGACAAAATGAGAAAACAAATCCAGACAATCGCATTGTCTGATTCGGAAAGAATTTATTTGCAAATTATGGTGGAAAATAAGTATTTGGTCAATATCAAAAGTTAATCTCAATACTTTGTTTTATATCCTTTGTTGGCAATGACAGAGGTCAAACGTTTTCTGTAAGTCTTCACAAGGTTGGCACACACTGTTGCTGGTATGTTGGCCCATTCCTCCATGCAGATCTCCTCTAGAGCAGTGATGTTTTGGGGCTGTCCCTGGGCAACACGGACTTTCAACTCCCTCCAAAGGTTTTCTATGGGGTTGAGATCTGGAGACTGGCTAGGCCACTCCAGGACCTTGAAATGCTTCTTACGAAGCCACTCCTTCGTTGCCCGGGCGGTGTGTTTGGGATCATTGTCATGCTGAAAGACCCAGCCACGTTTCATCTTCAATGCCCTTGCTGATGGAAGGAGGTTTGCACTCAAAATCTCACGATACATGGCCCCATTCATTCTTTCCTGTACACGGAACAGTCGTCCTGGTCCCTTTGCAGAGAAACAGCCCCAAAGCATGATGTTGCCATCCCCATGCTTCACAGTAGGTATGGTGTTCTTTGGATGCAACTCAGCATTCTCTCTCCTCCAAACACGACGAGTTGTGTTTCTACCAAACAGTTCTACTTTGGTTTCATCTGACCATATGACATTCTCCCAATCCTCTCCTGGATCATCCAAATGCTTTCTAGCAAACTTCAGACGGGCCCGGACATGTACTGGCTTAAGCAGGGGGACACGTCTGGCACTGCAGGATCTGAGTCCCTGGCGGCGTAGTGTGTTACTGATGGTAGCCTTTGTTACGTTGGTCCCAGCTCTCTGCAGGTCATTCACTAGGTCCCCCCGTGTGGTTCTGGGATTTTTGCTCACCGTTCTTGTGATCATTTTGACCCCACGGGGTGAGATCTTGCGTGGAGCCCCAGATCGAGGGAGATTATCAGTGGTCTTGTATGTCTTCCATTTTCTAATTATTGCTCCCACAGTTGATTTCTTCACACCAAGCTGCTTGCCTATTGCCGATTCAGTCTTCCCAGCCTGGTGCAGGTCTACAATTTTGTTTCTGGTGTCCTTCGACAGCTCTTTGGTCTTCACCATAGTGGAGTTTGGAGTGTGACTGTTTGAGGTTGTGGACAGGTGTCTTTTATACTGATAACAAGTTCAAACAGGTGCCATTACTACAGGTAATGAGTGGAAGACAGAGGAGCCTCTTGAAGAAGTTACAGGTCTGTGAGAGCCAGAAATCTTGCTTGTTTGTAGGTGACCAAATACTTATTTTCCACCATAATTTGCAAATAAATTCTTTCCGAATCAGACAATGTGATTGTCTGGATTTGTTTTCTCATTTTGCCTCTCATAGTTGAGGTCTACCTATGATGTCAATTACAGGCCTCTCTCATCTTTTTAAGTGGGAGAACTTGCACAATTGGTGGCTGACTAAATACTTTTTTGCCCCACTGTATATCCGTGAGTCACGAATATTCTCGAGTTCAAAGTGCGGCTCTCCATTTACTATCGTTGGTAGTGGTTCTGGAGCTTCTGCATGCCATTGTTCTGAGGGATGATGTTGTTTTAGGAGGCTCACATGGAATACGGGGTGTACCTTCCTTAGTGCTTTTGGCAGTTGCAATCGTGCTGTTACAGGATTTATTACTTTTGTTATGGGGAACGGTCCAATGTATCTTGGGGTCAATTTTGCGCGATGGTTGTGTAGACCTTAGATTTTTTGTGGACAGATATACTTTGTCCCCTTCCTTCAATTCCCACTCGCTTGTCCTTTTCTTGTCTGCGTATTTCTTGTATGTGGCTTTTGCTTCCTGGAGTGTTTGAAGCATGACCAGCCAGTTGCTGGTGATTTTATTTATCCACTCATCTGCGCATATGGTTGCGTGCGTTTTTTCTGAATCATGTCTATTTCGGGGATAGCTGCGAAATCTTGACCCGTGGCAATTTTAAACGGCGCAAACCCCATGCTGTGGTGCATCGAGTTGTTATATGCCACCTCTGCGAATGGTAGTAACTCAGTCCAATCGTTTTGCTGGTAGCTGATATAACATCTTAGGTACTGTTCTAGTACGGAGATCAGGCGTTCAGATGCTCCATCCGTGCATGGATGGAACACGCTGCTTAACCCTTGTTCCGATCCAATTAGTTGTAGGAACGCCTTCCAGAATTTGGACGTGAAGGTACTCCCACAGTCACTGATTATTCTTTCTGGTGTGCCATGTGCTCGATATATGTGTTGAATAAACAGTTTGGCTAGTTTTGTTGCGGGTGGTACTCCGTTGCAAGCGATGAAGTGTGCTTGCTTTGAGAATAGGTCCTTGACAACCCAGATTGCTGTTTTCTTTCTGCTCATGGGCAAGTCAACCACAAAGTCCATGGCGACTTGCTTCCAAGGTTGGGAAGGTTCTGCCACGGCCTGCAGCAGTCCTCTTGGTTTCCCGATTGTCCAAAAAGGTTTCCCTTTTTGCAGTCGCGCATACTAGGTTCTGACATAGTCCTTCACGTCCCTGCGTAGCGTGGGCCACCAGAACTTACGCCTGGTGAGGTGCATGGTTTTTACAAAGCCAAAGTGCCCGGCTGCTTTATAATCATGGCTCTTCTCTAATACCCCTTTACATAGAGCGGCCGGTACATAAAGCTTATCGTCCTTCCACCATCCTCCATTATGTTATTGCAGTGCGTCTCTGTTCTCTCCCCACCACGTGTCGCTTGCTATTGCTGCCTGTATGTCGGTTTCCAGGGGGTTCTGCATCTTGTCCTTTTTTTCTTGGTACCTTGTCACCGCCATGTTGCCCTCTTGTTTGGTTTGTAGTTCTATTGTCTCTGGTGTGTGTGTGTTTTTGGCAGGGAATAGTGTTTCCGTGACCTCTTCTGTCTTCCCTTCATGTTGCGGTAGCCTAGATAATGCATCCGCCAAGAAGATTTCCCCCCCCCCCCGGGAAGTACTTCAGCATGAAGTTGAAGCGGCTGAAGAATTCGGCCCAATGAAGCTGCTTCGGGTTCAATTTCTTGGGCGTTTTCAATGCTTCCAGGTTCTTGTGGTCCGTCCATACTTCGAACGGCACCGACGTTCCTTCTAGTAGGTGTCTCCACATTGCGAGTGCATGGCGAACGGCGAATGCTTCCTTTTCCCAAACGTGCCATCGTTTCTCCCTCTCGCTGAACTTTTTTGAGATGTATGTGCAGGGTCGCAGGTGGTTGTCCTCATCTGCTTGTAACAATATTGACCCCACTGCGTTATTTGAAGCGTCTGTGTGTATAATGAATGGTTTGTCGACCTCAGGGTGTTTCAATATGGGTTCTGCTGTAAACAACGTTTTAAGTTTGTCAAACGCCTCTTGGCACTCCTGGGTCCACCTGATCTTAGAGCTGGCCTGTTTTGCGTTTGCTGTACCCCCATTCGTTTTAGTCTTCAGTAGGTCAGTTAAAGGCAGGGCGATTTGCGTGAAATTCTTTATAAATTCTCTATAGAAATTAGCAAACCCTATGAACACTTGTAATTGTCTTCTGGTTCGTGGTGGTTCCCACCCCAGGACTGCCTGCACCTTTGCGGGGTCCATCTCTATGCCTTTGTGTGATATTCGGAATCCTAGGAAGTCCAATTTCTCACTATGGAATTCACATTTGTCCAGCTTGACATATAATTTAGCTTCCAGGAATTTCTCTAGTACTGCTTTCACTAGTCTCTCATGTTCTGTGACGTTTTCTGAGAAAATTAGAATGTCATCTAAGTATACGATGACTCCTTGATATAAGAATTCGTACAAAACTTCATTAAAGATTCCTGGCTCCCCTGCTATTCCGAATGGGAGGACCCGGTATTGGAACGAGCCAAGTGGGCAGTTGAACGCCGTTTTCCATTCATCCCCCTCCCTTATTCGGACCCTGTAGTACGCCTCCCTTAGGTCCAGTTTGGTGAAGATTTTTCCTTTGGCCAGCTGTGCTAGCATGTCTTTCAGTAGGGGTAGGGGATACTGGTTAGTGATGGACATGGCGTTTAACCCCCTGTAGTCGGTACATAGTCGCAATGACCCGTCTTTCTTCTTGCGAAACAGTACGGGTGCTGCCAGGGGGGAGTTTGCTGGTTCTATGAATCCCCGTGCCAAGAACTTATCTATGAATTTGCGCAGTTCTTGGAGTTCTTTTTGTGTCATCATGTACATTTTTGGCTTAGGGAACTTGGCTCCGGGGATCAGCTCAATGGAACAATCTGTTTTCCTGTGGGGGGGTAACTGGTCACACTCCTTCTCATTGAAAACCTCTTTTACGGGCTTATACTTTGGTATTGTTATCCTCCCCTCCTCTTGGGGCTCCTCCCCTCTCACAGTCCCAGCCACCCCCGGCTCTACTCCATCTCCTGTTGTGCTCTTTCCATCGTTGCCGTATTTCCCATCTATGAACTCCATTTCCCCTGACACCCAGTCTATTTGGGGGTTTCTTTCTTTCAGCCACTTTAGCCCCAATATGATGGGTTGCGTTGCAATAGGGGCTACAATGAACCAGAGAGTTTCGTTATGCGTGCCCATTGACATTTTCACCGCTTCTGTGAAATGTCCCCCTGGCCCCCCTTTCATCTCCGTCCCATCGAGTTGGCAAAACACGATGGGCAATTTCAGCTTGAATAGCTTTAGTCCCATCTCCAGTGCTACAGCGGGGTGCATCAAGCATCTGGTACACCCTGAGTCCACCATTGCTGCCCCAGCAAACTGCCCCCTCCCATCCAAGGTTTCCAATTTTACCTCGATTTGCATCGTGGGGCAGTCTCCGGTCATCATGGTGTCGCTGCGCCCTTGTCGAAGGCCTGTCCCGCGGCACACTTTAGGGCAGGCCGTTGTCGTTTCCCGCCGGCATGAACTCCTCGTCTGTGGACTCGTCCGTGGTCAACTCCGGTATCACGTATTTGCACCTTTCCCTGGCGGCTTTTGCCGTGGTCTGCTTGTGGGGGGTGGCTTTGTGCTGCTTCTCCCCTGTTTTGTTCTTTTCCGTTGGTTGGGGGCAGTCACTGATTCTGTGGCCCTCTTTCCCGCACTTGAAGCATAGTTTATTCTTTGCTCGTCTTTCTCTTTCCTCTGCCCACTGTTTTCTCTCATAGTCCTTTTTAGTGATATTGACTAGAGTGAGTCACTCTCCCTGCATATTGGAGCTGGTGGTATGACCTGATTCGTAGCTTTGTGCTTTCGACTTTTCCCGCCAACTGGACCCACTCGTCTAGCGTTTCCGGGTCCCTTCTTCCCACCGCCATGTCCAGTAGCTCAGGCCTCAACCCCATTTGAAAATATTAAACTTTGAACGACTCAGGCCAATTTGGGAGGTGGCTAATTAGTTTTTTGAATTCCAACGCATATTCCGCCACTGTGCGGTGTCCCTGCCTGAGCCTTTGGATTTCTGCTTTGGCTGACATTCTGGACAGGGTGTCTTCAAATCTCTTATGCAGGGCTTTCATGAACATGTTAAAGTCATGCAGTTCTTTAGCCCTTGTCTCGTGCAGCATTGCCAGCCATTTTGCTGCCTCTCCAATTAAGAAATTAGACACGTATCTAACTTTGGCTTCTTCGTTGAGAAAGCATTTTTCCGATTCCTCCATGAACCCTCTGATGTGGTTCATGAAGCACGCTAGTTTTTTGGGGTCCCCGTCAAATTTAGTTTTGAGTTTTGTTATTATAGTTGCCTGGTTTTGTTGGTAGGGGTTACTCACATAGCTTGCACGCGCTACCAGTTCGTCTCTTTCATCTTTGTCTTCCTCCCCTTCCTCGTCACTTTCACCCAAGCTCTGGGACTTGGAGGACCTCATGGGGGAGCTGTCTTCTTCTATCGTGCCTCTGTCCCTTTTCCTACCTTGTGGTTTCCTCAGTAGCTGCTCTAGAGCTTCTTGGATGGCTGCCAGCCTGGAGTCCATGTTTTCTAGCCCCGTTTCTACACGTGCGGCTCTGGCCTCTAGCGCTGCGATCCGCGACGCTTGCAAAACCCGCGACTTGGCTGCTTGCTTTCCTGGGGCTTGGCCCATGCCTCCCACCCCAATTGACCACTCTGCCATCGGGTTGTTTGTGCGGGTGGTGGGGGTGCGGTGGAGCTCATTTATTTCTCTGCCTTTGTCTTTCTTCGCCTTTTGCCACCCGGCAATCTCCGCTGCTCCCTCAGGCGCTGTCTGCGCTGCTGCTCCGGTCCCATTCGTTGCGAGCACGACAGCGTTGTCTTCAGCTTGGTAGGTCCCGACCTGTTCCATGTTCGCTTCGGTGATCCACTCTTGGCTGAATCGCCGAAAGCTGCGATCGTGGGCCGATCTCAACCGCGGGCTTCCTGAGGTGCTCAGGTTCGTCCCTGGGAAAATCGGCTGGTGAAGATCCTAATCTTTATGTGAGGTGCCCTCACTGCGAGTTGCCTCCGTTCTCACACATACCACACAGGACACACGTGTCTGGTAATCAACGGTTTATTGCGCACACAAAAGGAACACTGAGAAAGATTAGGATGGCTTGCTGATGTGAGCTTGGCTATTTAACCCTTCTGACAGGGCTCCCTCCCCCTCCCCACCGTGGACTTTCCTATGATTGGCTCAGGCATGTATCCATGGGTGCTTAAGTGCCCATCGTCCTTAAGGCATGATTGGTTGTCGGTTTCCTGCTCTCGCTCCAGGTCTATTGTCTCTTTCTGTCAGTTGCTTTCGTCTCTTTCAATCTTGTGCTTCTCTGCTGTATGGCAGGACTCTGGGGTCATGCCAGAGTTCTGACAGTATATAACTGCACATCTGGAGGATACAGCAGCTGATTGGGTGGTGGGCTTATTTGATATTGGTGCAGAAGAATGAGAGGACTTTGATTTGTTTATGACTGCCCTCCATCGCCGCTTCAAAGACCCATTAGCAGAAATGAGGGCTCGCGCTAAATTGCAAGCCTGTAGACAAAATAACCGCTCAGTGTCAAAATATGCTGCTGAATTCCAAAATGATGACAGAATTGGATGACAAATTGGACAGAAGAGCTGAAAATTGAGCGTTTCACCATGGGTTTAAACTCTGAAATTCTGCGGTGGTGTTTGGCTCGGGACAAACCACCTACTCTACGTGGATGGATTTGCCTGGCCGGAGAAATTGAAGAAGCCAATGAACAAGTTAAATGGCAAAGTCGCTAGCAGCTAGCAGATTGCAGAGGTCCCACGAGACCTGCACCCATGGAACGCAGAGGACCACGCAGAGACCAACACCCAAGATGGAGACCACCCCGCAAGCAGAAACCAAGAGACACTACTTGCTTCCGCTGTGGCAGAGAAGGACATCACGCTTCAGCTTGCCCTCGCGCTCAACCAGCCCCAGAACCCAGAAGCAAGACTCCCACTAGCAAACCCAAGCTGACTCCTAAGAAGGCTACCAGTGGTGCATCTATCGGCATGGAGCTGGTATCCTCTGACTACAACATTCATCTTGCCCCAGGGGGTTCAACAACTCCAGTAGATGACTCTGCAGCCGAAGATTTCCAGTTATCGGAAAACTGGAACTGCCTGTCCTAAATGATGGCGCCCGAGGGCAGGCAATGGCAGCTCCACAAAATGGGCGTCTGGAATTGATGGTGAGTGGCCCGTGGCCCAGTTTATTGGTGGGTACAAAAATAACTTCCTTACAAACTGGCAGGAGTGCAGACTTGGTAGCTTTAGTAGATAGCGGCTGCACACGCTGCCTTATCCACCCTGCTGTAGTAAAAGGCTTCAGGTTGGGTGCTTAAAAACTCCAGTCACTTTCACACAACTCAATGGCTCTGAACTAGATCCTGTCCAGTTTATACTAAGACAGTAGAAATTATTATTGGAACACATAGAGACTTTAAATTTTTTAGTAGCTCCCATAGCTCAATATTCCATGATTTTGGGACTAGCGTGGCTAAAAGCAAGACAGCCAGCAGTTGATTGCCTCACTAGCAGTTTCCATTTCTCTGATGGCATTTACAGCGGCTGGCCGGAACAAGAGCCCCCACCAGACCTTGAACCTGTTCTCCCTCTAACTGATTTAACTGCCAATTTCACTCCTGTGCCACACAACGAGTGCACAGATAAAGTATTATCTCAATGCTATTCTACACGTACACAAGCATTTGATGAGGTAGAGCCAGATCAACTCCCTGCCCATCGCAAGACTGACTGTGCTATTGTAAGGCACCAAAACTTACCACGCGCCTCTCGAGAAAACCAAATACACAAAGGAAGACTTTGAGAAGGAATAGCAGCAAGTTTAATTGGCCAAGCAAGATTGCTGGATGGAGGACCATACAGGAATCACATGCAAGTGACCTCTGAGTGGAACCACCATTCCCAAGTGTCCTGGTTCAGCCTCTGCCCCAGGGCCTCAGCGATGAGTCAGAGGACGAGCTGCCCCTGGCAAACCCCCAGGGGATTGAGCCAGGCGAGGCCCCAGATGCGGACACGGGCCCAGACGATGACCCAGCACCGCAGGAGGCAGCAATACCTGAGGCTGCAGGAGAGCAAGCTGGGGATGGTGGTTTGGCCCCACCCTCTAGCCAGCAGCCAGCAACCGAGGCTACAGCGGAGCAAGCTGGGGATTGCGGTTTGTCCCCACCCTTTAGCCAGCAGCCAGCTGGATCCCATCAGCCTCCCAGCTCTCCTGAATCCCCCAAAGGGCAGAGGCGGAGGCGTGTGCGCCTCGCCTTAAAGGACAGAAGGAAAAGTGCTCGGCTGGCTGCTAGGGAGTTACGCAGAGGGCAGGGAGAGTCTTTGCAGGACCCAGAGGACAGCTCCTGAACTCCTGATAAATCACCAACGACGCAGTGAGGGATTTGTGGGAGCAACGTTGCACTTTGGCTTCCCGACCACTCTGGTATCCTGTTTCCTGCGTTCCTGACCCTGTTTGGACTATCTTGCTCTGTCTTCTGGACCCCTGGACCTGGCTTGGATTATCGTGGCTCGGACTTCTGGAACCCTTGACCCGGTTTGGATTATTGACTACCCTTTGCTTCACTACTCTGATTATTGGCACACGCTGGTTTGTCTCTCAGTCTTGCAAAGTAACCTTGGGCTGCATTCCTTACCTCGGGCTGACTGCCAAGACTCTCCAATCTGTTCTGGAGGCGAGCCAGCACAGTTTGCTCCCACCTCCAACAAACGCTGGGAGAGAGAAGGACGGGTTGTTAGCAGCATGACTAACCCAGCTGCCGAGGCTATGGCCAATTTGGCAGCCCAGAATCAGACGCTGGCCACACAAGTAGACCAGCTTACGGGGCTTGTGAGCCAGCTACAACTGCAGCTGGCCACGGTGGCTGCCGTGCCCAGCAAGTGTCCAGTGAGCCCTCCTGAGAAATATGAGGACTTTCCTGCCTTCTTGGGACAATGCACGTTATACATGAAGGTACGGGAGAGGGAGTTTGTGTCAGACCAAACCAAGGTCTGCTTCCTTATCAGCCTCTTAAAGGGCCGTGCGGCTAAATGGGCCACCCCGTTCCTGGTGGCTGACTCTCCACTCCTGAACAACTACCCTGCCTTCCTGGCACAATTCAGGAGCGTCTTTGAGGAGCCTCAAGCCCTGGCCAGAGCCAACCGGCAGATCAGGCGGCTGCAACAGGGCAAAGGGTCGGTGGCAGACTACACAGCCGAGTTCCGTCTCTATGCCCAGGATTTGGACTGGAATGAGGCTGCCCTGCGGGACCAGTATCTAGAGGGACTGTCTGAGGCCGTGTTGGACGAGGTAGCCCAGGTGGAACGCCCTACCACCCTGGAGCAAACCATCCAGTTGTGCCTCCGCATCGATGGGCGGCTGGAGGACAGGCGCCAGGCCCGCCGGGGACGTGTTGATCCCGGGCTAGGGCGCCACCGGCCTCCCGCACCTCCGGCTCCCTGGCCCCCTGGTGGCCACAGCCCGACCGCGCCAAAGCCAATGCAGCTGGGGGCTGCTCGACCCCGGCTTACTCGGGAGGAAAAGGAGAGGAGGCGCCGGGCCAACC
This sequence comes from Charina bottae, assembly GCA_023362775.1. Lineage (NCBI taxonomy): Eukaryota > Metazoa > Chordata > Lepidosauria > Squamata > Charinaidae > Charina > Charina bottae. Next base: position 1,950,391 of record JALMGJ010000010.1, read on the forward strand.
TTTGCCTCTACTGTGGCGGGCCGGGGCATTATGCCAGCTCATGCCCCGAAAAGCAGTCAGTGCCGGGAAACTGGCAGCCCCAGGTCAGTGCCGGCCGAGCGACCTGGGGCGTGCAGCCTCTGCCCACAGGCCAACAGGAGAGGAACTCCAGCACCTGCTACTGCCGGTCAAGCTGCGGCTGCGGGCAGGGCAGTGGCTCCTGGCCCATGCCTTAGTGGACTCAGGGGCCTCCCGCTCCTATATGGACAGTGACTTTGCAGCCCAGCAGCAGGTCCCGCTCCACGCAAAAAAGGTGCCCATGTCCGTGGAAGCCATTGACGGGCGGCTGCTGCAGTCGGGCCCGGTGAGCCAGGAGACGGCGCTCCTCACCATGGTTGTAGGCCAGCACCAGGAGCGGCTGCGCATGGACATTACCAAGATGCCCCGGTTCCCGCTGGTGCTGGGGATAGATTGGCTGGAGCGGCACAACCCCATGATAGACTGGGCGCGTCAGCGACTCCAGTTCCGGGAACCTTGCCCGCACCTGGCTGTCAAGGCACTCCTGGGGGCCGCCAGCGCCGAGGGGACTCCTGCCCTTCCCCCGGAATACCAGGAGTTCGGGGATGTCTTTGAGGAGAAGGGGGCAGACCGGTTACCGCCCCATCGGCCCTACGATTGCGGGATCAACCTCAAGCCTGATGTTCCCCTGCCCGCAGGCCGGCTGTACTCTTTGTCGGAGCCGGAACAGGCCGCCCTCCGGGACTTTTTAGCCAAGAACCGGCAGAGGGGTTTCATTCGGCCCTCCAGATCCCCGACCTCAGCCCCCGTGCTCTTTGTGAAAAAGAAGTGCGGGGAGCTGAGGCTTTGCAACGACTATCGGGCGCTGAACCGGGTAACCATTCGGGACCGGTACCCACTCCCCTTGATACCAGAACTACTGGATCGGGTGCGCCAGGCCCAGCTGTTCACCAAGCTGGACCTGCGCGGCGCCTACAACCTGGTCAGGATCCGGGAGGGGGATGAATGGAAGACGGCCTTTGGGACGCGCTATGGGCAATACGAGTACCTGGTCATGCCTTTCGGACTTTGTAATGCGCCCGCCGTCTTCCAGCGCTTTATTAACAATGTGTTTCGGGACCTATTGGACCGGTTTGTAGTGGTCTATCTCGATGACATCCTGATCTACTCCAGGGACCCCGCCCGGCATGTGGAGCATGTCCGTACAGTTCTGCAGCGGCTCCGGGAGCACCGGCTTTACGCGAAACTGGAGAAGTGCGAGTTCCATGTCCGGGAAGTGGACTTCCTGGGCCACCGCCTTACTCCCGAGGGTATAGCCATGGACCCAGCCAAGGTCACCTCGGTGACGCAGTGGCAAGCTCCCAGGAACCGAAAGGAGCTCCAACGGTTCCTGGGGTTCGCGAACTATTACAGGCAATTTATTGAGGGCTATGCCGCTCTGGCGGTGCCGCTCACCCGGCTACTGAAACCCCGTGAGACGTTCCGGTGGACTGCAGAGGCAGAGCAGGCGTTCCAACACCTAAAGAGCCGCTTCGCCACGGAACCAGTGCTGCGACACCCAGACCCCCAGCTCCCGTTCGTCGTGGAGGCGGACGCCTCCAGCTATGCCATCGGAGCGGTCCTTTCGCAGCAGGCCACCCCTACGGAGCCACTGCGTCCCTGTGCCTACTATTCCCGCCAGCTCACCCCTGCAGAGCGTAACTACACCATTTGGGAGCGGGAGCTGCTAGCCATAAAGACGGCCTTCGAGGCATGTAGGCATCATTTGGAGGGTGCCCGACATCCAGTGGTCGTCCGGACGGACCACCGGAACCTGGAGCATCTGCAGACAGCCCGATGCTTGAACCAGCGGCAGATCCGTTGGTCGCTCTTCTTCACCCGCTTCAATTTCCGGATCGAGTACATTCCGAGCGCTCAAAACAAGCGGGCCGACGCATTATCTCGGAAGCCGGAGTACACGCCCACGGCAGACCTGACTGCCTCCCCGACCACCGTACTGGCCCCAGAGGTGTTCGCGTCCACCGTTCCCCAGCCCACATTTCGGGACCGGCTCCGAGAGCAGCAGGCCAGGGACCCCTGGACCCGGGAGCAGCTGGGCCGCCTGCAGCAAGCCCGTGCACCGGGCCCTTCGGACTACGCGGTTGCTGACGGGCTCCTAACGCACCAGGGCCGCTTGTGTATACCGGCTGGGCCCCTACGGGGGGAAGTTCTCGCCTTGTGCCATGACACGCACCCGGCTGGACATTTCGGGCGCTTTAAGACTTTGCACCTGCTGACCCGAGAGTTCTGGTGGCCCCGGGTCCAGGTGGACGTGGCACGCTATGTGCAGACCTGCAAAGTGTGCCGCCGAGCGAAGAATCAGCCGGGCAAACCCTCAGGACTCCTGCACCCTCTGCCCACTCCACCACGCCCCTGGCACACCCTATCCATGGACTTCATCACTGACCTCCCCAGGGCCGGCTCCTATTCCTGCATCTTGGTGGTGGTGGATCTCCTCAGTAAAATGGGACACTTCATCCCGTGTGCTGGCCTCCCGACGGCTAGGGAGACGGCGCAGCTGTTCGTGCAGCACATCTTTCGGCTACACGGCCTCCCGGAGCAGGTGGTGAGCGACCGGGGCTCCCAGTTCTCCTCCTGTTTTTGGAAGGCGCTACACACCCTGCTCGGCACGGAGGTGCATCTCTCCTCGTCGCACCACCCCCAGTCGGACGGCCAGACCGAGAGGGTGAACGGGGTGCTGGAGCAGTACCTATGGTGCTACGTGGGCCACCAGCAGGATGACTGGGCAGACCTGCTCCCTCTGGCGGAGTTCGCCTACAATAACTCCCTGCATTCTTCAACCCGGCAGACCCCTTTCCTGACCCTCTACAGCTACCACCCCCGTTTCTTCCCATCTGTCCTTCCCAGTACCACAGTTCCGGCAGCGGAGGCCTTCGTCCAGGAACTTCGGGCTCAGCACTCCGTGCTCAAGGAACACCTCGAGCAGGCTAAACGGGCCTATAAGGCCAATGCGGACCGGCGGCGGCAGCCAGGCCAGGACCTGCAAGTAGGCGACCGGGTGTGGCTGTCCACCAGGTATCTGCCCAGCTCGAGGCCCTCCAGGAAGCTGGACGCCCGCTTTATCGGGCCGTATCCGGTGGTGGAACGCGTCAACCCCGTGGCTTTCCGCCTGGACCTGCCCCCATCTCTCCGGATCCACCCCGTGTTCCACCGGTCCCTCCTGGTGCCCGCCGTCCCTCCGGATCCCCATCGTCCCTCGGTGCCACCCCCGCCACCGGTGATGGTGGATGGTCAGGAGGAGTTTGAGGTGGCCCGTATCTTGGACTCCCGCATGCAGAGAGGGCGCCTCCAATATCTGGTTGACTGGAAAGGGTACGGGCCGGAAGACCGCTCCTGGGAGCCCGCGGCTCAGGTCCATGCCCCCGCCTTGGTCCAGGACTTCCACCGGGCTTATCCTCGCAAGCCGGGACCCGTAGCTTCTCGGGGAGGGGGCCCTGAGGGGGGGGATAGTGTCCTGGTTCAGCCTCTGCCCCAGGGCCTCAGCGATGAGTCAGAGGACGAGCTGCCCCTGGCAAACCCCCAGGGGATTGAGCCAGGCGAGGCCCCAGATGCGGACACGGGCCCAGACGATGACCCAGCACCGCAGGAGGCAGCAATACCTGAGGCTGCAGGAGAGCAAGCTGGGGATGGTGGTTTGGCCCCACCCTCTAGCCAGCAGCCAGCAACCGAGGCTACAGCGGAGCAAGCTGGGGATTGCGGTTTGTCCCCACCCTTTAGCCAGCAGCCAGCTGGATCCCATCAGCCTCCCAGCTCTCCTGAATCCCCCAAAGGGCAGAGGCGGAGGCGTGTGCCTTAAAGGACAGAAGGAAAAGTGCTCGGCTGGCTGCTAGGGAGTTACGCAGAGGGCAGGGAGAGTCTTTGCAGGACCCAGAGGACAGCTCCTGAACTCCTGATAAATCACCAACGACGCAGTGAGGGATTTGTGGGAGCAACGTTGCACTTTGGCTTCGCGACCACTCTGGTATCCTGTTTCCTGCGTTCCTGACCCTGTTTGGACTATCTTGCTCTGTCTTCTGGACCCCTGGACCTGGCTTGGACTATCTTGCTCTGTCTTCTGGACCCCTGGACCTGGCTTGGATTATCGTGGCTCGGACTTCTGGAACCCTTGACCCGGTTTGGATTATTGACTACCCTTTGCTTCACTACTCTGATTATTGGCACACGCTGGTTTGTCTCTCTCTCAGTCTTGCAAAGTAACCTTGGGCTGCATTCCTTACCTCGGGCTGACTGCCAAGACTCTCCAATCTGTTCTGGAGGCGAGCCAGCACACCAAGTACAATAGGGCACAAACTTTTATACAGAAATTACAAGCAGGAAGTGAGGATGATGATGATATGCCCATATGTGGGTGAGGTGTCCTTTGACCATCCCTTGGGATTGGCTAGCTTCTGGGGGATCAGGTCCCGCCCAGGGTCCAAGATTTACTGCGGGACTCTGGGATACATCAGGCCATGAGATGACATTGCTTATCAAAAGAGTAACAAGGAGAATGGCCTGTGAATCTTTACACCCATTGTTCTTGCAAGAGCACATCCTGTAACCAGAGATTCACAGTTGCATCTTATACAGATAAGAGTAACACTTTAAGGACACTCGGGTTATACATACATAACTACATCACAGAGGTCAGAATCATTTGATTGCATCTTCTACATATATCAAAGAGGGGAGACAAAGGATTTATTACAGGGAGGTCAGGCAAACATGTTAGCTTGCTTCAGGAAGAAGATGCTGGCAGGATAGATGGCCCCAGGCTGGTATGCATACATTCCTGAGAGAGGTAGAATTAGCTTTGAGAGCTTAGCACTTAGCATTACCATGCAGAATTCTTTGGGCTCTTCTGGCGCCCTTCTCAAGGGTCATCCTTGGGTAACGAATCTTTGGTTCAGTGGAGTTCTAACCATGTTTCATTATGGGAAATATTACAGTTTTGTGTTCTCTAGACCTAACTCTGTAGCCCAGGTTTTCTCAGGTCCCTTCATTCCTCCCTTTTCTTTTCTTATGGCAAAATGCTTTTTGCCCAGCTTGGAGACCAGATGGATGGTAAGAAGCTTAGCCGGCCTCCCTTCAGAGTGGGTAACCACAGTCAACCCTTTGAGGGAGGACAATACAATTCGACGGACCAGGGGGACAATGCAGGGCAGAACAGCAAGTCCAGATAGGCCACAGATAAAAATGAAAACAAGCTGTTTGATCCAGGCTGCTCCTGGAATCCAAGAGAAAAGTTGGCCTGAGTCTTCATTCCAGGAAGACTGGGTACCCAGCCGGGTAGCCTAGATCAGAGCTTTCCAAACTGTGTGTCGCGACACAAAAGTGTGTCGCCACACACAGCATGGTGTGTCACCACACCACCCAGAAGCGGTGGCGCGCACGTGCACGGTGGCAGCGGCTGCCGCTGCCGCTGCCGCCACCACCATAGGAGTTTTAGCACAATTCTAGAACTGGCCCAAACACGGGGGCTAGCTGGGATGGCTTGGTGCGTGGAGGTAGTGGTAGACATGCAGAGCCAGCAGTTTTCAGTTAAATCAGGCCTGCTTTGATTTAGTAGCTTGTAGGCAGAGGTGAGGCTTTGCTTAATATAGTCGGGGCTAGTAGGCTTGCGTGTGAGGGTCCAGTGGGCGAGGGGGTGTCCATATATCTTACTGAACCCCAGGAGCCCCATGAGAAAAATTGTAAAGGAAATTGTAAAGGGGCACATTTTCCCACCCTGTGTCAGCACTAGCCTTTCACTAACCCTTCTTCCCCCCTCCTCCCCTCTTTTTCTTTTATTTTTCTTAACGGAGAGGAAACAGAAAGAGGAGGCAAGGAGAGAACTTATAAAGAAATAAGTAGAAAAAGAACAATGTTCTTTTATAGATGTTCTTTTTGAGACTATAGGGGTCTCAATGCTATTACAGCTGCCAACAAGTATCCTCTCCCTTTGGTGCAAGACATGTTAACTCACTTGTCTTCAGGGAAATTTTTTACCAAACTTGATTTAAGAGAAGCATATTTCCATATTCGCATACAGGAAGGAGATGAATGGAAGACTGCCTTTAATTGCTATTTAGGAGCGTTTGAATATCTAGTACTCCCATTCGGTCTAAAGGGCACTCCTGGTTACTTCATGGCATTAATCAATGACATTTTCCATGACTTATTATATAAAGGTATAATCGTCTACCTGGACGACATTTTAATTTACACAGAAACTCTTGACCAGCACATTGCTCTTGTCAATGAGGTATTACAAAGGCTCATAGACAATCAACTGTATGCCAAATTGTCAAAGTGTGAATTTCATAAACAACAAATAGACTACTTAGGCTACCATATTTCTCACAAGGGCATCCAGATAGACCCAGCCGAGAGAGCGCTTCCAGCGGGGAAAGATGGCAGAAGAATGCTTCTAGCCTCCTGGGCTAGAATCGACAATGCGGTGCATAATTAGAGGCTCAGGCAAGAATCTGAGCCCTGAAGCTGCCTCCAGGAAGGAGGGAAGCTTGGAATCGCTCCCCAGGTCTTCAGAACAGCTGCAGCTTGCCGGAGGGTCATAGATTTGATCAACGATCGAACGGTGAGTGGAACAGCTGAGAAGCAGGAGAAAAACCTCGTCCAAACCGCGCTTTGAAGCCCTTAAAGAGACACAAATCTGACCACCCCACTTCTTAACTCACTTTTTACTTTATTGGACTTTAAGAGGCTCTTTCTGATACAGAAATACTATATTCTCTTGGTGGATTTATCATTTTCTGGGATTTTTTTTTTAATGGTGATTTATTTATTTTGATGATTACAAGTCAAGGAAGGATACCAAAAGGTGTGGTTTTTTTTATTGACAATTTTTTTTTAAAGGGGATAAAATTGCTCTCTGATATTTATTTTATTTCTACTTTTTTTTTTTGGAAAAGACTCTTTTTTTCGTATAAAGTAACTTGCATTTGAGACTGGAACTATTTTTAGACTATGAGAAAGTTTTGTTGTGGCTAGTTTTACAAGCTGTGATTGGATATTGTTTCAAAATATGGACGTGTTTTAAATTGTCAGCAAGAAGCTCAAGTTTCAATTTCAAGGTCTGTGATTGGATAGGGTCTCTTTTTTTAATCTTTATTTTTCCCTTTTCTCTTGTAATTACAATTACAATATTTGGACACTAGATGGGGCTGTAACATTAAAATTATAAATATTGAGGTTTTTATATTGGGAGATTAAGAAGAAGGGGAAAAAATTTTCTTTTTCCCTATGCAAAAAAAAAGGAGAGAAATTAACTCAGGACCTCCTGAGTTAGATTATATGATTATATGAAAATGCTATTTATTATTTATTATTTATTTATTATTTCTAACTTATATCACCGCCCATCTCCCCCCACAAGGGAACTCTGGGCGGTTTGACATTAAAAACTACACAATCAATTTCTCAAATCTTTTCAAGATATTAAAGAACAAGATGAGAAAACGTTTACTGAATTTGAGAAAAGATTTGATCAGAAATTGGAAAAAATGGAAATGAAATTAGAGGGAGGAATTAAAAAGGTGGATAACAGAGTTGATGTTTTAGAGAGAGAAAGGGAAAATTATTTGGATAGAATTGCATTATTGGAACATTATTATAAGGAATTTTGTTTAAGGTTCAGAGGTATCCCTGAAGAAAGAGAGGAAAATCTTAAAGATAAAATTACACAGGCCTTGGCAGACTTAATTGAATGGGAGGAAAATAGAATGATTGAGGAGATGGAAAAAGTTTTTTGGATTAATTCAAGATGATGTATCGTTGGTATCTAACTCCCGATAAGTTGTCAAAAATGTATAGTGGTGTAACTAATGTCTGTTGGAAATGTTCACAGGACGAAGGAACCTTTTACCATCTTTGGTGGACTTGTGAGAAGGCTAAAAAGTTCTGGGACCAAATATGTGTTATTATTCAGAAGATTCTTAAAGTAAATATATGAAGAAAGCCAGAACTTTTTCTTTTAGGTTTGATGGAAAAACAACTAGAGAAACAGCATGGAGTTTTGTTACTATATATGACCACGGCTGCAAGATTGTTATATGCACAACGATGGAAAGAACCACAAATACCTACAGTTGAAGATTGGATTGTTAAATTAATGGATTTGGCTCAGATGGCTAAATTAACAGCTTAAAAGAGAGCATTCTATTTCTACATTTATATCAAATTGGCAACCACTCTTGGAATATTTGCTTGTAATTGAAAAAAATGATGTTTTGATTCTGGGTTTTAGAGATTGAATGATTTGTAATAGATTAGATTTCTATTTAATCTTATATCTGTATCGGAAATAGTCGGAAGTCACCTCTTCTTTTCTCTCTTTTCTATTCACATCTTTATAGTTTGTTCTTTTTCTTTAGTTCTGTTTTCTATCTATTCTATAGTTTCTTCTTTTTTGTATTTTAAATATATCTTGAAAATAAAATAAAATAGTAAAAATAGATAGACCCAGCCAAGGTCCGTGATGTCCTCATTTGGGAGCCTCCTCGAACCCGCCACGAAGTCCAGTCGTTCTTAAAAAAAGGTAAAGGTACATTTGTGCAGTTGTGTCCAACTCTAGGGGCTGGTGCTCATCTCCGTTTGTTAGCCAAAGAGCCAGCATTGTCCGAAGACACTTCCACGGTCATGTGGCCTCATGACACACGCAGAACGCTGTTACCTACCCACCGAAATGGTACCTATTAATCTACTTGCATTTGCATGCTTTCGAATTGCTAGGTTGGCAAGAGCTGGAGCTAGTGCGGGAGCTCACTCCGCATGCAGGGCTAGGGATTTGAACCTCTGAACTTGCAATCTGATCGTCAAGCCTGGCGTCTTACCCACTAAGCCACCACGCCCCGCTCCAGTCATTCTTAGGGTTCACTAATTTCTATCACAATTTCATTCGCAATTTCACCCAGGTTGCTTTACCTCTCACTGTTTTGTTAAAGACCAAAAGTCAAGTCAACCCAAAGAAAGCCAAACGGCCTGGCACTCCCTTACTCTGGATGCCTGAATGCCAGGAGGCATTTCATCAGTTAAAGACATTGTTCGCGGCTGAACTGATTTTAAAAACACCCTGATCCATCTCAGCCATTCCTGGTCCAATGTGACGCCTCTGATGTGGCTATTGGCTGTATACTCCTCCAAAAAGGCACTATGGGACTGTGGCAGCCTTGTGTTTACATTTTCTGTAAATTCACTGATACCGAACGTCAGTGGCACATTTGGGGAAAAGAAGCTTTTGCTGTTCACCATGCATTGGTCACTTGGCGCCACCTATTAGAGGGCTCATCCCAACCCTTTGAGGTTTGGATCAATCACAAAAACTTGCAAGACCTTCAATCGCCCCGCAAACTACATCCCAAACACGTTCGGTGGGAGCAATTTTTTACTTGCTTTAATTTCACTTTGAAATACATTCAAGGAGGGAAAATTTTTCTGGCAGACGCGCTTTCCTGCCAACCTCAGCACAACAGCCAGCAGGAGGAGGTGGTTAGTTCCGTCATCCTCCCTTCCCTGCCATTGGTTCAGGAGACAATCTTTCCTATCTGTCTGATCCTGCCTCCACCGAGGTGGGCCAAGCATTTCATTACTCCGCCCCGTGGATGCTTGCGTTGCTGCAACTCAACATGCAACTGTAGCTCCGCCATTAACTCTGCCTTCTGATATGCAACCTGATCTTCTAGACTCAGCAACATGATCCCTGGCTTAATCAAAACAAAGCCTCACTGACTAAATGCAATGGCATTTGGTATCGAGGTTCGCAAATTTATATTCCCCAGCCTTTGCGCTCCTCAGTTTTGCAACGTTCTCACGATGCTAAATCAGCTGGCCACTTCGGATTTGTAAAGACTTTACATTTAATATGTCGCCAATTCTGGTGGCCCTGGCGTAAAGATGTCAATGACTACATCTCTTCATGCCCTACATGTGCCATGGCTAAACGGAAAATTGGTAAACCTACTGGACTTTTGCAAACAGTTGCCACTCCCACCAAACCTTGGGAACAAATCGCCATGGACTTTATTGTGGATTTACCTTCCAGTAAAAATAAAACTGTCATATGGGTTGTTACTGACTTGTTTTCTAAACAAGCCCATTTTACTCCATGTACCTCTTTACCATCAGCTCCACAGCTCCCCCCGCCTCTTCATACAACATATTTACCACTACCACTGACCCCCCCCCCTTCGGGTTATCTCGAACCGAGGTTCACAATTTACTTCACAATTTTGGCAGGCTTTTCTCAAACTCATTGGGGCAGAGCAAGCATTAAGCTTCTCCTTTCATCCCCAGACAGATGGATCTTCTGAACGACTTAACTCCACCCTTGAGCAACATCTCCGTTGTTATCTCTCTTATCAACAAGATGACTGAGTTGATCTCCCATTTGCTGTACTTGCTTATAATAACTGCATCACAGCACTGGCTTTTCGCCTTTCCACATCATTTATGGCTGTGATTTCCTACCGTTTCCTGAACTGCCACAACCTTCTGATCCTCCTCTCTCAAGTGATGCTTGGATTACAAATATTCAAAAAAAATTGGCCAATCATTTTATAGACATTGCAGGAGGCTCAAGTTGCCTATAAACACTTTGCTGACTGCAAACGCTCCCCCGAATGGAAATTTGCTGTTGGACAGCACCACTAAGGTGCTTTCCACTAAGCACCTTAAATCTACCCAGCCATCAAAGAAACTGGCTCCTAAATTCATTGGATCCTTTCCAATCATCAAAGTCATCAATCCTGTTACTGTTAAACTTCAACTGCCAAAGAATTCAACTACCAACGCATTCACCCTGTGTTTCATTGCAGCCTGCTTAAAACTTATACCTCTTCCTCTGCCTGGCATCCCTCACTTCCACCACCCCCTCAACATCTCCTCGTTGATGGTGATCAACATTTTGAAGTGCACTCTATACTTGACTCTCAAAAATCTCGTGGATGTCTCTAATACCTGGTCCAATGGAAATACTTCCCCAAATCCGATGCTGAATGGGTTTCCAGCAAGCATGTTCGTGCTCCTGCTCTCACTCGTGCTTTTCACAACCAATATCCTGATAAATCTAAATAACTTTCTTTTGTCTCTTTTACAACCTAACCTTGCCTTTTTTCTAGGGGGGCGGAATATCAGCCTCGCATGATCGCCTGCCATGCTTCCCTGACTGTTGTACACATGTAGTTTGCTGGTCTGCACTTCTTTGCTTCAAGATGCCTCCCTCTTGGCATTTTTGCATCGCGTGGCGAGAACTGTGATAAGCACCTGCTCTTCCAACAGACATTCTGTTGGGAGGGGGGATGCTTGGAGTGGGAACTGAATTGTTATGGCTGGACTCTGGGTGATGTCAGAGGGACAGTTTTGATAATGCTGCTTGGGCACGAAAATCCTTATTTGAGGCTTCTCTTAGCCTGAAGTGTACTAATCCTGAATAAATGAATCCTTTAGAGCAGAGCTTTCCAAACTGTGTCGCGACACAAAAGTGTGTTGCCACACACAGCGTGGTGTGTTGCCACACCACCCGGAAGCAGCAGCGGCGCAGCATCAGTGCTTCTGCGTTTTAGCAGAGGCTGCCGCCACGCACATGCGCGCCGCCGCACGCCCCCCGCGCCGCCGACGTGCATGTGCACCCCCCCTACGCCACCACCGTGCGCGCGTGCGCCGCCACCACGCTGCCGCCGCCACCTCTGGTGTGTTGCCAGCGGCAGCACTTTGGAAAGCCCTGCTTTAGAGTAATTGCCTGAGGGATTTCTTGATTGGGAATTCTGACACCAAGGGTTATCACAATTACATATGCAAACAAATGACAAAGAATTTTCCTTTCTCCTTTATTTCTTCCTGGAAATGTACTATACTATCCATTTGGTTTGTACAACTTCCAAAATCTAGGTTGGATGCTGGATCTGGGATTTGGGTATGATCTACCCAGCCTGTTGCAGAATTGGATTTTAAAGGGAGGACTTGGTTACAACTGAAAGAATGTGCAAAAGCTGGGAGAAACTTCATGACTCAGCCATGCCTTAACTCAGTCTACAATTATCTTTCCTTTTTTAAAATAATTCCTTCAAGGTTTTTCCCCCCCATTTATTATAATCGCCATTTCCAGCTATTTGACACATGTGTCAGGATGTCATCCATGCCATCCTGCCATGGCGCCAGGAGGGAACATCCTACTAGTCTGTCAAACTCACAGGGTCGTTTGGGGGTGCTTTACAGTAAAACTACCAGACGTGTAAAGTAGGGGTTGGTGTATTCACAGAACTGCAAACTATGTTAATCAAAGTATTGCGCTGAGTGATTCAGCACCCAGGATAGATCAAAGGGTGATCGAGCCGCGAATCCTGATGGGGAACTTGGAGATTTTTAAACTGTTGGTTGCAGGAGCCTGATTCACTTGAGTCTTTAACATGCAGTGGCTTTAATAAAGATTCCTTCATATCCCTAAGTGGCTTGTATCAGGAACTCTGATTTAATAGTCAACGGATCGAGGGCATCACAGAAAGACTCGAGTCAGTATGGCGACCTTACCCGAAGACTCCAAGTTTACCGAGGAAGGTCCACAAATGGAATATCCAGAACCCGTGGGAACCCCTCCGATGTCGGGAGGGGGAGATGGGGACGATGGAGGAGAAGAGGGATGTGGTTGGAGTGCACAGGAGTGCTCAGCATGAGAATGGAGAAAATGGAACGAGAGATTAGTTCTGTAGGAGAGCGTGTATCTCCTGCAGGAAGCAGTTGAGCAGCTCCTTCGGAAACAGCTGTGGGGCAACGACCAGCGCGGCGGCGATGAAAGATCGGACATTCTCGGAAGGAGAGAGCAACGAAACTGAAACAGAGAGAGGCCACAGGGTGACCAGGTTGGTAACTGCTTGCCCCCCTCACGGCTGAACCCAAACCAGGGCAACAACAGATCCCGAGTGCAGACGGATAGTTCGAGGTGAGGGACTTGAGGGTGAAGTTCACTGGGGACCCTAAAAGCTTGGCCTGCTTCCTAACCCACATGAGGATTCATGGAAGAATGTGAGGGGTCGTTTTCCACCAAAGGCTCCAAGGTGCAGTACAATTTGACCCATCTTGAGGGCGAAGCAGCGGAATGGCTCATAGAATTCCACGACTCAGACTCTCCGGAGCTAGAGGATTTTGAGAGTTTCATGAGCACTCTGAGGTATAGGTTTGAAGACCCCGTGAGATCCCTGCAATCAACCGAACAGAGTGCACCTAATTGCTGTGATCTGCCAGGTTCGTCAGATTGAGCGACATGTGTTTTTTTTTTTAAATAAATTTTATTATAAATTTTATTTATACACATAAATCAACAATAATACAATACCATATATACATTATACAACATACAACGTATAAACATATAATATATATCAATCAGTATCTTTTCTACCTTCTGTGCCTCCATCTTCTTCAACACATCCAAAACATTCTGTTATTTTTAACCTGCAATCTTTAGTCCTTTTTCTCCTACTCCTCTCAACATACTTGTACCTTCTAAGGTCTCTTCTTTCCCTTTTCTTACTTACTCCAACCTTCTCCTCTTTCTGTAAACCCACCTTCCTCTTTTCTTTCTATTTTTTCTTTCTTTCTTGTATTTTCGCTGTACTCACACAACATTTAAACAACACATAACAGAAAACAACAAAGACAAACTAAAATGGACTTCCTACTTTCTCATCAAAAATATCTATACATCATTTCTATAATGAATTCTATATATTATATGGTTACTTCTTATTTACTCTTTATACAATTTATATATAATACAATATCTTGTTTACATTAAATTTACTGTTTGTATTTTTTGTGTTTTTTCTATATATCTATAAAATGGGTCCCAACATAACTTAAATTCTTCTTGATTTTTTTCATTTAATAAATCTGTTAATTTTGCCATCTGGATTAGATCCATTGTTTTTAATAACCATTCCTCAATTGTGGGTATACCATCCTCTTTCCAATGTTTGGCAAATATAATTCTAGCCGCTGTTATTAAATAAAATAATAATTTTCCATATTTTTTGTGTATTTCCGGTTTTAAGAATCCTAGTAAATACATATCTGGTATAATTGTTAAATCTTCATCCAAAATTTCACATATTATTTGATGTATTTTTATCCAATATTTTTTTGTTTCTTTACAAGACCACCATGCATGAAAAAATGTGCCAGTTTCTTTTTTACATTTCCAACATTTGTTTGATAGTCTATTATTCATTTTTGACAGAGTATTTGGCGTTATGTACCATCTGTACATCATTTTGTAGAAATTTTCTTTCATGTTATAATTCAATGTAAATTTCAAATCTTTTAACCACATATCTTCCCATATTTCAAATTGTATCTTGTGACCTAAATTTTTTCCCCAATTACTCATGCATTTCTTTTTTTGTGTATTTACCGAATTATTTGAAATTAATATCTTATATATTTTTGAAATCAAATGATCTTTGTCTTTCCATAGGACAATGTCCCAATTTTTTACACTTTCTTTAAATTTAATATTTTTACTATCTACTCTAAACTGTTCTTTGATTTGAGCATAAGAGAACCAATTGCAGTTTATTCCCTCATTTAATAAATTTTCTCTTGATTTTAAATTATAATTTGATCCTTCAAAAGACAATAGATTTTTATATGTAATCCAATTTCCTATGTTTAAGTTTCCATGGCCTCGTGTGGTGATATCCAAAGAGGTATATTTGGTAAAATAGTATTTTTATATTTGTTCCAAATTCTTAGGATTGATTTTCTAATGGGATGGTGATTGAATGCTATATTTGCTTTAATTTTGTTATACCATAGGTATCCATGCCAACCAAATTTTAGATCGTGTCCTTCTAGATTTAGTAGTTTTTTGTCTTCCAATCTTATCCAATCTTGAAGCCACCAAAGAATACATGCCTCATAATATAATTTTAAGTTAGGAAGATCAAGACCACCATTTTCTTTAGTATCTTGTAAGAATTTAAATTTTATTCTTGGCTTTTTGCCTTGCCAAATAAATTTCGCCAATTCTTGTTGCCAGTTCTGAAAAGTCTTTTGCGTTATTACGATTGGTATAGTTTGGAATAAAAAAATATTTTTTGGTAATATATTCATTTTTATTGTTGAGATTCTACCCAGGAATGACAGATGTAAATTTTTCCAGAGTTTTAAATCATTTTTATATTAGTCCATAATTTTGTATAATTATTTTTAAATAAATCTGAATTATTAGATGTTATATCCACTCCCAGATATCTTAGTTTTTTGACATTTACAAATCCCGTATTCTGTTCCATATTGTGAATGGTTCTTGGTTCCATATTCAAATTTATCATCTTAGTTTTATGTTTATTTATTTTAAGCCCTGCCAAATCACCAAAATCTTGAATTTTTTTTAATAAATGTTTAATCGAAATTTCTGGGTTTTGTAACCATATCATCTGCGAATGCTCTTAATTTATAATTTTCCTGTTTTATTTTTATCCCTTCTATCAAATTATCTCTTCTAATATTTTCTAATAACACTTCTAATACCAAGATAAAAAGGAGTGGTGAGATTGGACAGCCTTGTCTAGTACCTCGACTTATTTGACAATCCTGGGTAGTCTCTCCATTTACCACTATTTTGGCAATTTTCCGTGTATATATGGCTTGGATAGCTTTTATAAATTTTTCCCCATATTCCAGTCTTTCCAAAATCTTTATCATAAAATCCCAATTTAGGTTGTCAAAAGCTTTTTCAGCGTCTAAAAATAATAGTAAAATTTGTTTTTCTTTATGGACTTTTGCGTATTCAATCAAATTTATAATAGTTCTAATATTATCCTTGATATGTCTTTTTGGTAAAAAACCAGATTGGTCTATATTTATTGTATCTTGTAGAATCTCTTTTAATCTATTTGCCAAAATACTAGTAAAAATTTTATAATCTGTATTTAATAATGAAATTGGCCTAAAGTTTTTACATAAGGTGTGGTCTTGATCTGGCTTGGGAATTAATATTATGTTGGCATTTGTCCAGGTTTCCGGTATTACATTTCCTGTTAATATTGAATTTAGTAATAAATTAAATGGTTTTAATAATTGATCTTGAAATACTTTGTAATACATTGCAGTAAATCCATCTGGACCTGGAGTTTTACCTAATTTCTGTCTTTGAATGGCAGTTGAAATCTCTTGAATAGTTATGGGTTCATTTAATCTGTCTTGCTGTGATTTTGATATTGTTTGTAAATTGCTTTCTGTTAAATATCTGTCTGCCTTTTCTACATCAAATTGTTGTTTTTGGTATAATATTGTATAAAATTGATGAAATACTTTTTTGATACTGGTATTATCGTTTAGTTCTAGTCCTTTATCTTTAATTTTATTTATAATTTTTTTTCCTTCTTCTTTTCTTAACTTAAATGCTAACCATTTACCCGCTTTATTAGCGTATTGAAAGTTTCTCTGTTTAATATACCTCAGTTTTTTTTCTATTTCTTCGGTTGTTAATATTTCTATTTGCTTTTGTAATATGATAATTTGGTTTTTTATGTCTTTATCTCCTGGTTTACTTTGCAACTCAATTTCTTTTATTTTAATTTGTTCACTTAATTTTGAAAATTTTTCTAGTTTCATTTTTTTATAATATTTGCCTAAAGATATAAAATGCCCTCTCATATAAGCTTTACTTGCGTCCCACATAGTATTTATATTTGTGTTTTCTTTCATATTTAATTTGAAAAATTCTATTAGTTTGATTTTGCTCTCTTCCAGATATACTTTATTTTTTAGAATGGATTCATTAAGTCTCCATCTATATTGTTTTGCAGATATTTTTAAATTTAATTGTATTGCGTTATGGTCTGATAGCAGCCAGGAAATCAGAAGACGTCTACTTCTTGGGAGGAGAGCAATGGCAAATCTTGATAAACTAGTTAAGAGCAGAGACATCACACTGACAACAAAGGTCCGCATAGTTAAAGCAATGGTATTCCCTGTAGTAACCTATGGCTGTGAAAGCTGGACCATAAGGAAGGCTGAGCGAAGGAAGATAGATGCTTTTGAACTGTGGTGTTGGAGGAAAATTCTGAGAGTGCCTTGGACTGCAAGAAGATCAAACCAGTCCATACTCCAGGAAATCAAGCCAGACTGCTCACTTGAGGGAATGATATTAAAGGCAAAACTGAAGTACTTTGGCCACATAATGAGAAGACAGGATACCCTGGAGAAGAAGCTGATGCTAGGAAAAGTGGAAGGCAAAAGGAAGAGGGGCCGACCAAGGGCAAGATGGATGGATGGTATTCTGGAGGTGACGGACTCAACCATTAGGGAGCTGGGGATGGTGACGGCCGACAGGAAGCTCTGGCGTGGGCTGGTCCATGAAGTCACGAAGAGTCGGAAACGACTGAACGAATAAACAACAACATGGTCTGATATTGTTTTTGCTAATATTTTGACATCTTCTACTTTATTTAGTAAATTTTTTGACGTCCAAATCATATCTATTCTGGAGAGAGAGTGAAATCTATTTGAAAAGAAAGTAAAGTCTTTGGCATTGCCCATTTTATATCTCCAGGTATCCGTCATTTCTAAGTTGTTCATCATTTCAAAAAAAATCTGAGGTAATTTTCCTTGATTTGCTTTTATATAATTATCAGATTTCCTATCTAGAGCTGGATTGATAACACCATTCCAGTCACCCATAGTTATCCAATTCTTATCTGACAATTCTGTTAAACAATTCATCAATGTTTTAAAAAAATTATTTTGATTATCATTTGGGGCATAGACACCTACTAATATAACTTTAGTGTTTTGAATTTCAATTTCAATTACAATAAATCTTCCCTTATCATCTACTTTTATTAATTGTGGTTTTAAATTTGGTTTAATATAGCATACAATTCCATTCTTTTTGTTTTCATTTTTTGTTGTGAATTCTAATCCTAGTTTTTTATTACTTAACAGTTTGCTATCTT
Source organism: Charina bottae (assembly GCA_023362775.1). Lineage (NCBI taxonomy): Eukaryota > Metazoa > Chordata > Lepidosauria > Squamata > Charinaidae > Charina > Charina bottae. Next base: position 1,968,378 of record JALMGJ010000010.1, read on the forward strand.
TACCTCTAATGTGTATTTCTTGTAAGCATATTATATCCAAATTGTATTTGTAAAGGATATGAAAAGTTCTATTTCTTTTTATTGGAGAGTTCAATCCATTTATATTCCATGACAAACATTTTATTTTATTCATTGTCTGATTGGCTGTCTAATTCTTGTGCGTCCACTACTTGTGCAAAGATTTTAAATTTTTCTGATAATTTTTCTTTTGGGGGACTATTTCTTGGTGTAGGATTAGTATCTTTTTCTATCTTTTTAAGAAAATCTTTTGCTTTCTCTAGTGAATTTAATTTAAACCTATGTTCTTTATATAACACATTTACCCCTTCCAAGGTTTCCCATCTATAAATAATTTTTTTCCTTTTCAGGACATCAGTCAAAAAATAATATTTTTTTCTTTTTTTCAGTATAGCAGCAGGAATCTCTTTGAACATTTGAATGTCTCTCCCTTCTACATTTATTTTTTTGTCAAATCCTGTTTGTAAAATCAGGTCTCTTAATTTTTTTCTACTAAACTCAATCACCATATCTCTTGCTATGTTATGTTCTTTTGCATATCTTGAGTTGACTCGATATATTACTTCTATTTCTTCTTCTAGTTGTTCTTTCCAGTCTATCAAATCAGCCAAAGCTTGGGTAATTGTGTTTTTAATTTCAGTCTCTTTTCCTTCCTTTAGACCTCTTATTCTCAAGCAATTTTCTTTTTGTTTTAGTTCCAGTAAGGATATTTTATCCATTTCCTCATCTTTATGTTTTTCCATTGTTTTGATTTTTTCTTTCATCTCTTTTATTTCCGTTTGAAATTTTTGTTCCATACTGTCTAATTTTTTATATAATGATCTTTCAAAACCTTGTAATTTTTCTTCCAGTACTGAAGTTACATTTGTTGTAATGCTTTGAATGGCTTTTTTTGTAAAGTCTTCAAATAGTAGCTTTAGCCATTCTCCCTTGTCTTCTGATAGGTCTGAACTTCTTCTTGTCATTTTCTTTGAAGCCATTATTCAAATTGAATTAATTATCACCAATTAAGTAGCACTAAGTTTTATCTAATTTTTTTTTCTCAGACACAGTCAAAAAATGGCGGTTTTAAATAATTAATTAATAAGTCACTTTCACTTACTTTCACTTACTCTGACGGCAATTCAACAATTCAACGTCTCAGCCACTTTCTTTGGACCTTTAACTCAATGTTTCTTGATAAGAAAGTCTTTGTTACTTGCAAATTAGTTCACACTTTTAAGTATTGTGAAAGTGTAACAGAAACGGCAGCTCTCCCAAACGGGAAGTAACGAAGGCAGTCGCTCACCCGACTTCTTAAATAAGCAGTGGTTATATCAAAATGGTTTACAACATAACCTCTTATCACTGCTATTTTTAATGCTATTCTTACACTTTCAGCTTTTACTGTTGGAGGATATGTTTCATCATAGTCTCATGGCCTTTGTTGGGTAAATCCCTGCGCTACAAGCCGTGCCTTGTATTTTAACTCTCCAGACACCAATGTCTTTCTCTTATAGACCCAACTACAACCTACAGTCCTATGATCATCAGGTAATTCTGTAGAAGTGAATACCTTATGTTGTTGCATAGCAGCCATTTCCTCATCCATGGCTTTAAACCATTTTTCTTTTTCATTCCTATGCAATTTTAATACATCATCAAATGTCTGGGGTTCATTATAGACTAGATTAATCCTGACATCCCCTACAGTGAATCGATCTGGGGGTTTATTTTTTGTTGTTCGTTCTGAACGCCTCGGAATAAATTCCTCTGTTATCTGCCCCTCCTCTGCCTCAACCTTGGGGAACACACTATCAGTTTCCCTGCTGGAGGTTTCTGGACTTTTCAGAGTTCTCTGCTTTTACTTTTGAACACTCTGTGTCTGTAGCTGTTGGTAAAAGTACTTCAGAATTGGTATGGAGATGCTGCCAATTCCCTTGCTCTGCAAACTCAGCTGATCTAGAAATGATGACCCTACCATGGCTATTTATAAACCTATATGCCTTTGACCCTGGCTGATAGCCAATGAATTGTAGTTTCATGGCTTTGAGCTGTCCCTTCCTTCTTTGGTTCTTTGGGATATTAACCCATGCTTCACAGCCAAAAAGTCTTAAATGTGTTAATACTGGTTTCTTGCCATACAATAGGTAATATGGAGTATTATTGGTTACAGAGCTCCATATCCTATTTATAAGGTAGTTGGCAGTCATTATTGCCTCTCCCCAGAACTGCTTGGACATTCCAGAATCCTGTAATAAGGCGTCTTTCATGGTTTGCAACACCCCATTGCGTTTTTCAGCAATTCCATTCTCATGTGGCGAATAAGGGTGAGTCATTCTGTGCCTAATTCCCTGTCTCTTTAACCATGTTTGGAAATTGCCTGCACTGAACTCACCACCTCTATCCGACTGTAATTGCCTCACCTTACACTCAAATCTCCTTTCTACATAGGCTACCCAGTTCCTAAATGTTTGAAAGGTTTCACTCTTTGCCTTGAGTAAATAACAATACTCATGTCATGTGTAATCAACAATTACTAACACATATCTAGCCCCTCCTAGGGTTTGTGTGAGAGGCCCTACTACATCCACATGTACTAGCTCAAAACATTTGGTTGATCTTCTAGTGCTTTGCTTTTGAATGGGGAACCGTTTAGATTGAGCCATCTTGCAAACACTGCAATCCAAATATGTACTGCATTGCTTTAGTTTTAAACCTTCACTAACATCAGGCATTTTAGCAATGACTCTAAAATTAGCATGCCCCAGTCTCCTATGTAATAGATGGATACATTCATCATGTGCTGGCTTATTACTAAACATTGTTTGTACTGCTATCTGGCTATCAGCATATGGTAGCATCACATACATTTTATTCCTTAATACACCCCGTGCACATACCTTACCATTCATTTCAACTGTGCACCCTGTACCTTTAAATAAAACTGAGTAACCTTCCTGAGTTATGACACACTCAGCAAGTTATACTCTAATGCAGGTACATATAACACATCCTCAAGAGTCCTGTTTAAACATGATACATATACTTCACCATGTCCATACACAGGTGCCTTCTTGCCATCTGCTAAGCTGACATACTGTTGAGTTGCAGGGTGAAAAGAAACAAACTGAGAGGATTAAGAGACGCCTAGAGCACCGCTGGAGGAAGACAAAGACTGAACCCGACCGAACACAAGCTAAAGCCGTGGTTAAGGCCTACCTTGTGGTGGTAAGAGCGGCGAAATGCCAGTATTTCTCCGGTCTTATTGCATCCGCAGAATGCCACCCAGCGGCCCTGTTCAGGATCACCCGATCCCTTTTGGGGAAAGATGATTCAGAAAATCACCTGCAGGGATGTGCTGAGGAGTTTTCCAGGCATCTACAGGATAAAATCGCTCGGATTTGCTCTGTTAGACTCTAAGCATGAAACATGGTCTGGGGAGATGCCTGAGGAGCGTACTTACCCTGTTATCTGTGGAATATTGCTGGCTTATGGGGTTACAGGCGCAGAGTAAACAAAACAGACAGTGCAGCGTTTAGGGCTAAAAGTATTTTACTTGTAGCATAAGGCAATAATGGATATGAGTACATTATTGCAAAAGGAAAAAACAACAAACCATAAGCAGAGTTCCATCAGCATATGTGAAGAAAACCATGGCCTATACAAAAGGCCAGGCATACTTACAGTTCAGGAACAGAGTACATGGCAACATGACAGACAGAAGTCAAGAAGCATAGACCCATAGTTCACAGCTGAGATATACACTTGTTTCAGCTTTCTGATTGGAGGAAACTATGGAGTCATGGGTTACATGAAAACACTGTCTTAGCTGTTTGGCAAACTCATGTACAAGGTGCAAAGAACCAGTTGCTAAGCAAAAATCGTCCACATAAGTTAGCAGCACTGTATAGCTACTTCCAGAACCTCTTATGTACACACAGGGATCAGCAACTGACTTTTTAAATCCTAGTTCTGTTAGAGCTGTATCTAAGCACTGATGCCAACAACGACCGGCCTGCTTTAACCCATAAAGCGCCTTGTGTAGTCTGTACACCTTCTGGGAATTGTCACAAGCATAGCCAGGAGCCTGCTTCATGTACACTGTGTCAGGGAGCTCTGCATTCAAATATGCTGTGTCAACATCAAAATGATGGACAACCATTTCACGCTGTGCAGCCAGAGAAAGTACCATACGTAAAGACTCTGGTCTAGCTGTGGGTGCATATGTGAGATCATAGTTCAAAAAACTCTCTTGTGAAAATCCCTGAGCAACAAGCCTGGCTTTGTACTGCACTGTGTTATCAGGAAGAAGCTTCTTTCTGAATACCCATCTGGAACCTACAGCTTTCTGGGATGGGGGCAAGTCAGTGACTTCAAACACTTTTTGACTCACTAATGCCTCAAACTCCTTATCCATTGCTGTGTTCCATTTCTCCTGCTCTTCCACTGGCAGGAGCAACACCTCCTGAAAAGACTGAGGTTCACAGGTAATCTGACACACTCTCACCTGCTGAATCACAAACCTGTCAGGCTTCACACCCTTTGTGGAACGAGCAGATCTACGAGGAATGACCACTGCATCTTCCTCATCACTGTCCTCTGTCTTTTCACTACCTGATTCCCCCTTCAGGTCCTCAACCTGAGGTGAATTTCCTCTTCCTTCACCTGAGGGGTCCTTCTCACTACACTAGGAGACTGGGAAACAGAAGGTAGCTGGACTGGTTGTTGTCCAGCCACAGGAGCATGGACAGTAGGCTGTACACTAGATTGCAACAACACCTCTGAATTAGCATTCAACCTATCCCAACCAGTAGGGTGCTCAAAATTAGCACTTCTAGAGACCATTACTTGACCATAGCCTGCAGAAAAACGGTAACCCTTAGATCTTGATGAATAGCCAACAAACCTTAAGCGCTGTGCTTTTGGTTGGTTCTTCCTTCGCTGAGACTTGGGAATATGAACATATGCAAATGTTCCAAAAACACGCAGGTGCTTCAGCGAAGGGCGCTTGCCAAACAAAAGGAAGTAAGGAACTTCATTTACAGCTGAATTCCACACCCTGTTGGTTAGATACACTGCAGTCATGGTAGCCTCACCCCAGAAACGGGCTGGCACCTGGGCATCTAACATTAGGCTATTTTTAATGGTGTTAACAACACCAATCTTCCTTTCTGCTATTCCATTCTCAGCTGGAACACCAACATTGGCAAGTCTATGGGAGATTCCTTTCCTACGAAGCCAATTCTGGAACTCATGGCTTAGTAACTCTCCACCACGATCAGATTGAAACTGACCAACTTAATAACCATAGTGTCTCTCCACCATTGCAACAAACTCCTTAAAGCGAGCAAAGGCTTCTGCTTTAGACTTGAGCAAATAACAAAATGTAAAGCGAGTATGGTCATCTGCCAGAAGAAACATGAAACGTGCCCCTCCTTCACTAGGAGCATTGGGGCCAGCTAGGTCTCCATGAACCAAATTAAATGGTCTAGTTGACACTCTCACTTTTCCTAGCAACAGGCGCAGCCTTGATCTTAGATTGTTTACACACAGTACAATCAAGAAAGTCATCACATTTTCTGGACCCTAGCTCAGGATACACCTTGGCCATCTGGGACAAACTCCCCCACCCGGGATGTCCCAGAACTCTGTGATAATAATGGATGCATTTATTATGTGGGGGAACATTGGAAACACAATTTCCTGACACAATCCCCTGTTTAGGAAGCATTTCATACAACTGATTCACTAATCTCCCCCTAGCACATTCAATTCCATCTTTTTCAATAGAACATCCAGTACCCTTGAACACAACAGTATATCCAGACTTAACCAGGGCTGGAACGCTGAGGAGGGAAAAATCAAGTGTAGGAACACACAATACATTTTGCACACTTATCCCCAAACAAGGAATGTATACTTCACCCTGAAAAGACACATCAGCCATGGATCCATCAGCTAGAGCAACCTGTTGGATTTTAGACTTGCATTTTGTTAACAACAACTGTTCATTGTTCACAATGATTTGGCTGCAAGCCGAGTCCAAGAGCCAAGTCTCTGGGGATCGCTTGCTCACAGCCGTGAGCAGAGCAGACACTTGGGTACGTTGTCTAGGCGGTTTCCCCTTCTTTCACACGAACCTCCTTCCACTGGCACTACCCGCCGGGCGAGGTGGCTGGGGACAGTCTTTCAAGAAGTGTTGGGTCGAATTGCACCGGTAGCATCTCCGAACAGCACAGGCAGACTCTGTTCCAGCAGGAAAACGCTGCTTAGAAGCCTCAGGAACAGCAACAGGTGGCTTACCCTGCATCCTCTCCTGGTCACGAGCTTGCTATATTTCTTGCAGCCGATTTGTGAGGTAATCCACAGTAAGGTCTTGAGGTCTTAACGTCTGAGTTGCCTCGATGAGCATGTCAAAGCTGCTGTCCAAGCTTGACAATATAATACAAGCCCTCTGGGTATCTGGGACCACAACATCCCACTCCTCAAGTTCAAGAAACAAAGTCTTGAGTTTATGGAGGTGGGTCATCACGTTTCCACCGGGCTGCAGCTTCAAATTGTAAAGCTGACGTGATAGACCAACAATGGCAGCAGAGGTTTGCTTTGAATAAATGGCTTTGAGAGCCTCCCAACATGCATGTGCAGTGTCTAGATTGCTGATATGCAGTAGCTGCGATGATTCCAGTCCCAGAATCAAATTGCCATAAGCACGATCCAAACACAACTGCACTTCATCAGAAATGGGACCAGCTGGAGGTGGGTCTTTCACATACTTCCACAAACCTTCTTTTAGGAAGAATGACTTGATTTTCACACACCAGGTCCTATAGTTTGTGCCATCCAAGCGCTCAAAAGGCAAACTAGTTAGCCCTGTAGCAGCCATGCTGACCACTCAAAGAAAAACACGTTTACTCTAAAAACGCAGCCTCAAAAACAAACCCCCTGTTACAGCCAGATTCAACGCAGCGATCAGCGTACCATCCACACTGGGCAACCCATAACCTGTGGAATATTGCTGGCTTATGGGGTTACAGGCTCAGAGTAAACAAAACAGAGTGCAGCGTTTAGGGCTAAAAGTATTTTACTTGTAGCATAAGGCAATAATGGATATGAGTACATTATTGCAAAAGGAAAAAACAACAAACCATAAGCAGAGTTCCATCAGCAGATGTGAAGAAAACCATGGCCTATACAAAAGGCCAGGCATAGTTACAGTTCAGGAACAGAGTACATGGCAACATGACAGACAGAAGTCAAGAAGCATAGACCCACTTTCACTTCCGGGTACAGATCGGAGTGCAGCGAAGAAACGAGGCTCCCAGCCTCGATTCCACAGTTAAGCTGTTTGCGGCGATTTGGGAGAAGAAAATCGCTGAAAAATCGCACTCGAAGAGAGTGTGATCAGAAGATTAACCACAAGGGGTCCCCGGAGTAACTGCTCTCCCCCAACCCCCGTAATTTCCACCACGGGAGAAGGGAGATTGGAGCAATGAAAGGGGACTGGGGAAAAAAACGGAGCTCTGCAGCAGCCGTGATTCTAAAAAAGATAAGTAGCTGCCCGATCAGGCTTTTAGACACTTTTTATTTACTTTTAAATATTATTTCTCTTATTAAGTGCTAAGATCTGTATCTGGACTTGATTTATACTTGCTGGTGTTATTTTTTTTTCTTGTTAAAGGAAGATTAAACAGTGGGAAAAGAAAGTTAAGTGGCTTTGTTACAAGTGAAAGTGACTTTTATTACTATTTTCAGTTTGGCTTGAGTTTCTTACTTATGGACAATTATTGGTATTTTTCTTTTTGCTTTCTGGAATATTATATTAAAGACTGGATTTAAATGGAGTGATTAATACTTTATTTTTTAAGACTTTGATGTTGAGACTGCTGCCTGAAAAGGAAAAAAAAAGAACCCTATTAAATCTTCTTATATATATATAAGTTCCTCTTCTTCTTTCTGAATTTTGAACTCTGTTTGGATTTATTTTTTTGGAAAAAGTCAAGTTATTCAATGTTTAACTTGGATTATTGGATTATTATATGGAAAGTAGAGGCTTTTTTATATCTTTCTAGTAACATTTTTTCTCTTTGACTTGTGGTTGGATTGAAGAATTACAAGTGGGAAGGTGAAACCCTGGGAATATTTACTATTCTTATCTTTGATTTTGACTACAGGAGAACAAAAAGTCCTACTGGCTTTTATCTTGGGTGTTTGAAACACTGTGGATTTTTATATATAAGGGATTATAAATGAACTAAGAGGAAAAATTTTAAAGGAGCTTTTTTAAAAAAAAATTTATAACTTTTTGGATATTTGCTTTTTTCCTTTTTCCTTTTTCCTTTCATTACCTGTTTAATTTTTTTAAAAATTTTTTTTTAATTTTTCCCCTTTTTTAAAATAATTATTGTTGTATGGTGTTTTCTTCCCCTTTTCTCCCTTTTCTCTTTTTTTTTGCAGGGCTATGGCGTCTTTCGGAATGAAATTGAGGGAGAAAGAGAAGGAGACTGGAGGATTACCTATTGATTCTGCTACACCTGCTACATCTGCCTCAGAAACTTTATTACCAGAAATGAAAAAGATATTAGAAGCTGTTGCAGCACTAAATAAGAAAATGGATGACTCTACGAAGCAGATGGAAGATCAGAATACAGCACTAAATAAGAAAATGGATGACTCCACGAAGCAGATGGAAGATCAGATTACAGCATTAGACAAAAAAATGGACGATATGAAGAAAGAAATAACCTGAGAGATTAAGCAAGATTTTAAAAAAGAAATTCAAACAGTCAAGGAAGTGGTCAATTCTCTGTCAGGAGAACTTAAGTATACGCAAAGCCAGATGAAAAAATTAGAAGATAAATCAGAATATGCCATTAAAGAGATTGAACATAATCTAGACATTACAGCCTTAGCAGAAATGAGAGAGAAAGAGCACATCTTGAGATTTAGAGCAGTTCCAGAACAAGTAGATGGAAATGTGAGAGAAAGGATGATTTTTGAATTGGCTAAATTTTTGGAGATAAGAGAACAAGATTTAGATTTGGAGATAGACAAGATATTTAGAGTAAATTCACGTTATGCTAAAGAAAGAAAAGTCCCTAGAGACATATTGATATATTTTGTAAGAAAACTGACAAAAGAACAAATTTTAAGGAAACATTATAATACTAGATTAAATATAGAAGGGAAGGAAATAATTGTATTAAAAGAAATCCCTTTGAGAATATTAAGGAAAAGAAAAGATTATTTTTTCCTTACAGATAAATTAAGGCAACATAGTACAGTATTTCATTTAGATGGGAAAAATTGGAAGGCGTATCATTTGAGTTCAAAGGACAGAGATTTAAAATAACTTCCATTTTAAAAGCAAAAGCCTTTTTAGAGAAATATAAGAAATGGGTTTACCAGAAGGAGAATTGACAAAAGGAGGAGAAACATCGAAAGACAAAGAGAAGACTGAAGATCTATATGAGAAGGAAGCTACAGGTGTGGACTTAACAAAGGGATTTTAAAGAATAAAATGCCAATGGAATATAAATATCTGACATGGAACATTAATGGAGATAACTCTCCACAGAAAAGAAGAAAGATATTTCACTTCTTGAAAAAACAGAAATTGGACATAAGTTGTTTACAAGAGACTCATATTTGTAAAAAAGACACTAAATATTTGATTCAAAAACAGCTTGGAGAAGAATTTATTTCGGCTGGATATAAAAAAACTAAAGGGGTAGTTTTATATGTACAACCAAAGTTAAACCCAAAATTGATATTTGCGGATGAAGAAGGTCGATATATTGTAGTAGAAATTAACATACAAGGAACTAAAACACTGATAGTTGGACTTTATGCACCAAACATGGATAAAGGAGTATTTTATAAAAACTTGATGGATAAACTTTTGGACTTAACATATGACAATTGGTGTTTTATGGGGGATTGGAATGGGGTAATTTACCCCAGACTGGATAGACAATCACAAAAAGAAGTGAAGCAAACACAGGGAAAATTGCCACAAACATTTTTCGACTTGAAAGAGATGTTGGATTTACAAGACATTTGGAGATGTATGAATGGGACTTCCAGAGAATTTACATATTATTCAGAGAGATGATTGATATATTACCTAAGGCTTTTCCAGATCATAATCCAGTAATGTTGACTCTTAAAGGGAAACGGAGTGTATTTAGATGGAGATTGAATGAATCGCTATTATGGAATAATGATGTAGTTGATGTATGCAAAAAAAAATTAAGAGAATATTTTCAATTTAATTTGAACAAAGGTACTAATATTCAAACTGTATGGGAAGCCAGTAAAGCATATATGAGGGGTTACTTTATTCAATACAATGCTCAAATGAGGAAGAAAAAACAAAAAAGAATTCAATTGATTTTAGATGAAATTAAAAGTAAAGAGTTAGATTTGAGAGATAAACCAATGGATGACACTTTGCTCACTCAAATTAAATTTTTACAAAAGCAAATATCAATGATACTAACTCAAGAGATAGAGACTCAAATGAAATTCACAAAACAAAAATATTTTGAACATGCAAATAAACCAGGTAGATGGCTGGCTTACAAATTGAGGAAACAAAGACAAAAGAATTTAATTACTAATATTCAACATGAAGGAAAAACCTTGGTGAATAATATGGACATTCAAAAAGCCTTTCATGACTATTACTCTAAATTATATAAAAAACAAGATGTTAATTTGGATGAGATTGAAGAATACTTAAATAAACAAAAACTAACTGTTCTTAATGACCAACAAAGATTGACATTAAATAATGTTATAACAAAAGAAGAATTGATAAAAGCTTTTAAGAAAATTAGTAGTGGAAAAGCTCCTGGACCGGATGGATTATCAGCAGCCTATTATAAATGTTTTGAAGAGGATTTATGCCTACCTTTGCAGAAGACTATGAATTCTATCTTGGAAACAGGAACCATGCCAGAAACTTGGAAAGAAGCACATATAACATTGATCCCCAAAGAACAACAGGATTTAACATTAACTAAAAATTACAGACCAATATCTTTATTGAATAACGATTATAAGATATTTACAACGATATTAGCAGAAAGAATGAAGAATATACTTAAGGATTTTATTCATCAAGACCAAGCTGGTTTTCTACCCAAGAGGCAAATCCGAGACAACGTCCGAAACATATTAGATGTAATTGAATACTTGGAACAACATTATGATAAACAAGCTGCCTTGATATTTATTGACGCTGAAAAAGCCTTTGACAACTTAAATTGGCCTTTTATGTTCAAAGTACTGGAAAATATGAATTTTGGAGGAAATTTTATAAAATGGATTAAATCAATATATACTCCACAATTTGTCAAAATAATTGTTAATTGAGAATTTAGTAAGCCATGTGAAATCCCAAAAGGCACTAGACAAGGTTGTCCATTATCTCCACTTTTGTTTATATTGGTATTAGAGGTTTTACTTAGAGATATTAGACAGGATGATGGTATCCATGGTATCAAAGTTTAAAAAGAAGTTTATAAACTGAGAGCCTTTGCTGACAACTTAGTCATTACCTTGGAGAATCCACTAGAAGGAATTGAAATATTAATACAGAAACTAAGAGACTTTGGGTCGCTAGCAGGGTTCAAAGTGAATCTACAGAAGACAAAAATTTTGACTAAAAATATGGACTACCACCAACAAGAGAAATTGAAAGAAATAACAGGATATTCAATGGAAGAAAAAGTAAAATATTTGGAAGTATATTTAACAGCTAAAAATGTTAAGTTGTTTAAGAATACTGTAACTATATTCCACTTTGGATGGATATTAAAAAAGATTTGGAACATTGGGGAAAATTGCAATTATCATTATTAGGTAGAATTTCAGCAATCAAAATGAATGTTTTGCCAAGAATTTTATATCTTTTTCAAACGCTACCTACATTGGCATCAGAAGAACCTTTTAAACAATGGCAGCGAGACATTTCTAAGTTTATTTGGCAAGGGAAAAAACCAAGAGTAAAATATAAAGTCTTGCAAGACTCTAAAGAAAGAGGAGGACTAGGTCTGCCAGATTTGAAATTATATTATGCTGCTTGTTGCTTGGTTTGGATTAAAGAATGGATAGTTTTGAAAAATGAAAAATTATTGAATTTGGAAGGACATGAATTAAGATATGGATGGCATGGATATTTGTGGTATGATAAAGTTAAAGTTAATGTGGACTTTAAAAACCATTATATTAGAAGATCCTTGTTAAGAATTTGGAACAAATATAAATTAATCTTATGTTATAAAAGACCTTTATGGATTTCTACACAAGAAGCATTCTACAGAACAGAAGTAAGAAATAAAGATAAATGGCTAATCTACAAAGACTTTTTAAAGAAAGAACAAGGACAATATATAATTCAATCAATAGAAGAATTGGCATCAGAGGGACATACTTTTCAATGGCTTTCATATATGCAGCTCGTAGAGAAATTTAAATTAGATAAGAAAGACTTTGAATTCGAACAAACCAAATCGGAATTTGAGTTACAATTATGTGAGACAGATGATCATCTAATTGCAAAAATGTATAAATTATTATTAAAAGGTGAAATGGTAGAGGAACAAGTTAAAGACTGTATGATTAAATGGGCTAAAAATATTGGTCATAACATTCAAATGCAACAATGGGAAGATATGTGGACCAAACGACTAAAATTTACTTTGTGCTGTAATTTAAAAGAAAAATTTTATAAGATGATGTATAGATGGTATATGACCCCACAAAAACTTTCTAAAATGTATGGGAATGTTTCCAACTTATGTTGGAAATGTAAAAAAAAAAGAGGGGTCTTTTTACCATATGTGGTGGACATATGAGATTGCAAAGAAATGTTGGACTCAAATATATTTATTGATGCAAAATATATTACAAATTCGAGTTCCATTTAAACCAGAATTTTTTTTATTACCGGGAATAATTGATGGACAACCCGGGAAGCAATTTACAAGAATTATGCAATACATGATTACAGCAGCAAGACTTATATATGCACAAAATTGGAAAAACCAAATACGATACAAGATTGGATGTTAAAATTGATGGATATGGCAGAGAATGATAAACTGACATGTTTATTAAAAGAAAATTCAAATTATTATTTTCTTAAAGAGTGGAAACCACTAACTGACTATTTACAAAATGCGGGAGGAACAAAGCTTATATGGGGATTTGAAGATTAATATATATATATATATATATATATATATATATATATATATATATATATTGATGTAATAGACAAGAAATATTCTTTAATGTTTTATATAGACCTAGCATGTAAGATAAAATTGTTAAAATATCATGACCAGATACAAATCGGAAGTTGACTAAATTCTATGTTTCAGCTTTATCTTTTTTCTTTTTTACTTTACTACACTTTTTTATCTTTTCTTTTTTCTTGATTTGTATTTCCATTTTCCTTTCTGTTTCAAACTTTTATCTATGTAAATTTAAAACCTAATAAAATTTGTAAAAAAAAAAGAAGCATAGACCCATAGTTCACAGCTGAGATATACACTTGTTTCAGCTTTCTGATTGGAGGAAACTATGGAGTCATGGGTTACATACACTTACTGTTGAAACGTAAAGTCTGTTGTACAGAATATAAATTGCCACGAGATGGCAATGTTGCACATTGTCTCCCCCCCCTCCCCGGAGCAGTTCTCACGGGACGGCCGATTAGCTAGCCATAACAAATGCCACGTGACGGGCCACCTGCTGTTATCAGTGCTTTTGTTATGGGAAACCGTGGAGCAGAGGCATATGAAAAATTACAGTTTTTACATGCTAGGGAATCACAGTGGAGAACACCATTTGATTTGATCTTTACATAGAAACTCCAACATTATCTGGGAACAGTTTGATCCTGTTGGACCCGAGGAAGTGGATAGGATCCTCCGGACTGTAAATGCCACCACGTGCGAATTAGATCCATGTCCCTACTGGCTGGTTCAATCGGCTTGGGAGGTGATGTGTGGCTGGGTCCAGTCGATGGTAAATGCATCCTTGCAGGAGGGGGTGTTTCCGACGGCCTTCAAAGAGGCGTTGGTGCGCCCCCTCCTCAAGAAACCATCGCTGGACCCTGTTGTACTGGACAATTTTCATCCAGTCTCCCACCTTCCCTTTATGGGGAAGGTGGTTGAGAAAGTGGTGGTGTTGCAGCTCCAGAGGATTCTTGATGAAATGGATTATCTAGACCCCTTTCAGTCAGGTTTCAGGCCAGGATATGGGACGGAAACAGCATTGATCGCGCTTATGGATGATCTCTGGAGGGAGCGGGATGGAGGCAGTGCATCCATCCTGGCTCTCCTTGACCTCTCAGCGGCTTTTGATACCATCGACCATGGTATCCTTTTGGGACGCCTGAGAGAGTTGGGGGTGGGCAGCGTGGTTTTGTGCTGGTTCACCTCCTTCCTCCAGGGCCGGTCCCAATCGGTGTTGATAGGGGAGGAGAGATCGGGTCCACGGCCCCTCCTTTGTGGGGTGCCACAGGGCTCAGTGCTCTCTCCTCTCCTATTTAACATCTACATGAAACCACTGGGCGAGATCATCCATCTCCACGGGATGAGATATCATCAATATGCTGATGATACACAGTTATACATCTCCATCCCAGGGGAAGTAAGTGCTGCTGTGACTACCTTGTCCAAGTGCCTGGGGGCTGTAGGGGTCTGGATGGGGAACAACAGGCTTCAGCTGAACCCTGGTAAGACGGAGTGGCTGTGGATTAATGGCCCCTCGGTGTCTAGGAACTTATCATCCTTAGTTCTGGATGGGGTTGCACTACCCCAGACAGACCTTGTGCGTAACATGGGGGTCCTCTTGGACTCACAACTCCTGCTCAAAGAGCAGGTGGCAGTCGTGGCCAGAAGGGCCTTTGCACAACTTCGTGTTGTGCGCCAATTACGCCCTTTCCTGGAGCGAGACGCCCTTCGAACAGTCACTTATGCCCTGGTCATAAGTGCAATGCGCACTACATGGGGCTACCCTTGAAGAGCATCCGGAAGCTTCAGCTGGTTCAAAATGCAGCCGCACGGGCCATTTTAGGTGCCTCAAGATCGGCACATATAACACCTTTGCTCCATGAGCTGCATTGGGTCCCAGTTTGCTTCCCGATTCAATTCAAGGTGTTGGTTATCACCTTTTAAGCCCTACATGGCATGGGACCAGGTTACCTGAAGGACCAGCTCATCCCTGTTCAATCAACCTGTCCCACCCGGTCCTGCAGAGAGGGCACGCTATGAACCCCGTTTGCAAGAGAGTTCCATCTGATGGGGTCTAGGAGGTGTGCCTTCTCTGCAGTAGCCCCCGCCCTTTGGAATATTCTTCCCCCTGAAATAAGATCAGCCCGCTCTCTCCTGGACTTTAGAAAAAAACTAAAGACCTGGTTATGTCACCATGCTTGGGGAGGGGAGGGGAATAGCCAGTCTTGGGGTTGGCTGGTCCCTTAGATCTGCCCTGACCAGCCTTATCGACCAGTGAAATGAGATCTACCACTCCTGGATCAAATTGTATGCATGTGTGTGTGTGTGTGTGTGTGTGTGTGTGTGTGTGTATATATATATATATATATATATATATATATATATATATATATATAGTTTATTATTCATATTTATTGTTCTAATTGATTTTAAACTTTTGTGAACCGCCCAGGGTCCCTCCTTGTGGGGGAGATGGGCGGGATATAAATGTAATATAAATCAATCAATCAATCAATCAATCTCGAATATGGATAAAGGAGTATTTTATAAAAATTTGATGGACAAACTTTTGGACCAAACCTATGAAAATTGGTGTTTTATGGGTGATTGGAATGGAGTAATCTACCCTAAGATGGATAAACAATCACAAAAAGAAGTGAAGAGATAAGCCAATGGATGATACTTTGCTTACTCAAATTAAATTTTTACATAAACAGATATCAATGATATTGACACAAGAGACTCAAATGAAATTTACAAAGCAAAAATATTTTGAACATGCTAATAAACCAGGTAGATGGTTGGCTTATAAATTACGGAAACAAAGACAAAAAAATTTAATTTCCAAAATACAACATGAAGGAAAAGTTATGGTGAATAATATAGATATACAAGAAGCTTTTTATGGTTATTATTCAAAATTATATAAAAAACAAGAAGTCAATTTGATGGACATTGATGAATATCTGAGTAAACAGAAATTAATTGTTCTTGATGACCAATGAAGATTAATACTTAATAATCCTATTACAACAGAGGAAATGGTAAAGGCCTTCAAGAAAATTAGTAGTGGAAAAGCACCAGGACTGGATGGCCTGTCAGCAGCTTATTATATTTTTATTTATTTATTTATTTATAAAATTTATATCACCGCCCATCTCCCTCCGCAGGAGGGACTCTGGACGGTTTACAATAAAATAGTAAAAAACAAACACATAAAATATACATAAAATCTAAAATAGAAAATTATAAAACAAGATTAAAATCTATTTATTTATAAAATTTATAAATTATTGTAAATGTTTTGAAGATGAATTATGTTTACCTCTACAGAAGACTATGAATTCGATTTTGGATACAGGAACAATGCCAGAGACTTGGAAAGAAGCACATATACAACTTGACTTTAACTAAGAATTATAGACCAATATCTTTACTGAATAATGACTATAAGATTTTTACAACTATATTGGCAGAAAGAATGAAAAATATTCTTAAAAACTTTATTCATCAAGATCAAGCAGGATTTCTGCCTAAGAGACAGATCCGGGACAATGTCCGAAATATATTAGATATATTGGAATATTTGGAACAACACTATGAAAAACAAGCTGCCTTGATATTTATAGATGCTGAAAAAGCTTTTGATAATTTAAATTGGCCTTTTATGTTTAAAGTATTAGAAAATATGAATTTTGGAGGAAACTTTATTAAATGGATTAGATCAATATATACTCCCCAATTTGCAAAAATAATTGTCAATGGAGAATTTAGTAAACCATGTGAAATCCAAAAAGGTACAAGACAAGGTTGTCCATTATCTCCACTTTTGTTTATATTGGTATTAGAGATATTGGTATTTTACTGAGAGATGTTAGACAAGATGAAGGTATCCATGGCATTAAGGTTAAAAAAGAAATTTATAAATTAAGAGCCTTTGCTGACGACTTAGTCTTTACTTTGGAGAATCCACCAGATGGAATTGAATTATTGATTCAGAAATTGAAAGACTTTGGATTGTTAGCAGGGTTTAAAGTGAACTTACAGAAAACAAAAGTTTTGACTAAAAACATGGACTACCATCAAGAAGAGAAGTTGAAAGAAATAACGGGATATTTAATGGAAGAAAAAGTAAAATATTTGGGAGTATATTTAACAACTAAAAATGTTGTTTAAAAATAATTATATCCCGCTTTGGACAGATATTTAAAAAGACTTGGATCAATGGGAAAAATTACAACTATCATTATTAGGTAGAATCTCAGCAATTAAAATGAATATCTTGCCAAGAATTTTATATCTTTTTCAAACATTACCTATATTGGCATCAGAAGAACCTTTCAAACAATGGCAGCGAGATATTTCTAAGTTTATATGGCAAGGAAAAAAACCAAGAATAAAATATAACGTCTTACAAGATTCAAAGGAAAGAGGCGGACTGGGTCTACCGGATCTGAAATTATATTATGCTGCTTGGTATGGATTAAAGAGTGGATAGTTTTGAAAAATGAAAAATTATTGAATTTGGAGGGTCATGAATTAAGATATGGATGGCATGGATATTTGTGGTACGACAAAGTGAAAGTTAATGTGGACTTTAAAAATCATTATATCAGAAGATCTTTGCTAAGAATTTGGAATAAATATAAATTAATCTTATGTTATAAAAGACCTTTATGGATTTCCACACAAGAAGCATTTCATAGAACAGTAAGAGTTAAAGATAAATGGCTGACTTACAAAGATTTTTTTAAAAAAGAACAAGGACAATATAAAACTAAATCAAAAGAAGAACTGGCCTCAGAAGGATGGCTTTCATATATGCAACTTGTAGAAAAAATTAAGTCAGATAAAAAAGAACTTAAATTCGAACAAACCAAATCGGAATTTGAGATACAATTATGTGAGACAGATGATAATTTAATTGCTAAAATGTATAAGTTATTGTTAAAAGGTGAAATGGTAGAGGAGCAAGACTGCATGATCAAATGGGCAAAAAATATTGGTCATAATATTCAAATGCAACAATGGGAAGATATGTGGACTAAAGGATTAAAATTTACTTTGTTATAATTTGAAGGAAAATTTCTATAAGATGATGTACAGATGGTATATGACCTCACAAAAGCTAGCTAAAATGTATGGGAATGTTTCCAACTTGTGTTGGAAATGTGAAAAAAAAGGGGTCATTTTACCATATGTGGTGGACATGTGAGATTGCAAAGAAATTTTGGACTCAAATACACTCATTGATGCAAAATATTCTACAAATTCGAGTTCCATTTAAACCAGAACTATTTCTATTGGGAATATTAGAAGAACAAATAGAAAAGAAATTTACAAGAATTATGCAATATATGGTTACAGCAGCAAGACTTGTATACTGTATGCACAAAATTGGAAAAATCAGATTATACCTACGATACAGGATTGGATGTTAAAAGTAATGGACATGGCAGAAAATGATAAATTGACATGTTTATTAAAAGAAAATACAAATTATTACTTTCCACTCTTAAAGAGTGGAAACCATTAATGGATTATTTGCAAAATGCAGGAGGGGCAAAGCTTATATGGGGCTTTGATGATTAAATTATATATAAATTGATATATTAGACAGGAAATGTTTTACAATGTTATATATAGACCTAGCATGTAAGAGATTATATTTTAAAGTACTATGACCAGAGATAAATCGGAAGTTGACTAATTTCTATGTTTCATCTTTTCTTTTTCTATTTACTTTACTACCCTTTTTCTTTTCTTTCTTTGATTTGTATTTCTATTTCTTTTTCCTTTTCAAACTTTTATCTATGTATACTTAAAATTTAATAAAATATATTAAATAAATAAATAAATAAATAAATAAATAAAACTTCCTTTCTGTTGGAAAGATGCCGTCCCGCACCACTATCAGGCAGCCAAGCCTTCTGTTCAGCTGCTGAGCTTGCTACAAAAGCCTTGCTTTGCATATCTTTACGTGTGGGAGTCTTGCCTTTTACCAGCCTCTTTTGCATTCTTTGCATTCTTTGCATTTTTGCTTTGCATTCTCTGCAAAGATGAGTCATAGAGCTGCACACACTTTCCGTTTCTTTGCTGGATGCTGATGCCTTTAACTCCTTCATACATGGCTGTTTAGAGTTGCTCTCCTGTAGTCTCTGCGTTTCCTCTCCTCCTCAAGTAAACGACCAACAAGGTAATATAAAGTAAGCTCCCGTTCAGGCATTGACGCCAAGCCTGTAATTAACACCGACCAAGTCATCTAAGGAGCTCAACATTACAGTGGGGCAAAAAAGTATTTAGTCAGCCACCAATTGTGCAAGTTCTCCCACTTAAAAAGATGAGAGAGGCCTGTAATTGACATCATAGGTAGACCTCAACTATGAGAGACAAAATGAGAAAACAAATCCAGACAATCGCATTGTCTGATTCGGAAAGAATTTATTTGCAAATTATGGTGGAAAATAAGTATTTGGTCAATATCAAAAGTTAATCTCAATACTTTGTTTTATATCCTTTGTTGGCAATGACAGAGGTCAAACGTTTTCTGTAAGTCTTCACAAGGTTGGCACACACTGTTGCTGGTATGTTGGCCCATTCCTCCATGCAGATCTCCTCTAGAGCAGTGATGTTTTGGGGCTGTCCCTGGGCAACACGGACTTTCAACTCCCTCCAAAGGTTTTCTATGGGGTTGAGATCTGGAGACTGGCTAGGCCACTCCAGGACCTTGAAATGCTTCTTACGAAGCCACTCCTTCGTTGCCCGGGCGGTGTGTTTGGGATCATTGTCATGCTGAAAGACCCAGCCACGTTTCATCTTCAATGCCCTTGCTGATGGAAGGAGGTTTGCACTCAAAATCTCACGATACATGGCCCCATTCATTCTTTCCTGTACACGGAACAGTCGTCCTGGTCCCTTTGCAGAGAAACAGCCCCAAAGCATGATGTTGCCATCCCCATGCTTCACAGTAGGTATGGTGTTCTTTGGATGCAACTCAGCATTCTCTCTCCTCCAAACACGACGAGTTGTGTTTCTACCAAACAGTTCTACTTTGGTTTCATCTGACCATATGACATTCTCCCAATCCTCTCCTGGATCATCCAAATGCTTTCTAGCAAACTTCAGACGGGCCCGGACATGTACTGGCTTAAGCAGGGGGACACATCTGGCACTGCAGGATCTGAGTCCCTGGCGGCGTAGTGTGTTACTGATGGTAGCCTTTGTTACGTTGGTCCCAGCTCTCTGCAGGTCATTCACTAGGTCCCCCCGTGTGGTTCTGGGATTTTTGCTCACCGTTCTTGTGATCATTTTGACCCCACGGGGTGAGATCTTGCGTGGAGCCCCAGATCGAGGGAGATTATCAGTGGTCTTGTATGTCTTCCATTTTCTAATTATTGCTCCCACAGTTGATTTCTTCACACCAAGCTGCTTGCCTATTGCAGATTCAGTCTTCCCAGCCTGGTGCAGCTCTACAATTTTGTTTCTGGTGTCCTTCGACAGCTCTTTGGTCTTCACCATAGTGGAGTTTGGAGTGTGACTGTTTGAGGTTGTGGACAGGTGTCTTTTATACTGATAACAAGTTCAAACAGGTGCCATTACTACAGGTAATGAGTGGAAGACAGAGGAGCCTCTTGAAGAAGTTACAGGTCTGTGAGAGCCAGAAATCTTGCTTGTTTGTAGGTGACCAAATACTTATTTTCCACCATAATTTGCAAATAAATTCTTTCCGAATCAGACAATGTGATTGTCTGGATTTGTTTTCTCATTTTGCCTCTCATAGTTGAGGTCTACCTATGATGTCAATTACAGGCCTCTCTCATCTTTTTAAGTGGGAGAACTTGCACAATTGGTGGCTGACTAAATACTTTTTTGCCCCACTGTATATAGACCTTGTTTGCTTCAGACAAACACGTCTCTCTCCTGTAGTAACAGAAACAAGCGTTGCGTGGTGTGTAAATGCTCTGATAAGCTTTCCCCCTCCTGCAGCCTTTTTCTGTACAAACGACGTGCTTTCCAAACTGCCGCCACTGGCGGCACACCAATGGTGGCGGCGGTGTGGGAGGTGGCAGGGGCGTGCACGGCGGCGGCATGGGGGGGCGTGCGGTGGCAGCGGCCACTGTTCATGCCGCCCCGCGCGCCACCACGCCACCACCATGCATGTCCCCACTGCCGCTTGTGTTGCGACATAGTAAACCAGAGCTTTCCAAACTTCATGTTGGTGACACACTTTTTAGACATGCATCATTTCGCGACACACTCTTACAGCAGGGCATCATTTCGTGACACGCTCTTAGAGCAGGGCACAAGGCAGGCACTAGGACCTGTGTGGAATCCTGGCAGGGCTCGGAGGCAGCAGCAGCCGTGACACACCCAGACACTGCAGCCGACACACTAACGTGTCCCGACACACTGTTTGGAAAGCTCTGCACTAAACTGTGTTGCGACACACTAAAGTGTCACGACACACAGTTTGGAAAGCTATGCATTAAGTTATAAAAGTTGTAGTCCAACACAGACAGCACCATAATACACCATAGTAGCTTGTGTCTCAACCAACTGCACTATCCCCCCTCCCTCCAAGAATCTTCTGAGCATAGATGAGATGCAAATTCCCAGCAGCCACTTGACAAAAGGCTTTTTAAGTTTACCAGCTTGTTGTCTGAAATGTTGTTTCATTGTGTGGTGTGAAAGAAACATCAGGGAGCAAAGAACAGAACCTGGAAGAGCTCTGGTGCAGTTTCAGACAGTAGAAGGGCAGCCCAGAAAAAGGGGAGAAAATGGCTCTATTGTACAGCTTGGTTCTGTAAGGGGAAAAGAGAGACCTGTGGGTCATCTGAAACAGCCAGGTATCAGGGGTCAGCCTGGAAGCCATTTCCTTGATTATTTCCCTGAAACAATGCCAGTCACCCTCTCTCAGCCCTAGGAAGGAGGCAATGGCAAACCACTTCTGAACAGCCTTGCCAAGAAAACTGCAGAGACTTATCCAGGCAGTCTCTGAGAATCGGACATGATTCAACAGATTAAAAAAAACAATGCAACAAACAACAGCCTGGGATTGCAGCGGAAGAGAACAAAATACTTCAAGACAACAAGGTTTGATCTGACCTGTGGGGTTGGGGAGGAGGAAATAATTCAGGAGCAAGTTCTAACAACCCTTAAGTGCATACATACATACCAATCACACTATTCCTTTCTGGAGTAAGTAAGCAATGTTATACACAGTATAGAAAAGGAGTAACAAAAGGTTAATCAAAGAAATTGGGACATGAGATAAGAAAAAGTAATGGAAATATATCTACAGTAGCTTACATCAACATCAGTCCCCATACTTTACTATCCTTGGAAACCAACCTCCTTTTCACCATATCTACACACTGCTTTGTACATGCCTTTTCTTCTTTAATTAGGACCTCATCAGCTCCATTCAGGCATTACTTTCTTGGTCTTTTCTTTTCCCTTTAAGTTTTGCAGTTTGATTCTCATTTATTTTATCTTTGACCACTTCAACCTACTTTTTCCATACCAGTCATTCACTTTTATATTTCATCCACAAACATTTCATTTTTCAACACCTGTTTATCTTCTCTCTTCTAATTTGACCCAAGGCTGGCAGGCAAAGATTCAAAGACTCTTTTACAAGCTGGTGATCAGTGATCAAGGAATCAACTCCGACTACATTGTGCTGCTCAAAGAAGCAAACACCAACTGCTTCACAAATATACATGACTCTTTGAAACCGAAATAATACCAGTAGAGAAAGGTGTAAAGCAAGGCGATATGATTTCACTTAAACTTTTCAACGCTTGCCTGGAAAATATCATGCACAGAGTGAAGATGGGAAGATGGAATTGATGTAAACGGAGAGAAGATAAACCATCTCAGATTATTTATTTATTTATTTATTTATTTATTTATTTATTTATTTATTTATTTATTATTTAACTTTGTATCACCGCCCATCTCCTCCACACCTGGGGACTCTGGGCGGTTCACAATAATAAGATAAAAATATAAAATTACAGCCACAATAATTTACATATAAAATCCAAACAAAAAGATGCCACAATTGCTGACAGATTTGGTGGTGTCTTCACGTAGAGCCTGGCCAGATGCAAATAGGATTGGAGACTATACTCAGAACCATTTTCCCTGTAGGCTTTCAATGCCTTTAAAAGCTGCCAGAAGAAAAAGACAGCAACATGGCTCTCAGGGCACTTCCTGTCAACAGCAGATCAAGGAATTCGTTTTTCACGAATTCCAGAACAAAAGATCCCGACAATTGCCATCCATTATGCTGCTGTGTATCTTCCAGAATTGATGAGCCTTGTCTAGACCAGATAACAGTATGGAGTAGGTTCTGAGTCACCAACAAATTTGAAAGTGGCCCAGCTGAAGCCATCTCCCATTTATAACCCTTCTTTATTTCCCTACCTCTTCTCATTTTCCCAACCTGAGAAAAATTTATGAATTCTTCTCAGTGGGAAATACTCCAAGTCCTTCCTTAGCAAGTAAGTGGTAAGGGCAGCAAATGAATTTCTACAGATCCCTTTATCCTTGGCAAGATCTCAGATCACCTCTGGGAGAACCAGATGCTTGCTTTTTTGAGTGGCTTCTTATTTTGGACGATGCATCACCAGGATGTTTTGTGTTTTCCGTAAGTCCTTAAAGAGCTCCAGAACAAAGAGATGGACATTGCCTCTCCTTCAAGAAATCACACAGCATGACATCCAGAAAAATGTTCACTTCCAGACTTGGCAGAAACTGGCACAACAGGTTTGACCAAGTGGAAATCTACAGGTTTAGGGAAAAAAACTAATCTATTTTTAACCTTTTGCTAGTTGCCAAACAAGAAACACAGGAAATTAAATGTAATAAAACAAGAATAAATTTTCATTTCAAGAATAGCAGCATGAAAACATTCCAGAATACCCTTCTCTTTTTTTGTGTGCACTGTTTTTTCCTAAATTTTCTTTTGCTAATAACACACCATCTCTATTAGGAACACCACATACATTAAGAGATACATAGCCATGAGGCCAGACGAAGTAAAATATCCAATAGTAGAACTATTCAATACATCAATATATATACAATAGAAAAACAATAAGATTCAAACATGAATCACCAGCTGTTTTTCAAATCTGGTCTTTGAG
Organism: Charina bottae; assembly: GCA_023362775.1. Lineage (NCBI taxonomy): Eukaryota > Metazoa > Chordata > Lepidosauria > Squamata > Charinaidae > Charina > Charina bottae. Next base: position 1,992,778 of record JALMGJ010000010.1, read on the forward strand.
TGGCCTGGACAGTTTAGGGCTAAAACTTTCCTCTTGTTTGCTCTTCTATTAAACACTCCATTTCCTAACGTGGTAAAAAGCAATCTTTCTCAGATTAGTTTTTTTTTTCTATCATTCTAAAGGCAAAGAAATAGTAACTTGACAAAGTAACTTCCAAGTTATTCACTTTGATAGTTATTCACGCACCATCACAGAGAAGCTTCATGTTAGACATTGCCTGAATAACAAATGTTCAGGGGGTATTCTGCTCAATAGAGTATATGGGTTTGGGACCACTGGGTGTCTAGTTTTAATTATTTGATTTAACTTTCTCATGTCCTGGACCAATCAATAAGGTTGGTATCAGTATCAGGTTTGGATACTGCCAAGATGGGCGTGTTATAGGGTGACATGGCAGGTTCGATTAGTCCATCCTTAATGAGCCCCTTTATAACTGGTTTCAATCCTTTTCTTCCTTCTAGACTAATATTGTATTGTTTTTGTTTAATTGGCTTGCTGTTTTCTTTCAATGTGATATGGAGGGGCGCGATCTTCAGACCTCCTCTATTCTCTGGACCTGCCCACACCTCATGTGTAATTTTCTTTTCATCTTCTAGGGTTAACTTAAAAATTCTATGCTCGTCTGACTTACTCCTAACTCTATTCTTACTCCTAATTGTCCCAGCATGTCTCTTCCCAATAAGTTTATGCCTGCAGCCGGGACATAAACTGCCTCTACAGTTCCTTCGTGCTTTCCAAATGTCAGGGTTATTGGTGTGGTCAGTGGAGCTGAGAAATTTTCTCCCTTTACTCCGGAAATAAAGTTTTTTGTGTTAGTTTTACCCCAGGGGGTAGAATGGATAGTGAAGTTCTGGAGGCTCCTGTATCTACCAAAAACACAGTTTCCTCCTGTTGGGGTCTCACTTTTAAATTTATCAAGGGTTCTCGGTGAGACCCGAAAATCAATGGCCCCTGACACCCCTAATCCTCATATTCTTCCATCAACTCAAAAATCCTCTGCTCTCTCTCTTGTCCCCTTTTTGCATCAGGGCAATCTCTAGCAAAATGTCCACTTCTCTGGCAATTATAACACTTTCTCTCTATCCTTCCTTCACCTCTCTCTATCCTTCCTTCACTTCCTTTCTCTTGTCCTCTGAATCCACCTTTTCTTCGGGGTCCTGAATGGGGCAAAATTTTCCTGTTTCTTAACTGTTCCCTACCCATTCTCTTGTCTACTAATTCATTAACAGCAGAGAGTAACATTTCCCCCTCTGCCTTGGTTTTTGCCGTATCCCGATTAACAAAAACTTTTTGAGCCTCAATTAGATTAATAATGGGAGTCCCAGCCCAATTATCCATCTTTTGAATTTTCTTTTGTATATCTGGCCATGATTTGGTTACAAATTGAACTTGCATCAAAGAATTGAAAGCGGGGCCATCTATTGGCAACCCAGAATATTTTTTCATGCTTTCCCTGAGTCGTTCTAGAAACTTTCCAGGTGCTTCATCTTTTTGCTGTTCTATTTCAAAGGCTTTGACTATGTTTCTACTTTGAGGTACAGCAGTTTTTATGCCAGTGATAATAATATATTTGAGATCTTCCATATTCCTCCTGTGGATGGCGTTTTGATTATCCCACAGGGGATCTTGGAGAGGAAATTTATTTACAGCACCTCCACCCGCTGGATAGCGGCGGTCCCACTCTCTTATCCCTGCATCTCTAATGAGATTTCATTCCTCTGGAGTAAAGAGGATCCTTAGTATGTATTGAATCTCTGCCCAGGTATAGAGGTTGGGTCCTAAAAATCCCATAACTTGGTCTGCTACTTCATTTGGCTCTTCTTGTAAAGATTTCATAGTTTGTTTAAAAGTCCTAACCTCTGAAGCTGTCAGGGGGGCATTTACAAAACTAATTTGGGGAATCCCAACAGCGTTCATTCCTGCGGGGACTTGCCTTAAGGGGAAAAAGTTTTCCCCATAGATCTTAGTCATTGGGAGGTTGTTTAAATCTTCTTCCAGGTGTTCTACCTTAGTTAGTTGCTGTTTCCATTTTGGCACAAATGGGGCAGGGGGAGAGGTAGACACGGTGGTGATGACGGGAGCAGTCAGAGGGGTGACAGTTTGGGGAAACAAAGGGGGGGCAGGGAGTAGGGAGGAGGAGCATATTCTAGTGGATCCCACTTAGGGGTTTCTTTCTCTGGATCTTCTTTTTCTTTGTCTGTTTCCTTGGTCTCTAAGACTAACAGAGGGTTCGTGCTGGCCCGCGGCCAATTGGGCTAATTTACATGGAACCATGGTGTCACATCGGGTTATTCTAGCGCTAGTTGTTTCCTTTTGGTAATGTAGTCCCTTAGACGACTTATCCAGAAGGAATCTGAATTTCCAAATTTGTCCCATCGGTAATTTGGTTTCAATAATATATATATGGGCCATTTTTGAACACACAATTGAACCATTTTTTCTTTAGCTAAATCTCTAGTCCATGGCTTTAAATTATCTTTGTCCCATTGATCTAACAGAAAGGTCAGGGGAGAAATACTGGGAATTACTGGTTTCCCCATATCTTTGAACTCTCTATGGGGGCGCGACCCCTTACTCAACTGGGTACCCATCTTTCGGACTCTATTTGGGCTAGTGAACTATGATTCTCTTGACCTTGGGTTCTTCACACAGTCAACCGACCCAATGCAACTGGCCAATCCCAGCGGACGTTCCAACGCCAGGGTACGGAACCGCAGTCACGGGGGTCTCAGAGTTAGCCGTCCAGAGAGGTATCTACTCTCTCCTACGGTATCTCAACATTCAGCGAGGTCTCACACTGCAAACACTCCCCTCATGCCACCCAGGTTCCTCTGTCTCAAACACAGCGGACAAGGTTCTTACCTGTGTCCGTGCACGGAGTTTCCTGGCTCCCTCTGAGTCCTTCTCCTCGGGCCCTTAGGCTGGTAAGATTGGAGTGCTGTGGAGCCGGGTCGCAATTTAGGCCAAGCAGGCCGTGGAAGGGCGAGGGCGACTGAAATCAGTCGGCGCGCTCCCCCCGACCCAGACACAATTGGACCCCCCCTGGCCCCACGTTGGGCGCCAAGCTGTCAGATTCAAACCCCAATAAATAAAGCCACTCCGAAGTTAGCAGCCAATAAAAATAATTTTATTGAAAGCGTTTGCAAAGGCTGGCGCTTCTGCAACTCCCGCAATATCGGTTAGTTCAGAGAGTGAAGGCTCACTCAATTCTTTTATACATGTTGATAAAAGCGTTACACAATTTAACAGTTACATGTTGATAAGAGAGTTACACAAATTCAACAGTTACACAGATTTACACTCCAACGTGTCAGATTTACAGCATCCTGTTTCATATCTTGTTTTCTATCATATCAAGCTATAGCATTCTGCCCCCGACACTTTACAATACTGGTGACCGCCTAACACCTTTTTCCAATTTCCCCAGGTGTTACCTTACTCTTCCTGTGTTTGACTTTTCCCGATAACAGTGTGATTACATGATTAGTTCTGTCCCTAAAGATAGTCCTGATGGTTTTAAAGGGTCTTTTAGAGTTCAACATGGCTCAGCTTGTGCTAAGTTGAAAAGAGTGATTTTCCCATTTCTCTATGGTTCCGTTTTGATCATTCTTGAGGAACATCAGTTTTGGCCATATCTCACAAAGAGAAAGTCGCAGAAGTTAGAGGGAGCACCCACAAAGCTGATAAATGAACTGTTGGAGGTCACTTACAAAGTGTACGCTGAACAACCAAAGGAAGATAAGAAAGAGAGAGAGAAGGGAAGAAGAAATGCCCTGTTCCTAGCCCAAGCCTTGCAAACCCATAGAGGGGGAGGAAGTGGGTTTCACGGAAGAGGGGGTCAAGGAGGAATTAGGAGGGGACTCCCCCAAAGGGAAAAAGACTAGAAGCAGACCAGTGTGTGATATGCAGGGAGAAAGGACATTGGAAAAATGAGTGCCCTAAAAACCAAGCTGCCCGGAGGGAAGGAGCCTTCTGGGTGGGAGGAGGATTAGGGGAGTCAGGGGCTAAGACCCTGGAGTCCAAAGGGCTCTTGGAGGTCGCCAATTCCACCCGAGCCCCTTGTAAATTGCCAAGTGGGGAGAGAAATGCATACCTTTCTAGTGGACACTGGAGCGACACGATCCATCCTAAAGATCAAGGTGGGAAGCCAGAGTGGAAAGAAATAGGAAGTTATGGGAGCTTCAGGGAAGTTAATGTCTGTGGAAATGTTGTCTCCTTTGGAGTGTAAGTTGGGTAAGAGTAAGTTGAATGGAGTGAAGATGAAGATACAGAAATGAATTTGTGATGTTGAGATGGCTTGAGAGAAAGTTGATGTGGAGTGAATCACAGGAAGAAAAGAGAAATAGGAGAGGAGAAGGGATACCTTATGTGCAGATGACAGGAGCAGGAGGTAGGTGAGGAGGGCAAAAGCAAGGGAAAAGGAGGGTGAAAGACTGTGTTTGTTTTAGCTGGATTCTCACCTTGTCAGTTTCAGGAATGAGTGCTAATTGAACAAAGGCCAGAGGCATCCCTGTGGTCATGCTCCCTGTTGTTTTGTGGTTTCTAGTTCCTTTGACCAATTAAGCCCTCTGGCAAGCTGTGTATTCTGTCAGGTTTAGATTCTTTGATTTTCTAAAGAAAAGCCCTTTTCTTTATTTATGTTAAGATGTTGCCTCTTTGCTCTTTTGTTTTCTCAGTTCCCTGACCTGGGCTCATGGGAGTCTGATTAGGTTATCTATCCTTAGTCTTTTCCCTTGGGATTCCTGGCTTCTCACCCAGTTTGGGGAAAGTGTTTTGGCAGGAATCGTCTATCGGGAGAGATGTGGCTTAGGAAATGGTGGTTTTCTTTAAGGAGAAGGAGCAGAGGGGTTTTTGCTTAAATCCTTCTAACATCTGCCTTGCCTTTTCCTACAGTAGTAGTAGTAGTTTATTAATTGATTAGTCCTGTGACCTTATCAATACAATACAATACAATACAGTACAATACAATACAATACAAAAATAAAATACAATAATAAAATACATATGTGATAATACATTGAGTTCTAATGACCGTTGCCTTAGTTATAAACTTAGCAGTCCTACGTACAATATGCACATTTGAACCCAGGAGGAAATAAGACAGTCTGTGGTTTGGATCCCAGTATGCTGTTCTTTCTAATAAAGATGATAAATATTTATGCCTAATGGATGCATATAATTGGCAATTGAACAAAATATGAAAAATATTTTCAATGGTTGGAGAACTGCATATGCAGGTTCTCTCATGATATGGCAAGTGGTGGAAATGCCCATATTTGTCCATGGAATCCAGCAATTCAAATCTAGCTCTAGTATAGGCCCTTCTTAAAGTTTGTGGAATACTCATTGCTAGATACTTTTCAGGTTGAAATATAGTTTTATTCTTAACCAACCAATTTAAAGATCTATTTTTAGTTAATAATTCCATGTCAGATTGTGCACTAATATCCAGGACTCTCTGTTTAAACATTTCCCTTGCCTGTGAGACCGTTGAAAGCAAATACTGAATAGAAAACCCATGTCTTAAAATAACTTCATAAAGTTGGCTGATCCAGGAATTGGGCTGTGCCATATTTGTCTGTTCCATTAAGCATAATTTGGGAAGTCTATCTGAATCCATTTGTTGGATCTTCAGCCAATAAGTAAAAACTTTAATAATTGAGTGACTATGTAAGGAATGGATACCTAATTCTGCTGTGACTGCAGGGGCAGACGTATTTTTATCAGTTCCCAATATGGATCTTAAAAAGCGAGTTTGAATTTGTTTGAGAGGGGTAGCTTTTTTTAAACCCCATAATTCTGCACCATAGGTCAGCATTGGAACTATTTTGGCCCTAAACACTTTCAATATAGGAGTCAGAGTGCCTGGATAATTGTAGTTAAATAATTTATATAATCTTTTATTACTTGCCGCTGCCCTTTCTGAGCTTCTTTTAAAGTGATTTAACCACAAGCCTGAACTGGTAAAAACCACTCCTAGATAGTTAAAACAATTAACTTGTTCAATAGACTCTCCATTTAGCTGCCAATTATACTTCATACTTTTTCTGCTGAAAACCATCACTTTGGATTTACTTTTATTAATGTTTAAACAATTGAGAGCACAGTAATTGTTCAGTTTTTTCAGCAGTCTTCTCAGGCCTATTTGGGAATGTGCCATTAGAACCATGTCATCAGCATATAGTAAAATATTAATAAATTTATCAAGGATCTTTGGCATATGAGTGTCTACATCAAACAGGAATCCTGGTAGATCATTTACATACAGGTTAAAAAGCATTGGGGCTAATATACAACCCTGTCTAACGCCACTGAAGGTGGGTATACTCTTAGTTAGAGAGCCATTTAAACCTGTACGGACTTTCAGATAAGTGTTTGAATAAAGGGCCTTAACCAAAAATAAGAGTCTGGGTTCCATATTTAAACTGGCCAATTTCATCCACAGAATATTTCTATTTATCGAATCAAAAGCTGCACTAAGATCTATAAATGCGGTATACAGTTTCTTCCCATTAGTTAATTGTTTTGAAAGAAGATGATATAGAGTAAAACAATTGTCTACAGTGGAGCGCTCTGGTCTAAAACCAGCTTGTTCTTCCACTAAAAGATTATTTTCCATAACCCAATTATTTTCCATAACCTTGCTCAACAGATGTTTAGCATACATTTTAGCCACAATTCCAATAAGGCTTATTGGTCTATAATTTTTTGGATCCTTTTTATCTCCTTTTTTTATATGGCAACTTCCCATCCAACTGGGATACAACCTGTATTATTTATATAAGTAAACAGCCCTGCTAATAGTGGGGCCCACCAATCAATATGAGTCTTAAAAAGTTCCGGAGGTAAAAAATCTTCTCCAGGAGCCTTATTAGATTTTAAAGATCGAACAATAGTTTTGATTTCTGATACAGATACTGGAGGCCAGGGGGGAAGGTTTACAAAAGGTAAAAAATCTGTACTTTGTTTATGCAAAAGGCCCTGATTAGTATTAGAAAATAATTTGGCATAATATTCTTCCCAAGCCGAAGCTGGGATAGGAATATCGAAATGAAATTTACGTTCCTTCAGCAAACTCGATACAGTATTCCAAAAGAAGACTGAATTTGTCCCTTTTGCCCAGATGTCCAAACCAGACCATAATTTTGCTCTAAAAGAGGCATTCTTAATGGATATCAATTTCTTATAGTCACGCCTAATTTTTAACATTTTAGCATGATTTTCTGTGGCAGGATGTCCCAAGGCCTGATGCATAGCTGCCCTCAAAAGTTTTCTACTATGTAAACAGTCAGAATCGAACCAATTGGTGCAAATTCGCTGACGGTTTCTAATAGGAAGATTGTTAGTTAAAAAATTTCTTAGTGAATGACACAAGTCACCATATTGAGTGAGGATTTTGTCTGAACCTAAAGTAGAAGAAGAAATTGAATTTCTCCAAATCAGGGCCTGTTCAGAATTCAAAAAAATCGATAATGCCTTGGTATCAACCTTAGCCCATTTAAGTCTTCTCTCCTGCCTCACTTCAAGGTTAGCTAGTATCATCTTGTCATGGGGCGTAAATATCCTTGTATCTGATCTGCTTTGGAAGGAGACTGTAATAGGTTGATGATCGCTATCTTCCCTCACAAGGGCTTGGATGTCTGAAAATAACTCAAACTTATCTCGAGAAACACATATGTAATCTAAAACACTGCTGGAGTTTCCTGCATGATATGTAAAAGGATATATAAAATCAGTTGCTTTACCACCTAAAATAAAAAGGTTACATTTATAAATCAGGGAGACGAGTTGAGAACCTGCAGTATTTCTTTTAGGGTCACTAGAAAGCCAGGGTGGATCATTTATTAAATAATCCTCAGGTATAATACCCAAGTGAACAAAATTTTGTAAAGAGGCCCCCACCCTAGCATTGAAATCTCCTGCTAGAATTACAGTGGCTTTAGAATTATTTTTGTTTATCTTTAACACTGTCTCTTCTAGATTTGCCCATATATTAGGAGAAAAATAGGAAGAAGTATGTGGTGGGAGATAAATGTTCAATAATACCAATTCAGAAGATTTATAAGAAAATTTAACAGCTAAATAATGGGGAGAATCATCTCCTAGAATCAACTTCTGTCCTTGCCATCCTAACTCAGCCTTAGCAAGAATAATCAATCCTCCGGATGCCCGCCCTTTAGTCTTATATTTTTTTGCAGGAATGGACCAGGAACTAAAGCCTGGTAGTTGGATCTCTTCATCATCTAGGGTCAGCCAGGTCTCCTGGAGTGCTATAAGGTCAAAGTTTGAGAGAAACTCCACCAAATCCCCTTCTATTTCTTTGGGCTTCCAGCCAGCAATATTCCAAGTTATTCACTTGAACAAAGAAATAGTAAATAGTATTACTTTGTAAATAGTAAATAGTAACTTGACAAAGAAATAGTAGCGTGAAATCTATCAAAAATGGCCCATATATATATTATTGAAACCAAATTACCGATGGGACAAATTTGGAAATTCAGATTCCTTCTGGATAAGTCGTCTAAGGGACTACATTACCAAAAGGAAACAACTAGCGCTAGAATAACCCGATGTGACACCATGGTTCCATGTAAATTAGCCCAATTGGCCGCGGGCCAGCACGAACCCTCTGTTAGTCTTAGAGACCAAGGAAACAGACAAAGAAAAAGAAGATCCAGAGAAAGAAACCCCTAAGTGGGATCCACTAGAATATGCTCCTCCTCCCTACTCCCTGCCCCCCCTTTGTTTCCCCAAACTGTCACCCCTCTGACTGCTCCCGTCATCACCACCGTGTCTACCTCTCCCCCTGCCCCATTTGTGCCAAAATGGAAACAGCAACTAACTAAGGTAGAACACCTGGAAGAAGATTTAAACAACCTCCCAATGACTAAGATCTATGGGGAAAACTTTTTCCCCTTAAGGCAAGTCCCCGCAGGAATGAACGCTGTTGGGATTCCCCAAATTAGTTTTGTAAATGCCCCCCTGACAGCTTCAGAGGTTAGGACTTTTAAACAAACTATGAAATCTTTACAAGAAGAGCCAAATGAAGTAGCAGACCAAGTTATGGGATTTTTAGGACCCAACCTCTATACCTGGGCAGAGATTCAATACATACTAAGGATCCTCTTTACTCCAGAGGAATGAAATCTCATTAGAGATGCAGGGATAAGAGAGTGGGACCGCCGCTATCCAGCGGGTGGAGGTGCTGTAAATAAATTTCCTCTCCAAGATCCCCTGTGGGATAATCAAAACGCCATCCACAGGAGGAATATGGAAGATCTCAAATATATTATTATCACTGGCATAAAAACTGCTGTACCTCAAAGTAGAAACATAGTCAAAGCCTTTGAAATAGAACAGCAAAAAGATGAAGCACCTGGAAAGTTTAGAATAGCGATTTTTCTCAGATTTCTTCTTTGGATTTCTCTTAAGGCAGAGGGGTTTCATGAATACACCTGGTTTTCCTGATTCTCCTTTCCAGATAGCACATGAATCACCAGCTACTTTTCCAATCGGGCCTTTCCCTGAGCGGGAACTTGAGTTTTAAAAGTGGAATTCTGCCTTCACTATAATAACCCTCAGAGCAATTGCTAACATGAGGCTCCATTGTGGTGGTGCACCAAACTAGATGAGTGTCCTAGACTGTATTGAGATTTCAATTCTGAACTCACATGGGATTGCTCCATTTTGGGCAACGTGGTAGAATAGCGATTTTTCTCAGATTTCTTCTTTGGATTTCTCTTAAGGCAGAGGGGTTTCATTAATACACCTGGTTTTCCTGATGAGTGTCCTAGACTCTATTGAGATGTCAATTCTGAACTCTCATGGGATTGCTAACAGAACGCTGTAGTTAAGTTTCCCCTTGTTTGTACTTTTGCTATGCACTCCATTTTGGGCAATGTGGCAGAATAGCGATTTTTCTCAGACTTGTTCTTTGGATTTCTCTTCAGACAGAGAGAGATTCATGAAAGCACATGCTTTTCCTGATTCTCCTTTCCAGATAGAACATGAATCACCAGCTACTTTTCAAATCGGATCTTTGACTGAGCAGGGAACCTGAGTTGTAAAACTGGAATTCTGCATTCACTATTATGGGCCTCCTAGCAATGGCTAACATGAGGCTTCTCTGTGATGGTGCGTGAAACTGGATGAGTGTCCTAGACTCTATTGAGATGTCAATTCTGAACTCTCATGGGATTGCTAACAGAACGCTGTAGTTAAGTTTCCCCTTGTTTGTACTTTTGCTATGCACTCCATTTTGGGCAATGTGGCAGAATAGCGATTTTTCTCAGACTTGTTCTTTGGATTTCTCTTCAGACAGAGAGAGATTCATGAAAGCACATGCTTTTCCTGATTCTCCTTTCCAGATAGAACATGAATCACCAGCTACTTTTCAAATCGGATCTTTGACTGAGCAGGGAACCTGAGTTGTAAAACTGGAATTCTGCATTCACTATTATGGGCCTCCTAGCAATGGCTAACATGAGGCTTCTCTGTGATGGTGCGTGAAACTGGATGAGTGTCCTAGACTCTATTGAGATGTCAATTCTGAACTCTCATGGGATTGCTAACACAACGCTGTAGTTAAGTTTCCCCTTGTTTGTACTTTTGCTATGCACTCCATTTTGGGCAATGTGGCAGAATAGCGATTTTTCTCAGATTTGTTCTTTGGATTTCTCTTCAGACAGAGAGAGATTCATGAAAGCACATGCTTTTCCTGATTCTCCTTTCCAGATAGAACATGGATCACCAGCTACTTTTCAAATCGGATCTTTGACTGAGCCGGGAACCTGAGTTGTAAAACTGGAATTCTGCATTCACTATAATGGGCCTCCTAGCAATGGCTAACATGAGGCTTCTCTGTGATGGTGCGTGAAACTGGATGAGTGTCCTAGACTCTATTGAGATGTCAATTCTGAACTCTCATGGGATTGCTAACAGAACGCTGTAGTTAAGTTTCCCCTTGTTTGTACTTTTGCTATGCACTCCATTTTGGGCAATGTGGCAGAATAGCGATTTTTCTCAGACTTGTTCTTTGGATTTCTCTTCAGTCAGAGAGAGATTCATGAAAGCACATGCTTTTCCTGATTCTCCTTTCCAGATAGAACATGGATCACCAGCTACTTTTCAAATCGGATCTTTGACTGAGCCGGGAACCTGAGTTGTAAAACTGGAATTCTGCATTCAGTATAATGGGCCTCCTAGCAATGGCTAACATGAGGCTTCTCTGTGATGGTGCGTGAAACTGGATGAGTGTCCTAGACTCTATTGAGATGTCAATTCTGAACTCTCATGGGATTGCTAACACAACGCTGTAGTTAAGTTTCCCCTTGTTTGTACTTTTGCTATGCACTCCATTTTGGGCAATGTGGCAGAATAGCGATTTTTCTCAGATTTGTTCTTTGGATTTCTCTTCAGACAGAGATTCATGAAAGCACATGCTTTTCCTGATTCTCCTTTCCAGATAGAACATGGATCACCAGCTACTTTTGAAATCGGATCTTTGACTGAGCCGGGAACCTGAGTTGTAAAACTGGAATTCTGCATTCACTATAATGGGCCTCCTAGCAATGGCTAACATGAGGCTTCTCTGTGATGGTGCGTGAAACTGGATGAGTGTCCTAGACTCTATTGAGATGTCAATTCTGAACTCTCATGGGATTGCTAACAGAACGCTGTAGTTAAGTTTCCCATTGTTTGTACTTTTGCTATGCACTCCATTTTGGGCAATGTGGCAGAATAGCGATTTTCTCAGATTTGTTCTTTGGATTTCTCTTCAGACAGAGAGAGATTCATGAAAGCACATGCTTTTCCTGATTCTCCTTTCCAGATAGAACATGGATCAACAGCTACTTTTCAAATCGGATCTTTGACTGAGCGGGGAACCTGAGTTGTAAAACTGGAATTCTGCATTCACTATAATGGGCCTCCTAGCAATGGCTAACATGAGGCTTCTCTGTGATGGTGCGTGAAACTGGATGAGTGTCCTAGACTCTATTGAGATGTCAATTCTGAACTCTCATGGGATTGCTAACACAACGCTGTAGTTAAGTTTCCCCTTGTTTGTACTTTTGCTATGCACTCCATTTTGGGCAATGTGGCAGAATAGCGATTTTTCTCAGATTTGTTCTTTGGATTTCTCTTCAGACAGAGAGAGATTCATGAGAGCACGTGCTTTTTCTGATTCTCCTTTCCAGATAGAACATGAATCACCAGCTACTTTTCAAATCGGATCTTTGACTGAGCGGGGAACCTGAGTTGTAAAACTGGAATTCTGCATTCATTATAATGGGCCTCCTAGCAATGGCTAACATGAAGCTTCTCTGTGATGGTGCGTGAAACTGGATGAGTGTCCTAGACTCTATTGAGATGTCAATTCTGAACTCTCATGGGATTGCTAACACAACGCTGTAGTTAAGTTTCTCCTTGTTTGTACTTTTGCTATGCACTCCATTTTGGGCAATGTGGCAGAATAGCGATTTTTCTCAGATTTGTTCTTTGGATTTCTCTTCAGACAGAGAGAGATTCATGAAAGCACATGCTTTTCCTGATTCTCCTTTCCAGATAGAACATGGATCACCAGCTACTTTTCAAATCGGATCTTTGACTGAGCCGGGAACCTGAGTTGTAAAACTGGAATTCTGCATTCACTATAATGGGCCTCGTAGCAATGGCTAACATGAGGCTTCTCTGTGATGGTGCGTGAAACTGGATGAGTGTCCTAGACTCTATTGAGATGTCAATTCTGAACTCTCATGGGATTGCTAACACAACGCTGTAGTTAAGTTTCCCCTTGTTTGTACTTTTGCTATGCACTCCATTTTGGGCAATGTGGCAGAATAGCGATTTTTCTCAGATTTGTTCTTTGGATTTCTCTTCAGACAGAGAGAGATTCATGAGAGCACGTGCTTTTTCTGATTCTCCTTTCCAGATAGAACATGAATCACCAGCTACTTTTCAAATCGGATCTTTGACTGAGCGGGGAACCTGAGTTGTAAAACTGGAATTCTGCATTCATTATAATGGGCCTCCTAGCAATGGCTAACATGAGGCTTCTCTGTGATGGTGCGTGAAACTGGATGAGTGTCCTAGACTCTATTGAGATGTCAATTCTGAACTCTCATGGGATTGCTAACACAACGCTGTAGTTAAGTTTCCCCTTGTTTGTACTTTTGCTATGCACTCCATTTTGGGCAATGTGGCAGAATAGCGATTTTTCTCAGATTTGTTCTTTGGATTTCTCTTCAGACAGAGAGAGATTCATGAAAGAACATGCTTTTCCTGATTCTCCTTTCCAGATAGAACATGAATCACCAGCTACTTTTCAAATCGGATCTTTGACTGAGCGGGGAACCTGAGTTGTAAAACTGGAATTCTGCATTCACTATAATGGGCCTCGTAGCAATGGCTAACATGAGGCTTCTCTGTGATGGTGCGTGAAACTGGATGAGTGTCCTAGACTCTATTGAGATGTCAATTCTGAACTCTCATGGGATTGCTAACACAACGCTGTAGTTAAGTTTCCCCTTGTTTGTACTTTTGCTATGCACTCCATTTTGGGCAATGTGGCAGAATAGCGATTTTTCTCAGATTTGTTCTTTGGATTTCTCTTCAGACAGAGAGAGATTCATGAAAGCACATGCTTTTCCTGATTCTCCTTTCCAGATAGAACATGGATGACCAGCTACTTTTCAAATCGGATCTTTGACTGAGCGGGGAACCTGAGTTGTAAAACTGGAATTCTGCATTCACTATTATGGGCCTCCTAGCAATGGCTAACATGAGGCTTCTCTGTGATGGTGCGTGAAACTGGATGAGTGTCCTAGACTCTATTGAGATGTCAATTCTGAACTATCATGGAATTGCTAACACAACGCTGTAGTTAAGTTTCCCCTTGTTTGTACTTTTGCTATGCACTCCATTTTGGGCAATGTGGCAGAATAGCGATTTTTCTCAGATTTGTTCTTTGGATTTCTCTTCAGACAGAGAGAGATTCATGAAAGCACATGCTTTTCCTGATTCTCCTTTCCAGATAGAACATGAATCACCAGCTACTTTTCAAATCGGATCTTTGACTGAGCGGGGAACCTGAGTTGTAAAACTGGAATTCTGCATTCACTATTATGGGCCTCGTAGCAATGGCTAACATGAGGCTTCTCTGTGATGGTGCGTGAAACTGGATGAGTGTCCTAGACTCTATTGAGATGTCAATTCTGAACTCTCATGGGATTGCTAACACAACGCTGTAGTTAAGTTTCCCCTTGTTTGTACTTTTGCTATGCACTCCATTTTGGGCAATGTGGCAGAATAGCGATTTTTCTCAGATTTGTTCTTTGGATTTCTCTTCAGACAGAGAGAGATTCATGAGAGCACGTGCTTTTCCTGATTCTCCTTTCCAGATAGAACATGAATCACCAGCTACTTTTCAAATCGGATCTTTGACTGAGCGGGGAACCTGAGTTGTAAAACTGGAATTCTGCATTCATTATAATGGGCCTCCTAGCAATGGCTAACATGAGGCTTCTCTGTGATGGTGCGTGAAACTGGATGAGTGTCCTAGACTCTATTGAGATGTCAATTCTGAACTCTCATGGGATTGCTAACACAACGCTGTAGTTAAGTTTCCCCTTGTTTGTACTTTTGCTATGCACTCCATTTTGGGCAATGTGGCAGAATAGCGATTTTTCTCAGATTTGTTCTTTGGATTTCTCTTCAGACAGAGAGAGATTCATGAAAGAACATGCTTTTCCTGATTCTCCTTTCCAGATAGAACATGAATCACCAGCTACTTTTCAAATCGGATCTTTGACTGAGCGGGGAACCTGAGTTGTAAAACTGGAATTCTGCATTCACTATAATGGGCCTCGTAGCAATGGCTAACATGAGGCTTCTCTGTGATGGTGCGTGAAACTGGATGAGTGTCCTAGACTCTATTGAGATGTCAATTCTGAACTCTCATGGGATTGCTAACACAACGCTGTAGTTAAGTTTCCCCTTGTTTGTACTTTTGCTATGCACTCCATTTTGGGCAATGTGGCAGAATAGCGATTTTTCTCAGATTTGTTCTTTGGATTTCTCTTCAGACAGAGAGAGATTCATGAAAGAACATGCTTTTCCTGATTCTCCTTTCCAGATAGAACATGAATCACCAGCTACTTTTCAAATCGGATCTTTGACTGAGCGGGGAACCTGAGTTGTAAAACTGGAATTCTGCATTCACTATAATGGGCCTCGTAGCAATGGCTAACATGAGGCTTCTCTGTGATGGTGCGTGAAACTGGATGAGTGTCCTAGACTCTATTGAGATGTCAATTCTGAACTCTCATGGGATTGCTAACACAACGCTGTAGTTAAGTTTCCCCTTGTTTGTACTTTTGCTATGCACTCCATTTTGGGCAATGTGGCAGAATAGCGATTTTTCTCAGATTTGTTCTTTGGATTTCTCTTCAGACAGAGAGAGATTCATGAAAGCACATGCTTTTCCTGATTCTCCTTTCCAGATAGAACATGAATCACCAGCTACTTTTCAAATCGGATCTTTGACTGAGCGGGGAACCTGAGTTGTAAAACTGGAATTCTGCATTCACTATAATGGGCCTCGTAGCAATGGCTAACATGAGGCTTCTCTGTGATGGTGCGTGAAACTGGATGAGTGTCCTAGACTCTATTGAGATGTCAATTCTGAACTCTCATGGGATTGCTAACACAACGCTGTAGTTAAGTTTCCCCTTGTTTGTACTTTTGCTATGCACTCCATTTTGGGCAATGTGGCAGAATAGCGATTTTTCTCAGATTTGTTCTTTGGATTTCTCTTCAGACAGAGAGAGATTCATGAGAGCACGTGCTTTTCCTGATTCTCCTTTCCAGATAGAACATGAATCACCAGCTACTTTTCAAATCGGATCTTTGACTGAGCGGGGAACCTGAGTTGTAAAACTGGAATTCTGCATTCACTATAATGGGCCTCGTAGCAATGGCTAACATGAGGCTTCTCTGTGATGGTGCGTGAAACTGGATGAGTGTCCTAGACTCTATTGAGATGTCAATTCTGAACTCTCATGGGATTGCTAACACAACGCTGTAGTTAAGTTTCCCCTTGTTTGTACTTTTGCTATGCACTCCATTTTGGGCAATGTGGCAGAATAGCGATTTTTCTCAGATTTGTTCTTTGGATTTCTCTTCAGACAGAGAGAGATTCATGAAAGAACATGCTTTTCCTGATTCTCCTTTCCAGATAGAACATGAATCACCAGCTACTTTTCAAATCGGATCTTTGACTGAGCGGGGAACCTGAGTTGTAAAACTGGAATTCTGCATTCACTATAATGGGCCTCGTAGCAATGGCTAACATGAGGCTTCTCTGTGATGGTGCGTGAAACTGGATGAGTGTCCTAGACTCTATTGAGATGTCAATTCTGAACTCTCATGGGATTGCTAACACAACGCTGTAGTTAAGTTTCCCCTTGTTTGTACTTTTGCTATGCACTCCATTTTGGGCAATGTGGCAGAATAGCGATTTTTCTCAGATTTGTTCTTTGGATTTCTCTTCAGACAGAGAGAGATTCATGAAAGCACATGCTTTTCCTGATTCTCCTTTCCAGATAGAACATGGATCACCAGCTACTTTTCAAATCGGATCTTTGACTGAGCCGGGAACCTGAGTTGTAAAACTGGAATTCTGCATTCACTATAATGGGCCTCCTAGCAATGGCTAACATGAGGCTTCTCTGTGATGGTGCGTGAAACTGGATGAGTGTCCTAGACTCTATTGAGATGTCAATTCTGAACTCTCATGGGATTGCTAACAGAACGCTGTAGTTAAGTTTCCCCTTGTTTGTACTTTTGCTATGCACTCCATTTTGGGCAATGTGGCAGAATAGCGATTTTTCTCAGACTTGTTCTTTGGATTTCTCTTCAGACAGAGAGAGATTCATGAAAGCACATGCTTTTCCTGATTCTCCTTTCCAGATAGAACATGGATCACCAGCTACTTTTCAAATCGGATCTTTGACTGAGCCGGGAACCTGAGTTGTAAAACTGGAATTCTGCATTCAGTATAATGGGCCTCCTAGCAATGGCTAACATGAGGCTTCTCTGTGATGGTGCGTGAAACTGGATGAGTGTCCTAGACTCTATTGAGATGTCAATTCTGAACTCTCATGGGATTGCTAACACAACGCTGTAGTTAAGTTTCCCCTTGTTTGTACTTTTGCTATGCACTCCATTTTGGGCAATGTGGCAGAATAGCGATTTTTCTCAGATTTGTTCTTTGGATTTCTCTTCAGACAGAGATTCATGAAAGCACATGCTTTTCCTGATTCTCCTTTCCAGATAGAACATGGATCACCAGCTACTTTTGAAATCGGATCTTTGACTGAGCCGGGAACCTGAGTTGTAAAACTGGAATTCTGCATTCACTATAATGGGCCTCCTAGCAATGGCTAACATGAGGCTTCTCTGTGATGGTGCGTGAAACTGGATGAGTGTCCTAGACTCTATTGAGATGTCAATTCTGAACTCTCATGGGATTGCTAACAGAACGCTGTAGTTAAGTTTCCCATTGTTTGTACTTTTGCTATGCACTCCATTTTGGGCAATGTGGCAGAATAGCGATTTTCTCAGATTTGTTCTTTGGATTTCTCTTCAGACAGAGAGAGATTCATGAAAGCACATGCTTTTCCTGATTCTCCTTTCCAGATAGAACATGGATCAACAGCTACTTTTCAAATCGGATCTTTGACTGAGCGGGGAACCTGAGTTGTAAAACTGGAATTCTGCATTCACTATAATGGGCCTCCTAGCAATGGCTAACATGAAGCTTCTCTGTGATGGTGCGTGAAACTGGATGAGTGTCCTAGACTCTATTGAGATGTCAATTCTGAACTCTCATGGGATTGCTAACACAACGCTGTAGTTAAGTTTCTCCTTGTTTGTACTTTTGCTATGCACTCCATTTTGGGCAATGTGGCAGAATAGCGATTTTTCTCAGATTTGTTCTTTGGATTTCTCTTCAGACAGAGAGAGATTCATGAAAGCACATGCTTTTCCTGATTCTCCTTTCCAGATAGAACATGGATCACCAGCTACTTTTCAAATCGGATCTTTGACTGAGCCGGGAACCTGAGTTGTAAAACTGGAATTCTGCATTCACTATAATGGGCCTCGTAGCAATGGCTAACATGAGGCTTCTCTGTGATGGTGCGTGAAACTGGATGAGTGTCCTAGACTCTATTGAGATGTCAATTCTGAACTCTCATGGGATTGCTAACACAACGCTGTAGTTAAGTTTCCCCTTGTTTGTACTTTTGCTATGCACTCCATTTTGGGCAATGTGGCAGAATAGCGATTTTTCTCAGATTTGTTCTTTGGATTTCTCTTCAGACAGAGAGAGATTCATGAGAGCACGTGCTTTTTCTGATTCTCCTTTCCAGATAGAACATGAATCACCAGCTACTTTTCAAATCGGATCTTTGACTGAGCGGGGAACCTGAGTTGTAAAACTGGAATTCTGCATTCATTATAATGGGCCTCCTAGCAATGGCTAACATGAGGCTTCTCTGTGATGGTGCGTGAAACTGGATGAGTGTCCTAGACTCTATTGAGATGTCAATTCTGAACTCTCATGGGATTGCTAACACAACGCTGTAGTTAAGTTTCCCCTTGTTTGTACTTTTGCTATGCACTCCATTTTGGGCAATGTGGCAGAATAGCGATTTTTCTCAGATTTGTTCTTTGGATTTCTCTTCAGACAGAGAGAGATTCATGAAAGAACATGCTTTTCCTGATTCTCCTTTCCAGATAGAACATGAATCACCAGCTACTTTTCAAATCGGATCTTTGACTGAGCGGGGAACCTGAGTTGTAAAACTGGAATTCTGCATTCACTATAATGGGCCTCGTAGCAATGGCTAACATGAGGCTTCTCTGTGATGGTGCGTGAAACTGGATGAGTGTCCTAGACTCTATTGAGATGTCAATTCTGAACTCTCATGGGATTGCTAACACAACGCTGTAGTTAAGTTTCCCCTTGTTTGTACTTTTGCTATGCACTCCATTTTGGGCAATGTGGCAGAATAGCGATTTTTCTCAGATTTGTTCTTTGGATTTCTCTTCAGACAGAGAGAGATTCATGAAAGAACATGCTTTTCCTGATTCTCCTTTCCAGATAGAACATGGATGACCAGCTACTTTTCAAATCGGATCTTTGACTGAGCGGGGAACCTGAGTTGTAAAACTGGAATTCTGCATTCACTATTATGGGCCTCCTAGCAATGGCTAACATGAGGCTTCTCTGTGATGGTGCGTGAAACTGGATGAGTGTCCTAGACTCTATTGAGATGTCAATTCTGAACTATCATGGAATTGCTAACACAACGCTGTAGTTAAGTTTCCCCTTGTTTGTACTTTTGCTATGCACTCCATTTTGGGCAATGTGGCAGAATAGCGATTTTTCTCAGATTTGTTCTTTGGATTTCTCTTCAGACAGAGAGAGATTCATGAAAGCACATGCTTTTCCTGATTCTCCTTTCCAGATAGAACATGAATCACCAGCTACTTTTCAAATCGGATCGTTGACTGAGCGGGGAACCTGAGTTGTAAAACTGGAATTCTGCATTCACTATTATGGGCCTCGTAGCAATGGCTAACATGAGGCTTCTCTGTGATGGTGCGTGAAACTGGATGAGTGTCCTAGACTCTATTGAGATGTCAATTCTGAACTCTCATGGGATTGCTAACACAACGCTGTAGTTAAGTTTCCCCTTGTTTGTACTTTTGCTATGCACTCCATTTTGGGCAATGTGGCAGAATAGCGATTTTTCTCAGATTTGTTCTTTGGATTTCTCTTCAGACAGAGAGAGATTCATGAGAGCACGTGCTTTTCCTGATTCTCCTTTCCAGATAGAACATGAATCACCAGCTACTTTTCAAATCGGATCTTTGACTGAGCGGGGAACCTGAGTTGTAAAACTGGAATTCTGCATTCATTATAATGGGCCTCCTAGCAATGGCTAACATGAGGCTTCTCTGTGATGGTGCGTGAAACTGGATGAGTGTCCTAGACTCTATTGAGATGTCAATTCTGAACTCTCATGGGATTGCTAACAGAACGCTGTAGTTAAGTTTCCCCTTGTTTGTACTTTTGCTATGCACTCCATTTTGGGCAATGTGGCAGAATAGCGATTTTTCTCAGATTTGTTCTTTGGATTTCTCTTCAGACAGAGAGAGATTCATGAAAGAACATGCTTTTCCTGATTCTCCTTTCCAGATAGAACATGAATCACCAGCTACTTTTCAAATCGGATCTTTGACTGAGCGGGGAACCTGAGTTGTAAAACTGGAATTCTGCATTCACTATAATGGGCCTCGTAGCAATGGCTAACATGAGGCTTCTCTGTGATGGTGCGTGAAACTGGATGAGTGTCCTAGACTCTATTGAGATGTCAATTCTGAACTCTCATGGGATTGCTAACACAACGCTGTAGTTAAGTTTCCCCTTGTTTGTACTTTTGCTATGCACTCCATTTTGGGCAATGTGGCAGAATAGCGATTTTTCTCAGATTTGTTCTTTGGATTTCTCTTCAGACAGAGAGAGATTCATGAAAGCACATGCTTTTCCTGATTCTCCTTTCCAGATAGAACATGGATGACCAGCTACTTTTCAAATCGGATCTTTGACTGAGCGGGGAACCTGAGTTGTAAAACTGGAATTCTGCATTCACTATTATGGGCCTCCTAGCAATGGCTAACATGAGGCTTCTCTGTGATGGTGCGTGAAACTGGATGAGTGTCCTAGACTCTATTGAGATGTCAATTCTGAACTATCATGGAATTGCTAACACAACGCTGTAAAGTTTCCCCTTGTTTGTACTTTTGCTATGCACTCCATTTTGGGCAATGTGGCAGAATAGCGATTTTTCTCAGATTTGTTCTTTGGATTTCTCTTCAGACAGAGAGAGATTCATGAAAGCACATGCTTTTCCTGATTCTCCTTTCCAGATAGAACATGAATCACCAGCTACTTTTCAAATCGGATCTTTGACTGAGCGGGTAACCTGAGTTGTAAAACTGGAATTCTGCATTCATTATAATGGGCCTCCTAGCAATGGCTAACATGAGGCTTCTCTGTGATGGTGCGTGAAACTGGATGAGTGTCCTAGACTCTATTGAGATGTCAATTCTGAACTCTCATGGGATTGCTAACACAACGCTGTAGTTAAGTTTCCCCTTGTTTGTACTTTTGCTATGCACTCCATTTTGGGCAATGTGGCAGAATAGCGATTTTTCTCAGATTTGTTCTTTGGATTTCTCTTCAGACAGAGAGAGATTCATGAAAGAACATGCTTTTCCTGATTCTCCTTTCCAGATAGAACATGAATCACCAGCTACTTTTCAAATCGGATCTTTGACTGAGCGGGGAACCTGAGTTGTAAAACTGGAATTCTGCATTCACTATAATGGGCCTCGTAGCAATGGCTAACATGAGGCTTCTCTGTGATGGTGCGTGAAACTGGATGAGTGTCCTAGACTCTATTGAGATGTCAATTCTGAACTCTCATGGGATTGCTAACACAACGCTGTAGTTAAGTTTCCCCTTGTTTGTACTTTTGCTATGCACTCCATTTTGGGCAATGTGGCAGAATAGCGATTTTTCTCAGATTTGTTCTTTGGATTTCTCTTCAGACAGAGAGAGATTCATGAAAGCACATGCTTTTCCTGATTCTCCTTTCCAGATAGAACATGGATCACCAGCTACTTTTCAAATCGGATCTTTGACTGAGCCGGGAACCTGAGTTGTAAAACTGGAATTCTGCATTCACTATAATGGGCCTCCTAGCAATGGCTAACATGAGGCTTCTCTGTGATGGTGCGTGAAACTGGATGAGTGTCCTAGACTCTATTGAGATGTCAATTCTGAACTCTCATGGGATTGCTAACAGAACGCTGTAGTTAAGTTTCCCCTTGTTTGTACTTTTGCTATGCACTCCATTTTGGGCAATGTGGCAGAATAGCGATTTTTCTCAGACTTGTTCTTTGGATTTCTCTTCAGACAGAGAGAGATTCATGAAAGCACATGCTTTTCCTGATTCTCCTTTCCAGATAGAACATGGATCACCAGCTACTTTTCAAATCGGATCTTTGACTGAGCCGGGAACCTGAGTTGTAAAACTGGAATTCTGCATTCAGTATAATGGGCCTCCTAGCAATGGCTAACATGAGGCTTCTCTGTGATGGTGCGTGAAACTGGATGAGTGTCCTAGACTCTATTGAGATGTCAATTCTGAACTCTCATGGGATTGCTAACACAACGCTGTAGTTAAGTTTCCCCTTGTTTGTACTTTTGCTATGCACTCCATTTTGGGCAATGTGGCAGAATAGCGATTTTTCTCAGATTTGTTCTTTGGATTTCTCTTCAGACAGAGAGAGATTCATGAAAGCACATGCTTTTCCTGATTCTCCTTTCCAGATAGAACATGGATGACCAGCTACTTTTCAAATCGGATCTTTGACTGAGCGGGGAACCTGAGTTGTAAAACTGGAATTCTGCATTCACTATTATGGGCCTCCTAGCAATGGCTAACATGAGGCTTCTCTGTGATGGTGCGTGAAACTGGATGAGTGTCCTAGACTCTATTGAGATGTCAATTCTGAACTATCATGGAATTGCTAACACAACGCTGTAAAGTTTCCCCTTGTTTGTACTTTTGCTATGCACTCCATTTTGGGCAATGTGGCAGAATAGCGATTTTTCTCAGATTTGTTCTTTGGATTTCTCTTCAGACAGAGAGAGATTCATGAAAGCACATGCTTTTCCTGATTCTCCTTTCCAGATAGAACATGAATCACCAGCTACTTTTCAAATCGGATCTTTGACTGAGCGGGTAACCTGAGTTGTAAAACTGGAATTCTGCATTCATTATAATGGGCCTCCTAGCAATGGCTAACATGAGGCTTCTCTGTGATGGTGCGTGAAACTGGATGAGTGTCCTAGACTCTATTGAGATGTCAATTCTGAACTCTCATGGGATTGCTAACACAACGCTGTAGTTAAGTTTCCCCTTGTTTGTACTTTTGCTATGCACTCCATTTTGGGCAATGTGGCAGAATAGCGATTTTTCTCAGATTTGTTCTTTGGATTTCTCTTCAGACAGAGAGAGATTCATGAAAGAACATGCTTTTCCTGATTCTCCTTTCCAGATAGAACATGAATCACCAGCTACTTTTCAAATCGGATCTTTGACTGAGCGGGGAACCTGAGTTGTAAAACTGGAATTCTGCATTCACTATAATGGGCCTCGTAGCAATGGCTAACATGAGGCTTCTCTGTGATGCTGCGTGAAACTGGATGAGTGTCCTAGACTCTATTGAGATGTCAATTCTGAACTCTCATGGGATTGCTAACACAACGCTGTAGTTAAGTTTCCCCTTGTTTGTACTTTTGCTATGCACTCCATTTTGGGCAATGTGGCAGAATAGCGATTTTTCTCAGATTTGTTCTTTGGATTTCTCTTCAGACAGAGAGAGATTCATGAAAGCACATGCTTTTCCTGATTCTCCTTTCCAGATAGAACATGGATCACCAGCTACTTTTCAAATCGGATCTTTGACTGAGCCGGGAACCTGAGTTGTAAAACTGGAATTCTGCATTCACTATAATGGGCCTCCTAGCAATGGCTAACATGAGGCTTCTCTGTGATGGTGCGTGAAACTGGATGAGTGTCCTAGACTCTATTGAGATGTCAATTCTGAACTCTCATGGGATTGCTAACAGAACGCTGTAGTTAAGTTTCCCCTTGTTTGTACTTTTGCTATGCACTCCATTTTGGGCAATGTGGCAGAATAGCGATTTTTCTCAGACTTGTTCTTTGGATTTCTCTTCAGACAGAGAGAGATTCATGAAAGCACATGCTTTTCCTGATTCTCCTTTCCAGATAGAACATGGATCACCAGCTACTTTTCAAATCGGATCTTTGACTGAGCCGGGAACCTGAGTTGTAAAACTGGAATTCTGCATTCAGTATAATGGGCCTCCTAGCAATGGCTAACATGAGGCTTCTCTGTGATGGTGCGTGAAACTGGATGAGTGTCCTAGACTCTATTGAGATGTCAATTCTGAACTCTCATGGGATTGCTAACACAACGCTGTAGTTAAGTTTCCCCTTGTTTGTACTTTTGCTATGCACTCCATTTTGGGCAATGTGGCAGAATAGCGATTTTTCTCAGATTTGTTCTTTGGATTTCTCTTCAGACAGAGATTCATGAAAGCACATGCTTTTCCTGATTCTCCTTTCCAGATAGAACATGGATCACCAGCTACTTTTGAAATCGGATCTTTGACTGAGCCGGGAACCTGAGTTGTAAAACTGGAATTCTGCATTCACTATAATGGGCCTCCTAGCAATGGCTAACATGAGGCTTCTCTGTGATGGTGCGTGAAACTGGATGAGTGTCCTAGACTCTATTGAGATGTCAATTCTGAACTCTCATGGGATTGCTAACAGAACGCTGTAGTTAAGTTTCCCATTGTTTGTACTTTTGCTATGCACTCCATTTTGGGCAATGTGGCAGAATAGCGATTTTCTCAGATTTGTTCTTTGGATTTCTCTTCAGACAGAGAGAGATTCATGAAAGCACATGCTTTTCCTGATTCTCCTTTCCAGATAGAACATGGATCAACAGCTACTTTTCAAATCGGATCTTTGACTGAGCGGGGAACCTGAGTTGTAAAACTGGAATTCTGCATTCACTATAATGGGCCTCCTAGCAATGGCTAACATGAAGCTTCTCTGTGATGGTGCGTGAAACTGGATGAGTGTCCTAGACTCTATTGAGATGTCAATTCTGAACTCTCATGGGATTGCTAACACAACGCTGTAGTTAAGTTTCTCCTTGTTTGTACTTTTGCTATGCACTCCATTTTGGGCAATGTGGCAGAATAGCGATTTTTCTCAGATTTGTTCTTTGGATTTCTCTTCAGACAGAGAGAGATTCATGAAAGCACATGCTTTTCCTGATTCTCCTTTCCAGATAGAACATGGATCACCAGCTACTTTTCAAATCGGATCTTTGACTGAGCCGGGAACCTGAGTTGTAAAACTGGAATTCTGCATTCACTATAATGGGCCTCGTAGCAATGGCTAACATGAGGCTTCTCTGTGATGGTGCGTGAAACTGGATGAGTGTCCTAGACTCTATTGAGATGTCAATTCTGAACTCTCATGGGATTGCTAACACAACGCTGTAGTTAAGTTTCCCCTTGTTTGTACTTTTGCTATGCACTCCATTTTGGGCAATGTGGCAGAATAGCGATTTTTCTCAGATTTGTTCTTTGGATTTCTCTTCAGACAGAGAGAGATTCATGAGAGCACGTGCTTTTTCTGATTCTCCTTTCCAGATAGAACATGAATCACCAGCTACTTTTCAAATCGGATCTTTGACTGAGCGGGGAACCTGAGTTGTAAAACTGGAATTCTGCATTCATTATAATGGGCCTCCTAGCAATGGCTAACATGAGGCTTCTCTGTGATGGTGCGTGAAACTGGATGAGTGTCCTAGACTCTATTGAGATGTCAATTCTGAACTCTCATGGGATTGCTAACACAACGCTGTAGTTAAGTTTCCCCTTGTTTGTACTTTTGCTATGCACTCCATTTTGGGCAATGTGGCAGAATAGCGATTTTTCTCAGATTTGTTCTTTGGATTTCTCTTCAGACAGAGAGAGATTCATGAAAGAACATGCTTTTCCTGATTCTCCTTTCCAGATAGAACATGAATCACCAGCTACTTTTCAAATCGGATCTTTGACTGAGCGGGGAACCTGAGTTGTAAAACTGGAATTCTGCATTCACTATAATGGGCCTCGTAGCAATGGCTAACATGAGGCTTCTCTGTGATGGTGCGTGAAACTGGATGAGTGTCCTAGACTCTATTGAGATGTCAATTCTGAACTCTCATGGGATTGCTAACACAACGCTGTAGTTAAGTTTCCCCTTGTTTGTACTTTTGCTATGCACTCCATTTTGGGCAATGTGGCAGAATAGCGATTTTTCTCAGATTTGTTCTTTGGATTTCTCTTCAGACAGAGAGAGATTCATGAAAGCACATGCTTTTCCTGATTCTCCTTTCCAGATAGAACATGGATGACCAGCTACTTTTCAAATCGGATCTTTGACTGAGCGGGGAACCTGAGTTGTAAAACTGGAATTCTGCATTCACTATTATGGGCCTCCTAGCAATGGCTAACATGAGGCTTCTCTGTGATGGTGCGTGAAACTGGATGAGTGTCCTAGACTCTATTGAGATGTCAATTCTGAACTATCATGGAATTGCTAACACAACGCTGTAGTTAAGTTTCCCCTTGTTTGTACTTTTGCTATGCACTCCATTTTGGGCAATGTGGCAGAATAGCGATTTTTCTCAGATTTGTTCTTTGGATTTCTCTTCAGACAGAGAGAGATTCATGAAAGCACATGCTTTTCCTGATTCTCCTTTCCAGATAGAACATGAATCACCAGCTACTTTTCAAATCGGATCTTTGACTGAGCGGGGAACCTGAGTTGTAAAACTGGAATTCTGCATTCATTATAATGGGCCTCCTAGCAATGGCTAACATGAGGCTTCTCTGTGATGGTGCGTGAAACTGGATGAGTGTCCTAGACTCTATTGAGATGTCAATTCTGAACTCTCATGGGATTGCTAACACAACGCTGTAGTTAAGTTTCCCCTTGTTTGTACTTTTGCTATGCACTCCATTTTGGGCAATGTGGCAGAATAGCGATTTTTCTCAGATTTGTTCTTTGGATTTCTCTTCAGACAGAGAGAGATTCATGAAAGAACATGCTTTTCCTGATTCTCCTTTCCAGATAGAACATGAATCACCAGCTACTTTTCAAATCGGATCTTTGACTGAGCGGGGAACCTGAGTTGTAAAACTGGAATTCTGCATTCACTATAATGGGCCTCGTAGCAATGGCTAACATGAGGCTTCTCTGTGATGGTGCGTGAAACTGGATGAGTGTCCTAGACTCTATTGAGATGTCAATTCTGAACTC
Source organism: Charina bottae (assembly GCA_023362775.1). Taxonomy (NCBI): domain Eukaryota; kingdom Metazoa; phylum Chordata; class Lepidosauria; order Squamata; family Charinaidae; genus Charina; species Charina bottae. The sequence continues at coordinate 2,019,828 of JALMGJ010000010.1, forward strand.
TCATGGGATTGCTAACACAACGCTGTAGTTAAGTTTCCCCTTGTTTGTACTTTTGCTATGCACTCCATTTTGGGCAATGTGGCAGAATAGCGATTTTTCTCAGATTTGTTCTTTGGATTTCTCTTCAGACAGAGAGAGATTCATGAAAGCACATGCTTTTCCTGATTCTCCTTTCCAGATAGAACATGGATCACCAGCTACTTTTCAAATCGGATCTTTGACTGAGCCGGGAACCTGAGTTGTAAAACTGGAATTCTGCATTCACTATAATGGGCCTCCTAGCAATGGCTAACATGAGGCTTCTCTGTGATGGTGCGTGAAACTGGATGAGTGTCCTAGACTCTATTGAGATGTCAATTCTGAACTCTCATGGGATTGCTAACAGAACGCTGTAGTTAAGTTTCCCCTTGTTTGTACTTTTGCTATGCACTCCATTTTGGGCAATGTGGCAGAATAGCGATTTTTCTCAGACTTGTTCTTTGGATTTCTCTTCAGACAGAGAGAGATTCATGAAAGCACATGCTTTTCCTGATTCTCCTTTCCAGATAGAACATGGATCACCAGCTACTTTTCAAATCGGATCTTTGACTGAGCCGGGAACCTGAGTTGTAAAACTGGAATTCTGCATTCAGTATAATGGGCCTCCTAGCAATGGCTAACATGAGGCTTCTCTGTGATGGTGCGTGAAACTGGATGAGTGTCCTAGACTCTATTGAGATGTCAATTCTGAACTCTCATGGGATTGCTAACACAACGCTGTAGTTAAGTTTCCCCTTGTTTGTACTTTTGCTATGCACTCCATTTTGGGCAATGTGGCAGAATAGCGATTTTTCTCAGATTTGTTCTTTGGATTTCTCTTCAGACAGAGATTCATGAAAGCACATGCTTTTCCTGATTCTCCTTTCCAGATAGAACATGGATCACCAGCTACTTTTCAAATCGGATCTTTGACTGAGCCGGGAACCTGAGTTGTAAAACTGGAATTCTGCATTCACTATAATGGGCCTCGTAGCAATGGCTAACATGAGGCTTCTCTGTGATGGTGCGTGAAACTGGATGAGTGTCCTAGACTCTATTGAGATGTCAATTCTGAACTCTCATGGGATTGCTAACACAACGCTGTAGTTAAGTTTCCCCTTGTTTGTACTTTTGCTATGCACTCCATTTTGGGCAATGTGGCAGAATAGCGATTTTTCTCAGATTTGTTCTTTGGATTTCTCTTCAGACAGAGAGAGATTCATGAGAGCACGTGCTTTTTCTGATTCTCCTTTCCAGATAGAACATGAATCACCAGCTACTTTTCAAATCGGATCTTTGACTGAGCGGGGAACCTGAGTTGTAAAACTGGAATTCTGCATTCATTATAATGGGCCTCCTAGCAATGGCTAACATGAGGCTTCTCTGTGATGGTGCGTGAAACTGGATGAGTGTCCTAGACTCTATTGAGATGTCAATTCTGAACTCTCATGGGATTGCTAACACAACGCTGTAGTTAAGTTTCCCCTTGTTTGTACTTTTGCTATGCACTCCATTTTGGGCAATGTGGCAGAATAGCGATTTTTCTCAGATTTGTTCTTTGGATTTCTCTTCAGACAGAGAGAGATTCATGAAAGAACATGCTTTTCCTGATTCTCCTTTCCAGATAGAACATGAATCACCAGCTACTTTTCAAATCGGATCTTTGACTGAGCGGGGAACCTGAGTTGTAAAACTGGAATTCTGCATTCACTATAATGGGCCTCGTAGCAATGGCTAACATGAGGCTTCTCTGTGATGGTGCGTGAAACTGGATGAGTGTCCTAGACTCTATTGAGATGTCAATTCTGAACTCTCATGGGATTGCTAACACAACGCTGTAGTTAAGTTTCCCCTTGTTTGTACTTTTGCTATGCACTCCATTTTGGGCAATGTGGCAGAATAGCGATTTTTCTCAGATTTGTTCTTTGGATTTCTCTTCAGACAGAGAGAGATTCATGAAAGCACATGCTTTTCCTGATTCTCCTTTCCAGATAGAACATGGATGACCAGCTACTTTTCAAATCGGATCTTTGACTGAGCGGGGAACCTGAGTTGTAAAACTGGAATTCTGCATTCACTATTATGGGCCTCCTAGCAATGGCTAACATGAGGCTTCTCTGTGATGGTGCGTGAAACTGGATGAGTGTCCTAGACTCTATTGAGATGTCAATTCTGAACTATCATGGAATTGCTAACACAACGCTGTAGTTAAGTTTCCCCTTGTTTGTACTTTTGCTATGCACTCCATTTTGGGCAATGTGGCAGAATAGCGATTTTTCTCAGATTTGTTCTTTGGATTTCTCTTCAGACAGAGAGAGATTCATGAAAGCACATGCTTTTCCTGATTCTCCTTTCCAGATAGAACATGAATCACCAGCTACTTTTCAAATCGGATCTTTGACTGAGCGGGGAACCTGAGTTGTAAAACTGGAATTCTGCATTCATTATAATGGGCCTCCTAGCAATGGCTAACATGAGGCTTCTCTGTGATGGTGCGTGAAACTGGATGAGTGTCCTAGACTCTATTGAGATGTCAATTCTGAACTCTCATGGGATTGCTAACACAACGCTGTAGTTAAGTTTCCCCTTGTTTGTACTTTTGCTATGCACTCCATTTTGGGCAATGTGGCAGAATAGCGATTTTTCTCAGATTTGTTCTTTGGATTTCTCTTCAGACAGAGAGAGATTCATGAAAGAACATGCTTTTCCTGATTCTCCTTTCCAGATAGAACATGAATCACCAGCTACTTTTCAAATCGGATCTTTGACTGAGCGGGGAACCTGAGTTGTAAAACTGGAATTCTGCATTCACTATAATGGGCCTCGTAGCAATGGCTAACATGAGGCTTCTCTGTGATGGTGCGTGAAACTGGATGAGTGTCCTAGACTCTATTGAGATGTCAATTCTGAACTCTCATGGGATTGCTAACACAACGCTGTAGTTAAGTTTCCCCTTGTTTGTACTTTTGCTATGCACTCCATTTTGGGCAATGTGGCAGAATAGCGATTTTTCTCAGATTTGTTCTTTGGATTTCTCTTCAGACAGAGAGAGATTCATGAAAGCACATGCTTTTCCTGATTCTCCTTTCCAGATAGAACATGGATCACCAGCTACTTTTCAAATCGGATCTTTGACTGAGCCGGGAACCTGAGTTGTAAAACTGGAATTCTGCATTCACTATAATGGGCCTCCTAGCAATGGCTAACATGAGGCTTCTCTGTGATGGTGCGTGAAACTGGATGAGTGTCCTAGACTCTATTGAGATGTCAATTCTGAACTCTCATGGGATTGCTAACAGAACGCTGTAGTTAAGTTTCCCCTTGTTTGTACTTTTGCTATGCACTCCATTTTGGGCAATGTGGCAGAATAGCGATTTTTCTCAGACTTGTTCTTTGGATTTCTCTTCAGACAGAGAGAGATTCATGAAAGCACATGCTTTTCCTGATTCTCCTTTCCAGATAGAACATGGATCACCAGCTACTTTTCAAATCGGATCTTTGACTGAGCCGGGAACCTGAGTTGTAAAACTGGAATTCTGCATTCAGTATAATGGGCCTCCTAGCAATGGCTAACATGAGGCTTCTCTGTGATGGTGCGTGAAACTGGATGAGTGTCCTAGACTCTATTGAGATGTCAATTCTGAACTCTCATGGGATTGCTAACACAACGCTGTAGTTAAGTTTCCCCTTGTTTGTACTTTTGCTATGCACTCCATTTTGGGCAATGTGGCAGAATAGCGATTTTTCTCAGATTTGTTCTTTGGATTTCTCTTCAGACAGAGATTCATGAAAGCACATGCTTTTCCTGATTCTCCTTTCCAGATAGAACATGGATCACCAGCTACTTTTGAAATCGGATCTTTGACTGAGCCGGGAACCTGAGTTGTAAAACTGGAATTCTGCATTCACTATAATGGGCCTCCTAGCAATGGCTAACATGAGGCTTCTCTGTGATGGTGCGTGAAACTGGATGAGTGTCCTAGACTCTATTGAGATGTCAATTCTGAACTCTCATGGGATTGCTAACAGAACGCTGTAGTTAAGTTTCCCATTGTTTGTACTTTTGCTATGCACTCCATTTTGGGCAATGTGGCAGAATAGCGATTTTCTCAGATTTGTTCTTTGGATTTCTCTTCAGACAGAGAGAGATTCATGAAAGCACATGCTTTTCCTGATTCTCCTTTCCAGATAGAACATGGATCAACAGCTACTTTTCAAATCGGATCTTTGACTGAGCGGGGAACCTGAGTTGTAAAACTGGAATTCTGCATTCACTATAATGGGCCTCCTAGCAATGGCTAACATGAAGCTTCTCTGTGATGGTGCGTGAAACTGGATGAGTGTCCTAGACTCTATTGAGATGTCAATTCTGAACTCTCATGGGATTGCTAACACAACGCTGTAGTTAAGTTTCTCCTTGTTTGTACTTTTGCTATGCACTCCATTTTGGGCAATGTGGCAGAATAGCGATTTTTCTCAGATTTGTTCTTTGGATTTCTCTTCAGACAGAGAGAGATTCATGAAAGCACATGCTTTTCCTGATTCTCCTTTCCAGATAGAACATGGATCACCAGCTACTTTTCAAATCGGATCTTTGACTGAGCCGGGAACCTGAGTTGTAAAACTGGAATTCTGCATTCACTATAATGGGCCTCGTAGCAATGGCTAACATGAGGCTTCTCTGTGATGGTGCGTGAAACTGGATGAGTGTCCTAGACTCTATTGAGATGTCAATTCTGAACTCTCATGGGATTGCTAACACAACGCTGTAGTTAAGTTTCCCCTTGTTTGTACTTTTGCTATGCACTCCATTTTGGGCAATGTGGCAGAATAGCGATTTTTCTCAGATTTGTTCTTTGGATTTCTCTTCAGACAGAGAGAGATTCATGAGAGCACGTGCTTTTTCTGATTCTCCTTTCCAGATAGAACATGAATCACCAGCTACTTTTCAAATCGGATCTTTGACTGAGCGGGGAACCTGAGTTGTAAAACTGGAATTCTGCATTCATTATAATGGGCCTCCTAGCAATGGCTAACATGAGGCTTCTCTGTGATGGTGCGTGAAACTGGATGAGTGTCCTAGACTCTATTGAGATGTCAATTCTGAACTCTCATGGGATTGCTAACACAACGCTGTAGTTAAGTTTCCCCTTGTTTGTACTTTTGCTATGCACTCCATTTTGGGCAATGTGGCAGAATAGCGATTTTTCTCAGATTTGTTCTTTGGATTTCTCTTCAGACAGAGAGAGATTCATGAAAGAACATGCTTTTCCTGATTCTCCTTTCCAGATAGAACATGAATCACCAGCTACTTTTCAAATCGGATCTTTGACTGAGCGGGGAACCTGAGTTGTAAAACTGGAATTCTGCATTCACTATAATGGGCCTCGTAGCAATGGCTAACATGAGGCTTCTCTGTGATGGTGCGTGAAACTGGATGAGTGTCCTAGACTCTATTGAGATGTCAATTCTGAACTCTCATGGGATTGCTAACACAACGCTGTAGTTAAGTTTCCCCTTGTTTGTACTTTTGCTATGCACTCCATTTTGGGCAATGTGGCAGAATAGCGATTTTTCTCAGATTTGTTCTTTGGATTTCTCTTCAGACAGAGAGAGATTCATGAAAGCACATGCTTTTCCTGATTCTCCTTTCCAGATAGAACATGGATGACCAGCTACTTTTCAAATCGGATCTTTGACTGAGCGGGGAACCTGAGTTGTAAAACTGGAATTCTGCATTCACTATTATGGGCCTCCTAGCAATGGCTAACATGAGGCTTCTCTGTGATGTCGCGTGAAACTGGATGAGTGTCCTAGACTCTATTGAGATGTCAATTCTGAACTATCATGGAATTGCTAACACAACGCTGTAGTTAAGTTTCCCCTTGTTTGTACTTTTGCTATGCACTCCATTTTGGGCAATGTGGCAGAATAGCGATTTTTCTCAGATTTGTTCTTTGGATTTCTCTTCAGACAGAGAGAGATTCATGAAAGCACATGCTTTTCCTGATTCTCCTTTCCAGATAGAACATGAATCACCAGCTACTTTTCAAATCGGATCGTTGACTGAGCGGGGAACCTGAGTTGTAAAACTGGAATTCTGCATTCACTATTATGGGCCTCGTAGCAATGGCTAACATGAGGCTTCTCTGTGATGGTGCGTGAAACTGGATGAGTGTCCTAGACTCTATTGAGATGTCAATTCTGAACTCTCATGGGATTGCTAACACAACGCTGTAGTTAAGTTTCCCCTTGTTTGTACTTTTGCTATGCACTCCATTTTGGGCAATGTGGCAGAATAGCGATTTTTCTCAGATTTGTTCTTTGGATTTCTCTTCAGACAGAGAGAGATTCATGAGAGCACGTGCTTTTCCTGATTCTCCTTTCCAGATAGAACATGAATCACCAGCTACTTTTCAAATCGGATCTTTGACTGAGCGGGGAACCTGAGTTGTAAAACTGGAATTCTGCATTCATTATAATGGGCCTCCTAGCAATGGCTAACATGAGGCTTCTCTGTGATGGTGCGTGAAACTGGATGAGTGTCCTAGACTCTATTGAGATGTCAATTCTGAACTCTCATGGGATTGCTAACACAACGCTGTAGTTAAGTTTCCCCTTGTTTGTACTTTTGCTATGCACTCCATTTTGGGCAATGTGGCAGAATAGCGATTTTTCTCAGATTTGTTCTTTGGATTTCTCTTCAGACAGAGAGAGATTCATGAAAGAACATGCTTTTCCTGATTCTCCTTTCCAGATAGAACATGAATCACCAGCTACTTTTCAAATCGGATCTTTGACTGAGCGGGGAACCTGAGTTGTAAAACTGGAATTCTGCATTCACTATAATGGGCCTCGTAGCAATGGCTAACATGAGGCTTCTCTGTGATGGTGCGTGAAACTGGATGAGTGTCCTAGACTCTATTGAGATGTCAATTCTGAACTCTCATGGGATTGCTAACACAACGCTGTAGTTAAGTTTCCCCTTGTTTGTACTTTTGCTATGCACTCCATTTTGGGCAATGTGGCAGAATAGCGATTTTTCTCAGATTTGTTCTTTGGATTTCTCTTCAGACAGAGAGAGATTCATGAAAGCACATGCTTTTCCTGATTCTCCTTTCCAGATAGAACATGGATGACCAGCTACTTTTCAAATCGGATCTTTGACTGAGCGGGGAACCTGAGTTGTAAAACTGGAATTCTGCATTCACTATTATGGGCCTCCTAGCAATGGCTAACATGAGGCTTCTCTGTGATGGTGCGTGAAACTGGATGAGTGTCCTAGACTCTATTGAGATGTCAATTCTGAACTATCATGGAATTGCTAACACAACGCTGTAGTTAAGTTTCCCCTTGTTTGTACTTTTGCTATGCACTCCATTTTGGGCAATGTGGCAGAATAGCGATTTTTCTCAGATTTGTTCTTTGGATTTCTCTTCAGACAGAGAGAGATTCATGAAAGCACATGCTTTTCCTGATTCTCCTTTCCAGATAGAACATGAATCACCAGCTACTTTTCAAATCGGATCTTTGACTGAGCGGGGAACCTGAGTTGTAAAACTGGAATTCTGCATTCATTATAATGGGCCTCCTAGCAATGGCTAACATGAGGCTTCTCTGTGATGGTGCGTGAAACTGGATGAGTGTCCTAGACTCTATTGAGATGTCAATTCTGAACTCTCATGGGATTGCTAACACAACGCTGTAGTGAAGTTTCCCCTTGTTTGTACTTTTGCTATGCACTCCATTTTGGGCAATGTGGCAGAATAGCGATTTTTCTCAGATTTGTTCTTTGGATTTCTCTTCAGACAGAGAGAGATTCATGAAAGCACATGCTTTTCCTGATTCTCCTTTCCAGATAGAACATGAATCACCAGCTACTTTTCAAATCGGATCTTTGACTGAGCGGGGAACCTGAGTTGTAAAACTGGAATTCTGCATTCACTATTATGGGCCTCCTAGCAATGGCTAACATGAGGCTTCTCTGTGATGGTGCGTGAAACTGGATGAGTGTCCTAGACTCTATTGAGATGTCAATTCTGAACTCTCATGGGATTGCTAACACAACGCTGTAGTTAAGTTTCCCCTTGTTTGTACTTTTGCTATGCACTCCATTTTGGGCAATGTGGCAGAATAGCGATTTTTCTCAGATTTGTTCTTTGGATTTCTCTTCAGACAGAGAGAGATTCATGAAAGCACATGCTTTTCCTGATTCTCCTTTCCAGATAGAACATGAATCACCAGCTACTTTTCAAATCGGATCTCTGACTGAGCGGAACCTGAGTTGTAAAACTGGAATTCTGCATTCATTATAATGGGCCTCCTAGCAATGGCTAACATGAGGCTTCTCTGTTATGGTGCGTGAAACTGGATGAGTGTCCTAGACTCTATTGAGATGTCAATTCTGAACTCTCATGGGATTGCTAACAGAACGCTGTAGTTAAGCTTCCCCTTGTTTGTACTTTTGCTATGCACTCCATTTTGGGCAATGTGGCAGAATAGCGATTTTTCTCAGATTTGTTCTTTGGATTTCTCTTCAGACAGAGAGAGATTCATGAAAGCACATGCTTTTCCTGATTCTCCTTTCCAGATAGAACATGAATCACCAGCTACTTTTCAAATCGGATCTTTGACTGAGCGGGGAACCTGAGTTGTAAAACTGGAATTCTGCATTCACTATTATGGGCCTCCTAGCAATGGCTAACATGAGGCTTCTCTGTGATGGTGCGTGAAACTGGATGAGTGTCCTAGACTCTATTGAGATGTCAATTCTGAACTCTCATGGGATTGCTAACACAACGCTGTAGTTAAGTTTCCCCTTGTTTGTACTTTTGCTATGCACTCCATTTTGGGCAATGTGGCAGAATAGCGATTTTTCTCAGATTTGTTCTTTGGATTTCTCTTCAGACAGAGAGAGATTCATGAAAGAACATGCTTTTCCTGATTCTCCTTTCCAGATAGAACATGAATCACCAGCTACTTTTCAAATCGGATCTTTGACTGAGCGGGGAACCTGAGTTGTAAAACTGGAATTCTGCATTCACTATAATGGGCCTCGTAGCAATGGCTAACATGAGGCTTCTCTGTGATGGTGCGTGAAACTGGATGAGTGTCCTAGACTCTATTGAGATGTCAATTCTGAACTCTCATGGGATTGCTAACACAACGCTGTAGTTAAGTTTCCCCTTGTTTGTACTTTTGCTATGCACTCCATTTTGGGCAATGTGGCAGAATAGCGATTTTTCTCAGATTTGTTCTTTGGATTTCTCTTCAGACAGAGAGAGATTCATGAAAGCACATGCTTTTCCTGATTCTCCTTTCCAGATAGAACATGGATGACCAGCTACTTTTCAAATCGGATCTTTGACTGAGCGGGGAACCTGAGTTGTAAAACTGGAATTCTGCATTCACTATTATGGGCCTCCTAGCAATGGCTAACATGAGGCTTCTCTGTGATGGTGCGTGAAACTGGATGAGTGTCCTAGACTCTATTGAGATGTCAATTCTGAACTATCATGGAATTGCTAACACAACGCTGTAGTTAAGTTTCCCCTTGTTTGTACTTTTGCTATGCACTCCATTTTGGGCAATGTGGCAGAATAGCGATTTTTCTCAGATTTGTTCTTTGGATTTCTCTTCAGACAGAGAGAGATTCATGAAAGCACATGCTTTTCCTGATTCTCCTTTCCAGATAGAACATGAATCACCAGCTACTTTTCAAATCGGATCTTTGACTGAGCGGGGAACCTGAGTTGTAAAACTGGAATTCTGCATTCATTATAATGGGCCTCCTAGCAATGGCTAACATGAGGCTTCTCTGTGATGGTGCGTGAAACTGGATGAGTGTCCTAGACTCTATTGAGATGTCAATTCTGAACTCTCATGGGATTGCTAACACAACGCTGTAGTGAAGTTTCCCCTTGTTTGTACTTTTGCTATGCACTCCATTTTGGGCAATGTGGCAGAATAGCGATTTTTCTCAGATTTGTTCTTTGGATTTCTCTTCAGACAGAGAGAGATTCATGAAAGCACATGCTTTTCCTGATTCTCCTTTCCAGATAGAACATGAATCACCAGCTACTTTTCAAATCGGATCTTTGACTGAGCGGGGAACCTGAGTTGTAAAACTGGAATTCTGCATTCACTATTATGGGCCTCCTAGCAATGGCTAACATGAGGCTTCTCTGTGATGGTGCGTGAAACTGGATGAGTGTCCTAGACTCTATTGAGATGTCAATTCTGAACTCTCATGGGATTGCTAACACAACGCTGTAGTTAAGTTTCCCCTTGTTTGTACTTTTGCTATGCACTCCATTTTGGGCAATGTGGCAGAATAGCGATTTTTCTCAGATTTGTTCTTTGGATTTCTCTTCAGACAGAGAGAGATTCATGAAAGCACATGCTTTTCCTGATTCTCCTTTCCAGATAGAACATGAATCACCAGCTACTTTTCAAATCGGATCTCTGACTGAGCGGAACCTGAGTTGTAAAACTGGAATTCTGCATTCATTATAATGGGCCTCCTAGCAATGGCTAACATGAGGCTTCTCTGTTATGGTACGTGAAACTGGATGAGTGTCCTAGACTCTATTGAGATGTCAATTCTGAACTCTCATGGGATTGCTAACAGAACGCTGTAGTTAAGCTTCCCCTTGTTTGTACTTTTGCTATGCACTCCATTTTGGGCAATGTGGCAGAATAGCGATTTTTCTCAGATTTGTTCTTTGGATTTCTCTTCAGACAGAGAGAGATTCATGAAAGCACATGCTTTTCCTGATTCTCCTTTCCAGATAGAACATGAATCACCAGCTACTTTTCAAATCGGATCTTTGACTGAGCGGGGAACCTGAGTTGTAAAACTGGAATTCTGCATTCATTATAATGGGCCTCCTAGCAATGGCTAACATGAGGCTTCTCTGTGATGGTGCGTGAAACTGGATGAGTGTCCTAGACTCTATTGAGATGTCAATTCTGAACTCTCATGGGATTGCTAACACAACGCTGTAGTGAAGTTTCCCCTTGTTTGTACTTTTGCTATGCACTCCATTTTGGGCAATGTGGCAGAATAGCGATTTTTCTCAGATTTGTTCTTTGGATTTCTCTTCAGACAGAGAGAGATTCATGAAAGCACATGCTTTTCCTGATTCTCCTTTCCAGATAGAACATGAATCACCAGCTACTTTTCAAATCGGATCTTTGACTGAGCGGGGAACCTGAGTTGTAAAACTGGAATTCTGCATTCACTATTATGGGCCTCCTAGCAATGGCTAACATGAGGCTTCTCTGTGATGGTGCGTGAAACTGGATGAGTGTCCTAGACTCTATTGAGATGTCAATTCTGAACTCTCATGGGATTGCTAACACAACGCTGTAGTTAAGTTTCCCCTTGTTTGTACTTTTGCTATGCACTCCATTTTGGGCAATGTGGCAGAATAGCGATTTTTCTCAGATTTGTTCTTTGGATTTCTCTTCAGACAGAGAGAGATTCATGAAAGCACATGCTTTTCCTGATTCTCCTTTCCAGATAGAACATGGATCACCAGCTACTTTTCAAATCGGATCTTTGACTGAGCGGGGAACCTGAGTTGTAAAACTGGAATTCTGCATTCACTATAATGGGCCTCCTAGCAATGGCTAACATGAGGCTTCTCTGTGATGGTGCGTGAAACTGGATGAGTGTCCTAGACTCTATTGAGATGTCAATTCTGAACTCTCATGGGATTGCTAACAGAACGCTGTAGTTAAGTTTCCCCTTGTTTGTACTTTTGCTATGCACTCCATTTTGGGCAATGTGGCAGAATAGCGATTTTTCTCAGACTTGTTCTTTGGATTTCTCTTCAGACAGAGAGAGATTCATGAAAGCACATGCTTTTCCTGATTCTCCTTTCCAGATAGAACATGGATCACCAGCTACTTTTCAAATCGGATCTTTGACTGAGCCGGGAACCTGAGTTGTAAAACTGGAATTCTGCATTCAGTATAATGGGCCTCCTAGCAATGGCTAACATGAGGCTTCTCTGTGATGGTGCGTGAAACTGGATGAGTGTCCTAGACTCTATTGAGATGTCAATTCTGAACTCTCATGGGATTGCTAACACAACGCTGTAGTTAAGTTTCCCCTTGTTTGTACTTTTGCTATGCACTCCATTTTGGGCAATGTGGCAGAATAGCGATTTTTCTCAGATTTGTTCTTTGGATTTCTCTTCAGACAGAGAGAGATTCATGAAAGCACATGCTTTTCCTGATTCTCCTTTCCAGATAGAACATGGATCACCAGCTACTTTTCAAATCGGATCTTTGACTGAGCCGGGAACCTGAGTTGTAAAACTGGAATTCTGCATTCACTATAATGGGCCTCGTAGCAATGGCTAACATGAGGCTTCTCTGTGATGGTGCGTGAAACTGGATGAGTGTCCTAGACTCTATTGAGATGTCAATTCTGAACTCTCATGGGATTGCTAACAGAACGCTGTAGTTAAGTTTCCCCTTGTTTGTACTTTTGCTATGCACTCCATTTTGGGCAATGTGGCAGAATAGCGATTTTTCTCAGACTTGTTCTTTGGATTTCTCTTCAGACAGAGAGAGATTCATGAAAGCACATGCTTTTCCTGATTCTCCTTTCCAGATAGAACATGGATCAACAGCTACTTTTCAAATCGGATCTTTGACTGAGCGGGGAACCTGAGTTGTAAAACTGGAATTCTGCATTCACTATAATGGGCCTCCTAGCAATGGCTAACATGAAGCTTATCTGTGATGGTGCGTGAAACTGGATGAGTGTCCTAGACTCTATTGAGATGTCAATTCTGAACTCTCATGGGATTGCTAACACAACGCTGTAGTTAAGTTTCCCCTTGTTTGTACTTTTGCTATGCACTCCATTCTGGGCAATGTGGCAGAATAGCGATTTTTCTCAGATTTGTTCTTTGGATTTCTCTTCAGACAGAGAGAGATTCATGAAAGCACATGCTTTTCCTGATTCTCCTTTCCAGATAGAACATGGATCACCAGCTACTTTTCAAATCGGATCTTTGACTGAGCCGGGAACCTGAGTTGTAAAACTGGAATTCTGCATTCACTATAATGGGCCTCGTAGCAATGGCTAACATGAGGCTTCTCTGTGATGGTGCGTGAAACTGGATGAGTGTCCTAGACTCTATTGAGATGTCAATTCTGAACTCTCATGGGATTGCTAACACAACGCTGTAGTTAAGTTTCCCCTTGTTTGTACTTTTGCTATGCACTCCATTTTGGGCAATGTGGCAGAATAGCGATTTTTCTCAGATTTGTTCTTTGGATTTCTCTTCAGACAGAGAGAGATTCATGAGAGCACGTGCTTTTTCTGATTCTCCTTTCCAGATAGAACATGAATCACCAGCTACTTTTCAAATCGGATCTTTGACTGAGCGGGGAACCTGAGTTGTAAAACTGGAATTCTGCATTCATTATAATGGGCCTCCTAGCAATGGCTAACATGAGGCTTCTCTGTGATGGTGCGTGAAACTGGATGAGTGTCCTAGACTCTATTGAGATGTCAATTCTGAACTCTCATGGGATTGCTAACACAACGCTGTAGTTAAGTTTCCCCTTGTTTGTACTTTTGCTATGCACTCCATTTTGGGCAATGTGGCAGAATAGCGATTTTTCTCAGATTTGTTCTTTGGATTTCTCTTCAGACAGAGAGAGATTCATGAAAGAACATGCTTTTCCTGATTCTCCTTTCCAGATAGAACATGAATCACCAGCTACTTTTCAAATCGGATCTTTGACTGAGCGGGGAACCTGAGTTGTAAAACTGGAATTCTGCATTCACTATAATGGGCCTCGTAGCAATGGCTAACATGAGGCTTCTCTGTGATGGTGCGTGAAACTGGATGAGTGTCCTAGACTCTATTGAGATGTCAATTCTGAACTCTCATGGGATTGCTAACACAACGCTGTAGTTAAGTTTCCCCTTGTTTGTACTTTTGCTATGCACTCCATTTTGGGCAATGTGGCAGAATAGCGATTTTTCTCAGATTTGTTCTTTGGATTTCTCTTCAGACAGAGAGAGATTCATGAAAGCACATGCTTTTCCTGATTCTCCTTTCCAGATAGAACATGGATGACCAGCTACTTTTCAAATCGGATCTTTGACTGAGCGGGGAACCTGAGTTGTAAAACTGGAATTCTGCATTCACTATTATGGGCCTCCTAGCAATGGCTAACATGAGGCTTCTCTGTGATGGTGCGTGAAACTGGATGAGTGTCCTAGACTCTATTGAGATGTCAATTCTGAACTATCATGGAATTGCTAACACAACGCTGTAGTTAAGTTTCCCCTTGTTTGTACTTTTGCTATGCACTCCATTTTGGGCAATGTGGCAGAATAGCGATTTTTCTCAGATTTGTTCTTTGGATTTCTCTTCAGACAGAGAGAGATTCATGAAAGCACATGCTTTTCCTGATTCTCCTTTCCAGATAGAACATGAATCACCAGCTACTTTTCAAATCGGATCTTTGACTGAGCGGGGAACCTGAGTTGTAAAACTGGAATTCTGCATTCACTATTATGGGCCTCGTAGCAATGGCTAACATGAGGCTTCTCTGTGATGGTGCGTGAAACTGGATGAGTGTCCTAGACTCTATTGAGATGTCAATTCTGAACTCTCATGGGATTGCTAACACAACGCTGTAGTTAAGTTTCCCCTTGTTTGTACTTTTGCTATGCACTCCATTTTGGGCAATGTGGCAGAATAGCGATTTTTCTCAGATTTGTTCTTTGGATTTCTCTTCAGACAGAGAGAGATTCATGAGAGCACGTGCTTTTCCTGATTCTCCTTTCCAGATAGAACATGAATCACCAGCTACTTTTCAAATCGGATCTTTGACTGAGCGGGGAACCTGAGTTGTAAAACTGGAATTCTGCATTCATTATAATGGGCCTCCTAGCAATGGCTAACATGAGGCTTCTCTGTGATGGTGCGTGAAACTGGATGAGTGTCCTAGACTCTATTGAGATGTCAATTCTGAACTCTCATGGGATTGCTAACACAACGCTGTAGTTAAGTTTCCCCTTGTTTGTACTTTTGCTATGCACTCCATTTTGGGCAATGTGGCAGAATAGCGATTTTTCTCAGATTTGTTCTTTGGATTTCTCTTCAGACAGAGAGAGATTCATGAAAGAACATGCTTTTCCTGATTCTCCTTTCCAGATAGAACATGAATCACCAGCTACTTTTCAAATCGGATCTTTGACTGAGCGGGGAACCTGAGTTGTAAAACTGGAATTCTGCATTCACTATAATGGGCCTCGTAGCAATGGCTAACATGAGGCTTCTCTGTGATGGTGCGTGAAACTGGATGAGTGTCCTAGACTCTATTGAGATGTCAATTCTGAACTCTCATGGGATTGCTAACACAACGCTGTAGTTAAGTTTCCCCTTGTTTGTACTTTTGCTATGCACTCCATTTTGGGCAATGTGGCAGAATAGCGATTTTTCTCAGATTTGTTCTTTGGATTTCTCTTCAGACAGAGAGAGATTCATGAAAGCACATGCTTTTCCTGATTCTCCTTTCCAGATAGAACATGGATGACCAGCTACTTTTCAAATCGGATCTTTGACTGAGCGGGGAACCTGAGTTGTAAAACTGGAATTCTGCATTCACTATTATGGGCCTCCTAGCAATGGCTAACATGAGGCTTCTCTGTGATGGTGCGTGAAACTGGATGAGTGTCCTAGACTCTATTGAGATGTCAATTCTGAACTATCATGGAATTGCTAACACAACGCTGTAGTTAAGTTTCCCCTTGTTTGTACTTTTGCTATGCACTCCATTTTGGGCAATGTGGCAGAATAGCGATTTTTCTCAGATTTGTTCTTTGGATTTCTCTTCAGACAGAGAGAGATTCATGAAAGCACATGCTTTTCCTGATTCTCCTTTCCAGATAGAACATGAATCACCAGCTACTTTTCAAATCGGATCTTTGACTGAGCGGGGAACCTGAGTTGTAAAACTGGAATTCTGCATTCATTATAATGGGCCTCCTAGCAATGGCTAACATGAGGCTTCTCTGTGATGGTGCGTGAAACTGGATGAGTGTCCTAGACTCTATTGAGATGTCAATTCTGAACTCTCATGGGATTGCTAACACAACGCTGTAGTGAAGTTTCCCCTTGTTTGTACTTTTGCTATGCACTCCATTTTGGGCAATGTGGCAGAATAGCGATTTTTCTCAGATTTGTTCTTTGGATTTCTCTTCAGACAGAGAGAGATTCATGAAAGCACATGCTTTTCCTGATTCTCCTTTCCAGATAGAACATGAATCACCAGCTACTTTTCAAATCGGATCTTTGACTGAGCGGGGAACCTGAGTTGTAAAACTGGAATTCTGCATTCACTATTATGGGCCTCCTAGCAATGGCTAACATGAGGCTTCTCTGTGATGGTGCGTGAAACTGGATGAGTGTCCTAGACTCTATTGAGATGTCAATTCTGAACTCTCATGGGATTGCTAACACAACGCTGTAGTTAAGTTTCCCCTTGTTTGTACTTTTGCTATGCACTCCATTTTGGGCAATGTGGCAGAATAGCGATTTTTCTCAGATTTGTTCTTTGGATTTCTCTTCAGACAGAGAGAGATTCATGAAAGCACATGCTTTTCCTGATTCTCCTTTCCAGATAGAACATGAATCACCAGCTACTTTTCAAATCGGATCTTTGACTGAGCGGAACCTGAGTTGTAAAACTGGAATTCTGCATTCATTATAATGGGCCTCCTAGCAATGGCTAACATGAGGCTTCTCTGTGATGGTGCGTGAAACTGGATGAGTGTCCTAGACTCTATTGAGATGTCAATTCTGAACTCTCATGGGATTGCTAACACAACGCTGTAGTGAAGTTTCCCCTTGTTTGTACTTTTGCTATGCACTCCATTTTGGGCAATGTGGCAGAATAGCGATTTTTCTCAGATTTGTTCTTTGGATTTCTCTTCAGACAGAGAGAGATTCATGAAAGCACATGCTTTTCCTGATTCTCCTTTCCAGATAGAACATGAATCACCAGCTACTTTTCAAATCGGATCTTTGACTGAGCGGGGAACCTGAGTTGTAAAACTGGAATTCTGCATTCACTATAATGGGCCTCCTAGCAATGGCTAACATGAGGCTTCTCTGTTATGGTGCGTGAAACTGGATGAGTGTCCTAGACTCTATTGAGATGTCAATTCTGAACTCTCATGGGATTGCTAACACAACGCTGTAGTTAAGTTTCCCCTTGTTTGTACTTTTGCTATGCACTCCATTTTGGGCAATGTGGCAGAATAGCGATTTTTCTCAGATTTGTTCTTTGGATTTCTCTTCAGACAGAGAGAGATTCATGAGAGCACGTGCTTTTTCTGATTCTCCTTTCCAGATAGAACATGAATCACCAGCTACTTTTCAAATCGGATCTTTGACTGAGCGGGGAACCTGAGTTGTAAAACTGGAATTCTGCATTCATTATAATGGGCCTCCTAGCAATGGCTAACATGAGGCTTCTCTGTGATGGTGCGTGAAACTGGATGAGTGTCCTAGACTCTATTGAGATGTCAATTCTGAACTCTCATGGGATTGCTAACACAACGCTGTAGTGAAGTTTCCCCTTGTTTGTACTTTTGCTATGCACTCCATTTTGGGCAATGTGGCAGAATAGCGATTTTTCTCAGATTTGTTCTTTGGATTTCTCTTCAGACAGAGAGAGATTCATGAAAGCACATGCTTTTCCTGATTCTCCTTTCCAGATAGAACATGAATCACCAGCTACTTTTCAAATCGGATCTTTGACTGAGCGGGGAACCTGAGTTGTAAAACTGGAATTCTGCATTCACTATTATGGGCCTCCTAGCAATGGCTAACATGAGGCTTCTCTGTGATGGTGCGTGAAACTGGATGAGTGTCCTAGACTCTATTGAGATGTCAATTCTGAACTCTCATGGGATTGCTAACACAACGCTGTAGTTAAGTTTCCCCTTGTTTGTACTTTTGCTATGCACTCCATTTTGGGCAATGTGGCAGAATAGCGATTTTTCTCAGATTTGTTCTTTGGATTTCTCTTCAGACAGAGAGAGATTCATGAAAGCACATGCTTTTCCTGATTCTCCTTTCCAGATAGAACATGAATCACCAGCTACTTTTCAAATCGGATCTTTGACTGAGCGGAACCTGAGTTGTAAAACTGGAATTCTGCATTCATTATAATGGGCCTCCTAGCAATGGCTAACATGAGGCTTCTCTGTGATGGTGCGTGAAACTGGATGAGTGTCCTAGACTCTATTGAGATGTCAATTCTGAACTCTCATGGGATTGCTAACACAACGCTGTAGTGAAGTTTCCCCTTGTTTGTACTTTTGCTATGCACTCCATTTTGGGCAATGTGGCAGAATAGCGATTTTTCTCAGATTTGTTCTTTGGATTTCTCTTCAGACAGAGAGAGATTCATGAAAGCACATGCTTTTCCTGATTCTCCTTTCCAGATAGAACATGAATCACCAGCTACTTTTCAAATCGGATCTTTGACTGAGCGGGGAACCTGAGTTGTAAAACTGGAATTCTGCATTCACTATAATGGGCCTCCTAGCAATGGCTAACATGAGGCTTCTCTGTTATGGTGCGTGAAACTGGATGAGTGTCCTAGACTCTATTGAGATGTCAATTCTGAACTCTCATGGGATTGCTAACACAACGCTGTAGTTAAGTTTCCCCTTGTTTGTACTTTTGCTATGCACTCCATTTTGGGCAATGTGGCAGAATAGCGATTTTTCTCAGATTTGTTCTTTGGATTTCTCTTCAGACAGAGAGAGATTCATGAGAGCACGTGCTTTTTCTGATTCTCCTTTCCAGATAGAACATGAATCACCAGCTACTTTTCAAATCGGATCTTTGACTGAGCGGGGAACCTGAGTTGTAAAACTGGAATTCTGCATTCATTATAATGGGCCTCCTAGCAATGGCTAACATGAGGCTTCTCTGTGATGGTGCGTGAAACTGGATGAGTGTCCTAGACTCTATTGAGATGTCAATTCTGAACTCTCATGGGATTGCTAACACAACGCTGTAGTTAAGTTTCCCCTTGTTTGTACTTTTGCTATGCACTCCATTTTGGGCAATGTGGCAGAATAGCGATTTTTCTCAGATTTGTTCTTTGGATTTCTCTTCAGACAGAGAGAGATTCATGAAAGAACATGCTTTTCCTGATTCTCCTTTCCAGATAGAACATGAATCACCAGCTACTTTTCAAATCGGATCTTTGACTGAGCGGGGAACCTGAGTTGTAAAACTGGAATTCTGCATTCACTATAATGGGCCTCGTAGCAATGGCTAACATGAGGCTTCTCTGTGATGGTGCGTGAAACTGGATGAGTGTCCTAGACTCTATTGAGATGTCAATTCTGAACTCTCATGGGATTGCTAACACAACGCTGTAGTTAAGTTTCCCCTTGTTTGTACTTTTGCTATGCACTCCATTTTGGGCAATGTGGCAGAATAGCGATTTTTCTCAGATTTGTTCTTTGGATTTCTCTTCAGACAGAGAGAGATTCATGAAAGCACATGCTTTTCCTGATTCTCCTTTCCAGATAGAACATGGATGACCAGCTACTTTTCAAATCGGATCTTTGACTGAGCGGGGAACCTGAGTTGTAAAACTGGAATTCTGCATTCACTATTATGGGCCTCCTAGCAATGGCTAACATGAGGCTTCTCTGTGATGGTGCGTGAAACTGGATGAGTGTCCTAGACTCTATTGAGATGTCAATTCTGAACTATCATGGAATTGCTAACACAACGCTGTAGTTAAGTTTCCCCTTGTTTGTACTTTTGCTATGCACTCCATTTTGGGCAATGTGGCAGAATAGCGATTTTTCTCAGATTTGTTCTTTGGATTTCTCTTCAGACAGAGAGAGATTCATGAAAGCACATGCTTTTCCTGATTCTCCTTTCCAGATAGAACATGAATCACCAGCTACTTTTCAAATCGGATCTTTGACTGAGCGGGGAACCTGAGTTGTAAAACTGGAATTCTGCATTCACTATTATGGGCCTCGTAGCAATGGCTAACATGAGGCTTCTCTGTGATGGTGCGTGAAACTGGATGAGTGTCCTAGACTCTATTGAGATGTCAATTCTGAACTCTCATGGGATTGCTAACACAACGCTGTAGTTAAGTTTCCCCTTGTTTGTACTTTTGCTATGCACTCCATTTTGGGCAATGTGGCAGAATAGCGATTTTTCTCAGATTTGTTCTTTGGATTTCTCTTCAGACAGAGAGAGATTCATGAGAGCACGTGCTTTTCCTGATTCTCCTTTCCAGATAGAACATGAATCACCAGCTACTTTTCAAATCGGATCTTTGACTGAGCGGGGAACCTGAGTTGTAAAACTGGAATTCTGCATTCATTATAATGGGCCTCCTAGCAATGGCTAACATGAGGCTTCTCTGTGATGGTGCGTGAAACTGGATGAGTGTCCTAGACTCTATTGAGATGTCAATTCTGAACTCTCATGGGATTGCTAACACAACGCTGTAGTTAAGTTTCCCCTTGTTTGTACTTTTGCTATGCACTCCATTTTGGGCAATGTGGCAGAATAGCGATTTTTCTCAGATTTGTTCTTTGGATTTCTCTTCAGACAGAGAGAGATTCATGAAAGAACATGCTTTTCCTGATTCTCCTTTCCAGATAGAACATGAATCACCAGCTACTTTTCAAATCGGATCTTTGACTGAGCGGGGAACCTGAGTTGTAAAACTGGAATTCTGCATTCACTATAATGGGCCTCGTAGCAATGGCTAACATGAGGCTTCTCTGTGATGGTGCGTGAAACTGGATGAGTGTCCTAGACTCTATTGAGATGTCAATTCTGAACTCTCATGGGATTGCTAACACAACGCTGTAGTTAAGTTTCCCCTTGTTTGTACTTTTGCTATGCACTCCATTTTGGGCAATGTGGCAGAATAGCGATTTTTCTCAGATTTGTTCTTTGGATTTCTCTTCAGACAGAGAGAGATTCATGAAAGCACATGCTTTTCCTGATTCTCCTTTCCAGATAGAACATGGATGACCAGCTACTTTTCAAATCGGATCTTTGACTGAGCGGGGAACCTGAGTTGTAAAACTGGAATTCTGCATTCATTATAATGGGCCTCCTAGCAATGGCTAACATGAGGCTTCTCTGTGATGGTGCGTGAAACTGGATGAGTGTCCTAGACTCTATTGAGATGTCAATTCTGAACTCTCATGGGATTGCTAACACAACGCTGTAGTTAAGTTTCCCCTTGTTTGTACTTTTGCTATGCACTCCATTTTGGGCAATGTGGCAGAATAGCGATTTTTCTCAGATTTGTTCTTTGGATTTCTCTTCAGACAGAGAGAGATTCATGAAAGCACATGCTTTTCCTGATTCTCCTTTCCAGATAGAACATGGATGACCAGCTACTTTTCAAATCGGATCTTTGACTGAGCGGGGAACCTGAGTTGTAAAACTGGAATTCTGCATTCACTATTATGGGCCTCCTAGCAATGGCTAACATGAGGCTTCTCTGTGATGGTGCGTGAAACTGGATGAGTGTCCTAGACTCTATTGAGATGTCAATTCTGAACTATCATGGAATTGCTAACACAACGCTGTAGTTAAGTTTCCCCTTGTTTGTACTTTTGCTATGCACTCCATTTTGGGCAATGTGGCAGAATAGCGATTTTTCTCAGATTTGTTCTTTGGATTTCTCTTCAGACAGAGAGAGATTCATGAAAGCACATGCTTTTCCTGATTCTCCTTTCCAGATAGAACATGAATCACCAGCTACTTTTCAAATCGGATCTTTGACTGAGCGGGGAACCTGAGTTGTAAAACTGGAATTCTGCATTCATTATAATGGGCCTCCTAGCAATGGCTAACATGAGGCTTCTCTGTGATGGTGCGTGAAACTGGATGAGTGTCCTAGACTCTATTGAGATGTCAATTCTGAACTCTCATGGGATTGCTAACACAACGCTGTAGTGAAGTTTCCCCTTGTTTGTACTTTTGCTATGCACTCCATTTTGGGCAATGTGGCAGAATAGCGATTTTTCTCAGATTTGTTCTTTGGATTTCTCTTCAGACAGAGAGAGATTCATGAAAGCACATGCTTTTCCTGATTCTCCTTTCCAGATAGAACATGAATCACCAGCTACTTTTCAAATCGGATCTTTGACTGAGCGGGGAACCTGAGTTGTAAAACTGGAATTCTGCATTCATTATAATGGGCCTCCTAGCAATGGCTAACATGAGGCTTCTCTGTGATGGTGCGTGAAACTGGATGAGTGTCCTAGACTCTATTGAGATGTCAATTCTGAACTCTCATGGGATTGCTAACACAACGCTGTAGTGAAGTTTCCCCTTGTTTGTACTTTTGCTATGCACTCCATTTTGGGCAATGTGGCAGAATAGCGATTTTTCTCAGATTTGTTCTTTGGATTTCTCTTCAGACAGAGAGAGATTCATGAAAGCACATGCTTTTCCTGATTCTCCTTTCCAGATAGAACATGAATCACCAGCTACTTTTCAAATCGGATCTTTGACTGAGCGGGGAACCTGAGTTGTAAAACTGGAATTCTGCATTCACTATAATGGGCCTCCTAGCAATGGCTAACATGAGGCTTCTCTGTTATGGTGCGTGAAACTGGATGAGTGTCCTAGACTCTATTGAGATGTCAATTCTGAACTCTCATGGGATTGCTAACAGAACGCTGTAGTTAAGCTTCCCCTTGTTTGTACTTTTGCTATGCACTCCATTTTGGGCAATGTGGCAGAATAGCGATTTTTCTCAGATTTGTTCTTTGGATTTCTCTTCAGACAGAGAGAGATTCATGAAAGCACATGCTTTTCCTGATTCTCCTTTCCAGATAGAACATGAATCACCAGCTACTTTTCAAATCGGATCTTTGACTGAGCGGGGAACCTGAGTTGTAAAACTGGAATTCTGCATTCATTATAATGGGCCTCCTAGCAATGGCTAACATGAGGCTTCTCTGTGATGGTGCGTGAAACTGGATGAGTGTCCTAGACTCTATTGAGATGTCAATTCTGAACTCTCATGGGATTGCTAACACAACGCTGTAGTGAAGTTTCCCCTTGTTTGTACTTTTGCTATGCACTCCATTTTGGGCAATGTGGCAGAATAGCGATTTTTCTCAGATTTGTTCTTTGGATTTCTCTTCAGACAGAGAGAGATTCATGAAAGCACATGCTTTTCCTGATTCTCCTTTCCAGATAGAACATGAATCACCAGCTACTTTTCAAATCGGATCTTTGACTGAGCGGGGAACCTGAGTTGTAAAACTGGAATTCTGCATTCACTATTATGGGCCTCCTAGCAATGGCTAACATGAGGCTTCTCTGTGATGGTGCGTGAAACTGGATGAGTGTCCTAGACTCTATTGAGATGTCAATTCTGAACTCTCATGGGATTGCTAACACAACGCTGTAGTTAAGTTTCCCCTTGTTTGTACTTTTGCTATGCACTCCATTTTGGGCAATGTGGCAGAATAGCGATTTTTCTCAGATTTGTTCTTTGGATTTCTCTTCAGACAGAGAGAGATTCATGAAAGCACATGCTTTTCCTGATTCTCCTTTCCAGATAGAACATGAATCACCAGCTACTTTTCAAATCGGATCTTTGACTGAGCGGGGAACCTGAGTTGTAAAACTGGAATTCTGCATTCATTATAATGGGCCTCCTAGCAATGGCTAACATGAGGCTTCTCTGTGATGGTGCGTGAAACTGGATGAGTGTCCTAGACTCTATTGAGATGTCAATTCTGAACTCTCATGGGATTGCTAACACAACGCTGTAGTTAAGCTTCCCCTTGTTTGTACTTTTGCTATGCACTCCATTTTGGGCAATGTGGCAGAATAGCGATTTTTCTCAGATTTGTTCTTTGGATTTCTCTTCAGACAGAGAGAGATTCATGAAAGCACATGCTTTTCCTGATTCTCCTTTCCAGATAGAACATGGATCACCAGCTACTTTTCAAATCGGATCTTTGACTGAGCCGGGAACCTGAGTTGTAAAACTGGAATTCTGCGTTCACTATAATGGGCCTCCTAGCAATGGCTAACATGAGGCTTCTCTGTGATGGTGCGTGAAACTGGATGAGTGTCCTAGACTCTATTGAGATGTCAATTCTGAACTCTCATGGGATTGCTAACAGAACGCTGTAGTTAAGTTTCCCATTGTTTGTACTTTTGCTATGCACTCCATTTTGGGCAATGTGGCAGAATAGCGATTTTCTCAGATTTGTTCTTTGGATTTCTCTTCAGACAGAGAGAGATTCATGAAAGCACATGCTTTTCCTGATTCTCCTTTCCAGATAGAACATGGATCAACAGCTACTTTTCAAATCGGATCTTTGACTGAGCGGGGAACCTGAGTTGTAAAACTGGAATTCTGCATTCACTATAATGGGCCTCCTAGCAATGGCTAACATGAAGCTTCTCTGTGATGGTGCGTGAAACTGGATGAGTGTCCTAGACTCTATTGAGATGTCAGTTCTGAACTCTCATGGGATTGCTAACACAACGCTGTAGTGAAGTTTCCCCTTGTTTGTACTTTTGCTATGCACTCCATTTTGGGCAATGTGGCAGAATAGCGATTTTTCTCAGATTTGTTCTTTGGATTTCTCTTCAGACAGAGAGAGATTCATGAAAGCACATGCTTTTCCTGATTCTCCTTTCCAGATAGAACATGAATCACCAGCTACTTTTCAAATCGGATCTTTGACTGAGCGGGGAACCTGAGTTGTAAAACTGGAATTCTGCATTCACTATTATGGGCCTCCTAGCAATGGCTAACATGAGGCTTCTCTGTGATGGTGCGTGAAACTGGATGAGTGTCCTAGACTCTATTGAGATGTCAATTCTGAACTCTCATGGGATTGCTAACAGAACGCTGTAGTTAAGCTTCCCCTTGTTTGTACTTTTGCTATGCACTCCATTTTGGGCAATGTGGCAGAATAGCGATTTTTCTCAGATTTGTTCTTTGGATTTCTCTTCAGACAGAGAGAGATTCATGAAAGCACATGCTTTTCCTGATTCTCCTTTCCAGATAGAACATGAATCACCAGCTACTTTTCAAATCGGATCTTTGACTGAGCGGGGAACCTGAGTTGTAAAACTGGAATTCTGCATTCATTATAATGGGCCTCCTAGCAATGGCTAACATGAGGCTTCTCTGTGATGGTGCGTGAAACTGGATGAGTGTCCTAGACTCTATTGAGATGTCAATTCTGAACTCTCATGGGATTGCTAACACAACGCTGTAGTGAAGTTTCCCCTTGTTTGTACTTTTGCTATGCACTCCATTTTGGGCAATGTGGCAGAATAGCGATTTTTCTCAGATTTGTTCTTTGGATTTCTCTTCAGACAGAGAGAGATTCATGAAAGCACATGCTTTTCCTGATTCTCCTTTCCAGATAGAACATGAATCACCAGCTACTTTTCAAATCGGATCTTTGACTGAGCGGGGAACCTGAGTTGTAAAACTGGAATTCTGCATTCACTATTATGGGCCTCCTAGCAATGGCTAACATGAGGCTTCTCTGTGATGGTGCGTGAAACTGGATGAGTGTCCTAGACTCTATTGAGATGTCAATTCTGAACTCTCATGGGATTGCTAACACAACGCTGTAGTTAAGTTTCCCCTTGTTTGTACTTTTGCTATGCACTCCATTTTGGGCAATGTGGCAGAATAGCGATTTTTCTCAGATTTGTTCTTTGGATTTCTCTTCAGACAGAGAGAGATTCATGAAAGCACATGCTTTTCCTGATTCTCCTTTCCAGATAGAACATGAATCACCAGCTACTTTTCAAATCGGATCTTTGACTGAGCGGGGAACCTGAGTTGTAAAACTGGAATTCTGCATTCATTATAATGGGCCTCCTAGCAATGGCTAACATGAGGCTTCTCTGTGATGGTGCGTGAAACTGGATGAGTGTCCTAGACTCTATTGAGATGTCAATTCTGAACTCTCATGGGATTGCTAACACAACGCTGTAGTTAAGCTTCCCCTTGTTTGTACTTTTGCTATGCACTCCATTTTGGGCAATGTGGCAGAATAGCGATTTTTCTCAGATTTGTTCTTTGGATTTCTCTTCAGACAGAGAGAGATTCATGAAAGCACATGCTTTTCCTGATTCTCCTTTCCAGATAGAACATGGATCACCAGCTACTTTTCAAATCGGATCTTTGACTGAGCCGGGAACCTGAGTTGTAAAACTAGAATTCTGCATTCACTATAATGGGCCTCGTAGCAATGGCTAACATGAGGCTTCTCTGTGATGGTGCGTGAAACTGGATGAGTGTCCTAGACTCTATTGAGATGTCAATTCTGAACTCTCATGGGATTGCTAACAGAACGCTGTAGTTAAGTTTCCCATTGTTTGTACTTTTGCTATGCACTCCATTTTGGGCAATGTGGCAGAATAGCGATTTTCTCAGATTTGTTCTTTGGATTTCTCTTCAGACAGAGAGAGATTCATGAAAGCACATGCTTTTCCTGATTCTCCTTTCCAGATAGAACATGGATCAACAGCTACTTTTCAAATCGGATCTTTGACTGAGCGGGGAACCTGAGTTGTAAAACTGGAATTCTGCATTCACTATAATGGGCCTCCTAGCAATGGCTAACATGAGGCTTCTCTGTGATGGTGCGTGAAACTGGATGAGTGTCCTAGACTCTATTGAGATGTCAATTCTGAACTCTCATGGGATTGCTAACACAACGCTGTAGTTAAGTTTCCCATTGTTTGTACTTTTGCTATGCACTCCATTTTGGGCAATGTGGCAGAATAGCGATTTTCTCAGATTTGTTCTTTGGATTTCTCTTCAGACAGAGAGAGATTCATGAAAGCACATGCTTTTCCTGATTCTCCTTTCCAGATAGAACATGGATCAACAGCTACTTTTCAAATCGGATCTTTGACTGAGCGGGGAACCTGAGTTGTAAAACTGGAATTCTGCATTCACTATAATGGGCCTCCTAGCAATGGCTAACATGAAGCTTCTCTGTGATGGTGCGTGAAACTGGATGAGTGTCCTAGACTCTATTGAGATGTCAATTCTGAACTCTCATGGGATTGCTAACACAACGCTGTAGTTAAGTTTCTCCTTGTTTGTACTTTTGCTATGCACTCCATTTTGGGCAATGTGGCAGAATAGCGATTTTTCTCAGATTTGTTCTTTGGATTTCTCTTCAGACAGAGAGAGATTCATGAAAGCACATGCTTTTCCTGATTCTCCTTTCCAGATAGAACATGGATCACCAGCTACTTTTCAAATCGGATCTTTGACTGAGCGGGGAACCTGAGTTGTAAAACTGGAATTCTGCATTCACTATAATGGGCCTCCTAGCAATGGCTAACATGAGGCTTCTCTGTTATGGTGCGTGAAACTGGATGAGTGTCCTAGACTCTATTGAGATGTCAATTCTGAACTCTCATGGGATTGCTAACAGAACGCTGTAGTTAAGCTTCCCCTTGTTTGTACTTTTGCTATGCACTCCATTTTGGGCAATGTGGCAGAATAGCGATTTTTCTCAGATTTGTTCTTTGGATTTCTCTTCAGACAGAGAGAGATTCATGAAAGCACATGCTTTTCCTGATTCTCCTTTCCAGATAGAACATGAATCACCAGCTACTTTTCAAATCGGATCTTTGACTGAGCGGGGAACCTGAGTTGTAAAACTGGAATTCTGCATTCATTATAATGGGCCTCCTAGCAATGGCTAACATGAGGCTTCTCTGTGATGGTGCGTGAAACTGGATGAGTGTCCTAGACTCTATTGAGATGTCAATTCTGAACTCTCATGGGATTGCTAACACAACGCTGTAGTTAAGTTTCCCCTTGTTTGTACTTTTGCTATGCACTCCATTTTGGGCAATGTGGCAGAATAGCGATTTTTCTCAGATTTGTTCTTTGGATTTCTCTTCAGACAGAGAGAGATTCATGAAAGCACATGCTTTTCCTGATTCTCCTTTCCAGATAGAACATGAATCACCAGCTACTTTTCAAATCGGATCTTTGACTGAGCGGGGAACCTGAGTTGTAAAACTGGAATTCTGCATTCACTATAATGGGCCTCCTAGCAATGGCTAACATGAGGCTTCTCTGTTATGGTGCGTGAAACTGGATGAGTGTCCTAGACTCTATTGAGATGTCAATTCTGAACTCTCGTGGGATTGCTAACAGAACGCTGTAGTTAAGCTTCCCCTTGTTTGTACTTTTGCTATGCACTCCATTTTGGGCAATGTGGCAGAATAGCGATTTTTCTCAGATTTGTTCTTTGGATTTCTCTTCAGACAGAGAGAGATTCATGAAAGCACATGCTTTTCCTGATTCTCCTTTCCAGATAGAACATGGATGACCAGCTACTTTTCAAATCGGATCTTTGACTGAGCCGGGAACCTGAGTTGTAAAACTGGAATTCTGCATTCACTATAATGGGCCTCGTAGCAATGGCTAACATGAGGCTTCTCTGTGATGGTGCGTGAAACTGGATGAGTGTCCTAGACTCTATTGAGATGTCAATTCTGAACTCTCATGGGATTGCTAACACAACGCTGTAGTTAAGTTTCCCCTTGTTTGTACTTTTGCTATGCACTCCATTTTGGGCAATGTGGCAGAATAGCGATTTTTCTCAGATTTGTTCTTTGGATTTCTCTTCAGACAGAGAGAGATTCATGAAAGCACATGCTTTTCCTGATTCTCCTTTCCAGATAGAACATGGATCACCAGCTACTTTTCAAATCGGATCTTTGACTGAGCCGGGAACCTGAGTTGTAAAACTGGAATTCTGCATTCACTATAATGGGCCTCGTAGCAATGGCTAACATGAGGCTTCTCTGTGATGGTGCGTGAAACTGGATGAGTGTCCTAGACTCTATTGAGATGTCAATTCTGAACTCTCATGGGATTGCTAACACAACGCTGTAGTTAAGTTTCCCCTTGTTTGTACTTTTGCTATGCACTCCATTTTGGGCAATGTGGCAGAATAGCGATTTTTCTCAGATTTGTTCTTTGGATTTCTCTTCAGACAGAGAGAGATTCATGAAAGCACATGCTTTTCCTGATTCTCCTTTCCAGATAGAACATGGATCAACAGCTACTTTTCAAATCGGATCTTTGACTGAGCGGGGAACCTGAGTTGTAAAACTGGAATTCTGCATTCACTATAATGGGCCTCCTAGCAATGGCTAACATGAAGCTTCTCTGTGATGGTGCGTGAAACTGGATGAGTGTCCTAGACTCTATTGAGATGTCAATTCTGAACTCTCATGGGATTGCTAACACAACGCTGTAGTTAAGTTTCTCCTTGTTTGTACTTTTGCTATGCACTCCATTTTGGGCAATGTGGCAGAATAGCGATTTTTCTCAGATTTGTTCTTTGGATTTCTCTTCAGACAGAGAGAGATTCATGAAAGCACATGCTTTTCCTGATTCTCCTTTCCAGATAGAACATGGATCACCAGCTACTTTTCAAATCGGATCTTTGACTGAGCGGGGAACCTGAGTTGTAAAACTGGAATTCTGCATTCACTATAATGGGCCTCCTGGCAATGGCTAACATGAGGCTTCTCTGTTATGGTGCGTGAAACTGGATGAGTGTCCTAGACTCTATTGAGATGTCAATTCTGAACTCTCATGGGATTGCTAACAGAACGCTGTAGTTAAGCTTCCCCTTGTTTGTACTTTTGCTATGCACTCCATTTTGGGCAATGTGGCAGAATAGCGATTTTTCTCAGATTTGTTCTTTGGATTTCTCTTCAGACAGAGAGAGATTCATGAAAGCACATGCTTTTCCTGATTCTCCTTTCCAGATAGAACATGAATCACCAGCTACTTTTCAAATCGGATCTTTGACTGAGCGGGGAACCTGAGTTGTAAAACTGGAATTCTGCATTCACTATAATGGGCCTCCTAGCAATGGCTAACATGAGGCTTCTCTGTTATGGTGCGTGAAACTGGATGAGTGTCCTAGACTCTATTGAGATGTCAATTCTGAACTCTCGTGGGATTGCTAACAGAACGCTGTAGTTAAGCTTCCCCTTGTTTGTACTTTTGCTATGCACTCCATTTTGGGCAATGTGGCAGAATAGCGATTTTTCTCAGATTTGTTCTTTGGATTTCTCTTCAGACAGAGAGAGATTCATGAAAGCACATGCTTTTCCTGATTCTCCTTTCCAGATAGAACATGGATCACCAGCTACTTTTCAAATCGGATCTTTGACTGAGCCGGGAACCTGAGTTGTAAAACTGGAATTCTGCATTCACTATAATGGGCCTCGTAGCAATGGCTAACATGAGGCTTCTCTGTGATGGTGCGTGAAACTGGATGAGTGTCCTAGACTCTATTGAGATGTCAATTCTGAACTCTCATGGGATTGCTAACACAACGCTGTAGTTAAGTTTCCCCTTGTTTGTACTTTTGCTATGCACTCCATTTTGGGCAATGTGGCAGAATAGCGATTTTTCTCAGATTTGTTCTTTGGATTTCTCTTCAGACAGAGAGAGATTCATGAAAGCACATGCTTTTCCTGATTCTCCTTTCCAGATAGAACATGAATCACCAGCTACTTTTCAAATCGGATCTTTGACTGAGCGGGGAACCTGAGTTGTAAAACTGGAATTCTGCATTCATTATAATGGGCCTCCTAGCAATGGCTAACATGAGGCTTCTCTGTGATGGTGCGTGAAACTGGATGAGTGTCCTAGACTCTATTGAGATGTCAATTCTGAACTCTCATGGGATTGCTAACACAACGCTGTAGTTAAGTTTCCCCTTGTTTGTACTTTTGCTATGCACTCCATTTTGGGCAATGTGGCAGAATAGCGATTTTTCTCAGATTTGTTCTTTGGATTTCTCTTCAGACAGAGAGAGATTCATGAAAGCACATGCTTTTCCTGATTCTCCTTTCCAGATAGAACATGAATCACCAGCTACTTTTCAAATCGGATCTTTGACTGAGCGGGGAACCTGAGTTGTAAAACTGGAATTCTGCATTCATTATAATGGGCCTCCTAGCAATGGCTAACATGAGGCTTCTCTGTGATGGTGCGTGAAACTGGATGAGTGTCCTAGACTCTATTGAGATGTCAATTCTGAACTCTCATGGGATTGCTAACACAACGCTGTAGTTAAGTTTCCCCTTGTTTGTACTTTTGCTATGCACTCCATTTTGGGCAATGTGGCAGAATAGCGATTTTTCTCAGATTTGTTCTTTGGATTTCTCTTCAGACAGAGAGAGATTCATGAAAGCACATGCTTTTCCTGATTCTCCTTTCCAGATAGAACATGAATCACCAGCTACTTTTCAAATCGGATCTTTGACTGAGCGGGGAACCTGAGTTGTAAAACTGGAATTCTGCATTCACTATAATGGGCCTCCTAGCAATGGCTAACATGAGGCTTCTCTGTTATGGTGCGTGAAACTGGATGAGTGTCCTAGACTCTATTGAGATGTCAATTCTGAACTCTCGTGGGATTGCTAACAGAACGCTGTAGTTAAGCTTCCCCTTGTTTGTACTTTTGCTATGCACTCCATTTTGGGCAATGTGGCAGAATAGCGATTTTTCTCAGATTTGTTCTTTGGATTTCTCTTCAGACAGAGAGAGATTCATGAAAGCACATGCTTTTCCTGATTCTCCTTTCCAGATAGAACATGGATGACCAGCTACTTTTCAAATCGGATCTTTGACTGAGCCGGGAACCTGAGTTGTAAAACTGGAATTCTGCATTCACTATAATGGGCCTCGTAGCAATGGCTAACATGAGGCTTCTCTGTGATGGTGCGTGAAACTGGATGAGTGTCCTAGACTCTATTGAGATGTCAATTCTGAACTCTCATGGGATTGCTAACACAACGCTGTAGTTAAGTTTCCCCTTGTTTGTACTTTTGCTATGCACTCCATTTTGGGCAATGTGGCAGAATAGCGATTTTTCTCAGATTTGTTCTTTGGATTTCTCTTCAGACAGAGAGAGATTCATGAAAGCACATGCTTTTCCTGATTCTCCTTTCCAGATAGAACATGGATCACCAGCTACTTTTCAAATCGGATCTTTGACTGAGCCGGGAACCTGAGTTGTAAAACTGGAATTCTGCATTCACTATAATGGGCCTCGTAGCAATGGCTAACATGAGGCTTCTCTGTGATGGTGCGTGAAACTGGATGAGTGTCCTAGACTCTATTGAGATGTCAATTCTGAACTCTCATGGGATTGCTAACACAACGCTGTAGTTAAGTTTCCCCTTGTTTGTACTTTTGCTATGCACTCCATTTTGGGCAATGTGGCAGAATAGCGATTTTTCTCAGATTTGTTCTTTGGATTTCTCTTCAGACAGAGAGAGATTCATGAAAGCACATGCTTTTCCTGATTCTCCTTTCCAGATAGAACATGGATCAACAGCTACTTTTCAAATCGGATCTTTGACTGAGCGGGGAACCTGAGTTGTAAAACTGGAATTCTGCATTCACTATAATGGGCCTCCTAGCAATGGCTAACATGAAGCTTCTCTGTGATGGTGCGTGAAACTGGATGAGTGTCCTAGACTCTATTGAGATGTCAATTCTGAACTCTCATGGGATTGCTAACACAACGCTGTAGTTAAGTTTCTCCTTGTTTGTACTTTTGCTATGCACTCCATTTTGGGCAATGTGGCAGAATAGCGATTTTTCTCAGATTTGTTCTTTGGATTTCTCTTCAGACAGAGAGAGATTCATGAAAGCACATGCTTTTCCTGATTCTCCTTTCCAGATAGAACATGGATCACCAGCTACTTTTCAAATCGGATCTTTGACTGAGCGGGGAACCTGAGTTGTAAAACTGGAATTCTGCATTCACTATAATGGGCCTCCTGGCAATGGCTAACATGAGGCTTCTCTGTTATGGTGCGTGAAACTGGATGAGTGTCCTAGACTCTATTGAGATGTCAATTCTGAACTCTCATGGGATTGCTAACAGAACGCTGTAGTTAAGCTTCCCCTTGTTTGTACTTTTGCTATGCACTCCATTTTGGGCAATGTGGCAGAATAGCGATTTTTCTCAGATTTGTTCTTTGGATTTCTCTTCAGACAGAGAGAGATTCATGAAAGCACATGCTTTTCCTGATTCTCCTTTCCAGATAGAACATGAATCACCAGCTACTTTTCAAATCGGATCTTTGACTGAGCGGGGAACCTGAGTTGTAAAACTGGAATTCTGCATTCACTATAATGGGCCTCCTAGCAATGGCTAACATGAGGCTTCTCTGTTATGGTGCGTGAAACTGGATGAGTGTCCTAGACTCTATTGAGATGTCAATTCTGAACTCTCGTGGGATTGCTAACAGAACGCTGTAGTTAAGATTCCCCTTGTTTGTACTTTTGCTATGCACTCCATTTTGGGCAATGTGGCAGAATAGCGATTTTTCTCAGATTTGTTCTTTGGATTTCTCTTCAGACAGAGAGAGATTCATGAAAGCACATGCTTTTCCTGATTCTCCTTTCCAGATAGAACATGGATCACCAGCTACTTTTCAAATCGGATCTTTGACTGAGCCGGGAACCTGAGTTGTAAAACTGGAATTCTGCATTCACTATAATGGGCCTCGTAGCAATGGCTAACATGAGGCTTCTCTGTGATGGTGCGTGAAACTGGATGAGTGTCCTAGACTCTATTGAGATGTCAATTCTGAACTCTCATGGGATTGCTAACACAACGCTGTAGTTAAGTTTCCCCTTGTTTGTACTTTTGCTATGCACTCCATTTTGGGCAATGTGGCAGAATAGCGATTTTTCTCAGATTTGTTCTTTGGATTTCTCTTCAGACAGAGAGAGATTCATGAAAGCACATGCTTTTCCTGATTCTCCTTTCCAGATAGAACATGGATCAACAGCTACTTTTCAAATCGGATCTTTGACTGAGCGGGGAACCTGAGTTGTAAAACTGGAATTCTGCATTCACTATAATGGGCCTCCTAGCAATGGCTAACATGAAGCTTCTCTGTGATGGTGCGTGAAACTGGATGAGTGTCCTAGACTCTATTGAGATGTCAATTCTGAACTCTCATGGGATTGCTAACACAACGCTGTAGTTAAGTTTCTCCTTGTTTGTACTTTTGCTATGCACTCCATTTTGGGCAATGTGGCAGAATAGCGATTTTTCTCAGATTTGTTCTTTGGATTTCTCTTCAGACAGAGAGAGATTCATGAAAGCACATGCTTTTCCTGATTCTCCTTTCCAGATAGAACATGGATCACCAGCTACTTTTCAAATCGGATCTTTGACTGAGCGGGGAACCTGAGTTGTAAAACTGGAATTCTGCATTCACTATAATGGGCCTCCTGGCAATGGCTAACATGAGGCTTCTCTGTTATGGTGCGTGAAACTGGATGAGTGTCCTAGACTCTATTGAGATGTCAATTCTGAACTCTCATGGGATTGCTAACAGAACGCTGTAGTTAAGCTTCCCCTTGTTTGTACTTTTGCTATGCACTCCATTTTGGGCAATGTGGCAGAATAGCGATTTTTCTCAGATTTGTTCTTTGGATTTCTCTTCAGACAGAGAGAGATTCATGAAAGCACATGCTTTTCCTGATTCTCCTTTCCAGATAGAACATGAATCACCAGCTACTTTTCAAATCGGATCTTTGACTGAGCGGGGAACCTGAGTTGTAAAACTGGAATTCTGCATTCACTATAATGGGCCTCCTAGCAATGGCTAACATGAGGCTTCTCTGTTATGGTGCGTGAAACTGGATGAGTGTCCTAGACTCTATTGAGATGTCAATTCTGAACTCTCGTGGGATTGCTAACAGAACGCTGTAGTTAAGCTTCCCCTTGTTTGTACTTTTGCTATGCACTCCATTTTGGGCAATGTGGCAGAATAGCGATTTTTCTCAGATTTGTTCTTTGGATTTCTCTTCAGACAGAGAGAGATTCATGAAAGCACATGCTTTTCCTGATTCTCCTTTCCAGATAGAACATGGATCACCAGCTACTTTTCAAATCGGATCTTTGACTGAGCCGGGAACCTGAGTTGTAAAACTGGAATTCTGCATTCACTATAATGGGCCTCGTAGCAATGGCTAACATGAGGCTTCTCTGTGATGGTGCGTGAAACTGGATGAGTGTCCTAGACTCTATTGAGATGTCAATTCTGAACTCTCATGGGATTGCTAACACAACGCTGTAGTTAAGTTTCCCCTTGTTTGTACTTTTGCTATGCACTCCATTTTGGGCAATGTGGCAGAATAGCGATTTTTCTCAGATTTGTTCTTTGGATTTCTCTTCAGACAGAGAGAGATTCATGAAAGCACATGCTTTTCCTGATTCTCCTTTCCAGATAGAACATGAATCACCAGCTACTTTTCAAATCGGATCTTTGACTGAGCGGGGAACCTGAGTTGTAAAACTGGAATTCTGCATTCATTATAATGGGCCTCCTAGCAATGGCTAACATGAGGCTTCTCTGTGATGGTGCGTGAAACTGGATGAGTGTCCTAGACTCTATTGAGATGTCAATTCTGAACTCTCATGGGATTGCTAACACAACGCTGTAGTTAAGTTTCCCCTTGTTTGTACTTTTGCTATGCACTCCATTTTGGGCAATGTGGCAGAATAGCGATTTTTCTCAGATTTGTTCTTTGGATTTCTCTTCAGACAGAGAGAGATTCATGAAAGCACATGCTTTTCCTGATTCTCCTTTCCAGATAGAACATGGATCACCAGCTACTTTTCAAATCGGATCTTTGACTGAGCCGGGAACCTGAGTTGTAAAACTGGAATTCTGCATTCAGTATAATGGGCCTCCTAGCAATGGCTAACATGAAGCTTCTCTGTGATGGTGCGTGAAACTGGATGAGTGTCCTAGACTCTATTGAGATGTCAATTCTGAACTCTCATGGGATTGCTAACACAACGCTGTAGTTAAGTTTCCCCTTGTTTGTACTTTTGCTATGCACTCCATTTTGGGCAATGTGGCAGAATAGCGATTTTTCTCAGATTTGTTCTTTGGATTTCTCTTCAGACAGAGAGAGATTCATGAAAGCACATGCTTTTCCTGATTCTCCTTTCCAGATAGAACATGGATGACCAGCTACTTTTCAAATCGGATCTTTGACTGAGCCGGGAACCTGAGTTGTAAAACTGGAATTCTGCATTCACTATAATGGGCCTCGTAGCAATGGCTAACATGAGGCTTCTCTGTGATGGTGCGTGAAACTGGATGAGTGTCCTAGACTCTATTGAGATGTCAATTCTGAACTCTCATGGGATTGCTAACACAACGCTGTAGTTAAGTTTCCCCTTGTTTGTACTTTTGCTATGCACTCCATTTTGGGCAATGTGGCAGAATAGCGATTTTTCTCAGATTTGTTCTTTGGATTTCTCTTCAGACAGAGAGAGATTCATGAAAGAACATGCTTTTCCTGATTCTCCTTTCCAGATAGAACATGAATCACCAGCTACTTTTCAAATCGGATCTTTGACTGAGCGGGGAACCTGAGTTGTAAAACTGGAATTCTGCATTCACTATAATGGGCCTCGTAGCAATGGCTAACATGAAGCTTCTCTGTGATGGTGCGTGAAACTGGATGAGTGTCCTAGACTCTATTGAGATGTCAATTCTGAACTCTCATGGGATTGCTAACAGAACGCTGTAGTTAAGCTTCCCCTTGTTTGTACTTTTGCTATGCACTCCATTTTGGGCAATGTGGCAGAATAGCGATTTTTCTCAGATTTGTTCTTTGGATTTCTCTTCAGACAGAGAGAGATTCATGAAAGCACATGCTTTTCCTGATTCTCCTTTCCAGATAGAACATGAATCACCAGCTACTTTTCAAATCGGATCTTTGACTGAGCGGGGAACCTGAGTTGTAAAACTGGAATTCTGCATTCACTATAATGGGCCTCCTAGCAATGGCTAACATGAGGCTTCTCTGTTATGGTGCGTGAAACTGGATGAGTGTCCTAGACTCTATTGAGATGTCAATTCTGAACTCTCGTGGGATTGCTAACAGAACGCTGTAGTTAAGCTTCCCCTTGTTTGTACTTTTGCTATGCACTCCATTTTGGGCAATGTGGCAGAATAGCGATTTTTCTCAGATTTGTTCTTTGGATTTCTCTTCAGACAGAGAGAGATTCATGAAAGCACATGCTTTTCCTGATTCTCCTTTCCAGATAGAACATGGATCACCAGCTACTTTTCAAATCGGATCTTTGACTGAGCCGGGAACCTGAGTTGTAAAACTGGAATTCTGCATTCACTATAATGGGCCTCGTAGCAATGGCTAACATGAGGCTTCTCTGTGATGGTGCGTGAAACTGGATGAGTGTCCTAGACTCTATTGAGATGTCAATTCTGAACTCTCATGGGATTGCTAACACAACGCTGTAGTTAAGTTTCCCCTTGTTTGTACTTTTGCTATGCACTCCATTTTGGGCAATGTGGCAGAATAGCGATTTTTCTCAGATTTGTTCTTTGGATTTCTCTTCAGACAGAGAGAGATTCATGAAAGCACATGCTTTTCCTGATTCTCCTTTCCAGATAGAACATGGATCAACAGCTACTTTTCAAATCGGATCTTTGACTGAGCGGGGAACCTGAGTTGTAAAACTGGAATTCTGCATTCACTATAATGGGCCTCCTAGCAATGGCTAACATGAAGCTTCTCTGTGATGGTGCGTGAAACTGGATGAGTGTCCTAGACTCTATTGAGATGTCAATTCTGAACTCTCATGGGATTGCTAACACAACGCTGTAGTTAAGTTTCTCCTTGTTTGTACTTTTGCTATGCACTCCATTTTGGGCAATGTGGCAGAATAGCGATTTTTCTCAGATTTGTTCTTTGGATTTCTCTTCAGACAGAGAGAGATTCATGAAAGCACATGCTTTTCCTGATTCTCCTTTCCAGATAGAACATGGATCACCAGCTACTTTTCAAATCGGATCTTTGACTGAGCGGGGAACCTGAGTTGTAAAACTGGAATTCTGCATTCACTATAATGGGCCTCCTGGCAATGGCTAACATGAGGCTTCTCTGTTATGGTGCGTGAAACTGGATGAGTGTCCTAGACTCTATTGAGATGTCAATTCTGAACTCTCATGGGATTGCTAACAGAACGCTGTAGTTAAGCTTCCCCTTGTTTGTACTTTTGCTATGCACTCCATTTTGGGCAATGTGGCAGAATAGCGATTTTTCTCAGATTTGTTCTTTGGATTTCTCTTCAGACAGAGAGAGATTCATGAAAGCACATGCTTTTCCTGATTCTCCTTTCCAGATAGAACATGAATCACCAGCTACTTTTCAAATCGGATCTTTGACTGAGCGGGGAACCTGAGTTGTAAAACTGGAATTCTGCATTCACTATAATGGGCCTCCTAGCAATGGCTAACATGAGGCTTCTCTGTTATGGTGCGTGAAACTGGATGAGTGTCCTAGACTCTATTGAGATGTCAATTCTGAACTCTCGTGGGATTGCTAACAGAACGCTGTAGTTAAGCTTCCCCTTGTTTGTACTTTTGCTATGCACTCCATTTTGGGCAATGTGGCAGAATAGCGATTTTTCTCAGATTTGTTCTTTGGATTTCTCTTCAGACAGAGAGAGATTCATGAAAGCACATGCTTTTCCTGATTCTCCTTTCCAGATAGAACATGGATCACCAGCTACTTTTCAAATCGGATCTTTGACTGAGCCGGGAACCTGAGTTGTAAAACTGGAATTCTGCATTCACTATAATGGGCCTCGTAGCAATGGCTAACATGAGGCTTCTCTGTGATGGTGCGTGAAACTGGATGAGTGTCCTAGACTCTATTGAGATGTCAATTCTGAACTCTCATGGGATTGCTAACACAACGCTGTAGTTAAGTTTCCCCTTGTTTGTACTTTTGCTATGCACTCCATTTTGGGCAATGTGGCAGAATAGCGATTTTTCTCAGATTTGTTCTTTGGATTTCTCTTCAGACAGAGAGAGATTCATGAAAGCACATGCTTTTCCTGATTCTCCTTTCCAGATAGAACATGAATCACCAGCTACTTTTCAAATCGGATCTTTGACTGAGCGGGGAACCTGAGTTGTAAAACTGGAATTCTGCATTCATTATAATGGGCCTCCTAGCAATGGCTAACATGAGGCTTCTCTGTGATGGTGCGTGAAACTGGATGAGTGTCCTAGACTCTATTGAGATGTCAATTCTGAACTCTCATGGGATTGCTAACACAACGCTGTAGTTAAGTTTCCCCTTGTTTGTACTTTTGCTATGCACTCCATTTTGGGCAATGTGGCAGAATAGCGATTTTTCTCAGATTTGTTCTTTGGATTTCTCTTCAGACAGAGAGAGATTCATGAAAGCACATGCTTTTCCTGATTCTCCTTTCCAGATAGAACATGGATCACCAGCTACTTTTCAAATCGGATCTTTGACTGAGCCGGGAACCTGAGTTGTAAAACTGGAATTCTGCATTCAGTATAATGGGCCTCCTAGCAATGGCTAACATGAAGCTTCTCTGTGATGGTGCGTGAAACTGGATGAGTGTCCTAGACTCTATTGAGATGTCAATTCTGAACTCTCATGGGATTGCTAACACAACGCTGTAGTTAAGTTTCCCCTTGTTTGTACTTTTGCTATGCACTCCATTTTGGGCAATGTGGCAGAATAGCGATTTTTCTCAGATTTGTTCTTTGGATTTCTCTTCAGACAGAGAGAGATTCATGAAAGCACATGCTTTTCCTGATTCTCCTTTCCAGATAGAACATGGATGACCAGCTACTTTTCAAATCGGATCTTTGACTGAGCCGGGAACCTGAGTTGTAAAACTGGAATTCTGCATTCACTATAATGGGCCTCGTAGCAATGGCTAACATGAGGCTTCTCTGTGATGGTGCGTGAAACTGGATGAGTGTCCTAGACTCTATTGAGATGTCAATTCTGAACTCTCATGGGATTGCTAACACAACGCTGTAGTTAAGTTTCCCCTTGTTTGTACTTTTGCTATGCACTCCATTTTGGGCAATGTGGCAGAATAGCGATTTTTCTCAGATTTGTTCTTTGGATTTCTCTTCAGACAGAGAGAGATTCATGAAAGAACATGCTTTTCCTGATTCTCCTTTCCAGATAGAACATGAATCACCAGCTACTTTTCAAATCGGATCTTTGACTGAGCGGGGAACCTGAGTTGTAAAACTGGAATTCTGCATTCACTATAATGGGCCTCGTAGCAATGGCTAACATGAAGCTTCTCTGTGATGGTGCGTGAAACTGGATGAGTGTCCTAGACTCTATTGAGATGTCAATTCTGAACTCTCATGGGATTGCTAACAGAACGCTGTAGTTAAGCTTCCCCTTGTTTGTACTTTTGCTATGCACTCCATTTTGGGCAATGTGGCAGAATAGCGATTTTTCTCAGATTTGTTCTTTGGATTTCTCTTCAGACAGAGAGAGATTCATGAAAGCACATGCTTTTCCTGATTCTCCTTTCCAGATAGAACATGAATCACCAGCTACTTTTCAAATCGGATCTTTGACTGAGCGGGGAACCTGAGTTGTAAAACTGGAATTCTGCATTCACTATAATGGGCCTCCTAGCAATGGCTAACATGAGGCTTCTCTGTTATGGTGCGTGAAACTGGATGAGTGTCCTAGACTCTATTGAGATGTCAATTCTGAACTCTCGTGGGATTGCTAACAGAACGCTGTAGTTAAGCTTCCCCTTGTTTGTACTTTTGCTATGCACTCCATTTTGGGCAATGTGGCAGAATAGCGATTTTTCTCAGATTTGTTCTTTGGATTTCTCTTCAGACAGAGAGAGATTCATGAAAGCACATGCTTTTCCTGATTCTCCTTTCCAGATAGAACATGGATCACCAGCTACTTTTCAAATCGGATCTTTGACTGAGCCGGGAACCTGAGTTGTAAAACTGGAATTCTGCATTCACTATAATGGGCCTCGTAGCAATGGCTAACATGAGGCTTCTCTGTGATGGTGCGTGAAACTGGATGAGTGTCCTAGACTCTATTGAGATGTCAATTCTGAACTCTCATGGGATTGCTAACACAACGCTGTAGTTAAGTTTCCCCTTGTTTGTACTTTTGCTATGCACTCCATTTTGGGCAATGTGGCAGAATAGCGATTTTTCTCAGATTTGTTCTTTGGATTTCTCTTCAGACAGAGAGAGATTCATGAAAGCACATGCTTTTCCTGATTCTCCTTTCCAGATAGAACATGAATCACCAGCTACTTTTCAAATCGGATCTTTGACTGAGCGGGGAACCTGAGTTGTAAAACTGGAATTCTGCATTCATTATAATGGGCCTCCTAGCAATGGCTAACATGAGGCTTCTCTGTGATGGTGCGTGAAACTGGATGAGTGTCCTAGACTCTATTGAGATGTCAATTCTGAACTCTCATGGGATTGCTAACACAACGCTGTAGTTAAGTTTCCCCTTGTTTGTACTTTTGCTATGCACTCCATTTTGGGCAATGTGGCAGAATAGCGATTTTTCTCAGATTTGTTCTTTGGATTTCTCTTCAGACAGAGAGAGATTCATGAAAGCACATGCTTTTCCTGATTCTCCTTTCCAGATAGAACATGGATCACCAGCTACTTTTCAAATCGGATCTTTGACTGAGCCGGGAACCTGAGTTGTAAAACTGGAATTCTGCATTCAGTATAATGGGCCTCCTAGCAATGGCTAACATGAAGCTTCTCTGTGATGGTGCGTGAAACTGGATGAGTGTCCTAGACTCTATTGAGATGTCAATTCTGAACTCTCATGGGATTGCTAACACAACGCTGTAGTTAAGTTTCCCCTTGTTTGTACTTTTGCTATGCACTCCATTTTGGGCAATGTGGCAGAATAGCGATTTTTCTCAGATTTGTTCTTTGGATTTCTCTTCAGACAGAGAGAGATTCATGA
Organism: Charina bottae; assembly: GCA_023362775.1. Lineage (NCBI taxonomy): Eukaryota > Metazoa > Chordata > Lepidosauria > Squamata > Charinaidae > Charina > Charina bottae. The sequence continues at coordinate 2,061,792 of JALMGJ010000010.1, forward strand.
AAGCACATGCTTTTCCTGATTCTCCTTTCCAGATAGAACATGGATGACCAGCTACTTTTCAAATCGGATCTTTGACTGAGCCGGGAACCTGAGTTGTAAAACTGGAATTCTGCATTCACTATAATGGGCCTCGTAGCAATGGCTAACATGAGGCTTCTCTGTGATGGTGCGTGAAACTGGATGAGTGTCCTAGACTCTATTGAGATGTCAATTCTGAACTCTCATGGGATTGCTAACACAACGCTGTAGTTAAGTTTCCCCTTGTTTGTACTTTTGCTATGCACTCCATTTTGGGCAATGTGGCAGAATAGCGATTTTTCTCAGATTTGTTCTTTGGATTTCTCTTCAGACAGAGAGAGATTCATGAAAGAACATGCTTTTCCTGATTCTCCTTTCCAGATAGAACATGAATCACCAGCTACTTTTCAAATCGGATCTTTGACTGAGCGGGGAACCTGAGTTGTAAAACTGGAATTCTGCATTCACTATAATGGGCCTCGTAGCAATGGCTAACATGAGGCTTCTCTGTGATGGTGCGTGAAACTGGATGAGTGTCCTAGACTCTATTGAGATGTCAATTCTGAACTCTCATGGGATTGCTAACACAACGCTGTAGTGAAGTTTCCCCTTGTTTGTACTTTTGCTATGCACTCCATTTTGGGCAATGTGGCAGAATAGCGATTTTTCTCAGATTTGTTCTTTGGATTTCTCTTCAGACAGAGAGAGATTCATGAAAGCACATGCTTTTCCTGATTCTCCTTTCCAGATAGAACATGAATCACCAGCTACTTTTCAAATCGGATCTTTGACTGAGCGGGGAACCTGAGTTGTAAAACTGGAATTCTGCATTCACTATTATGGGCCTCCTAGCAATGGCTAACATGAGGCTTCTCTGTGATGGTGCGTGAAACTGGATGAGTGTCCTAGACTCTATTGAGATGTCAATTCTGAACTCTCATGGGATTGCTAACACAACGCTGTAGTTAAGTTTCCCCTTGTTTGTACTTTTGCTATGCACTCCATTTTGGGCAATGTGGCAGAATAGCGATTTTTCTCAGATTTGTTCTTTGGATTTCTCTTCAGACAGAGAGAGATTCATGAAAGAACATGCTTTTCCTGATTCTCCTTTCCAGATAGAACATGAATCACCAGCTACTTTTCAAATCGGATCTTTGACTGAGCGGGGAACCTGAGTTGTAAAACTGGAATTCTGCATTCACTATTATGGGCCTCCTAGCAATGGCTAACATGAGGCTTCTCTGTGATGGTGCGTGAAACTGGATGAGTGTCCTAGACTCTATTGAGATGTCAATTCTGAACTCTCATGGTATTGCTAACACAACGCTGTAGTGAAGTTTCCCCTTGTTTGTACTTTTGCTATGCACTCCATTTTGGGCAATGTGGCAGAATAGCGATTTTTCTCAGATTTGTTCTTTGGATTTCTCTTCAGACAGAGAGAGATTCATGAAAGCACATGCTTTTCCTGATTCTCCTTTCCAGATAGAACATGAATCACCAGCTACTTTTCAAATCGGATCTTTGACTGAGCGGGGAACCTGAGTTGTAAAACTGGAATTCTGCATTCACTATTATGGGCCTCCTAGCAATGGCTAACATGAGGCTTCTCTGTGATGGTGCGTGAAACTGGATGAGTGTCCTAGACTCTATTGAGATGTCAATTCTGAACTCTCATGGGATTGCTAACACAACGCTGTAGTTAAGTTTCCCCTTGTTTGTACTTTTGCTATGCACTCCATTTTGGGCAATGTGGCAGAATAGCGATTTTTCTCAGATTTGTTCTTTGGATTTCTCTTCAGACAGAGAGAGATTCATGAAAGCACATGCTTTTCCTGATTCTCCTTTCCAGATAGAACATGAATCACCAGCTACTTTTCAAATCGGATCTTTGACTGAGCGGGGAACCTGAGTTGTAAAACTGGAATTCTGCATTCATTATAATGGGCCTCCTAGCAATGGCTAACATGAGGCTTCTCTGTGATGGTGCGTGAAACTGGATGAGTGTCCTAGACTCTATTGAGATGTCAATTCTGAACTCTCATGGGATTGCTAACACAACGCTGTAGTGAAGTTTCCCCTTGTTTGTACTTTTGCTATGCACTCCATTTTGGGCAATGTGGCAGAATAGCGATTTTTCTCAGATTTGTTCTTTGGATTTCTCTTCAGACAGAGAGAGATTCATGAAAGCACATGCTTTTCCTGATTCTCCTTTCCAGATAGAACATGAATCACCAGCTACTTTTCAAATCGGATCTTTGACTGAGCGGGGAACCTGAGTTGTAAAACTGGAATTCTGCATTCACTATAATGGGCCTCCTAGCAATGGCTAACATGAGGCTTCTCTGTTATGGTGCGTGAAACTGGATGAGTGTCCTAGACTCTATTGAGATGTCAATTCTGAACTCTCATGGGATTGCTAACAGAACGCTGTAGTTAAGCTTCCCCTTGTTTGTACTTTTGCTATGCACTCCATTTTGGGCAATGTGGCAGAATAGCGATTTTTCTCAGATTTGTTCTTTGGATTTCTCTTCAGACAGAGAGAGATTCATGAAAGCACATGCTTTTCCTGATTCTCCTTTCCAGATAGAACATGGATCACCAGCTACTTTTCAAATCGGATCTTTGACTGAGCCGGGAACCTGAGTTGTAAAACTGGAATTCTGCATTCACTATAATGGGCCTCGTAGCAATGGCTAACATGAGGCTTCTCTGTGATGGTGCGTGAAACTGGATGAGTGTCCTAGACTCTATTGAGATGTCAATTCTGAACTCTCATGGGATTGCTAACACAACGCTGTAGTTAAGTTTCCCCTTGTTTGTACTTTTGCTATGCACTCCATTTTGGGCAATGTGGCAGAATAGCGATTTTTCTCAGATTTGTTCTTTGGATTTCTCTTCAGACAGAGAGAGATTCATGAAAGCACATGCTTTTCCTGATTCTCCTTTCCAGATAGAACATGAATCACCAGCTACTTTTCAAATCGGATCTTTGACTGAGCGGGGAACCTGAGTTGTAAAACTGGAATTCTGCATTCATTATAATGGGCCTCCTAGCAATGGCTAACATGAGGCTTCTCTGTGATGGTGCGTGAAACTGGATGAGTGTCCTAGACTCTATTGAGATGTCAATTCTGAACTCTCATGGGATTGCTAACACAACGCTGTAGTGAAGTTTCCCCTTGTTTGTACTTTTGCTATGCACTCCATTTTGGGCAATGTGGCAGAATAGCGATTTTTCTCAGATTTGTTCTTTGGATTTCTCTTCAGACAGAGAGAGATTCATGAAAGCACATGCTTTTCCTGATTCTCCTTTCCAGATAGAACATGAATCACCAGCTACTTTTCAAATCGGATCTTTGACTGAGCGGGGAACCTGAGTTGTAAAACTGGAATTCTGCATTCACTATAATGGGCCTCCTAGCAATGGCTAACATGAGGCTTCTCTGTTATGGTGCGTGAAACTGGATGAGTGTCCTAGACTCTATTGAGATGTCAATTCTGAACTCTCATGGGATTGCTAACAGAACGCTGTAGTTAAGCTTCCCCTTGTTTGTACTTTTGCTATGCACTCCATTTTGGGCAATGTGGCAGAATAGCGATTTTTCTCAGATTTGTTCTTTGGATTTCTCTTCAGACAGAGAGAGATTCATGAAAGCACATGCTTTTCCTGATTCTCCTTTCCAGATAGAACATGGATCACCAGCTACTTTTCAAATCGGATCTTTGACTGAGCCGGGAACCTGAGTTGTAAAACTGGAATTCTGCATTCACTATAATGGGCCTCGTAGCAATGGCTAACATGAGGCTTCTCTGTGATGGTGCGTGAAACTGGATGAGTGTCCTAGACTCTATTGAGATGTCAATTCTGAACTCTCATGGGATTGCTAACACAACGCTGTAGTTAAGTTTCCCCTTGTTTGTACTTTTGCTATGCACTCCATTTTGGGCAATGTGGCAGAATAGCGATTTTTCTCAGATTTGTTCTTTGGATTTCTCTTCAGACAGAGAGAGATTCATGAAAGCACATGCTTTTCCTGATTCTCCTTTCCAGATAGAACATGGATCACCAGCTACTTTTCAAATCGGATCTTTGACTGAGCCGGGAACCTGAGTTGTAAAACTGGAATTCTGCATTCAGTATAATGGGCCTCGTAGCAATGGCTAACATGAGGCTTCTCTGTGATGGTGCGTGAAACTGGATGAGTGTCCTAGACTCTATTGAGATGTCATTTCTGAACTCTCATGGGATTGCTAACACAACGCTGTAGTTAAGTTTCCCCTTGTTTGTACTTTTGCTATGCACTCCATTTTGGGCAATGTGGCAGAATAGCGATTTTTCTCAGATTTGTTCTTTGGATTTCTCTTCAGACAGAGAGAGATTCATGAAAGCACATGCTTTTCCTGATTCTCCTTTCCAGATAGAACATGGATGACCAGCTACTTTTCAAATCGGATCTTTGACTGAGCCGGGAACCTGAGTTGTAAAACTGGAATTCTGCATTCACTATAATGGGCCTCGTAGCAATGGCTAACATGAGGCTTCTCTGTGATGGTGCGTGAAACTGGATGAGTGTCCTAGACTCTATTGAGATGTCAATTCTGAACTCTCATGGGATTGCTAACACAACGCTGTAGTTAAGTTTCCCCTTGTTTGTACTTTTGCTATGCACTCCATTTTGGGCAATGTGGCAGAATAGCGATTTTTCTCAGATTTGTTCTTTGGATTTCTCTTCAGACAGAGAGAGATTCATGAAAGCACATGCTTTTCCTGATTCTCCTTTCCAGATAGAACATGGATCACCAGCTACTTTTCAAATCGGATCTTTGACTGAGCCGGGATCCTGAGTTGTAAAACTGGAATTCTGCATTCAGTATAATGGGCCTCCTAGCAATGGCTAACATGAGGCTTCTCTGTGATGGTGCGTGAAACTGGATGAGTGTCCTAGACTCTATTGAGATGTCATTTCTGAACTCTCATGGGATTGCTAACACAACGCTGTAGTTAAGTTTCCCCTTGTTTGTACTTTTGCTATGCACTCCATTTTGGGCAATGTGGCAGAATAGCGATTTTTCTCAGATTTGTTCTTTGGATTTCTCTTCAGACAGAGATTCATGAAAGCACATGCTTTTCCTGATTCTCCTTTCCAGATAGAATATGGATCAACAGCTACTTTTCAAATCGGATCTTTGACTGAGCGGGGAACCTGAGTTGTAAAACTGGAATTCTGCATTCACTATTATGGGCCTCCTAGCAATGGCTAACATGAGGCTTCTCTGTGATGGTGCGTGAAACTGGATGAGTGTCCTAGACTCTATTGATATGTCAATTCTGAACTCTCATGGGATTGCTAACACAACGCTGTAGTTAAGTTTCCCCTTGTTTGTACTTTTGCTATGCACTCCATTTTGGGCAATGTGGCAGAATAGCGATTTTTCTCAGATTTGTTCTTTGGATTTCTCTTCAGACAGAGAGAGATTCATGAAAGCACATGCTTTTCCTGATTCTCCTTTCCAGATAGAACATGAATCACCAGCTACTTTTCAAATCGGATCTTTGACTGAGCGGGGAACCTGAGTTGTAAAACTGGAATTCTGCATTCACTATTATGGGCCTCCTAGCAATGGCTAACATGAGGCTTCTCTGTGATGGTGCGTGAAACTGGATGAGTGTCCTAGACTCTATTGAGATGTCAATTCTGAACTCTCATGGGATTGCTAACACAACGCTGTAGTGAAGTTTCCCCTTGTTTGTACTTTTGCTATGCACTCCATTTTGGGCAATGTGGCAGAATAGCGATTTTTCTCAGATTTGTTCTTTGGATTTCTCTTCAGACAGAGAGAGATTCATGAAAGCACATGCTTTTCCTGATTCTCCTTTCCAGATAGAACATGAATCACCAGCTACTTTTCAAATCGGATCTTTGACTGAGCGGGGAACCTGAGTTGTAAAACTGGAATTCTGCATTCATTATAATGGGCCTCCTAGCAATGGCTAACATGAGGCTTCTCTGTGATGGTGCGTGAAACTGGATGAGTGTCCTAGACTCTATTGAGATGTCAATTCTGAACTCTCATGGGATTGCTAACACAACGCTGTAGTGAAGTTTCCCCTTGTTTGTACTTTTGCTATGCACTCCATTTTGGGCAATGTGGCAGAATAGCGATTTTTCTCAGATTTGTTCTTTGGATTTCTCTTCAGACAGAGAGAGATTCATGAAAGCACATGCTTTTCCTGATTCTCCTTTCCAGATAGAACATGAATCACCAGCTACTTTTCAAATCGGATCTTTGACTGAGCGGGGAACCTGAGTTGTAAAACTGGAATTCTGCATTCACTATAATGGGCCTCCTAGCAATGGCTAACATGAGGCTTCTCTGTTATGGTGCGTGAAACTGGATGAGTGTCCTAGACTCTATTGAGATGTCAATTCTGAACTCTCATGGGATTGCTAACAGAACGCTGTAGTTAAGCTTCCCCTTGTTTGTACTTTTGCTATGCACTCCATTTTGGGCAATGTGGCAGAATAGCGATTTTTCTCAGATTTGTTCTTTGGATTTCTCTTCAGACAGAGAGAGATTCATGAAAGCACATGCTTTTCCTGATTCTCCTTTCCAGATAGAACATGGATCACCAGCTACTTTTCAAATCGGATCTTTGACTGAGCCGGGAACCTGAGTTGTAAAACTGGAATTCTGCATTCACTATAATGGGCCTCGTAGCAATGGCTAACATGAGGCTTCTCTGTGATGGTGCGTGAAACTGGATGAGTGTCCTAGACTCTATTGAGATGTCAATTCTGAACTCTCATGGGATTGCTAACACAACGCTGTAGTTAAGTTTCCCCTTGTTTGTACTTTTGCTATGCACTCCATTTTGGGCAATGTGGCAGAATAGCGATTTTTCTCAGATTTGTTCTTTGGATTTCTCTTCAGACAGAGAGAGATTCATGAAAGCACATGCTTTTCCTGATTCTCCTTTCCAGATAGAACATGGATCACCACCTACTTTTCAAATCGGATCTTTGACTGAGCCGGGAACCTGAGTTGTAAAACTGGAATTCTGCATTCAGTATAATGGGCCTCGTAGCAATGGCTAACATGAGGCTTCTCTGTGATGGTGCGTGAAACTGGATGAGTGTCCTAGACTCTATTGAGATGTCATTTCTGAACTCTCATGGGATTGCTAACACAACGCTGTAGTTAAGTTTCCCCTTGTTTGTACTTTTGCTATGCACTCCATTTTGGGCAATGTGGCAGAATAGCGATTTTTCTCAGAATTGTTCTTTGGATTTCTCTTCAGACAGAGAGAGATTCATGAAAGCACATGCTTTTCCTGATTCTCCTTTCCAGATAGAACATGGATGACCAGCTACTTTTCAAATCGGATCTTTGACTGAGCCGGGAACCTGAGTTGTAAAACTGGAATTCTGCATTCACTATAATGGGCCTCGTAGCAATGGCTAACATGAGGCTTCTCTGTGATGGTGCGTGAAACTGGATGAGTGTCCTAGACTCTATTGAGATGTCAATTCTGAACTCTCATGGGATTGCTAACACAACGCTGTAGTTAAGTTTCCCCTTGTTTGTACTTTTGCTATGCACTCCATTTTGGGCAATGTGGCAGAATAGCGATTTTTCTCAGATTTGTTCTTTGGATTTCTCTTCAGACAGAGAGAGATTCATGAAAGCACATGCTTTTCCTGATTCTCCTTTCCAGATAGAACATGGATCACCACCTACTTTTCAAATCGGATCTTTGACTGAGCCGGGAACCTGAGTTGTAAAACTGGAATTCTGCATTCAGTATAATGGGCCTCGTAGCAATGGCTAACATGAGGCTTCTCTGTGATGGTGCGTGAAACTGGATGAGTGTCCTAGACTCTATTGAGATGTCATTTCTGAACTCTCATGGGATTGCTAACACAACGCTGTAGTTAAGTTTCCCCTTGTTTGTACTTTTGCTATGCACTCCATTTTGGGCAATGTGGCAGAATAGCGATTTTTCTCAGAATTGTTCTTTGGATTTCTCTTCAGACAGAGAGAGATTCATGAAAGCACATGCTTTTCCTGATTCTCCTTTCCAGATAGAACATGGATGACCAGCTACTTTTCAAATCGGATCTTTGACTGAGCCGGGAACCTGAGTTGTAAAACTGGAATTCTGCATTCACTATAATGGGCCTCGTAGCAATGGCTAACATGAGGCTTCTCTGTGATGGTGCGTGAAACTGGATGAGTGTCCTAGACTCTATTGAGATGTCAATTCTGAACTCTCATGGGATTGCTAACACAACGCTGTAGTTAAGTTTCCCCTTGTTTGTACTTTTGCTATGCACTCCATTTTGGGCAATGTGGCAGAATAGCGATTTTTCTCAGATTTGTTCTTTGGATTTCTCTTCAGACAGAGAGAGATTCATGAAAGCACATGCTTTTCCTGATTCTCCTTTCCAGATAGAACATGGATCACCAGCTACTTTTCAAATCGGATCTTTGACAGCCGGGAACCTGAGTTGTAAAACTGGAATTCTGCATTCAGTATAATGGGCCTCCTAGCAATGGCTAACATGAGGCTTCTCTGTGATGGTGCGTGAAACTGGATGAGTGTCCTAGACTCTATTGAGATGTCATTTCTGAACTCTCATGGGATTGCTAACACAACGCTGTAGTTAAGTTTCCCCTTGTTTGTACTTTTGCTATGCACTCCATTTTGGGCAATGTGGCAGAATAGCGATTTTTCTCAGATTTGTTCTTTGGATTTCTCTTCAGACAGAGAGAGATTCATGAAAGCACATGCTTTTCCTGATTCTCCTTTCCAGATAGAATATGGATCAACAGCTACTTTTCAAATCGGATCTTTGACTGAGCGGGGAACCTGAGTTGTAAAACTGGAATTCTGCATTCACTATTATGGGCCTCGTAGCAATGGCTAACATGAGGCTTCTCTGTGATGGTGCGTGAAACTGGATGAGTGTCCTAGACTCTATTGAGATGTCAATTCTGAACTCTCATGGGATTGCTAACACAACGCTGTAGTTAAGTTTCCCCTTGTTTGTACTTTTGCTATGCACTCCATTTTGGGCAATGTGGCAGAATAGCGATTTTTCTCAGATTTGTTCTTTGGATTTCTCTTCAGACAGAGAGAGATTCATGAGAGCACGTGCTTTTCCTGATTCTCCTTTCCAGATAGAACATGAATCACCAGCTACTTTTCAAATCGGATCTTTGACTGAGCGGGGAACCTGAGTTGTAAAACTGGAATTCTGCATTCATTATAATGGGCCTCCTAGCAATGGCTAACATGAGGCTTCTCTGTGATGGTGCGTGAAACTGGATGAGTGTCCTAGACTCTATTGAGATGTCAATTCTGAACTCTCATGGGATTGCTAACACAACGCTGTAGTTAAGTTTCCCCTTGTTTGTACTTTTGCTATGCACTCCATTTTGGGCAATGTGGCAGAATAGCGATTTTTCTCAGATTTGTTCTTTGGATTTCTCTTCAGACAGAGAGAGATTCATGAAAGCACATGCTTTTCCTGATTCTCCTTTCCAGATAGAACATGAATCACCAGCTACTTTTCAAATCGGATCTTTGACTGAGCGGGGAACCTGAGTTGTAAAACTGGAATTCTGCATTCACTATAATGGGCCTCCTAGCAATGGCTAACATGAGGCTTCTCTGTGATGGTGCGTGAAACTGGATGAGTGTCCTAGACTCTATTGATATGTCAATTCTGAACTCTCATGGGATTGCTAACACAACGCTGTAGTTAAGTTTCCCCTTGTTTGTACTTTTGCTATGCACTCCATTTTGGGCAATGTGGCAGAATAGCGATTTTTCTCAGATTTGTTCTTTGGATTTCTCTTCAGACAGAGAGAGATTCGTGAGAGCACGTGCTTTTCCTGATTCTCCTTTCCAGATAGAACATGAATCACCAGCTACTTTTCAAATCGGATCTTTGACTGAGCGGGGAACCTGAGTTGTAAAACTGGAATTCTGCATTCATTATAATGGGCCTCCTAGCAATGGCTAACATGAGGCTTCTCTGTGATGGTGCGTGAAACTGGATGAGTGTCCTAGACTCTATTGAGATGTCAATTCTGAACTCTCATGGGATTGCTAACACAACGCTGTAGTTAAGTTTCCCCTTGTTTGTACTTTTGCTATGCACTCCATTTTGGGCAATGTGGCAGAATAGCGATTTTTCTCAGATTTGTTCTTTGGATTTCTCTTCAGACAGAGAGAGATTCATGAAAGCACATGCTTTTCCTGATTCTCCTTTCCAGATAGAACATGAATCACCAGCTACTTTTCAAATCGGATCTTTGACTGAGCGGGGAACCTGAGTTGTAAAACTGGAATTCTGCATTCACTATAATGGGCCTCGTAGCAATGGCTAACATGAGGCTTCTCTGTGATGGTGCGTGAAACTGGATGAGTGTCCTAGACTCTATTGAGATGTCAATTCTGAACTCTCATGGGATTGCTAACACAACGCTGTAGTTAAGTTTCCCCTTGTTTGTACTTTTGCTATGCACTCCATTTTGGGCAATGTGGCAGAATAGCGATTTTTCTCAGATTTGTTCTTTGGATTTCTCTTCAGACAGAGAGAGATTCATGAAAGCACATGCTTTTCCTGATTCTCCTTTCCAGATAGAACATGGATCACCAGCTACTTTTCAAATCGGATCTTTGACTGAGCCGGGAACCTGAGTTGTAAAACTGGAATTCTGCATTCAGTATAATGGGCCTCCTAGCAATGGCTAACATGAGGCTTCTCTGTGATGGTGCGTGAAACTGGATGAGTGTCCTAGACTCTATTGAGATGTCAATTCTGAACTCTCATGGGATTGCTAACACAACGCTGTAGTTAAGTTTCCCCTTGTTTGTACTTTTGCTATGCACTCCATTTTGGGCAATGTGGCAGAATAGCGATTTTTCTCAGATTTGTTCTTTGGATTTCTCTTCAGACAGAGAGAGATTCATGAAAGCACATGCTTTTCCTGATTCTCCTTTCCAGATAGAACATGGATCACCAGCTACTTTTCAAATCGGATCTTTGACTGAGCCGGGAACCTGAGTTGTAAAACTGGAATTCTGCATTCAGTATAATGGGCCTCCTAGCAATGGCTAACATGAAGCTTCTCTGTGATGGTGCGTGAAACTGGATGAGTGTCCTAGACTCTATTGAGATGTCAATTCTGAACTCTCATGGGATTGCTAACACAACGCTGTAGTTAAGTTTCCCCTTGTTTGTACTTTTGCTATGCACTCCATTTTGGGCAATGTGGCAGAATAGCGATTTTTCTCAGATTTGTTCTTTGGATTTCTCTTCAGACAGAGAGAGATTCATGAAAGCACATGCTTTTCCTGATTCTCCTTTTCAGATAGAACATGGATGACCAGCTACTTTTCAAATCGGATCTTTGACTGAGCCGGGAACCTGAGTTGTAAAACTGGAATTCTGCATTCACTATAATGGGCCTCGTAGCAATGGCTAACATGAGGCTTCTCTGTGATGGTGCGTGAAACTGGATGAGTGTCCTAGACTCTATTGAGATGTCAATTCTGAACTCTCATGGGATTGCTAACACAACGCTGTAGTTAAGTTTCCCCTTGTTTGTACTTTTGCTATGCACTCCATTTTGGGCAATGTGGCAGAATAGCGATTTTTCTCAGATTTGTTCTTTGGATTTCTCTTCAGACAGAGAGAGATTCATGAAAGAACATGCTTTTCCTGATTCTCCTTTCCAGATAGAACATGAATCACCAGCTACTTTTCAAATCGGATCTTTGACTGAGCGGGGAACCTGAGTTGTAAAACTGGAATTCTGCATTCACTATAATGGGCCTCGTAGCAATGGCTAACATGAGGCTTCTCTGTGATGGTGCGTGAAACTGGATGAGTGTCCTAGACTCTATTGAGATGTCAATTCTGAACTCTCATGGGATTGCTAACACAACGCTGTAGTGAAGTTTCCCCTTGTTTGTACTTTTGCTATGCACTCCATTTTGGGCAATGTGGCAGAATAGCGATTTTTCTCAGATTTGTTCTTTGGATTTCTCTTCAGACAGAGAGAGATTCATGAAAGCACATGCTTTTCCTGATTCTCCTTTCCAGATAGAACATGAATCACCAGCTACTTTTCAAATCGGATCTTTGACTGAGCGGGGAACCTGAGTTGTAAAACTGGAATTCTGCATTCACTATTATGGGCCTCCTAGCAATGGCTAACATGAGGCTTCTCTGTGATGGTGCGTGAAACTGGATGAGTGTCCTAGACTCTATTGAGATGTCAATTCTGAACTCTCATGGGATTGCTAACACAACGCTGTAGTGAAGTTTCCCCTTGTTTGTACTTTTGCTATGCACTCCATTTTGGGCAATGTGGCAGAATAGCGATTTTTCTCAGATTTGTTCTTTGGATTTCTCTTCAGACAGAGAGAGATTCATGAAAGCACATGCTTTTCCTGATTCTCCTTTCCAGATAGAACATGAATCACCAGCTACTTTTCAAATCGGATCTTTGACTGAGCGGGGAACCTGAGTTGTAAAACTGGAATTCTGCATTCACTATTATGGGCCTCCTAGCAATGGCTAACATGAGGCTTCTCTGTGATGGTGCGTGAAACTGGATGAGTGTCCTAGACTCTATTGAGATGTCAATTCTGAACTCTCATGGGATTGCTAACACAACGCTGTAGTTAAGTTTCCCCTTGTTTGTACTTTTGCTATGCACTCCATTTTGGGCAATGTGGCAGAATAGCGATTTTTCTCAGATTTGTTCTTTGGATTTCTCTTCAGACAGAGAGAGATTCATGAAAGCACATGCTTTTCCTGATTCTCCTTTCCAGATAGAACATGAATCACCAGCTACTTTTCAAATCGGATCTTTGACTGAGCGGGGAACCTGAGTTGTAAAACTGGAATTCTGCATTCATTATAATGGGCCTCCTAGCAATGGCTAACATGAGGCTTCTCTGTGATGGTGCGTGAAACTGGATGAGTGTCCTAGACTCTATTGAGATGTCAATTCTGAACTCTCATGGGATTGCTAACAGAACGCTGTAGTTAAGCTTCCCCTTGTTTGTACTTTTGCTATGCACTCCATTTTGGGCAATGTGGCAGAATAGCGATTTTTCTCAGATTTGTTCTTTGGATTTCTCTTCAGACAGAGAGAGATTCATGAAAGCACATGCTTTTCCTGATTCTCCTTTCCAGATAGAACATGAATCACCAGCTACTTTTCAAATCGGATCTTTGACTGAGCGGGGAACCTGAGTTGTAAAACTGGAATTCTGCATTCATTATAATGGGCCTCCTAGCAATGGCTAACATGAGGCTTCTCTGTGATGGTGCGTGAAACTGGATGAGTGTCCTAGACTCTATTGAGATGTCAATTCTGAACTCTCATGGGATTGCTAACACAACGCTGTAGTGAAGTTTCCCCTTGTTTGTACTTTTGCTATGCACTCCATTTTGGGCAATGTGGCAGAATAGCGATTTTTCTCAGATTTGTTCTTTGGATTTCTCTTCAGACAGAGAGAGATTCATGAAAGCACATGCTTTTCCTGATTCTCCTTTCCAGATAGAACATGAATCACCAGCTACTTTTCAAATCGGATCTTTGACTGAGCGGGGAACCTGAGTTGTAAAACTGGAATTCTGCATTCACTATAATGGGCCTCCTAGCAATGGCTAACATGAGGCTTCTCTGTTATGGTGCGTGAAACTGGATGAGTGTCCTAGACTCTATTGAGATGTCAATTCTGAACTCTCATGGGATTGCTAACAGAACGCTGTAGTTAAGCTTCCCCTTGTTTGTACTTTTGCTATGCACTCCATTTTGGGCAATGTGGCAGAATAGCGATTTTTCTCAGATTTGTTCTTTGGATTTCTCTTCAGACAGAGAGAGATTCATGAAAGCACATGCTTTTCCTGATTCTCCTTTCCAGATAGAACATGGATCACCAGCTACTTTTCAAATCGGATCTTTGACTGAGCCGGGAACCTGAGTTGTAAAACTGGAATTCTGCATTCACTATAATGGGCCTCGTAGCAATGGCTAACATGAGGCTTCTCTGTGATGGTGCGTGAAACTGGATGAGTGTCCTAGACTCTATTGAGATGTCAATTCTGAACTCTCATGGGATTGCTAACACAACGCTGTAGTTAAGTTTCCCCTTGTTTGTACTTTTGCTATGCACTCCATTTTGGGCAATGTGGCAGAATAGCGATTTTTCTCAGATTTGTTCTTTGGATTTCTCTTCAGACAGAGAGAGATTCATGAAAGCACATGCTTTTCCTGATTCTCCTTTCCAGATAGAACATGGATCACCAGCTACTTTTCAAATCGGATCTTTGACTGAGCCGGGAACCTGAGTTGTAAAACTGGAATTCTGCATTCAGTATAATGGGCCTCGTAGCAATGGCTAACATGAGGCTTCTCTGTGATGGTGCGTGAAACTGGATGAGTGTCCTAGACTCTATTGAGATGTCATTTCTGAACTCTCATGGGATTGCTAACACAACGCTGTAGTTAAGTTTCCCCTTGTTTGTACTTTTGCTATGCACTCCATTTTGGGCAATGTGGCAGAATAGCGATTTTTCTCAGATTTGTTCTTTGGATTTCTCTTCAGACAGAGAGAGATTCATGAAAGCACATGCTTTTCCTGATTCTCCTTTCCAGATAGAACATGGATGACCAGCTACTTTTCAAATCGGATCTTTGACTGAGCCGGGAACCTGAGTTGTAAAACTGGAATTCTGCATTCACTATAATGGGCCTCGTAGCAATGGCTAACATGAGGCTTCTCTGTGATGGTGCGTGAAACTGGATGAGTGTCCTAGACTCTATTGAGATGTCAATTCTGAACTCTCATGGGATTGCTAACACAACGCTGTAGTTAAGTTTCCCCTTGTTTGTACTTTTGCTATGCACTCCATTTTGGGCAATGTGGCAGAATAGCGATTTTTCTCAGATTTGTTCTTTGGATTTCTCTTCAGACAGAGAGAGATTCATGAAAGCACATGCTTTTCCTGATTCTCCTTTCCAGATAGAACATGGATCACCAGCTACTTTTCAAATCGGATCTTTGACTGAGCCGGGATCCTGAGTTGTAAAACTGGAATTCTGCATTCAGTATAATGGGCCTCCTAGCAATGGCTAACATGAGGCTTCTCTGTGATGGTGCGTGAAACTGGATGAGTGTCCTAGACTCTATTGAGATGTCATTTCTGAACTCTCATGGGATTGCTAACACAACGCTGTAGTTAAGTTTCCCCTTGTTTGTACTTTTGCTATGCACTCCATTTTGGGCAATGTGGCAGAATAGCGATTTTTCTCAGATTTGTTCTTTGGATTTCTCTTCAGACAGAGATTCATGAAAGCACATGCTTTTCCTGATTCTCCTTTCCAGATAGAATATGGATCAACAGCTACTTTTCAAATCGGATCTTTGACTGAGCGGGGAACCTGAGTTGTAAAACTGGAATTCTGCATTCACTATTATGGGCCTCCTAGCAATGGCTAACATGAGGCTTCTCTGTGATGGTGCGTGAAACTGGATGAGTGTCCTAGACTCTATTGATATGTCAATTCTGAACTCTCATGGGATTGCTAACACAACGCTGTAGTTAAGTTTCCCCTTGTTTGTACTTTTGCTATGCACTCCATTTTGGGCAATGTGGCAGAATAGCGATTTTTCTCAGATTTGTTCTTTGGATTTCTCTTCAGACAGAGAGAGATTCATGAAAGCACATGCTTTTCCTGATTCTCCTTTCCAGATAGAACATGAATCACCAGCTACTTTTCAAATCGGATCTTTGACTGAGCGGGGAACCTGAGTTGTAAAACTGGAATTCTGCATTCACTATTATGGGCCTCCTAGCAATGGCTAACATGAGGCTTCTCTGTGATGGTGCGTGAAACTGGATGAGTGTCCTAGACTCTATTGAGATGTCAATTCTGAACTCTCATGGGATTGCTAACACAACGCTGTAGTTAAGTTTCCCCTTGTTTGTACTTTTGCTATGCACTCCATTTTGGGCAATGTGGCAGAATAGCGATTTTTCTCAGATTTGTTCTTTGGATTTCTCTTCAGACAGAGAGAGATTCATGAAAGCACATGCTTTTCCTGATTCTCCTTTCCAGATAGAACATGAATCACCAGCTACTTTTCAAATCGGATCTTTGACTGAGCGGGGAACCTGAGTTGTAAAACTGGAATTCTGCATTCATTATAATGGGCCTCCTAGCAATGGCTAACATGAGGCTTCTCTGTGATGGTGCGTGAAACTGGATGAGTGTCCTAGACTCTATTGAGATGTCAATTCTGAACTCTCATGGGATTGCTAACACAACGCTGTAGTGAAGTTTCCCCTTGTTTGTACTTTTGCTATGCACTCCATTTTGGGCAATGTGGCAGAATAGCGATTTTTCTCAGATTTGTTCTTTGGATTTCTCTTCAGACAGAGAGAGATTCATGAAAGCACATGCTTTTCCTGATTCTCCTTTCCAGATAGAACATGAATCACCAGCTACTTTTCAAATCGGATCTTTGACTGAGCGGGGAACCTGAGTTGTAAAACTGGAATTCTGCATTCACTATAATGGGCCTCCTAGCAATGGCTAACATGAGGCTTCTCTGTTATGGTGCGTGAAACTGGATGAGTGTCCTAGACTCTATTGAGATGTCAATTCTGAACTCTCATGGGATTGCTAACAGAACGCTGTAGTTAAGCTTCCCCTTGTTTGTACATTTGCTATGCACTCCATTTTGGGCAATGTGGCAGAATAGCGATTTTTCTCAGATTTGTTCTTTGGATTTCTCTTCAGACAGAGAGAGATTCATGAAAGCACATGCTTTTCCTGATTCTCCTTTCCAGATAGAACATGGATCACCAGCTACTTTTCAAATCGGATCTTTGACTGAGCCGGGAACCTGAGTTGTAAAACTGGAATTCTGCATTCACTATAATGGGCCTCGTAGCAATGGCTAACATGAGGCTTCTCTGTGATGGTGCGTGAAACTGGATGAGTGTCCTAGACTCTATTGAGATGTCAATTCTGAACTCTCATGGGATTGCTAACACAACGCTGTAGTTAAGTTTCCCCTTGTTTGTACTTTTGCTATGCACTCCATTTTGGGCAATGTGGCAGAATAGCGATTTTTCTCAGATTTGTTCTTTGGATTTCTCTTCAGACAGAGAGAGATTCATGAAAGCACATGCTTTTCCTGATTCTCCTTTCCAGATAGAACATGGATCACCACCTACTTTTCAAATCGGATCTTTGACTGAGCCGGGAACCTGAGTTGTAAAACTGGAATTCTGCATTCAGTATAATGGGCCTCGTAGCAATGGCTAACATGAGGCTTCTCTGTGATGGTGCGTGAAACTGGATGAGTGTCCTAGACTCTATTGAGATGTCATTTCTGAACTCTCATGGGATTGCTAACACAACGCTGTAGTTAAGTTTCCCCTTGTTTGTACTTTTGCTATGCACTCCATTTTGGGCAATGTGGCAGAATAGCGATTTTTCTCAGAATTGTTCTTTGGATTTCTCTTCAGACAGAGAGAGATTCATGAAAGCACATGCTTTTCCTGATTCTCCTTTCCAGATAGAACATGGATGACCAGCTACTTTTCAAATCGGATCTTTGACTGAGCCGGGAACCTGAGTTGTAAAACTGGAATTCTGCATTCACTATAATGGGCCTCGTAGCAATGGCTAACATGAGGCTTCTCTGTGATGGTGCGTGAAACTGGATGAGTGTCCTAGACTCTATTGAGATGTCAATTCTGAACTCTCATGGGATTGCTAACACAACGCTGTAGTTAAGTTTCCCCTTGTTTGTACTTTTGCTATGCACTCCATTTTGGGCAATGTGGCAGAATAGCGATTTTTCTCAGATTTGTTCTTTGGATTTCTCTTCAGACAGAGAGAGATTCATGAAAGCACATGCTTTTCCTGATTCTCCTTTCCAGATAGAACATGGATCACCACCTACTTTTCAAATCGGATCTTTGACTGAGCCGGGAACCTGAGTTGTAAAACTGGAATTCTGCATTCAGTATAATGGGCCTCGTAGCAATGGCTAACATGAGGCTTCTCTGTGATGGTGCGTGAAACTGGATGAGTGTCCTAGACTCTATTGAGATGTCATTTCTGAACTCTCATGGGATTGCTAACACAACGCTGTAGTTAAGTTTCCCCTTGTTTGTACTTTTGCTATGCACTCCATTTTGGGCAATGTGGCAGAATAGCGATTTTTCTCAGAATTGTTCTTTGGATTTCTCTTCAGACAGAGAGAGATTCATGAAAGCACATGCTTTTCCTGATTCTCCTTTCCAGATAGAACATGGATGACCAGCTACTTTTCAAATCGGATCTTTGACTGAGCCGGGAACCTGAGTTGTAAAACTGGAATTCTGCATTCACTATAATGGGCCTCGTAGCAATGGCTAACATGAGGCTTCTCTGTGATGGTGCGTGAAACTGGATGAGTGTCCTAGACTCTATTGAGATGTCAATTCTGAACTCTCATGGGATTGCTAACACAACGCTGTAGTTAAGTTTCCCCTTGTTTGTACTTTTGCTATGCACTCCATTTTGGGCAATGTGGCAGAATAGCGATTTTTCTCAGATTTGTTCTTTGGATTTCTCTTCAGACAGAGAGAGATTCATGAAAGCACATGCTTTTCCTGATTCTCCTTTCCAGATAGAACATGGATCACCAGCTACTTTTCAAATCGGATCTTTGACTGAGCCGGGAACCTGAGTTGTAAAACTGGAATTCTGCATTCAGTATAATGGGCCTCCTAGCAATGGCTAACATGAGGCTTCTCTGTGATGGTGCGTGAAACTGGATGAGTGTCCTAGACTCTATTGAGATGTCATTTCTGAACTCTCATGGGATTGCTAACACAACGCTGTAGTTAAGTTTCCCCTTGTTTGTACTTTTGCTATGCACTCCATTTTGGGCAATGTGGCAGAATAGCGATTTTTCTCAGATTTGTTCTTTGGATTTCTCTTCAGACAGAGAGAGATTCATGAAAGCACATGCTTTTCCTGATTCTCCTTTCCAGATAGAATATGGATCAACAGCTACTTTTCAAATCGGATCTTTGACTGAGCGGGGAACCTGAGTTGTAAAACTGGAATTCTGCATTCACTATTATGGGCCTCGTAGCAATGGCTAACATGAGGCTTCTCTGTGATGGTGCGTGAAACTGGATGAGTGTCCTAGACTCTATTGATATGTCAATTCTGAACTCTCATGGGATTGCTAACACAACGCTGTAGTTAAGTTTCCCCTTGTTTGTACTTTTGCTATGCACTCCATTTTGGGCAATGTGGCAGAATAGCGATTTTTCTCAGATTTGTTCTTTGGATTTCTCTTCAGACAGAGAGAGATTCATGAGAGCACGTGCTTTTCCTGATTCTCCTTTCCAGATAGAACATGAATCACCAGCTACTTTTCAAATCGGATCTTTGACTGAGCGGGGAACCTGAGTTGTAAAACTGGAATTCTGCATTCATTATAATGGGCCTCCTAGCAATGGCTAACATGAGGCTTCTCTGTGATGGTGCGTGAAACTGGATGAGTGTCCTAGACTCTATTGAGATGTCAATTCTGAACTCTCATGGGATTGCTAACACAACGCTGTAGTTAAGTTTCCCCTTGTTTGTACTTTTGCTATGCACTCCATTTTGGGCAATGTGGCAGAATAGCGATTTTTCTCAGATTTGTTCTTTGGATTTCTCTTCAGACAGAGAGAGATTCATGAAAGCACATGCTTTTCCTGATTCTCCTTTCCAGATAGAACATGAATCACCAGCTACTTTTCAAATCGGATCTTTGACTGAGCGGGGAACCTGAGTTGTAAAACTGGAATTCTGCATTCACTATAATGGGCCTCGTAGCAATGGCTAACATGAGGCTTCTCTGTGATGGTGCGTGAAACTGGATGAGTGTCCTAGACTCTATTGAGATGTCAATTCTGAACTCTCATGGGATTGCTAACACAACGCTGTAGTTAAGTTTCCCCTTGTTTGTACTTTTGCTATGCACTCCATTTTGGGCAATGTGGCAGAATAGCGATTTTTCTCAGATTTGTTCTTTGGATTTCTCTTCAGACAGAGAGAGATTCATGAAAGCACATGCTTTTCCTGATTCTCCTTTCCAGATAGAACATGGATCACCAGCTACTTTTCAAATCGGATCTTTGACTGAGCCGGGAACCTGAGTTGTAAAACTGGAATTCTGCATTCAGTATAATGGGCCTCCTAGCAATGGCTAACATGAGGCTTCTCTGTGATGGTGCGTGAAACTGGATGAGTGTCCTAGACTCTATTGAGATGTCAATTCTGAACTCTCATGGGATTGCTAACACAACGCTGTAGTTAAGTTTCCCCTTGTTTGTACTTTTGCTATGCACTCCATTTTGGGCAATGTGGCAGAATAGCGATTTTTCTCAGATTTGTTCTTTGGATTTCTCTTCAGACAGAGATTCATGAAAGCACATGCTTTTCCTGATTCTCCTTTCCAGATAGAATATGGATCAACAGCTACTTTTCAAATCGGATCTTTGACTGAGCGGGGAACCTGAGTTGTAAAACTGGAATTCTGCATTCACTATTATGGGCCTCCTAGCAATGGCTAACATGAGGCTTCTCTGTGATGGTGCGTGAAACTGGATGAGTGTCCTAGACTCTATTGATATGTCAATTCTGAACTCTCATGGGATTGCTAACACAACGCTGTAGTTAAGTTTCCCCTTGTTTGTACTTTTGCTATGCACTCCATTTTGGGCAATGTGGCAGAATAGCGATTTTTCTCAGATTTGTTCTTTGGATTTCTCTTCAGACAGAGAGAGATTCATGAAATCACATGCTTTTCCTGATTCTCCTTTCCAGATAGAACATGGATCACCAGCTACTTTTGAAATCGGATCTTTGACTGAGCCGGGAACCTGAGTTGTAAAACTGGAATTCTGCATTCACTATAATGGGCCTCCTAGCAATGGCTAACGAGGCTTCTCTGTGATGGTGCGTGAAACTGGATGAGTGTCCTAGACTCTATTGAGATGTCAATTCTGAACTCTCATGGGATTGCTAACAGAACGCTGTAGTTAAGTTTCCCATTGTTTGTACTTTTGCTATGCACTCCATTTTGGGCAATGTGGCAGAATAGCGATTTTCTCAGATTTGTTCTTTGGATTTCTCTTCAGACAGAGAGAGATTCATGAAAGCACATGCTTTTCCTGATTCTCCTTTCCAGATAGAACATGGATCACCAGCTACTTTTCAAATCGGATCTTTGACTGAGCCGGGAACCTGAGTTGTAAAACTGGAATTCTGCATTCACTATTATGGGCCTCGTAGCAATGGCTAACATGAGGCTTCTCTGTGATGGTGCGTGAAACTGGATGAGTGTCCTAGACTCTATTGAGATGTCAATTCTGAACTCTCATGGGATTGCTAACACAACGCTGTAGTTAAGTTTCCCCTTGTTTGTACTTTTGCTATGCACTCCATTTTGGGCAATGTGGCAGAATAGCGATTTTTCTCAGATTTGTTCTTTGGATTTCTCTTCAGACAGAGAGAGATTCATGAGAGCACGTGCTTTTCCTGATTCTCCTTTCCAGATAGAACATGAATCACCAGCTACTTTTCAAATCGGATCTTTGACTGAGCGGGGAACCTGAGTTGTAAAACTGGAATTCTGCATTCATTATAATGGGCCTCCTAGCAATGGCTAACATGAGGCTTCTCTGTGATGGTGCGTGAAACTGGATGAGTGTCCTAGACTCTCTTGAGATGACAATTCTGAACTCTCATGGGATTGCTAACACAACGCTGTAGTTAAGTTTCCCCTTGTTTGTACTTTTGCTATGCACTCCATTTTGGGCAATGTGGCAGAATAGCGATTTTTCTCAGATTTGTTCTTTGGATTTCTCTTCAGACAGAGAGAGATTCATGAAAGCACATGCTTTTCCTGATTCTCCTTTCCAGATAGAACATGAATCACCAGCTACTTTTCAAATCGGATCTTTGACTGAGCGGGGAACCTGAGTTGTAAAACTGGAATTCTGCATTCACTATAATGGGCCTCGTAGCAATGGCTAACATGAGGCTTCTCTGTGATGGTGCGTGAAACTGGATGAGTGTCCTAGACTCTATTGAGATGTCAATTCTGAACTCTCATGGGATTGCTAACACAACGCTGTAGTTAAGTTTCCCCTTGTTTGTACTTTTGCTATGCACTCCATTTTGGGCAATGTGGCAGAATAGCGATTTTTCTCAGATTTGTTCTTTGGATTTCTCTTCAGACAGAGAGAGATTCATGAAAGCACATGCTTTTCCTGATTCTCCTTTCCAGATAGAACATGAATCACCAGCTACTTTTCAAATCGGATCTTTGACTGAGCGGGGAACCTGAGTTGTAAAACTGGAATTCTGCATTCACTATAATGGGCCTCGTAGCAATGGCTAACATGAGGCTTCTCTGTGATGGTGCGTGAAACTGGATGAGTGTCCTAGACTCTATTGAGATGTCAATTCTGAACTCTCATGGGATTGCTAACACAACGCTGTAGTTAAGTTTCCCCTTGTTTGTACTTTTGCTATGCACTCCATTTTGGGCAATGTGGCAGAATAGCGATTTTTCTCAGATTTGTTCTTTGGATTTCTCTTCAGACAGAGAGAGATTCATGAAAGCACATGCTTTTCCTGATTCTCCTTTCCAGATAGAACATGGATCACCAGCTACTTTTCAAATCGGATCTTTGACTGAGCCGGGAACCTGAGTTGTAAAACTGGAATTCTGCATTCACTATAATGGGCCTCCTAGCAATGGCTAACATGAAGCTTCTCTGTGATGGTGCGTGAAATTGGATGAGTGTCCTAGACTCTATTGAGATGTCAATTCTGAACTCTCATGGGATTGCTAACACAACGCTGTAGTTAAGTTTCCACTTGTTTGTACTTTTGCTATGCACTCCATTTTGGGCAATGTGGCAGAATTGCGATTTTTCTCAGATTTGTTCTTTGGATTTCTCTTCAGACAGAGAGAGATTCATGAAAGCACATGCTTTTCCTGATTCTCCTTTCCAGATAGAACATGAATCACCAGCTACTTTTCAAATCGGATCTTTGACTGAGCGGGGAACCTGAGTTGTAAAACTGGAATTCTGCATTCATTATAATGGGCCTCCTAGCAATGGCTAACATGAGGCTTCTCTGTGATGGTGCGTGAAACTGGATGAGTGTCCTAGACTCTATTGAGATGTCAATTCTGAACTCTCATGGGATTGCTAACACAACGCTGTAGTGAAGTTTCCCCTTGTTTGTACTTTTGCTATGCATTCCATTTTGGGCAATGTGGCAGAATAGCGATTTTTCTCAGATTTGTTCTTTGGATTTCTCTTCAGACAGAGAGAGATTCATGAAAGCACATGCTTTTCCTGATTCTCCTTTCCAGATAGAACATGAATCACCAGCTACTTTTCAAATCGGATCTTTGACTGAGCGGGGAACCTGAGTTGTAAAACTGGAATTCTGCATTCATTATAATGGGCCTCCTAGCAATGGCTAACATGAGGCTTCTCTGTGATGGTGCGTGAAACTGGATGAGTGTCCTAGACTCTATTGATATGTCAATTCTGAACTCTCATGGGATTGCTAACACAACGCTGTAGTTAAGTTTCCCCTTGTTTGTACTTTTGCTATGCACTCCATTTTGGGCAATGTGGCAGAATAGCGATTTTTCTCAGATTTGTTCTTTGGATTTCTCTTCAGACAGAGAGAGATTCATGAAATCACATGCTTTTCCTGATTCTCCTTTCCAGATAGAACATGGATCACCAGCTACTTTTGAAATCGGATCTTTGACTGAGCCGGGAACCTGAGTTGTAAAACTGGAATTCTGCATTCACTATAATGGGCCTCCTAGCAATGGCTAACGAGGCTTCTCTGTGATGGTGCGTGAAACTGGATGAGTGTCCTAGACTCTATTGAGATGTCAATTCTGAACTCTCATGGGATTGCTAACAGAACGCTGTAGTTAAGTTTCCCATTGTTTGTACTTTTGCTATGCACTCCATTTTGGGCAATGTGGCAGAATAGCGATTTTCTCAGATTTGTTCTTTGGATTTCTCTTCAGACAGAGAGAGATTCATGAAAGCACATGCTTTTCCTGATTCTCCTTTCCAGATAGAACATGGATCACCAGCTACTTTTCAAATCGGATCTTTGACTGAGCCGGGAACCTGAGTTGTAAAACTGGAATTCTGCATTCACTATTATGGGCCTCGTAGCAATGGCTAACATGAGGCTTCTCTGTGATGGTGCGTGAAACTGGATGAGTGTCCTAGACTCTATTGAGATGTCAATTCTGAACTCTCATGGGATTGCTAACACAACGCTGTAGTTAAGTTTCCCCTTGTTTGTACTTTTGCTATGCACTCCATTTTGGGCAATGTGGCAGAATAGCGATTTTTCTCAGATTTGTTCTTTGGATTTCTCTTCAGACAGAGAGAGATTCATGAGAGCACGTGCTTTTCCTGATTCTCCTTTCCAGATAGAACATGAATCACCAGCTACTTTTCAAATCGGATCTTTGACTGAGCGGGGAACCTGAGTTGTAAAACTGGAATTCTGCATTCATTATAATGGGCCTCCTAGCAATGGCTAACATGAGGCTTCTCTGTGATGGTGCGTGAAACTGGATGAGTGTCCTAGACTCTATTGAGATGTCAATTCTGAACTCTCATGGGATTGCTAACACAACGCTGTAGTGAAGTTTCCCCTTGTTTGTACTTTTGCTATGCACTCCATTTTGGGCAATGTGGCAGAATAGCGATTTTTCTCAGATTTGTTCTTTGGATTTCTCTTCAGACAGAGAGAGATTCATGAAAGCACATGCTTTTCCTGATTCTCCTTTCCAGATAGAACATGAATCACCAGCTACTTTTCAAATCGGATCTTTGACTGAGCGGGGAACCTGAGTTGTAAAACTGGAATTCTGCATTCACTATAATGGGCCTCGTAGCAATGGCTAACATGAGGCTTCTCTGTGATGGTGCGTGAAACTGGATGAGTGTCCTAGACTCTATTGAGATGTCAATTCTGAACTCTCATGGGATTGCTAACACAACGCTGTAGTTAAGTTTCCCCTTGTTTGTACTTTTGCTATGCACTCCATTTTGGGCAATGTGGCAGAATAGCGATTTTTCTCAGATTTGTTCTTTGGATTTCTCTTCAGACAGAGAGAGATTCATGAAAGCACATGCTTTTCCTGATTCTCCTTTCCAGATAGAACATGGATCACCAGCTACTTTTCAAATCGGATCTTTGACTGAGCCGGGAACCTGAGTTGTAAAACTGGAATTCTGCATTCACTATAATGGGCCTCCTAGCAATGGCTAACATGAAGCTTCTCTGTGATGGTGCGTGAAACTGGATGAGTGTCCTAGACTCTATTGAGATGTCAATTCTGAACTCTCATGGGATTGCTAACACAACGCTGTAGTTAAGTTTCCCCTTGTTTGTACTTTTGCTATGCACTCCATTTTGGGCAATGTGGCAGAATAGCGATTTTTCTCAGATTTGTTCTTTGGATTTCTCTTCAGACAGAGAGAGATTCATGAAAGCACATGCTTTTCCTGATTCTCCTTTCCAGATAGACCATGAATCACCAGCTACTTTTCAAATCGGATCTTTGACTGAGCGGGGAACCTGAGTTGTAAAACTGGAATTCTGCATTCATTATAATGGGCCTCCTAGCAATGGCTAACATGAGGCTTCTCTGTGATGGTGCGTGAAACTGGATGAGTGTCCTAGACTCTATTGAGATGTCAATTCTGAACTCTCATGGGATTGCTAACACAACGCTGTAGTGAAGTTTCCCCTTGTTTGTACTTTTGCTATGCACTCCATTTTGGGCAATGTGGCAGAATAGCGATTTTTCTCAGATTTGTTCTTTGGATTTCTCTTCAGACAGAGAGAGATTCATGAAAGCACATGCTTTTCCTGATTCTCCTTTCCAGATAGAACATGAATCACCAGCTACTTTTCAAATCGGATCTTTGACTGAGCGGGGAACCTGAGTTGTAAAACTGGAATTCTGCATTCACTATAATGGGCCTCCTAGCAATGGCTAACATGAGGCTTCTCTGTTATGGTGCGTGAAACTGGATGAGTGTCCTAGACTCTATTGAGATGTCAATTCTGAACTCTCATGGGATTGCTAACAGAACGCTGTAGTTAAGCTTCCCCTTGTTTGTACTTTTGCTATGCACTCCATTTTGGGCAATGTGGCAGAATAGCGATTTTTCTCAGATTTGTTCTTTGGATTTCTCTTCAGACAGAGAGAGATTCATGAAAGCACATGCTTTTCCTGATTCTCCTTTCCAGATAGAACATGGATCACCAGCTACTTTTCAAATCGGATCTTTGACTGAGCCGGGAACCTGAGTTGTAAAACTGGAATTCTGCATTCAGTATAATGGGCCTCCTAGCAATGGCTAACATGAGGCTTCTCTGTGATGGTGCGTGAAACTGGATGAGTGTCCTAGACTCTATTGAGATGTCAATTCTGAACTCTCATGGGATTGCTAACACAACGCTGTAGTTAAGTTTCCCCTTGTTTGTACTTTTGCTATGCACTCCATTTTGGGCAATGTGGCAGAATAGCGATTTTTCTCAGATTTGTTCTTTGGATTTCTCTTCAGACAGAGAGAGATTCATGAAAGCACATGCTTTTCCTGATTCTCCTTTCCAGATAGAACATGGATCACCAGCTACTTTTCAAATCGGATCTTTGACTGAGCCGGGAACCTGAGTTGTAAAACTGGAATTCTGCATTCAGTATAATGGGCCTCCTAGCAATGGCTAACATGAGGCTTCTCTGTGATGGTGCGTGAAACTGGATGAGTGTCCTAGACTCTATTGAGATGTCAATTCTGAACTCTCATGGGATTGCTAACACAACGCTGTAGTTAAGTTTCCCCTTGTTTGTACTTTTGCTATGCACTCCATTTTGGGCAATGTGGCAGAATAGCGATTTTTCTCAGATTTGTTCTTTGGATTTCTCTTCAGACAGAGAGAGATTCATGAAAGCACATGCTTTTCCTGATTCTCCTTTCCAGATAGAACATGGATCACCAGCTACTTTTCAAATCGGATCTTTGACTGAGCCGGGAACCTGAGTTGTAAAACTGGAATTCTGCATTCACTATAATGGGCCTCCTAGCAATGGCTAACATGAAGCTTCTCTGTGATGGTGCGTGAAACTGGATGAGTGTCCTAGACTCTATTGAGATGTCAATTCTGAACTCTCATGGGATTGCTAACACAACGCTGTAGTTAAGTTTCCCCTTGTTTGTACTTTTGCTATGCACTCCATTTTGGGCAATGTGGCAGAATAGCGATTTTTCTCAGATTTGTTTTTTGGATTTCTCTTCAGACAGAGAGAGATTCATGAAAGCACATGCTTTTCCTGATTCTCCTTTCCAGATAGAACATGGATGACCAGCTACTTTTCAAATCGGATCTTTGACTGAGCGGGGAACCTGAGTTGTAAAACTGGAATTCTGCATTCACTATTATGGGCCTCCTAGCAATGGCTAACATGAGGCTTCTCTGTGATGGTGCGTGAAACTGGATGAGTGTCCTAGACTCTATTGAGATGTCAATTCTGAACTCTCATGGGATTGCTAACACAACGCTGTAGTTAAGTTTCCCCTTGTTTGTACTTTTGCTATGCACTCCATTTTGGGCAATGTGGCAGAATAGCGATTTTTCTCAGATTTGTTCTTTGGATTTCTCTTCAGACAGAGAGAGATTCATGAAAGCACATGCTTTTCCTGATTCTCCTTTCCAGATAGAACATGAATCACCAGCTACTTTTCAAATCGGATCTTTGACTGAGCGGGGAACCTGAGTTGTAAAACTGGAATTCTGCATTCATTATAATGGGCCTCCTAGCAATGGCTAACATGAGGCTTCTCTGTGATGGTGCGTGAAACTGGATGAGTGTCCTAGACTCTATTGAGATGTCAATTCTGAACTCTCATGGGATTGCTAACACAACGCTGTAGTGAAGTTTCCCCTTGTTTGTACTTTTGCTATGCACTCCATTTTGGGCAATGTGGCAGAATAGCGATTTTTCTCAGATTTGTTCTTTGGATTTCTCTTCAGACAGAGAGAGATTCATGAAAGCACATGCTTTTCCTGATTCTCCTTTCCAGATAGAACATGAATCACCAGCTACTTTTCAAATCGGATCTTTGACTGAGCGGGGAACCTGAGTTGTAAAACTGGAATTCTGCATTCACTATAATGGGCCTCCTAGCAATGGCTAACATGAGGCTTCTCTGTGATGGTGCGTGAAACTGGATGAGTGTCCTAGACTCTATTGAGATGTCAATTCTGAACTCTCATGGGATTGCTAACACAACGCTGTAGTTAAGTTTCCCCTTGTTTGTACTTTTGCTATGCACTCCATTTTGGGCAATGTGGCAGAATAGCGATTTTTCTCAGATTTGTTCTTTGGATTTCTCTTCAGACAGAGAGAGATTCATGAAAGCACATGCTTTTCCTGATTCTCCTTTCCAGATAGAACATGGATCACCAGCTACTTTTCAAATCGGATCTTTGACTGAGCCGGGAACCTGAGTTGTAAAACTGGAATTCTGCATTCAGTATAATGGGCCTCCTAGCAATGGCTAACATGAGGCTTCTCTGTGATGGTGCGTGAAACTGGATGAGTGTCCTAGACTCTATTGAGATGTCAATTCTGAACTCTCATGGGATTGCTAACACAACGCTGTAGTTAAGTTTCCCCTTGTTTGTACTTTTGCTATGCACTCCATTTTGGGCAATGTGGCAGAATAGCGATTTTTCTCAGATTTGTTCTTTGGATTTCTCTTCAGACAGAGATTCATGAAAGCACATGCTTTTCCTGATTCTCCTTTCCAGATAGAATATGGATCAACAGCTACTTTTCAAATCGGATCTTTGACTGAGCGGGGAACCTGAGTTGTAAAACTGGAATTCTGCATTCACTATTATGGGCCTCCTAGCAATGG
The DNA here is from genome assembly GCA_023362775.1 of Charina bottae. Lineage (NCBI taxonomy): Eukaryota > Metazoa > Chordata > Lepidosauria > Squamata > Charinaidae > Charina > Charina bottae. The sequence continues at coordinate 2,090,903 of JALMGJ010000010.1, forward strand.
CTAACATGAGGCTTCTCTGTGATGGTGCGTGAAACTGGATGAGTGTCCTAGACTCTATTGATATGTCAATTCTGAACTCTCATGGGATTGCTAACACAACGCTGTAGTTAAGTTTCCCCTTGTTTGTACTTTTGCTATGCACTCCATTTTGGGCAATGTGGCAGAATAGCGATTTTTCTCAGATTTGTTCTTTGGATTTCTCTTCAGACAGAGAGAGATTCATGAAATCACATGCTTTTCCTGATTCTCCTTTCCAGATAGAACATGGATCACCAGCTACTTTTGAAATCGGATCTTTGACTGAGCCGGGAACCTGAGTTGTAAAACTGGAATTCTGCATTCACTATAATGGGCCTCCTAGCAATGGCTAACGAGGCTTCTCTGTGATGGTGCGTGAAACTGGATGAGTGTCCTAGACTCTATTGAGATGTCAATTCTGAACTCTCATGGGATTGCTAACAGAACGCTGTAGTTAAGTTTCCCATTGTTTGTACTTTTGCTATGCACTCCATTTTGGGCAATGTGGCAGAATAGCGATTTTCTCAGATTTGTTCTTTGGATTTCTCTTCAGACAGAGAGAGATTCATGAAAGCACATGCTTTTCCTGATTCTCCTTTCCAGATAGAACATGGATCACCAGCTACTTTTCAAATCGGATCTTTGACTGAGCCGGGAACCTGAGTTGTAAAACTGGAATTCTGCATTCACTATTATGGGCCTCGTAGCAATGGCTAACATGAGGCTTCTCTGTGATGGTGCGTGAAACTGGATGAGTGTCCTAGACTCTATTGAGATGTCAATTCTGAACTCTCATGGGATTGCTAACACAACGCTGTAGTTAAGTTTCCCCTTGTTTGTACTTTTGCTATGCACTCCATTTTGGGCAATGTGGCAGAATAGCGATTTTTCTCAGATTTGTTCTTTGGATTTCTCTTCAGACAGAGAGAGATTCATGAGAGCACGTGCTTTTCCTGATTCTCCTTTCCAGATAGAACATGAATCACCAGCTACTTTTCAAATCGGATCTTTGACTGAGCGGGGAACCTGAGTTGTAAAACTGGAATTCTGCATTCATTATAATGGGCCTCCTAGCAATGGCTAACATGAGGCTTCTCTGTGATGGTGCGTGAAACTGGATGAGTGTCCTAGACTCTATTGAGATGTCAATTCTGAACTCTCATGGGATTGCTAACACAACGCTGTAGTTAAGTTTCCCCTTGTTTGTACTTTTGCTATGCACTCCATTTTGGGCAATGTGGCAGAATAGCGATTTTTCTCAGATTTGTTCTTTGGATTTCTCTTCAGACAGAGAGAGATTCATGAAAGCACATGCTTTTCCTGATTCTCCTTTCCAGATAGAACATGAATCACCAGCTACTTTTCAAATCGGATCTTTGACTGAGCTGGGAACCTGAGTTGTAAAACTGGAATTCTGCATTCACTATAATGGGCCTCGTAGCAATGGCTAACATGAGGCTTCTCTGTGATGGTGCGTGAAACTGGATGAGTGTCCTAGACTCTATTGAGATGTCAATTCTGAACTCTCATGGGATTGCTAACACAACGCTGTAGTTAAGTTTCCCCTTGTTTGTACTTTTGCTATGCACTCCATTTTGGGCAATGTGGCAGAATAGCGATTTTTCTCAGATTTGTTCTTTGGATTTCTCTTCAGACAGAGAGAGATTCATGAAAGCACATGCTTTTCCTGATTCTCCTTTCCAGATAGAACATGGATCACCAGCTACTTTTCAAATCGGATCTTTGACTGAGCCGGGAACCTGAGTTGTAAAACTGGAATTCTGCATTCACTATAATGGGCCTCCTAGCAATGGCTAACATGAAGCTTCTCTGTGATGGTGCGTGAAACTGGATGAGTGTCCTAGACTCTATTGAGATGTCAATTCTGAACTCTCATGGGATTGCTAACACAACGCTGTAGTTAAGTTTCCCCTTGTTTGTACTTTTGCTATGCACTCCATTTTGGGCAATGTGGCAGAATAGCGATTTTTCTCAGATTTGTTTTTTGGATTTCTCTTCAGACAGAGAGAGATTCATGAAAGCACATGCTTTTCCTGATTCTCCTTTCCAGACAGAACATGGATGACCAGCTACTTTTCAAATCGGATCTTTGACTGAGCGGGGAACCTGAGTTGTAAAACTGGAATTCTGCGTTCAGTATAATGGGCCTCCTAGCAATGGCTAACATGAGGCTTCTCTGTGATGGTGCGTGAAACTGGATGAGTGTCCTAGACTCTATTGAGATGTCAATTCTGAACTCTCATGGGATTGCTAACACAACGCTGTAGTTAAGTTTCCCCTTGTTTGTACTTTTGCTATGCACTCCATTTTGGGCAATGTGGCAGAATAGCGATTTTTCTCAGATTTGTTCTTTGGATTTCTCTTCAGACAGAGAGAGATTCATGAAAGCACATGCTTTTCCTGATTCTCCTTTCCAGATAGAACATGAATCACCAGCTACTTTTCAAATCGGATCTTTGACTGAGCGGGGAACCTGAGTTGTAAAACTGGAATTCTGCATTCATTATAATGGGCCTCCTAGCAATGGCTAACATGAGGCTTCTCTGTGATGGTGCGTGAAACTGGATGAGTGTCCTAGACTCTATTGAGATGTCAATTCTGAACTCTCATGGGATTGCTAACACAACGCTGTAGTGAAGTTTCCCCTTGTTTGTACTTTTGCTATGCACTCCATTTTGGGCAATGTGGCAGAATAGCGATTTTTCTCAGATTTGTTCTTTGGATTTCTCTTCAGACAGAGAGAGATTCATGAAAGCACATGCTTTTCCTGATTCTCCTTTCCAGATAGAACATGAATCACCAGCTACTTTTCAAATCGGATCTTTGACTGAGCGGGGAACCTGAGTTGTAAAACTGGAATTCTGCATTCATTATAATGGGCCTCCTAGCAATGGCTAACATGAGGCTTCTCTGTGATGGTGCGTGAAACTGGATGAGTGTCCTAGACTCTATTGATATGTCAATTCTGAACTCTCATGGGATTGCTAACACAACGCTGTAGTTAAGTTTCCCCTTGTTTGTACTTTTGCTATGCACTCCATTTTGGGCAATGTGGCAGAATAGCGATTTTTCTCAGATTTGTTCTTTGGATTTCTCTTCAGACAGAGAGAGATTCATGAAATCACATGCTTTTCCTGATTCTCCTTTCCAGATAGAACATGGATCACCAGCTACTTTTGAAATCGGATCTTTGACTGAGCCGGGAACCTGAGTTGTAAAACTGGAATTCTGCATTCACTATAATGGGCCTCCTAGCAATGGCTAACGAGGCTTCTCTGTGATGGTGCGTGAAACTGGATGAGTGTCCTAGACTCTATTGAGATGTCAATTCTGAACTCTCATGGGATTGCTAACAGAACGCTGTAGTTAAGTTTCCCATTGTTTGTACTTTTGCTATGCACTCCATTTTGGGCAATGTGGCAGAATAGCGATTTTCTCAGATTTGTTCTTTGGATTTCTCTTCAGACAGAGAGAGATTCATGAAAGCACATGCTTTTCCTGATTCTCCTTTCCAGATAGAACATGGATCACCAGCTACTTTTCAAATCGGATCTTTGACTGAGCCGGGAACCTGAGTTGTAAAACTGGAATTCTGCATTCACTATTATGGGCCTCGTAGCAATGGCTAACATGAGGCTTCTCTGTGATGGTGCGTGAAACTGGATGAGTGTCCTAGACTCTATTGAGATGTCAATTCTGAACTCTCATGGGATTGCTAACACAACGCTGTAGTTAAGTTTCCCCTTGTTTGTACTTTTGCTATGCACTCCATTTTGGGCAATGTGGCAGAATAGCGATTTTTCTCAGATTTGTTCTTTGGATTTCTCTTCAGACAGAGAGAGATTCATGAGAGCACGTGCTTTTCCTGATTCTCCTTTCCAGATAGAACATGAATCACCAGCTACTTTTCAAATCGGATCTTTGACTGAGCGGGGAACCTGAGTTGTAAAACTGGAATTCTGCATTCATTATAATGGGCCTCCTAGCAATGGCTAACATGAGGCTTCTCTGTGATGGTGCGTGAAACTGGATGAGTGTCCTAGACTCTATTGAGATGTCAATTCTGAACTCTCATGGGATTGCTAACACAACGCTGTAGTTAAGTTTCCCCTTGTTTGTACTTTTGCTATGCACTCCATTTTGGGCAATGTGGCAGAATAGCGATTTTTCTCAGATTTGTTCTTTGGATTTCTCTTCAGACAGAGAGAGATTCATGAAAGCACATGCTTTTCCTGATTCTCCTTTCCAGATAGAACATGAATCACCAGCTACTTTTCAAATCGGATCTTTGACTGAGCGGGGAACCTGAGTTGTAAAACTGGAATTCTGCATTCACTATAATGGGCCTCGTAGCAATGGCTAACATGAGGCTTCTCTGTGATGGTGCGTGAAACTGGATGAGTGTCCTAGACTCTATTGATATGTCAATTCTGAACTCTCATGGGATTGCTAACACAACGCTGTAGTTAAGTTTCCCCTTGTTTGTACTTTTGCTATGCACTCCATTTTGGGCAATGTGGCAGAATAGCGATTTTTCTCAGATTTGTTCTTTGGATTTCTCTTCAGACAGAGAGAGATTCATGAAATCACATGCTTTTCCTGATTCTCCTTTCCAGATAGAACATGGATCACCAGCTACTTTTGAAATCGGATCTTTGACTGAGCCGGGAACCTGAGTTGTAAAACTGGAATTCTGCATTCACTATAATGGGCCTCCTAGCAATGGCTAACGAGGCTTCTCTGTGATGGTGCGTGAAACTGGATGAGTGTCCTAGACTCTATTGAGATGTCAATTCTGAACTCTCATGGGATTGCTAACAGAACGCTGTAGTTAAGTTTCCCATTGTTTGTACTTTTGCTATGCACTCCATTTTGGGCAATGTGGCAGAATAGCGATTTTCTCAGATTTGTTCTTTGGATTTCTCTTCAGACAGAGAGAGATTCATGAAAGCACATGCTTTTCCTGATTCTCCTTTCCAGATAGAACATGGATCACCAGCTACTTTTCAAATCGGATCTTTGACTGAGCCGGGAACCTGAGTTGTAAAACTGGAATTCTGCATTCACTATTATGGGCCTCGTAGCAATGGCTAACATGAGGCTTCTCTGTGATGGTGCGTGAAACTGGATGAGTGTCCTAGACTCTATTGAGATGTCAATTCTGAACTCTCATGGGATTGCTAACACAACGCTGTAGTTAAGTTTCCCCTTGTTTGTACTTTTGCTATGCACTCCATTTTGGGCAATGTGGCAGAATAGCGATTTTTCTCAGATTTGTTCTTTGGATTTCTCTTCAGACAGAGAGAGATTCATGAGAGCACGTGCTTTTCCTGATTCTCCTTTCCAGATAGAACATGAATCACCAGCTACTTTTCAAATCGGATCTTTGACTGAGCGGGGAACCTGAGTTGTAAAACTGGAATTCTGCATTCATTATAATGGGCGTCCTAGCAATGGCTAACATGAGGCTTCTCTGTGATGGTGCGTGAAACTGGATGAGTGTCCTAGACTCTATTGAGATGTCAATTCTGAACTCTCATGGGATTGCTAACACAACGCTGTAGTTAAGTTTCCCCTTGTTTGTACTTTTGCTATGCACTCCATTTTGGGCAATGTGGCAGAATAGCGATTTTTCTCAGATTTGTTCTTTGGATTTCTCTTCAGACAGAGAGAGATTCATGAAAGCACATGCTTTTCCTGATTCTCCTTTCCAGATAGAACATGAATCACCAGCTACTTTTCAAATCGGATCTTTGACTGAGCGGGGAACCTGAGTTGTAAAACTGGAATTCTGCATTCACTATAATGGGCCTCGTAGCAATGGCTAACATGAGGCTTCTCTGTGATGGTGCGTGAAACTGGATGAGTGTCCTAGACTCTATTGAGATGTCAATTCTGAACTCTCATGGGATTGCTAACACAACGCTGTAGTTAAGTTTCCCCTTGTTTGTACTTTTGCTATGCACTCCATTTTGGGCAATGTGGCAGAATAGCGATTTTTCTCAGATTTGTTCTTTGGATTTCTCTTCAGACAGAGAGAGATTCATGAAAGCACATGCTTTTCCTGATTCTCCTTTCCAGATAGAACATGGATCACCAGCTACTTTTCAAATCGGATCTTTGACTGAGCCGGGAACCTGAGTTGTAAAACTGGAATTCTGCATTCACTATAATGGGCCTCCTAGCAATGGCTAACATGAAGCTTCTCTGTGATGGTGCGTGAAACTGGATGAGTGTCCTAGACTCTATTGAGATGTCAATTCTGAACTCTCATGGGATTGCTAACACAACGCTGTAGTTAAGTTTCCCCTTGTTTGTACTTTTGCTATGCACTCCATTTTGGGCAATGTGGCAGAATAGCGATTTTTCTCAGATTTGTTTTTTGGATTTCTCTTCAGACAGAGAGAGATTCATGAAAGCACATGCTTTTCCTGATTCTCCTTTCCAGATAGAACATGGATGACCAGCTACTTTTCAAATCGGATCTTTGACTGAGCGGGGAACCTGAGTTGTAAAACTGGAATTCTGCATTCACTATTATGGGCCTCCTAGCAATGGCTAACATGAGGCTTCTCTGTGATGGTGCGTGAAACTGGATGAGTGTCCTAGACTCTATTGAGATGTCAATTCTGAACTCTCATGGGATTGCTAACACAACGCTGTAGTTAAGTTTCCCCTTGTTTGTACTTTTGCTATGCACTCCATTTTGGGCAATGTGGCAGAATAGCGATTTTTCTCAGATTTGTTCTTTGGATTTCTCTTCAGACAGAGAGAGATTCATGAAAGCACATGCTTTTCCTGATTCTCCTTTCCAGATAGAACATGAATCACCAGCTACTTTTCAAATCGGATCTTTGACTGAGCGGGGAACCTGAGTTGTAAAACTGGAATTCTGCATTCATTATAATGGGCCTCCTAGCAATGGCTAACATGAGGCTTCTCTGTGATGGTGCGTGAAACTGGATGAGTGTCCTAGACTCTATTGAGATGTCAATTCTGAACTCTCATGGGATTGCTAACACAACGCTGTAGTGAAGTTTCCCCTTGTTTGTACTTTTGCTATGCACTCCATTTTGGGCAATGTGGCAGAATAGCGATTTTTCTCAGATTTGTTCTTTGGATTTCTCTTCAGACAGAGAGAGATTCATGAAAGCACATGCTTTTCCTGATTCTCCTTTCCAGATAGAACATGAATCACCAGCTACTTTTCAAATCGGATCTTTGACTGAGCGGGGAACCTGAGTTGTAAAACTGGAATTCTGCATTCACTATAATGGGCCTCCTAGCAATGGCTAACATGAGGCTTCTCTGTTATGGTGCATGAAACTGGATGAGTGTCCTAGACTCTATTGAGATGTCAATTCTGAACTCTCATGGGATTGCTAACAGAACGCTGTAGTTAAGCTTCCCCTTGTTTGTACTTTTGCTATGCACTCCATTTTGGGCAATGTGGCAGAATAGCGATTTTTCTCAGATTTGTTCTTTGGATTTCTCTTCAGACAGAGAGAGATTCATGAAAGCACATGCTTTTCCTGATTCTCCTTTCCAGATAGAACATGGATCACCAGCTACTTTTGAAATCGGATCTTTGACTGAGCCGGGAACCTGAGTTGTAAAACTGGAATTCTGCATTCACTATAATGGGCCTCGTAGCAATGGCTAACATGAGGCTTCTCTGTGATGGTGCGTGAAACTGGATGAGTGTCCTAGACTCTATTGAGATGTCAATTCTGAACTCTCATGGGATTGCTAACACAACGCTGTAGTTAAGTTTCCCCTTGTTTGTACTTTTGCTATGCACTCCATTTTGGGCAATGTGGCAGAATAGCGATTTTTCTCAGATTTGTTCTTTGGATTTCTCTTCAGACAGAGAGAGATTCATGAAAGCACATGCTTTTCCTGATTCTCCTTTCCAGATAGAACATGAATCACCAGCTACTTTTCAAATCGGATCTTTGACTGAGCGGGGAACCTGAGTTGTAAAACTGGAATTCTGCATTCACTATAATGGGCCTCGTAGCAATGGCTAACATGAGGCTTCTCTGTGATGGTGCGTGAAACTGGATGAGTGTCCTAGACTCTATTGAGATGTCAATTCTGAACTCTCATGGGATTGCTAACACAACGCTGTAGTTAAGTTTCCCCTTGTTTGTACTTTTGCTATGCACTCCATTTTGGGCAATGTGGCAGAATAGCGATTTTTCTCAGATTTGTTCTTTGGATTTCTCTTCAGACAGAGAGAGATTCATGAAAGCACATGCTTTTCCTGATTCTCCTTTCCAGATAGAACATGGATCACCAGCTACTTTTCAAATCGGATCTTTGACTGAGCCGGGAACCTGAGTTGTAAAACTGGAATTCTGCATTCACTATAATGGGCCTCCTAGCAATGGCTAACATGAAGCTTCTCTGTGATGGTGCGTGAAACTGGATGAGTGTCCTAGACTCTATTGAGATGTCAATTCTGAACTCTCATGGGATTGCTAACACAACGCTGTAGTTAAGTTTCCCCTTGTTTGTACTTTTGCTATGCACTCCATTTTGGGCAATGTGGCAGAATAGCGATTTTTCTCAGATTTGTTTTTTGGATTTCTCTTCAGACAGAGAGAGATTCATGAAAGCACATGCTTTTCCTGATTCTCCTTTCCAGATAGAACATGGATGACCAGCTACTTTTCAAATCGGATCTTTGACTGAGCGGGGAACCTGAGTTGTAAAACTGGAATTCTGCATTCACTATTATGGGCCTCCTAGCAATGGCTAACATGAGGCTTCTCTGTGATGGTGCGTGAAACTGGATGAGTGTCCTAGACTCTATTGAGATGTCAATTCTGAACTCTCATGGGATTGCTAACACAACGCTGTAGTTAAGTTTCCCCTTGTTTGTACTTTTGCTATGCACTCCATTTTGGGCAATGTGGCAGAATAGCGATTTTTCTCAGATTTGTTCTTTGGATTTCTCTTCAGACAGAGAGAGATTCATGAAAGCACATGCTTTTCCTGATTCTCCTTTCCAGATAGAACATGAATCACCAGCTACTTTTCAAATCGGATCTTTGACTGAGCGGGGAACCTGAGTTGTAAAACTGGAATTCTGCATTCATTATAATGGGCCTCCTAGCAATGGCTAACATGAGGCTTCTCTGTGATGGTGCGTGAAACTGGATGAGTGTCCTAGACTCTATTGAGATGTCAATTCTGAACTCTCATGGGATTGCTAACACAACGCTGTAGTGAAGTTTCCCCTTGTTTGTACTTTTGCTATGCACTCCATTTTGGGCAATGTGGCAGAATAGCGATTTTTCTCAGATTTGTTCTTTGGATTTCTCTTCAGACAGAGAGAGATTCATGAAAGCACATGCTTTTCCTGATTCTCCTTTCCAGATAGAACATGAATCACCAGCTACTTTTCAAATCGGATCTTTGACTGAGCGGGGAACCTGAGTTGTAAAACTGGAATTCTGCATTCACTATAATGGGCCTCCTAGCAATGGCTAACATGAGGCTTCTCTGTTATGGTGCATGAAACTGGATGAGTGTCCTAGACTCTATTGAGATGTCAATTCTGAACTCTCATGGGATTGCTAACAGAACGCTGTAGTTAAGCTTCCCCTTGTTTGTACTTTTGCTATGCACTCCATTTTGGGCAATGTGGCAGAATAGCGATTTTTCTCAGATTTGTTCTTTGGATTTCTCTTCAGACAGAGAGAGATTCATGAAAGCACATGCTTTTCCTGATTCTCCTTTCCAGATAGAACATGGATCACCAGCTACTTTTGAAATCGGATCTTTGACTGAGCCGGGAACCTGAGTTGTAAAACTGGAATTCTGCATTCACTATAATGGGCCTCGTAGCAATGGCTAACATGAGGCTTCTCTGTGATGGTGCGTGAAACTGGATGAGTGTCCTAGACTCTATTGAGATGTCAATTCTGAACTCTCATGGGATTGCTAACACAACGCTGTAGTTAAGTTTCCCCTTGTTTGTACTTTTGCTATGCACTCCATTTTGGGCAATGTGGCAGAATAGCGATTTTTCTCAGATTTGTTCTTTGGATTTCTCTTCAGACAGAGAGAGATTCATGAAAGCACATGCTTTTCCTGATTCTCCTTTCCAGATAGAACATGGATCACCAGCTACTTTTCAAATCGGATCTTTGACTGAGCCGGGAACCTGAGTTGTAAAACTGGAATTCTGCATTCAGTATAATGGGCCTCCTAGCAATGGCTAACATGAGGCTTCTCTGTGATGGTGCGTGAAACTGGATGAGTGTCCTAGACTCTATTGAGATGTCAATTCTGAACTCTCATGGGATTGCTAACACAACGCTGTAGTTAAGTTTCCCCTTGTTTGTACTTTTGCTATGCACTCCATTTTGGGCAATGTGGCAGAATAGCGATTTTTCTCAGATTTGTTCTTTGGATTTCTCTTCAGACAGAGATTCATGAAAGCACATGCTTTTCCTGATTCTCCTTTCCAGATAGAATATGGATCAACAGCTACTTTTCAAATCGGATCTTTGACTGAGCCCGGAACCTGAGTTGTAAAACTGGAATTCTGCATTCACTATTATGGGCCTCCTAGCAATGGCTAACATGAGGCTTCTCTGTGATGGTGCGTGAAACTGGATGAGTGTCCTAGACTCTATTGATATGTCAATTCTGAACTCTCATGGGATTGCTAACACAACGCTGTAGTTAAGTTTCCCATTGTTTGTACTTTTGCTATGCACTCCATTATGGGCAATGTGGCAGAATAGCGATTTTCTCAGATTTGTTCTTTGGATTTCTCTTCAGACAGAGAGAGATTCATGAAAGCACATGCTTTTCCTGATTCTCCTTTCCAGATAGAACATGGATCACCAGCTACTTTTCAAATCGGATCTTTGACTGAGCCGGGAACCTGAGTTGTAAAACTGGAATTCTGCATTCACTATTATGGGCCTCGTAGCAATGGCTAACATGAGGCTTCTCTGTGATGGTGCATGAAACTGGATGAGTGTCCTAGACTCTATTGAGATGTCAATTCTGAACTCTCATGGGATTGCTAACACAACGCTGTAGTTAAGTTTCCCCTTGTTTGTACTTTTGCTATGCACTCCATTTTGGGCAATGTGGCAGAATAGCGATTTTTCTCAGATTTGTTCTTTGGATTTCTCTTCAGACAGAGAGAGATTCATGAAAGCACATGCTTTTCCTGATTCTCCTTTCCAGATAGAACATGGATCACCAGCTACTTTTCAAATCGGATCTTTGACTGAGCCGGGAACCTGAGTTGTAAAACTGGAATTCTGCATTGACTATAATGGGCCTCCTAGCAATGGCTAACATGAAGCTTCTCTGTGATGGTGCGTGAAACTGGATGAGTGTCCTAGACTCTATTGAGATGTCAATTCTGAACTCTCGTGGGATTGCTAACACAACGCTGTAGTTAAGTTTCCCCTTGTTTGTACTTTTGCTATGCACTCCATTTTGGGCAATGTGGCAGAATAGCGATTTTTCTCAGATTTGTTCTTTGGATTTCTCTTCAGACAGAGAGAGATTCATGAAAGCACATGCTTTTCCTGATTCTCCTTTCCAGATAGAACATGGATCACCAGCTACTTTTCAAATCGGATCTTTGACTGAGCGGGGAACCTGAGTTGTAAAACTGGAATTCTGCATTCACTATAATGGGCCTCCTAGCAATGGCTAACATGAGGCTTCTCTGTGATGGTGCGTGAAACTGGATGAGTGTCCTAGACTCTATTGAGATGTCAATTCTGAACTCTCATGGGATTGCTAACACAACGCTGTAGTTAAGTTTCCCCTTGTTTGTACTTTTGCTATGCACTCCATTTTGGGCAATGTGGCAGAATAGCGATTTTTCTCAGATTTGTTCTTTGGATTTCTCTTCAGACAGAGAGAGATTCATGAAAGCACATGCTTTTCCTGATTCTCCTTTCCAGATAGAACATGAATCACCAGCTACTTTTCAAATCGGATCTTTGACTGAGCGGGGAACCTGAGTTGTAAAACTGGAATTCTGCATTCATTATAATGGGCCTCCTAGCAATGGCTAACATGAGGCTTCTCTGTGATGGTGCGTGAAACTGGATGAGTGTCCTAGACTCTATTGATATGTCAATTCTGAACTCTCATGGGATTGCTAACACAACGCTGTAGTGAAGTTTCCCCTTGTTTGTACTTTTGCTATGCACTCCATTTTGGGCAATGTGGCAGAATAGCGATTTTTCTCAGATTTGTTCTTTGGATTTCTCTTCAGACAGAGAGAGATTCATGAAAGCACATGCTTTTCCTGATTCTCCTTTCCAGATAGAACATGAATCACCAGCTACTTTTCAAATCGGATCTTTGACTGAGCGGGGAACCTGAGTTGTAAAACTGGAATTCTGCATTCACTATAATGGGACTCCTAGCAATGGCTAACATGAGGCTTCTCTGTTATGGTGCGTGAAACTGGATGAGTGTCCTAGACTCTATTGAGATGTCAATTCTGAACTCTCATGGGATTGCTAACAGAACGCTGTAGTTAAGCTTCCCCTTGTTTGTACTTTTGCTATGCACTCCATTTTGGGCAATGTGGCAGAATAGCGATTTTTCTCAGATTTGTTCTTTGGATTTCTCTTCAGACAGAGAGAGATTCATGAAAGCACATGCTTTTCCTGATTCTCCTTTCCAGATAGAACATGGATCACCAGCTACTTTTGAAATCGGATCTTTGACTGAGCCGGGAACCTGAGTTGTAAAACTGGAATTCTGCATTCACTATAATGGGCCTCGTAGCAATGGCTAACATGAGGCTTCTCTGTGATGGTGCGTGAAACTGGATGAGTGTCCTAGACTCTATTGAGATGTCAATTCTGAACTCTCATGGGATTGCTAACACAACGCTGTAGTTAAGTTTCCCCTTGTTTGTACTTTTGCTATGCACTCCATTTTGGGCAATGTGGCAGAATAGCGATTTTTCTCAGATTTGTTCTTTGGATTTCTCTTCAGACAGAGAGAGATTCATGAAAGCACATGCTTTTCCTGATTCTCCTTTCCAGATAGAACATGGATCACCAGCTACTTTTCAAATCGGATCTTTGACTGAGCCGGGAACCTGAGTTGTAAAACTGGAATTCTGCATTCAGTATAATGGGCCTCCTAGCAATGGCTAACATGAGGCTTCTCTGTGATGGTGCGTGAAACTGGATGAGTGTCCTAGACTCTATTGAGATGTCATTTCTGAACTCTCATGGGATTGCTAACACAACGCTGTAGTTAAGTTTCCCCTTGTTTGTACTTTTGCTATGCACTCCATTTTGGGCAATGTGGCAGAATAGCGATTTTTCTCAGATTTGTTCTTTGGATTTCTCTTCAGACAGAGATTCATGAAAGCACATGCTTTTCCTGATTCTCCTTTCCAGATAGAATATGGATCAACAGCTACTTTTCAAATCGGATCTTTGACTGAGCGGGGAACCTGAGTTGTAAAACTGGAATTCTGCATTCACTATTATGGGCCTCCTAGCAATGGCTAACATGAGGCTTCTCTGTGATGGTGCGTGAAACTGGATGAGTGTCCTAGACTCTATTGAGATGTCAATTCTGAACTCTCATGGGATTGCTAACACAACGCTGTAGTTAAGTTTCCCCTTGTTTGTACTTTTGCTATGCACTCCATTTTGGGCAATGTGGCAGAATAGCGATTTTTCTCAGATTTGTTCTTTGGATTTCTCTTCAGACAGAGAGAGATTCATGAAAGCACATGCTTTTCCTGATTCTCCTTTCCAGATAGAACATGGATCACCAGCTACTTTTGAAATCGGATCTTTGACTGAGCCGGGAACCTGAGTTGTAAAACTGGAATTCTGCATTCAGTATAATGGGCCTCCTAGCAATGGCTAACATGAGGCTTCTCTGTGATGGTGCGTGAAACTGGATGAGTGTCCTAGACTCTATTGAGATGTCATTTCTGAACTCTCATGGGATTGCTAACACAACGCTGTAGTTAAGTTTCCCCTTGTTTGTACTTTTGCTATGCACTCCATTTTGGGCAATGTGGCAGAATAGCGATTTTTCTCAGATTTGTTCTTTGGATTTCTCTTCAGACAGAGATTCATGAAAGCACATGCTTTTCCTGATTCTCCTTTCCAGATAGAATATGGATCAACAGCTACTTTTCAAATCGGATCTTTGACTGAGCGGGGAACCTGAGTTGTAAAACTGGAATTCTGCATTCACTATTATGGGCCTCCTAGCAATGGCTAACATGAGGCTTCTCTGTGATGGTGCGTGAAACTGGATGAGTGTCCTAGACTCTATTGATATGTCAATTCTGAACTCTCATGGGATTGCTAACACAACGCTGTAGTTAAGTTTCCCCTTGTTTGTACTTTTGCTATGCACTCCATTTTGGGCAATGTGGCAGAATAGCGATTTTTCTCAGATTTGTTCTTTGGATTTCTCTTCAGACAGAGAGAGATTCATGAAAGCACATGCTTTTCCTGATTCTCCTTTCCAGATAGAACATGGATCACCAGCTACTTTTCAAATCGGATCTTTGACTGAGCCGGGAACCTGAGTTGTAAAACTGGAATTCTGCATTCACTATTATGGGCCTCCTAGCAATGGCTAACATGAGGCTTCTCTGTGATGGTGCGTGAAACTGGATGAGTGTCCTAGACTCTATTGAGATGTCAATTCTGAACTCTCATGGGATTGCTAACACAACGCTGTAGTTAAGTTTCCCCTTGTTTGTACTTTTGCTATGCACTCCATTTTGGGCAATGTGGCAGAATAGCGATTTTTCTCAGATTTGTTCTTTGGATTTCTCTTCAGACACAGAGAGATTCATGAAAGAACATGCTTTTCCTGATTCTCCTTTCCAGATAGAACATGAATCACCAGCTACTTTTCAAATCGGATCTTTGACTGAGCCGGGAACCTGAGTTGTAAAACTGGAATTCTGCATTCACTATAATGGGCCTCCTAGCAATGGCTAACATGAGGCTTCTCTGTGATGGTGCGTGAAACTGGATGAGTGTCCTAGACTCTATTGAGATGTCAATTCTGAACTCTCATGGGATTGCTAACACAACGCTGTAGTTAAGTTTCCCCTTGTTTGTACTTTTGCTATGCACTCCATTTTGGGCAATGTGGCAGAATAGCGATTTTTCTCAGATTTGTTCTTTGGATTTCTCTTCAGAGAGAGATTCATGAAACCACATGCTTTTCCTGATTCTCCTTTCCAGATAGAACATGGATGACCAGCTACTTTTCAAATCGGATCTTTGACTGAGCGGGGAACCTGAGTTGTAAAACTGGAATTCTGCATTCATTATAATGGGCCTCCTAGCAATGGCTAACATGAGGCTTCTCTGTGATGGTGCGTGAAACTGGATGAGTGTCCTAGACTCTATTGAGATGTCAATTCTGAACTCTCATGGGATTGCTAACACAACGCTGTAGTTAAGTTTCCCCTTGTTTGTACTTTTGCTATGCACTCCATTTTGGGCAATGTGGCAGAATAGCGATTTTTCTCAGATTTGTTCTTTGGATTTCTCTTCAGACAGAGAGAGATTCATGAAAGCACATGCTTTTCCTGATTCTCCTTTCCAGATAGAACATGGATGACCAGCTACATTTCAAATCGGATCTTTGACTGAGCGGGGAACCTGAGTTGTAAAACTGGAATTCTGCATTCACTATTATGGGCCTCCTAGCAATGGCTAACATGAGGCTTCTCTGTGATGGTGCGTGAAACTGGATGAGTGTCCTAGACTCTATTGAGATGTCAATTCTGAACTCTCATGGGATTGCTAACACAACGCTGTAGTGAAGTTTCCCCTTCTTTGTACTTTTGCTATGCACTCCATTTTGGGCAATGTGGCAGAATAGCGATTTTTCTCAGATTTGTTCTTTGGATTTCTCTTCAGACAGAGAGAGATTCATGAAAGCACATGCTTTTCCTGATTCTCCTTTCCAGATAGAACATGAATCACCAGCTACTTTTCAAATCGGATATTTGACTGAGCGGGGAACCTGAGTTGTAAAACTGGAATTCTGCATTCAATATAATGGGCCTCCTAGCAATGGCTAACATGAAGCTTCTCTGTGATGGTGCGTGAAACTGCATGAGTGTCCTAGACTCTATTGAGATGTCAATTCTGAACTCTCATGGGATTGCTAACACAACGCTGTAGTTAAGTTTCCCCTTGTTTGTACTTTTGCTATGCACTCCATTTTGGGCAATGTGGCAGAATAGCGATTTTTCTCAGATTTGTTCTTTGGATTTCTCTTCAGACAGAGAGAGATTCATGAAAGCACATGCTTTTCCTGATTCTCCTTTCCAGATAGAACATGGATGACCAGCTACTTTTCAAATCGGATCTTTGACTGAGCGGGGAACCTGAGTTGTAAAACTGGAATTCTGCATTCACTATTATGGGCCTCCTAGCAATGGCTAACATGAGGCTTCTCTGTGATGGTGCGTGAAACTGGATGAGTGTCCTAGACTCTATTGAGATGTCAATTCTGAACTCTCATGGGATTGCTAACACAACGCTGTAGTTAAGTTTCCCCTTGTTTGTACTTTTGCTATGCACTCCATTTTGGGCAATGTGGCAGAATAGCGATTTTTCTCAGATTTGTTCTTTGGATTTCTCTTCAGACAGAGAGAGATTCATGAAAGCACATGCTTTTCCTGATTCTCCTTTCCAGATAGAACATGGATGACCAGCTACTTTTCAAATCGGATCTTTGACTGAGCGGGGAACCTGAGTTGTAAAACTGGAATTCTGCATTCACTATTATGGGCCTCCTAGCAATGGCTAACATGAGGCTTCTCTGTGATGGTGCGTGAAACTGGATGAGTGTCCTAGACTCTATTGAGATGTCAATTCTGAACTCTCATGGGATTGCTAACACAACGCTGTAGTGAAGTTTCCCCTTGTTTGTACTTTTGCTATGCACTCCATTTTGGGCAATGTGGCAGAATAGCGATTTTTCTCAGATTTGTTCTTTGGATTTCTCTTCAGACAGAGAGAGATTCATGAAAGCACATGCTTTTCCTGATTCTCCTTTCCAGATAGAACATGAATCACCAGCTACTTTTCAAATCGGATCTTTGACTGAGCGGGGAACCTGAGTTGTAAAACTGGAATTCTGCATTCACTATAATGGGCCTCCTAGCAATGGCTAACATGAGGCTTCTCTGTTATGGTGCGTGAAACTGGATGAGTGTCCTAGACTCTATTGAGATGTCAATTCTGAACTCTCATGGGATTGCTAACAGAACGCTGTAGTTAAGCTTCCCCTTGTTTGTACTTTTGCTATGCACTCCATTTTGGGCAATGTGGCAGAATAGCGATTTTTCTCAGATTTGTTCTTTGGATTTCTCTTCAGACAGAGAGAGATTCATGAAAGCACATGCTTTTCCTGATTCTCCTTTCCAGATAGAACATGGATCACCAGCTACTTTTCAAATCGGATCTTTGACTGAGCCGGGAACCTGAGTTGTAAAACTGGAATTCTGCATTCAGTATAATGGGCCTCCTAGCAATGGCTAACATGAGGCTTCTCTGTGATGGTGCGTGAAACTGGATGAGTGTCCTAGACTCTATTGAGATGTCATTTCTGAACTCTCATGGGATTGCTAACACAACGCTGTAGTTAAGTTTCCCCTTGTTTGTACTTTTGCTATGCACTCCATTTTGGGCAATGTGGCAGAATAGCGATTTTTCTCAGATTTGTTCTTTGGATTTCTCTTCAGACAGAGAGAGATTCATGAAAGCACATGCTTTTCCTGATTCTCCTTTCCAGATAGAACATGGATGACCAGCTACTTTTCAAATCGGATCTTTGACTGAGCGGGGAACCTGAGTTGGAAAACTGGAATTCTGCATTCACTATTATGGGCCTCCTAGCAATGGCTAACATGGGGCTTCTCTGTGATGGTGCGTGAAACTGGATGAGTGTCCTAGACTCTATTGAGATGTCAATTCTGAACTCTCATGGGATTGCTAACACAACGCTGTAGTGAAGTTTCCCCTTGTTTGTACTTTTGCTATGCACTCCATTTTGGGCAATGTGGCAGAATAGCGATTTTTCTCAGATTTGTTCTTTGGATTTCTCTTCAGACAGATAGAGATTCATGAAAGCACATGCTTTTCCTGATTCTCCTTTCCAGATAGAACATGAATCACCAGCTACTTTTCAAATCGGATCTTTGACTGAGCGGGGAACCTGAGTTGTAAAACTGGAATTCTGCATTCACTATAATGGGCCTCCTAGCAATGGCTAACATGAGGCTTCTCTGTTATGGTGCGTGAAACTGGATGAGTGTCCTAGACTCTATTGAGATGTCAATTCTGAACTCTCATGGGATTGCTAACAGAACGCTGTAGTTAAGCTTCCCCTTGTTTGTACTTTTGCTATGCACTCCATTTTGGGCAATGTGGCAGAATAGCGATTTTTCTCAGATTTGTTCTTTGGATTTCTCTTCAGACAGAGAGAGATTCATGAAAGCACATGCTTTTCCTGATTCTCCTTTCCAGATAGAACATGGATGACTAGTTACTTTTCAAATCGGATCTTTGACTGAGCCGGGAACCTGAGTTGTAAAACTGGAATTCTGCATTCACTATAATGGGCCTCGTAGCAATGGCTAACATGAGGCTTCTCTGTGATGGTGCGTGAAACTGGATGAGTGTCCTAGACTCTATTGAGATGTCAATTCTGAACTCTCATGGGATTGCTAACACAACGCTGTAGTTAAGTTTCCCCTTGTTTGTACTTTTGCTATGCACTCCATTTTGGGCAATGTGGCAGAATAGCGATTTTTCTCAGATTTGTTCTTTGGATTTCTCTTCAGACAGAGAGAGATTCATGAAAGCACATGCTTTTCCTGATTCTCCTTTCCAGATAGAACATGGATCACCAGCTACTTTTCAAATCGGATCTTTGACTGAGCCGGGAACCTGAGTTGTAAAACTGGAATTCTGCATTCAGTATAATGGGCCTCCTAGCAATGGCTAACATGAGGCTTCTCTGTGATGGTGCGTGAAACTGGATGAGTGTCCTAGACTCTATTGAGATGTCATTTCTGAACTCTCATGGGATTGCTAACACAACGCTGTAGTTAAGTTTCCCCTTGTTTGTACTTTTGCTATGCACTCCATTTTGGGCAATGTGGCAGAATAGCGATTTTTCTCAGATTTGTTCTTTGGATTTCTCTTCAGACAGAGAGAGATTCATGAAAGCACATGCTTTTCCTGATTCTCCTTTCCAGATAGAACATGGATCACCAGCTACTTTTCAAATCGGATCTTTGACTGAGCGGGGAACCTGAGTTGTAAAACTGGAATTCTGCATTCACTATTATGGGCCTCCTAGCAATGGCTAACATGGGGCTTCTCTGTGATGGTGCGTGAAACTGGATGAGTGTCCTAGACTCTATTGAGATGTCAATTCTGAACTCTCATGGGATTGCTAACACAACGCTGTAGTGAAGTTTCCCCTTGTTTGTACTTTTGCTATGCACTCCATTTTGGGCAATGTGGCAGAATAGCGATTTTTCTCAGATTTGTTCTTTGGATTTCTCTTCAGACAGAGAGAGATTCATGAAAGCACATGCTTTTCCTGATTCTCCTTTCCAGATAGAACATGAATCACCAGCTACTTTTCAAATCGGATCTTTGACTGAGCGGGGAACCTGAGTTGTAAAACTGGAATTCTGCATTCACTATAATGGGCCTCCTAGCAATGGCTAACATGAGGCTTCTCTGTGATGGTGCGTGAAACTGGATGAGTGTCCTAGACTCTATTGAGATGTCAATTCTGAACTCTCATGGGATTGCTAACACAACGCTGTAGTGAAGTTTCCCCTTGTTTGTACTTTTGCTATGCACTCCATTTTGGGCAATGTGGCAGAATAGCGATTTTTCTCAGATTTGTTCTTTGGATTTCTCTTCAGACAGAGAGAGATTCATGAAAGCACATGCTTTTCCTGATTCTCCTTTCCAGATAGAACATGAATCACCAGCTACTTTTCAAATCGGATCTTTGACTGAGCGGGGAACCTGAGTTGTAAAACTGGAATTCTGCATTCACTATAATGGGCCTCCTAGCAATGGCTAACATGAGGCTTCTCTGTTATGGTGCGTGAAACTGGATGAGTGTCCTAGACTCTATTGAGATGTCAATTCTGAACTCTCATGGGATTGCTAACAGAACGCTGTAGTTAAGCTTCCCCTTGTTTGTACTTTTGCTATGCACTCCATTTTGGGCAATGTGGCAGAATAGCGATTTTTCTCAGATTTGTTCTTTGGATTTCTCTTCAGACAGAGAGAGATTCATGAAAGCACATGCTTTTCCTGATTCTCCTTTCCAGATAGAACATGGATCACCAGCTACTTTTCAAATCGGATCTTTGACTGAGCCGGGAACCTGAGTTGTAAAACTGGAATTCTGCATTCAGTATAATGGGCCTCCTAGCAATGGCTAACATGAGGCTTCTCTGTGATGGTGCGTGAAACTGGATGAGTGTCCTAGACTCTATTGAGATGTCATTTCTGAACTCTCATGGGATTGCTAACACAACGCTGTAGTTAAGTTTCCCCTTGTTTGTACTTTTGCTATGCACTCCATTTTGGGCAATGTGGCAGAATAGCGATTTTTCTCAGATTTGTTCTTTGGATTTCTCTTCAGACAGAGAGAGATTCATGAAAGCACATGCTTTTCCTGATTCTCCTTTCCAGATAGAACATGGATGACCAGCTACTTTTCAAATCGGATCTTTGACTGAGCGGGGAACCTGAGTTGGAAAACTGGAATTCTGCATTCACTATTATGGGCCTCCTAGCAATGGCTAACATGGGGCTTCTCTGTGATGGTGCGTGAAACTGGATGAGTGTCCTAGACTCTATTGAGATGTCAATTCTGAACTCTCATGGGATTGCTAACACAACGCTGTAGTGAAGTTTCCCCTTGTTTGTACTTTTGCTATGCACTCCATTTTGGGCAATGTGGCAGAATAGCGATTTTTCTCAGATTTGTTCTTTGGATTTCTCTTCAGACAGATAGAGATTCATGAAAGCACATGCTTTTCCTGATTCTCCTTTCCAGATAGAACATGAATCACCAGCTACTTTTCAAATCGGATCTTTGACTGAGCGGGGAACCTGAGTTGTAAAACTGGAATTCTGCATTCACTATAATGGGCCTCCTAGCAATGGCTAACATGAGGCTTCTCTGTTATGGTGCGTGAAACTGGATGAGTGTCCTAGACTCTATTGAGATGTCAATTCTGAACTCTCATGGGATTGCTAACAGAACGCTGTAGTTAAGCTTCCCCTTGTTTGTACTTTTGCTATGCACTCCATTTTGGGCAATGTGGCAGAATAGCGATTTTTCTCAGATTTGTTCTTTGGATTTCTCTTCAGACAGAGAGAGATTCATGAAAGCACATGCTTTTCCTGATTCTCCTTTCCAGATAGAACATGGATGACCAGTTACTTTTCAAATCGGATCTTTGACTGAGCCGGGAACCTGAGTTGTAAAACTGGAATTCTGCATTCACTATAATGGGCCTCGTAGCAATGGCTAACATGAGGCTTCTCTGTGATGGTGCGTGAAACTGGATGAGTGTCCTAGACTCTATTGAGATGTCAATTCTGAACTCTCATGGGATTGCTAACACAACGCTGTAGTTAAGTTTCCCCTTGTTTGTACTTTTGCTATGCACTCCATTTTGGGCAATGTGGCAGAATAGCGATTTTTCTCAGATTTGTTCTTTGGATTTCTCTTCAGACAGAGAGAGATTCATGAAAGCACATGCTTTTCCTGATTCTCCTTTCCAGATAGAACATGGATCACCAGCTACTTTTCAAATCGGATCTTTGACTGAGCCGGGAACCTGAGTTGTAAAACTGGAATTCTGCATTCAGTATAATGGGCCTCCTAGCAATGGCTAACATGAGGCTTCTCTGTGATGGTGCGTGAAACTGGATGAGTGTCCTAGACTCTATTGAGATGTCATTTCTGAACTCTCATGGGATTGCTAACACAACGCTGTAGTTAAGTTTCCCCTTGTTTGTACTTTTGCTATGCACTCCATTTTGGGCAATGTGGCAGAATAGCGATTTTTCTCAGATTTGTTCTTTGGATTTCTCTTCAGACAGAGAGAGATTCATGAAAGCACATGCTTTTCCTGATTCTCCTTTCCAGATAGAACATGGATCACCAGCTACTTTTCAAATCGGATCTTTGACTGAGCGGGGAACCTGAGTTGTAAAACTGGAATTCTGCATTCACTATTATGGGCCTCCTAGCAATGGCTAACATGGGGCTTCTCTGTGATGGTGCGTGAAACTGGATGAGTGTCCTAGACTCTATTGAGATGTCAATTCTGAACTCTCATGGGATTGCTAACACAACGCTGTAGTGAAGTTTCCCCTTGTTTGTACTTTTGCTATGCACTCCATTTTGGGCAATGTGGCAGAATAGCGATTTTTCTCAGATTTGTTCTTTGGATTTCTCTTCAGACAGAGAGAGATTCATGAAAGCACATGCTTTTCCTGATTCTCCTTTCCAGATAGAACATGAATCACCAGCTACTTTTCAAATCGGATCTTTGACTGAGCGGGGAACCTGAGTTGTAAAACTGGAATTCTGCATTCACTATAATGGGCCTCCTAGCAATGGCTAACATGAGGCTTCTCTGTTATGGTGCGTGAAACTGGATGAGTGTCCTAGACTCTATTGAGATGTCAATTCTGAACTCTCATGGGATTGCTAACACAACGCTGTAGTGAAGTTTCCCCTTGTTTGTACTTTTGCTATGCACTCCATTTTGGGCAATGTGGCAGAATAGCGATTTTTCTCAGATTTGTTCTTTGGATTTCTCTTCAGACAGAGAGAGATTCATGAAAGCACATGCTTTTCCTGATTCTCCTTTCCAGATAGAACATGAATCACCAGCTACTTTTCAAATCGGATCTTTGACTGAGCGGGGAACCTGAGTTGTAAAACTGGAATTCTGCATTCACTATAATGGGCCTCCTAGCAATGGCTAACATGAGGCTTCTCTGTTATGGTGCGTGAAACTGGATGAGTGTCCTAGACTCTATTGAGATGTCAATTCTGAACTCTCATGGGATTGCTAACAGAACGCTGTAGTTAAGCTTCCCCTTGTTTGTACTTTTGCTATGCACTCCATTTTGGGCAATGTGGCAGAATAGCGATTTTTCTCAGATTTGTTCTTTGGATTTCTCTTCAGACAGAGAGAGATTCATGAAAGCACATGCTTTTCCTGATTCTCCTTTCCAGATAGAACATGGATCACCAGCTACTTTTCAAATCGGATCTTTGACTGAGCGGGGAACCTGAGTTGTAAAACTGGAATTCTGCATTCACTATAATGGGCCTCCTAGCAATGGCTAACATGAGGCTTCTCTGTGATGGTGCGTGAAACTGGATGAGTGTCCTAGACTCTATTGAGATGTCAATTCTGAACTCTCATGGGATTGCTAACACAACGCTGTAGTTAAGTTTCCCCTTGTTTGTACTTTTGCTATGCACTCCATTTTGGGCAATGTGGCAGAATAGCGATTTTTCTCAGATTTGTTCTTTGGATTTCTCTTCAGACAGAGAGAGATTCATGAAAGCACATGCTTTTCCTGATTCTCCTTTCCAGATAGAACATGGATCACCAGCTACTTTTCAAATCGGATCTTTGACTGAGCCGGGAACCTGAGTTGTAAAACTGGAATTCTGCATTCAGTATAATGGGCCTCCTAGCAATGGCTAACATGAGGCTTCTCTGTGATGGTGCGTGAAACTGGATGAGTGTCCTAGACTCTATTGAGATGTCATTTCTGAACTCTCATGGGATTGCTAACACAACGCTGTAGTTAAGTTTCCCCTTGTTTGTACTTTTGCTATGCACTCCATTTTGGGCAATGTGGCAGAATAGCGATTTTTCTCAGATTTGTTCTTTGGATTTCTCTTCAGACAGAGAGAGATTCATGAAAGAACATGCTTTTCCTGATTCTCCTTTCCAGATAGAACATGGATCACCAGCTACTTTTCAAATCGGATCTTTGACTGAGCGGGGAACCTGAGTTGTAAAACTGGAATTCTGCATTCACTATTATGGGCCTCCTAGCAATGGCTAACATGGGGCTTCTCTGTGATGGTGCGTGAAACTGGATGAGTGTCCTAGACTCTATTGAGATGTCAATTCTGAACTCTCATGGGATTGCTAACACAACGCTGTAGTGAAGTTTCCCCTTGTTTGTACTTTTGCTATGCACTCCATTTTGGGCAATGTGGCAGAATAGCGATTTTTCTCAGATTTGTTCTTTGGATTTCTCTTCAGACAGAGAGAGATTCATGAAAGCACATGCTTTTCCTGATTCTCCTTTCCAGATAGAACATGAATCACCAGCTACTTTTCAAATCGGATCTTTGACTGAGCGGGGAACCTGAGTTGTAAAACTGGAATTCTGCATTCACTATAATGGGCCTCCTAGCAATGGCTAACATGAGGCTTCTCTGTTATGGTGCGTGAAACTGGATGAGTGTCCTAGACTCTATTGAGATGTCAATTCTGAACTCTCATGGGATTGCTAACAGAACGCTGTAGTTAAGCTTCCCCTTGTTTGTACTTTTGCTATGCACTCCATTTTGGGCAATGTGGCAGAATAGCGATTTTTCTCAGATTTGTTCTTTGGATTTCTCTTCAGACAGAGAGAGATTCATGAAAGCACATGCTTTTCCTGATTCTCCTTTCCAGATAGAACATGGATCACCAGCTACTTTTCAAATCGGATCTTTGACTGAGCGGGGAACCTGAGTTGGAAAACTGGAATTCTGCATTCACTATTATGGGCCTCCTAGCAATGGCTAACATGGGGCTTCTCTGTGATGGTGCGTGAAACTGGATGAGTGTCCTAGACTCTATTGAGATGTCAATTCTGAACTCTCATGGGATTGCTAACACAACGCTGTAGTGAAGTTTCCCCTTGTTTGTACTTTTGCTATGCACTCCATTTTGGGCAATGTGGCAGAATAGCGATTTTTCTCAGATTTGTTCTTTGGATTTCTCTTCAGACAGATAGAGATTCATGAAAGCACATGCTTTTCCTGATTCTCCTTTCCAGATAGAACATGAATCACCAGCTACTTTTCAAATCGGATCTTTGACTGAGCGGGGAACCTGAGTTGTAAAACTGGAATTCTGCATTCACTATAATGGGCCTCCTAGCAATGGCTAACATGAGGCTTCTCTGTTATGGTGCGTGAAACTGGATGAGTGTCCTAGACTCTATTGAGATGTCAATTCTGAACTCTCATGGGATTGCTAACAGAACGCTGTAGTTAAGCTTCCCCTTGTTTGTACTTTTGCTATGCACTCCATTTTGGGCAATGTGGCAGAATAGCGATTTTTCTCAGATTTGTTCTTTGGATTTCTCTTCAGACAGAGAGAGATTCATGAAAGCACATGCTTTTCCTGATTCTCCTTTCCAGATAGAACATGGATGACCAGTTACTTTTCAAATCGGATCTTTGACTGAGCCGGGAACCTGAGTTGTAAAACTGGAATTCTGCATTCACTATAATGGGCCTCGTAGCAATGGCTAACATGAGGCTTCTCTGTGATGGTGCGTGAAACTGGATGAGTGTCCTAGACTCTATTGAGATGTCAATTCTGAACTCTCATGGGATTGCTAACACAACGCTGTAGTTAAGTTTCCCCTTGTTTGTACTTTTGCTATGCACTCCATTTTGGGCAATGTGGCAGAATAGCGATTTTTCTCAGATTTGTTCTTTGGATTTCTCTTCAGACAGAGAGAGATTCATGAAAGCACATGCTTTTCCTGATTCTCCTTTCCAGATAGAACATGGATCACCAGCTACTTTTCAAATCGGATCTTTGACTGAGCCGGGAACCTGAGTTGTAAAACTGGAATTCTGCATTCAGTATAATGGGCCTCCTAGCAATGGCTAACATGAGGCTTCTCTGTGATGGTGCGTGAAACTGGATGAGTGTCCTAGACTCTATTGAGATGTCATTTCTGAACTCTCATGGGATTGCTAACACAACGCTGTAGTTAAGTTTCCCCTTGTTTGTACTTTTGCTATGCACTCCATTTTGGGCAATGTGGCAGAATAGCGATTTTTCTCAGATTTGTTCTTTGGATTTCTCTTCAGACAGAGAGAGATTCATGAAAGCACATGCTTTTCCTGATTCTCCTTTCCAGATAGAACATGGATCACCAGCTACTTTTCAAATCGGATCTTTGACTGAGCGGGGAACCTGAGTTGTAAAACTGGAATTCTGCATTCACTATTATGGGCCTCCTAGCAATGGCTAACATGGGGCTTCTCTGTGATGGTGCGTGAAACTGGATGAGTGTCCTAGACTCTATTGAGATGTCAATTCTGAACTCTCATGGGATTGCTAACAGAACGCTGTAGTTAAGCTTCCCCTTGTTTGTACTTTTGCTATGCACTCCATTTTGGGCAATGTGGCAGAATAGCGATTTTTCTCAGATTTGTTCTTTGGATTTCTCTTCAGACAGAGAGAGATTCATGAAAGCACATGCTTTTCCTGATTCTCCTTTCCAGATAGAACATGGATCACCAGCTACTTTTCAAATCGGATCTTTGACTGAGCGGGGAACCTGAGTTGTAAAACTGGAATTCTGCATTCACTATAATGGGCCTCCTAGCAATGGCTAACATGAGGCTTCTCTGTTATGGTGCGTGAAACTGGATGAGTGTCCTAGACTCTATTGAGATGTCAATTCTGAACTCTCATGGGATTGCTAACACAACGCTGTAGTTAAGTTTCCCCTTGTTTGTACTTTTGCTATGCACTCCATTTTGGGCAATGTGGCAGAATAGCGATTTTTCTCAGATTTGTTCTTTGGATTTCTCTTCAGACAGAGAGAGATTCATGAAAGCACATGCTTTTCCTGATTCTCCTTTCCAGATAGAACATGAATCACCAGCTACTTTTCAAATCGGATCTTTGACTGAGCGGGGAACCTGAGTTGTAAAACTGGAATTCTGCATTCACTATAATGGGCCTCCTAGCAATGGCTAACATGAGGCTTCTCTGTTATGGTGCGTGAAACTGGATGAGTGTCCTAGACTCTATTGAGATGTCAATTCTGAACTCTCATGGGATTGCTAACAGAACGCTGTAGTTAAGCTTCCCCTTGTTTGTACTTTTGCTATGCACTCCATTTTGGGCAATGTGGCAGAATAGCGATTTTTCTCAGATTTGTTCTTTGGATTTCTCTTCAGACAGAGAGAGATTCATGAAAGCACATGCTTTTCCTGATTCTCCTTTCCAGATAGAACATGGATCACCAGCTACTTTTCAAATCGGATCTTTGACTGAGCAGGGAACCTGAGTTGTAAAACTGGAATTCTGCATTCACTATAATGGGCCTCCTAGCAATGGCTAACATGAGGCTTCTCTGTGATGGTGCGTGAAACTGGATGAGTGTCCTAGACTCTATTGAGATGTCAATTCTGAACTCTCATGGGATTGCTAACACAACGCTGTAGTTAAGTTTCCCCTTGTTTGTACTTTTGCTATGCACTCCATTTTGGGCAATGTGGCAGAATAGCGATTTTTCTCAGATTTGTTCTTTGGATTTCTCTTCAGACAGAGAGAGATTCATGAAAGCACATGCTTTTCCTGATTCTCCTTTCCAGATAGAACATGGATCACCAGCTACTTTTCAAATCGGATCTTTGACTGAGCCGGGAACCTGAGTTGTAAAACTGGAATTCTGCATTCAGTATAATGGGCCTCCTAGCAATGGCTAACATGAGGCTTCTCTGTGATGGTGCGTGAAACTGGATGAGTGTCCTAGACTCTATTGAGATGTCATTTCTGAACTCTCATGGGATTGCTAACACAACGCTGTAGTTAAGTTTCCCCTTGTTTGTACTTTTGCTATGCACTCCATTTTGGGCAATGTGGCAGAATAGCGATTTTTCTCAGATTTGTTCTTTGGATTTCTCTTCAGACAGAGAGAGATTCATGAAAGCACATGCTTTTCCTGATTCTCCTTTCCAGATAGAACATGGATCACCAGCTACTTTTCAAATCGGATCTTTGACTGAGCGGGGAACCTGAGTTGTAAAACTGGAATTCTGCATTCACTATTATGGGCCTCCTAGCAATGGCTAACATGGGGCTTCTCTGTGATGGTGCGTGAAACTGGATGAGTGTCCTAGACTCTATTGAGATGTCAATTCTGAACTCTCATGGGATTGCTAACACAACGCTGTAGTGAAGTTTCCCCTTGTTTGTACTTTTGCTATGCACTCCATTTTGGGCAATGTGGCAGAATAGCGATTTTTCTCAGATTTGTTCTTTGGATTTCTCTTCAGACAGAGAGAGATTCATGAAAGCACATGCTTTTCCTGATTCTCCTTTCCAGATAGAACATGAATCACCAGCTACTTTTCAAATCGGATCTTTGACTGAGCGGGGAACCTGAGTTGTAAAACTGGAATTCTGCATTCACTATAATGGGCCTCCTAGCAATGGCTAACATGAGGCTTCTCTGTTATGGTGCGTGAAACTGGATGAGTGTCCTAGACTCTATTGAGATGTCAATTCTGAACTCTCATGGGATTGCTAACAGAACGCTGTAGTTAAGCTTCCCCTTGTTTGTACTTTTGCTATGCACTCCATTTTGGGCAATGTGGCAGAATAGCGATTTTTCTCAGATTTGTTCTTTGGATTTCTCTTCAGACAGAGAGAGATTCATGAAAGCACATGCTTTTCCTGATTCTCCTTTCCAGATAGAACATGGATCACCAGCTACTTTTCAAATCGGATCTTTGACTGAGCGGGGAACCTGAGTTGGAAAACTGGAATTCTGCATTCACTATTATGGGCCTCCTAGCAATGGCTAACATGGGGCTTCTCTGTGATGGTGCGTGAAACTGGATGAGTGTCCTAGACTCTATTGAGATGTCAATTCTGAACTCTCATGGGATTGCTAACACAACGCTGTAGTGAAGTTTCCCCTTGTTTGTACTTTTGCTATGCACTCCATTTTGGGCAATGTGGCAGAATAGCGATTTTTCTCAGATTTGTTCTTTGGATTTCTCTTCAGACAGATAGAGATTCATGAAAGCACATGCTTTTCCTGATTCTCCTTTCCAGATAGAACATGAATCACCAGCTACTTTTCAAATCGGATCTTTGACTGAGCGGGGAACCTGAGTTGTAAAACTGGAATTCTGCATTCACTATAATGGGCCTCCTAGCAATGGCTAACATGAGGCTTCTCTGTTATGGTGCGTGAAACTGGATGAGTGTCCTAGACTCTATTGAGATGTCAATTCTGAACTCTCATGGGATTGCTAACAGAACGCTGTAGTTAAGCTTCCCCTTGTTTGTACTTTTGCTATGCACTCCATTTTGGGCAATGTGGCAGAATAGCGATTTTTCTCAGATTTGTTCTTTGGATTTCTCTTCAGACAGAGAGAGATTCATGAAAGCACATGCTTTTCCTGATTCTCCTTTCCAGATAGAACATGGATGACCAGTTACTTTTCAAATCGGATCTTTGACTGAGCCGGGAACCTGAGTTGTAAAACTGGAATTCTGCATTCACTATAATGGGCCTCGTAGCAATGGCTAACATGAGGCTTCTCTGTGATGGTGCGTGAAACTGGATGAGTGTCCTAGACTCTATTGAGATGTCAATTCTGAACTCTCATGGGATTGCTAACACAACGCTGTAGTTAAGTTTCCCCTTGTTTGTACTTTTGCTATGCACTCCATTTTGGGCAATGTGGCAGAATAGCGATTTTTCTCAGATTTGTTCTTTGGATTTCTCTTCAGACAGAGAGAGATTCATGAAAGCACATGCTTTTCCTGATTCTCCTTTCCAGATAGAACATGGATCACCAGCTACTTTTCAAATCGGATCTTTGACTGAGCCGGGAACCTGAGTTGTAAAACTGGAATTCTGCATTCAGTATAATGGGCCTCCTAGCAATGGCTAACATGAGGCTTCTCTGTGATGGTGCGTGAAACTGGATGAGTGTCCTAGACTCTATTGAGATGTCATTTCTGAACTCTCATGGGATTGCTAACACAACGCTGTAGTTAAGTTTCCCCTTGTTTGTACTTTTGCTATGCACTCCATTTTGGGCAATGTGGCAGAATAGCGATTTTTCTCAGATTTGTTCTTTGGATTTCTCTTCAGACAGAGAGAGATTCATGAAAGCACATGCTTTTCCTGATTCTCCTTTCCAGATAGAACATGGATCACCAGCTACTTTTCAAATCGGATCTTTGACTGAGCGGGGAACCTGAGTTGTAAAACTGGAATTCTGCATTCACTATTATGGGCCTCCTAGCAATGGCTAACATGGGGCTTCTCTGTGATGATGCGTGAAACTGGATGAGTGTCCTAGACTCTATTGAGATGTCAATTCTGAACTCTCATGGGATTGCTAACACAACGCTGTAGTGAAGTTTCCCCTTGTTTGTACTTTTGCTATGCACTCCATTTTGGGCAATGTGGCAGAATAGCGATTTTTCTCAGATTTGTTCTTTGGATTTCTCTTCAGACAGAGAGAGATTCATGAAAGCACATGCTTTTCCTGATTCTCCTTTCCAGATAGAACATGAATCACCAGCTACTTTTCAAATCGGATCTTTGACTGAGCGGGGAACCTGAGTTGTAAAACTGGAATTCTGCATTCACTATAATGGGCCTCCTAGCAATGGCTAACATGAGGCTTCTCTGTTATGGTGCGTGAAACTGGATGAGTGTCCTAGACTCTATTGAGATGTCAATTCTGAACTCTCATGGGATTGCTAACAGAACGCTGTAGTTAAGCTTCCCCTTGTTTGTACTTTTGCTATGCACTCCATTTTGGGCAATGTGGCAGAATAGCGATTTTTCTCAGATTTGTTCTTTGGATTTCTCTTCAGACAGAGAGAGATTCATGAAAGCACATGCTTTTCCTGATTCTCCTTTCCAGATAGAACATGGATCACCAGCTACTTTTCAAATCGGATCTTTGACTGAGCGGGGAACCTGAGTTGTAAAACTGGAATTCTGCATTCACTATAATGGGCCTCGTAGCAATGGCTAACATGAGGCTTCTCTGTGATGGTGCGTGAAACTGGATGAGTGTCCTAGACTCTATTGAGATGTCAATTCTGAACTCTCATGGGATTGCTAACACAACGCTGTAGTTAAGTTTCCCATTGTTTGTACTTTTGCTATGCACTCCATTTTGGGCAATGTGGCAGAATAGCGATTTTTCTCAGATTTGTTCTTTGGATTTCTCTTCAGACAGAGAGAGATTCATGAAAGCACATGCTTTTCCTGATTCTCCTTTCCAGATAGAACATGGATCACCAGCTACTTTTCAAATCGGATCTTTGACTGAGCCGGGAACCTGAGTTGTAAAACTGGAATTCTGCATTCAGTATAATGGGCCTCCTAGCAATGGCTAACATGAGGCTTCTCTGTGATGGTGCGTGAAACTGGATGAGTGTCCTAGACTCTATTGAGATGTCATTTCTGAACTCTCATGGGATTGCTAACACAACGCTGTAGTTAAGTTTCCCCTTGTTTGTACTTTTGCTATGCACTCCATTTTGGGCAATGTGGCAGAATAGCGATTTTTCTCAGATTTGTTCTTTGGATTTCTCTTCAGACAGAGAGAGATTCATGAAAGCACATGCTTTTCCTGATTCTCCTTTCCAGATAGAACATGGATCACCAGCTACTTTTCAAATCGGATCTTTGACTGAGCCGGGAACCTGAGTTGTAAAACTGGAATTCTGCATTCAGTATAATGGGCCTCCTAGCAATGGCTAACATGAGGCTTCTCTGTGATGGTGCGTGAAACTGGATGAGTGTCCTAGACTCTATTGAGATGTCATTTCTGAACTCTCATGGGATTGCTAACACAACGCTGTAGTTAAGTTTCCCCTTGTTTGTACTTTTGCTATGCACTCCATTTTGGGCAATGTGGCAGAATAGCGATTTTTCTCAGATTTGTTCTTTGGATTTCTCTTCAGACAGAGATTCATGAAAGCACATGCTTTTCCTGATTCTCCTTTCCAGATAGAATATGGATCAACAGCTACTTTTCAAATCGGATCTTTGACTGAGCCGGGAACCTGAGTTGTAAAACTGGAATTCTGCATTCACTATTATGGGCCTCCTAGCAATGGCTAACATGAGGCTTCTCTGTGATGGTGCGTGAAACTGGATGAGTGTCCTAGACTCTATTGATATGTCAATTCTGAACTCTCATGGGATTGCTAACACAACGCTGTAGTTAAGTTTCCCCTTGTTTGTACTTTTGCTATGCACTCCATTTTGGGCAATGTGGCAGAATAGCGATTTTTCTCAGATTTGTTCTTTGGATTTCTCTTCAGACAGAGAGAGATTCATGAAATCACATGCTTTTCCTGATTCTCCTTTCCAGATAGAACATGGATCACCAGCTACTTTTCAAATCGGATCTTTGACTGAGCCGGGAACCTGAGTTGTAAAACTGGAATTCTGCATTCACTATAATGGGCCTCCTAGCAATGGCTAACATGAGGCTTCTCTGTGATGGTGCGTGAAACTGGATGAGTGTCCTAGACTCTATTGAGATGTCAATTCTGAACTCTCATGGGATTGCTAACAGAACGCTGTCGTTAAGTTTCCCATTGTTTGTACTTTTGCTATGCACTCCATTTTGGGCAATGTGGCAGAATAGCGATTTTCTCAGATTTCTTCTTTGGATTTCTCTTCAGACAGAGAGAGATTCATGAAAGCACATGCTTTTCCTGATTCTCCTTTCCAGATAGAACATGGATCAACAGCTACTTTTCAAATCGGATCTTTGACTGAGCGGGGAACCTGAGTTGTAAAACTGGAATTCTGCATTCACTATAATGGGCCTCCTAGCAATGGCTAACATGAAGCTTCTCTGTGATGGTGCGTGAAACTGGATGAGTGTCCTAGACTCTATTGAGATGTCAATTCTGAACTCTCATGGGATTGCTAACACAACGCTGTAGTTAAGTTTCTCCTTGTTTGTACTTTTGCTATGCACTCCATTTTGGGCAATGTGGCAGAATAGCGATTTTTCTCAGATTTGTTCTTTGGATTTCTCTTCAGACAGAGAGAGATTCATGAAAGCACATGCTTTTCCTGATTCTCCTTTCCAGATAGAACATGAATCACCAGCTACTTTTCAAATCGGATCTTTGACTGAGCCGGGAACCTGAGTTGTAAAACTGGAATTCTGCATTCACTATAATGGGCCTCCTAGCAATGGCTAACATGAGGCTTCTCTGTGATGGTGCGTGAAACTGGATGAGTGTCCTAGACTCTATTGAGATGTCAATTCTGAACTCTCATGGGATTGCTAACACAACGCTGTAGTTAAGTTTCCCCTTGTTTGTACTTTTGCTATGCACTCCATTTTGGGCAATGTGGCAGAATAGCGATTTTTCTCAGATTTGTTCTTTGGATTTCTCTTCAGAGAGAGATTCATGAAACCACATGCTTTTCCTGATTCTCCTTTCCAGATAGAACATGGATGACCAGCTACTTTTCAAATCGGATCTTTGACTGAGCGGGGAACCTGAGTTGTAAAACTGGAATTCTGCATTCATTATAATGGGCCTCCTAGCAATGGCTAACATGAGGCTTCTCTGTGATGGTGCGTGAAACTGGATGAGTGTCCTAGACTCTATTGAGATGTCAATTCTGAACTCTCATGGGATTGCTAACACAACGCTGTAGTTAAGTTTCCCCTTGTTTGTACTTTTGCTATGCACTCCATTTTGGGCAATGTGGCAGAATAGCGATTTTTCTCAGATTTGTTCTTTGGATTTCTCTTCAGACAGAGAGAGATTCATGAAAGCACATGCTTTTCCTGATTCTCCTTTCCAGATAGAACATGGATGACCAGCTACATTTCAAATCGGATCTTTGACTGAGCGGGGAACCTGAGTTGTAAAACTGGAATTCTGCATTCACTATTATGGGCCTCCTAGCAATGGCTAACATGAGGCTTCTCTGTGATGGTGCGTGAAACTGGATGAGTGTCCTAGACTCTATTGAGATGTCAATTCTGAACTCTCATGGGATTGCTAACACAACGCTGTAGTGAAGTTTCCCCTTCTTTGTACTTTTGCTATGCACTCCATTTTGGGCAATGTGGCAGAATAGCGATTTTTCTCAGATTTGTTCTTTGGATTTCTCTTCAGACAGAGAGAGATTCATGAAAGCACATGCTTTTCCTGATTCTCCTTTCCAGATAGAACATGAATCACCAGCTACTTTTCAAATCGGATATTTGACTGAGCGGGGAACCTGAGTTGTAAAACTGGAATTCTGCATTCAATATAATGGGCCTCCTAGCAATGGCTAACATGAAGCTTCTCTGTGATGGTGCGTGAAACTGCATGAGTGTCCTAGACTCTATTGAGATGTCAATTCTGAACTCTCATGGGATTGCTAACACAACGCTGTAGTTAAGTTTCCCCTTGTTTGTACTTTTGCTATGCACTCCATTTTGGGCAATGTGGCAGAATAGCGATTTTTCTCAGATTTGTTCTTTGGATTTCTCTTCAGACAGAGAGAGATTCATGAAAGCACATGCTTTTCCTGATTCTCCTTTCCAGATAGAACATGGATGACCAGCTACTTTTCAAATCGGATCTTTGACTGAGCGGGGAACCTGAGTTGTAAAACTGGAATTCTGCATTCACTATTATGGGCCTCCTAGCAATGGCTAACATGAGGCTTCTCTGTGATGGTGCGTGAAACTGGATGAGTGTCCTAGACTCTATTGAGATGTCAATTCTGAACTCTCATGGGATTGCTAACACAACGCTGTAGTTAAGTTTCCCCTTGTTTGTACTTTTGCTATGCACTCCATTTTGGGCAATGTGGCAGAATAGCGATTTTTCTCAGATTTGTTCTTTGGATTTCTCTTCAGACAGAGAGAGATTCATGAAAGCACATGCTTTTCCTGATTCTCCTTTCCAGATAGAACATGGATGACCAGCTACTTTTCAAATCGGATCTTTGACTGAGCGGGGAACCTGAGTTGTAAAACTGGAATTCTGCATTCACTATTATGGGCCTCCTAGCAATGGCTAACATGAGGCTTCTCTGTGATGGTGCGTGAAACTGGATGAGTGTCCTAGACTCTATTGAGATGTCAATTCTGAACTCTCATGGGATTGCTAACACAACGCTGTAGTTAAGTTTCCCCTTGTTTGTACTTTTGCTATGCACTCCATTTTGGGCAATGTGGCAGAATAGCGATTTTTCTCAGATTTGTTCTTTGGATTTCTCTTCAGACAGAGAGAGATTCATGAAAGCACATGCTTTTCCTGATTCTCCTTTCCAGATAGAACATGGATGACCAGCTACTTTTCAAATCGGATCTTTGACTGAGCGGGGAACCTGAGTTGTAAAACTGGAATTCTGCATTCACTATTATGGGCCTCCTAGCAATGGCTAACATGAGGCTTCTCTGTGATGGTGCGTGAAACTGGATGAGTGTCCTAGACTCTATTGAGATGTCAATTCTGAACTCTCATGGGATTGCTAACACAACGCTGTAGTGAAGTTTCCCCTTGTTTGTACTTTTGCTATGCACTCCATTTTGGGCAATGTGGCAGAATAGCGATTTTTCTCAGATTTGTTCTTTGGATTTCTCTTCAGACAGAGAGAGATTCATGAAAGCACATGCTTTTCCTGATTCTCCTTTCCAGATAGAACATGGATGACTAGCTACTTTTCAAATCGGATCTTTGACTGAGCGGGGAACCTGAGTTGTAAAACTGGAATTCTGCATTCAGTATAATGGGCCTCCTAGCAATGGCTAACATGAGGCTTCTCTGTGATGGTGCGTGAAACTGGATGAGTGTCCTAGACTCTATTGAGATGTCAATTCTGAACTCTCATGGGATTGCTAACACAACGCTGTAGTGAAGTTTCCCCTTGTTTGTACTTTTGCTATGCACTCCATTTTGGGCAATGTGGCAGAATAGCGATTTTTCTCAGATTTGTTCTTTGGATTTCTCTTCAGACAGAGAGAGATTCATGAAAGCACATGCTTTTCCTGATTCTCCTTTCCAGATAGAACATGGATCACCAGCTACTTTTCAAATCGGATCTTTGACTGAGCCGGGAACCTGAGTTGTAAAACTGGAATTCTGCATTCAGTATAATGGGCCTCCTAGCAATGGCTAACATGAGGCTTCTCTGTGATGGTGCGTGAAACTGGATGAGTGTCCTAGACTCTATTGAGATGTCATTTCTGAACTCTCATGGGATTGCTAACACAACGCTGTAGTTAAGTTTCCCCTTGTTTGTACTTTTGCTATGCACTCCATTTTGGGCAATGTGGCAGAATAGCGATTTTTCTCAGATTTGTTCTTTGGATTTCTCTTCAGACAGAGATTCATGAAAGCACATGCTTTTCCTGATTCTCCTTTCCAGATAGAATATGGATCAACAGCTACTTTTCAAATCGGATCTTTGACTGAGCCGGGAACCTGAGTTGTAAAACTGGAATTCTGCATTCACTATTATGGGCCTCCTAGCAATGGCTAACATGAGGCTTCTCTGTGATGGTGCGTGAAACTGGATGAGTGTCCTAGACTCTATTGATATGTCAATTCTGAACTCTCATGGGATTGCTAACACAACGCTGTAGTTAAGTTTCCCCTTGTTTGTACTTTTGCTATGCACTCCATTTTGGGCAATGTGGCAGAATAGCGATTTTTCTCAGATTTGTTCTTTGGATTTCTCTTCAGACAGAGAGAGATTCATGAAATCACATGCTTTTCCTGATTCTCCTTTCCAGATAGAACATGGATCACCAGCTACTTTTCAAATCGGATCTTTGACTGAGCCGGGAACCTGAGTTGTAAAACTGGAATTCTGCATTCACTATAATGGGCCTCCTAGCAATGGCTAACATGAGGCTTCTCTGTGATGGTGCGTGAAACTGGATGAGTGTCCTAGACTCTATTGAGATGTCAATTCTGAACTCTCATGGGATTGCTAACAGAACGCTGTCGTTAAGTTTCCCATTGTTTGTACTTTTGCTATGCACTCCATTTTGGGCAATGTGGCAGAATAGCGATTTTCTCAGATTTCTTCTTTGGATTTCTCTTCAGACAGAGAGAGATTCATGAAAGCACATGCTTTTCCTGATTCTCCTTTCCAGATAGAACATGGATCAACAGCTACTTTTCAAATCGGATCTTTGACTGAGCGGGGAACCTGAGTTGTAAAACTGGAATTCTGCATTCACTATAATGGGCCTCCTAGCAATGGCTAACATGAAGCTTCTCTGTGATGGTGCGTGAAACTGGATGAGTGTCCTAGACTCTATTGAGATGTCAATTCTGAACTCTCATGGGATTGCTAACACAACGCTGTAGTTAAGTTTCTCCTTGTTTGTACTTTTGCTATGCACTCCATTTTGGGCAATGTGGCAGAATAGCGATTTTTCTCAGATTTGTTCTTTGGATTTCTCTTCAGACAGAGAGAGATTCATGAAAGCACATGCTTTTCCTGATTCTCCTTTCCAGATAGAACATGAATCACCAGCTACTTTTCAAATCGGATCTTTGACTGAGCCGGGAACCTGAGTTGTAAAACTGGAATTCTGCATTCACTATAATGGGCCTCCTAGCAATGGCTAACATGAGGCTTCTCTGTGATGGTGCGTGAAACTGGATGAGTGTCCTAGACTCTATTGAGATGTCAATTCTGAACTCTCATGGGATTGCTAACACAACGCTGTAGTTAAGTTTCCCCTTGTTTGTACTTTTGCTATGCACTCCATTTTGGGCAATGTGGCAGAATAGCGATTTTTCTCAGATTTGTTCTTTGGATTTCTCTTCAGAGAGAGATTCATGAAACCACATGCTTTTCCTGATTCTCCTTTCCAGATAGAACATGGATGACCAGCTACTTTTCAAATCGGATCTTTGACTGAGCGGGGAACCTGAGTTGTAAAACTGGAATTCTGCATTCATTATAATGGGCCTCCTAGCAATGGCTAACATGAGGCTTCTCTGTGATGGTGCGTGAAACTGGATGAGTGTCCTAGACTCTATTGAGATGTCAATTCTGAACTCTCATGGGATTGCTAACACAACGCTGTAGTTAAGTTTCCCCTTGTTTGTACTTTTGCTATGCACTCCATTTTGGGCAATGTGGCAGAATAGCGATTTTTCTCAGATTTGTTCTTTGGATTTCTCTTCAGACAGAGAGAGATTCATGAAAGCACATGCTTTTCCTGATTCTCCTTTCCAGATAGAACATGGATGACCAGCTACATTTCAAATCGGATCTTTGACTGAGCGGGGAACCTGAGTTGTAAAACTGGAATTCTGCATTCACTATTATGGGCCTCCTAGCAATGGCTAACATGAGGCTTCTCTGTGATGGTGCGTGAAACTGGATGAGTGTCCTAGACTCTATTGAGATGTCAATTCTGAACTCTCATGGGATTGCTAACACAACGCTGTAGTGAAGTTTCCCCTTCTTTGTACTTTTGCTATGCACTCCATTTTGGGCAATGTGGCAGAATAGCGATTTTTCTCAGATTTGTTCTTTGGATTTCTCTTCAGACAGAGAGAGATTCATGAAAGCACATGCTTTTCCTGATTCTCCTTTCCAGATAGAACATGAATCACCAGCTACTTTTCAAATCGGATATTTGACTGAGCGGGGAACCTGAGTTGTAAAACTGGAATTCTGCATTCAATATAATGGGCCTCCTAGCAATGGCTAACATGAAGCTTCTCTGTGATGGTGCGTGAAACTGCATGAGTGTCCTAGACTCTATTGAGATGTCAATTCTGAACTCTCATGGGATTGCTAACACAACGCTGTAGTTAAGTTTCCCCTTGTTTGTACTTTTGCTATGCACTCCATTTTGGGCAATGTGGCAGAATAGCGATTTTTCTCAGATTTGTTCTTTGGATTTCTCTTCAGACAGAGAGAGATTCATGAAAGCACATGCTTTTCCTGATTCTCCTTTCCAGATAGAACATGGATGACCAGCTACTTTTCAAATCGGATCTTTGACTGAGCGGGGAACCTGAGTTGTAAAACTGGAATTCTGCATTCACTATTATGGGCCTCCTAGCAATGGCTAACATGAGGCTTCTCTGTGATGGTGCGTGAAACTGGATGAGTGTCCTAGACTCTATTGAGATGTCAATTCTGAACTCTCATGGGATTGCTAACACAACGCTGTAGTTAAGTTTCCCCTTGTTTGTACTTTTGCTATGCACTCCATTTTGGGCAATGTGGCAGAATAGCGATTTTTCTCAGATTTGTTCTTTGGATTTCTCTTCAGACAGAGAGAGATTCATGAAAGCACATGCTTTTCCTGATTCTCCTTTCCAGATAGAACATGGATGACCAGCTACTTTTCAAATCGGATCTTTGACTGAGCGGGGAACCTGAGTTGTAAAACTGGAATTCTGCATTCACTATTATGGGCCTCCTAGCAATGGCTAACATGAGGCTTCTCTGTGATGGTGCGTGAAACTGGATGAGTGTCCTAGACTCTATTGAGATGTCAATTCTGAACTCTCATGGGATTGCTAACACAACGCTGTAGTGAAGTTTCCCCTTGTTTGTACTTTTGCTATGCACTCCATTTTGGGCAATGTGGCAGAATAGCGATTTTTCTCAGATTTGTTCTTTGGATTTCTCTTCAGACAGAGAGAGATTCATGAAAGCACATGCTTTTCCTGATTCTCCTTTCCAGATAGAACATGAATCACCAGCTACTTTTCAAATCGGATCTTTGACTGAGCGGGGAACCTGAGTTGTAAAACTGGAATTCTGCATTCACTATAATGGGCCTCCTAGCAATGGCTAACATGAGGCTTCTCTGTTATGGTGCGTGAAACTGGATGAGTGTCCTAGACTCTATTGAGATGTCAATTCTGAACTCTCATGGGATTGCTAACAGAACGCTGTAGTTAAGCTTCCCCTTGTTTGTACTTTTGCTATGCACTCCATTTTGGGCAATGTGGCAGAATAGCGATTTTTCTCAGATTTGTTCTTTGGATTTCTCTTCAGACAGAGAGAGATTCATGAAAGCACATGCTTTTCCTGATTCTCCTTTCCAGATAGAACATGGATGACCAGCTACTTTTCAAATCGGATCTTTGACTGAGCCGGGAACCTGAGTTGTAAAACTGGAATTCTGCATTCACTATAATGGGCCTCGTAGCAATGGCTAACATGAGGCTTCTCTGTGATGGTGCGTGAAACTGGATGAGTGTCCTAGACTCTATTGAGATGTCAATTCTGAACTCTCATGGGATTGCTAACACAACGCTGTAGTTAAGTTTCCCCTTGTTTGTACTTTTGCTATGCACTCCATTTTGGGCAATGTGGCAGAATAGCGATTTTTCTCAGATTTGTTCTTTGGATTTCTCTTCAGACAGAGAGAGATTCATGAAAGCACATGCTTTTCCTGATTCTCCTTTCCAGATAGAACATGGATGACCAGCTACTTTTCAAATCGGATCTTTGACTGAGCGGGGAACCTGAGTTGTGAAACTGGAATTCTGCATTCAGTATAATGGGCCTCCTAGCAATGGCTAACATGAGGCTTCTCTGTGATGGTGCGTGAAACTGGATGAGTGTCCTAGACTCTATTGAGATGTCAATTCTGAACTCTCATGGGATTGCTAACACAACGCTGTAGTGAAGTTTCCCCTTGTTTGTACTTTTGCTATGCACTCCATTTTGGGCAATGTGGCAGAATAGCGATTTTTCTCAGATTTGTTCTTTGGATTTCTCTTCAGACAGAGAGAGATTCATGAAAGCACATGCTTTTCCTGATTCTCCTTTCCAGATAGAACATGGATCACCAGCTACTTTTCAAATCGGATCTTTGACTGAGCCGGGAACCTGAGTTGTAAAACTGGAATTCTGCATTCAGTATAATGGGCCTCCTAGCAATGGCTAACATGAGGCTTCTCTGTGATGGTGCGTGAAACTGGATGAGTGTCCTAGACTCTATTGAGATGTCATTTCTGAACTCTCATGGGATTGCTAACACAACGCTGTAGTTAAGTTTCCCCTTGTTTGTACTTTTGCTATGCACTCCATTTTGGGCAATGTGGCAGAATAGCGATTTTTCTCAGATTTGTTCTTTGGATTTCTCTTCAGACAGAGATTCATGAAAGCACATGCTTTTCCTGATTCTCCTTTCCAGATAGAATATGGATCAACAGCTACTTTTCAAATCGGATCTTTGACTGAGCCGGGAACCTGAGTTGTAAAACTGGAATTCTGCATTCACTATTATGGGCCTCCTAGCAATGGCTAACATGAGGCTTCTCTGTGATGGTGCGTGAAACTGGATGAGTGTCCTAGACTCTATTGATATGTCAATTCTGAACTCTCATGGGATTGCTAACACAACGCTGTAGTTAAGTTTCCCCTTGTTTGTACTTTTGCTATGCACTCCATTTTGGGCAATGTGGCAGAATAGCGATTTTTCTCAGATTTGTTCTTTGGATTTCTCTTCAGACAGAGAGAGATTCATGAAATCACATGCTTTTCCTGATTCTCCTTTCCAGATAGAACATGGATCACCAGCTACTTTTCAAATCGGATCTTTGACTGAGCCGGGAACCTGAGTTGTAAAACTGGAATTCTGCATTCACTATAATGGGCCTCCTAGCAATGGCTAACATGAGGCTTCTCTGTGATGGTGCGTGAAACTGGATGAGTGTCCTAGACTCTATTGAGATGTCAATTCTGAACTCTCATGGGATTGCTAACAGAACGCTGTCGTTAAGTTTCCCATTGTTTGTACTTTTGCTATGCACTCCATTTTGGGCAATGTGGCAGAATAGCGATTTTCTCAGATTTCTTCTTTGGATTTCTCTTCAGACAGAGAGAGATTCATGAAAGCACATGCTTTTCCTGATTCTCCTTTCCAGATAGAACATGGATCAACAGCTACTTTTCAAATCGGATCTTTGACTGAGCGGGGAACCTGAGTTGTAAAACTGGAATTCTGCATTCACTATAATGGGCCTCCTAGCAATGGCTAACATGAAGCTTCTCTGTGATGGTGCGTGAAACTGGATGAGTGTCCTAGACTCTATTGAGATGTCAATTCTGAACTCTCATGGGATTGCTAACACAACGCTGTAGTTAAGTTTCTCCTTGTTTGTACTTTTGCTATGCACTCCATTTTGGGCAATGTGGCAGAATAGCGATTTTTCTCAGATTTGTTCTTTGGATTTCTCTTCAGACAGAGAGAGATTCATGAAAGCACATGCTTTTCCTGATTCTCCTTTCCAGATAGAACATGAATCACCAGCTACTTTTCAAATCGGATCTTTGACTGAGCCGGGAACCTGAGTTGTAAAACTGGAATTCTGCATTCACTATAATGGGCCTCCTAGCAATGGCTAACATGAGGCTTCTCTGTGATGGTGCGTGAAACTGGATGAGTGTCCTAGACTCTATTGAGATGTCAATTCTGAACTCTCATGGGATTGCTAACACAACGCTGTAGTTAAGTTTCCCCTTGTTTGTACTTTTGCTATGCACTCCATTTTGGGCAATGTGGCAGAATAGCGATTTTTCTCAGATTTGTTCTTTGGATTTCTCTTCAGAGAGAGATTCATGAAACCACATGCTTTTCCTGATTCTCCTTTCCAGATAGAACATGGATGACCAGCTACTTTTCAAATCGGATCTTTGACTGAGCGGGGAACCTGAGTTGTAAAACTGGAATTCTGCATTCATTATAATGGGCCTCCTAGCAATGGCTAACATGAGGCTTCTCTGTGATGGTGCGTGAAACTGGATGAGTGTCCTAGACTCTATTGAGATGTCAATTCTGAACTCTCATGGGATTGCTAACACAACGCTGTAGTTAAGTTTCCCCTTGTTTGTACTTTTGCTATGCACTCCATTTTGGGCAATGTGGCAGAATAGCGATTTTTCTCAGATTTGTTCTTTGGATTTCTCTTCAGACAGAGAGAGATTCATGAAAGCACATGCTTTTCCTGATTCTCCTTTCCAGATAGAACATGGATGACCAGCTACTTTTCAAATCGGATCTTTGACTGAGCGGGGAACCTGAGTTGTAAAACTGGAATTCTGCATTCACTATTATGGGCCTCCTAGCAATGGCTAACATGAGGCTTCTCTGTGATGGTGCGTGAAACTGGATGAGTGTCCTAGACTCTATTGAGATGTCAATTCTGAACTCTCATGGGATTGCTAACACAACGCTGTAGTGAAGTTTCCCCTTGTTTGTACTTTTGCTATGCACTCCATTTTGGGCAATGTGGCAGAATAGCGATTTTTCTCAGATTTGTTCTTTGGATTTCTCTTCAGACAGAGAGAGATTCATGAAAGCACATGCTTTTCCTGATTCTCCTTTCCAGATAGAACATGAATCACCAGCTACTTTTCAAATCGGATCTTTGACTGAGCGGGGAACCTGAGTTGTAAAACTGGAATTCTGCATTCACTATAATGGGCCTCCTAGCAATGGCTAACATGAGGCTTCTCTGTTATGGTGCGTGAAACTGGATGAGTGTCCTAGACTCTATTGAGATGTCAATTCTGAACTCTCATGGGATTGCTAACAGAACGCTGTAGTTAAGCTTCCCCTTGTTTGTACTTTTGCTATGCACTCCATTTTGGGCAATGTGGCAGAATAGCGATTTTTCTCAGATTTGTTCTTTGGATTTCTCTTCAGACAGAGAGAGATTCATGAAAGCACATGCTTTTCCTGATTCTCCTTTCCAGATAGAACATGGATGACCAGCTACTTTTCAAATCGGATCTTTGACTGAGCCGGGAACCTGAGTTGTAAAACTGGAATTCTGCATTCACTATAATGGGCCTCGTAGCAATGGCTAACATGAGGCTTCTCTGTGATGGTGCGTGAAACTGGATGAGTGTCCTAGACTCTATTGAGATGTCAATTCTGAACTCTCATGGGATTGCTAACACAACGCTGTAGTTAAGTTTCCCCTTGTTTGTACTTTTGCTATGCACTCCATTTTGGGCAATGTGGCAGAATAGCGATTTTTCTCAGATTTGTTCTTTGGATTTCTCTTCAGACAGAGAGAGATTCATGAAAGCACATGCTTTTCCTGATTCTCCTTTCCAGATAGAACATGGATCACCAGCTACTTTTCAAAT
This sequence comes from Charina bottae, assembly GCA_023362775.1. Taxonomy (NCBI): domain Eukaryota; kingdom Metazoa; phylum Chordata; class Lepidosauria; order Squamata; family Charinaidae; genus Charina; species Charina bottae. Next base: position 2,135,179 of record JALMGJ010000010.1, read on the forward strand.
CGGATCTTTGACTGAGCCGGGAACCTGAGTTGTAAAACTGGAATTCTGCATTCAGTATAATGGGCCTCCTAGCAATGGCTAACATGAGGCTTCTCTGTGATGGTGCGTGAAACTGGATGAGTGTCCTAGACTCTATTGAGATGTCATTTCTGAACTCTCATGGGATTGCTAACACAACGCTGTAGTTAAGTTTCCCCTTGTTTGTACTTTTGCTATGCACTCCATTTTGGGCAATGTGGCAGAATAGCGATTTTTCTCAGATTTGTTCTTTGGATTTCTCTTCAGACAGAGAGAGATTCATGAAAGCACATGCTTTTCCTGATTCTCCTTTCCAGATAGAACATGGATGACCAGCTACTTTTCAAATCGGATCTTTGACTGAGCGGGGAACCTGAGTTGGAAAACTGGAATTCTGCATTCACTATTATGGGCCTCCTAGCAATGGCTAACATGGGGCTTCTCTGTGATGGTGCGTGAAACTGGATGAGTGTCCTAGACTCTATTGAGATGTCAATTCTGAACTCTCATGGGATTGCTAACACAACGCTGTAGTGAAGTTTCCCCTTGTTTGTACTTTTGCTATGCACTCCATTTTGGGCAATGTGGCAGAATAGCGATTTTTCTCAGATTTGTTCTTTGGATTTCTCTTCAGACAGATAGAGATTCATGAAAGCACATGCTTTTCCTGATTCTCCTTTCCAGATAGAACATGAATCACCAGCTACTTTTCAAATCGGATCTTTGACTGAGCGGGGAACCTGAGTTGTAAAACTGGAATTCTGCATTCACTATAATGGGCCTCCTAGCAATGGCTAACATGAGGCTTCTCTGTTATGGTGCGTGAAACTGGATGAGTGTCCTAGACTCTATTGAGATGTCAATTCTGAACTCTCATGGGATTGCTAACAGAACGCTGTAGTTAAGCTTCCCCTTGTTTGTACTTTTGCTATGCACTCCATTTTGGGCAATGTGGCAGAATAGCGATTTTTCTCAGATTTGTTCTTTGGATTTCTCTTCAGACAGAGAGAGATTCATGAAAGCACATGCTTTTCCTGACTCTCCTTTCCAGATAGAACATGGATGACCAGTTACTTTTCAAATCGGATCTTTGACTGAGCCGGGAACCTGAGTTGTAAAACTGGAATTCTGCATTCACTATAATGGGCCTCGTAGCAATGGCTAACATGAGGCTTCTCTGTGATGGTGCGTGAAACTGGATGAGTGTCCTAGACTCTATTGAGATGTCAATTCTGAACTCTCATGGGATTGCTAACACAACGCTGTAGTTAAGTTTCCCCTTGTTTGTACTTTTGCTATGCACTCCATTTTGGGCAATGTGGCAGAATAGCGATTTTTCTCAGATTTGTTCTTTGGATTTCTCTTCAGACAGAGAGAGATTCATGAAAGCACATGCTTTTCCTGATTCTCCTTTCCAGATAGAACATGGATCACCAGCTACTTTTCAAATCGGATCTTTGACTGAGCCGGGAACCTGAGTTGTAAAACTGGAATTCTGCATTCAGTATAATGGGCCTCCTAGCAATGGCTAACATGAGGCTTCTCTGTGATGGTGCGTGAAACTGGATGAGTGTCCTAGACTCTATTGAGATGTCATTTCTGAACTCTCATGGGATTGCTAACACAACGCTGTAGTTAAGTTTCCCCTTGTTTGTACTTTTGCTATGCACTCCATTTTGGGCAATGTGGCAGAATAGCGATTTTTCTCAGATTTGTTCTTTGGATTTCTCTTCAGACAGAGAGAGATTCATGAAAGCACATGCTTTTCCTGATTCTCCTTTCCAGATAGAACATGGATCACCAGCTACTTTTCAAATCGGATCTTTGACTGAGCGGGGAACCTGAGTTGTAAAACTGGAATTCTGCATTCACTATTATGGGCCTCCTAGCAATGGCTAACATGGGGCTTCTCTGTGATGGTGCGTGAAACTGGATGAGTGTCCTAGACTCTATTGAGATGTCAATTCTGAACTCTCATGGGATTGCTAACACAACGCTGTAGTGAAGTTTCCCCTTGTTTGTACTTTTGCTATGCACTCCATTTTGGGCAATGTGGCAGAATAGCGATTTTTCTCAGATTTGTTCTTTGGATTTCTCTTCAGACAGAGAGAGATTCATGAAAGCACATGCTTTTCCTGATTCTCCTTTCCAGATAGAACATGAATCACCAGCTACTTTTCAAATCGGATCTTTGACTGAGCGGGGAACCTGAGTTGTAAAACTGGAATTCTGCATTCACTATAATGGGCCTCCTAGCAATGGCTAACATGAGGCTTCTCTGTTATGGTGCGTGAAACTGGATGAGTGTCCTAGACTCTATTGAGATGTCAATTCTGAACTCTCATGGGATTGCTAACAGAACGCTGTAGTTAAGCTTCCCCTTGTTTGTACTTTTGCTATGCACTCCATTTTGGGCAATGTGGCAGAATAGCGATTTTTCTCAGATTTGTTCTTTGGATTTCTCTTCAGACAGAGAGAGATTCATGAAAGCACATGCTTTTCCTGATTCTCCTTTCCAGATAGAACATGGATCACCAGCTACTTTTCAAATCGGATCTTTGACTGAGCGGGGAACCTGAGTTGTAAAACTGGAATTCTGCATTCACTATAATGGGCCTCGTAGCAATGGCTAACATGAGGCTTCTCTGTGATGGTGCGTGAAACTGGATGAGTGTCCTAGACTCTATTGAGATGTCAATTCTGAACTCTCATGGGATTGCTAACACAACGCTGTAGTTAAGTTTCCCCTTGTTTGTACTTTTGCTATGCACTCCATTTTGGGCAATGTGGCAGAATAGCGATTTTTCTCAGATTTGTTCTTTGGATTTCTCTTCAGACAGAGAGAGATTCATGAAAGCACATGCTTTTCCTGATTCTCCTTTCCAGATAGAACATGGATCACCAGCTACTTTTCAAATCGGATCTTTGACTGAGCCGGGAACCTGAGTTGTAAAACTGGAATTCTGCATTCAGTATAATGGGCCTCCTAGCAATGGCTAACATGAGGCTTCTCTGTGATGGTGCGTGAAACTGGATGAGTGTCCTAGACTCTATTGAGATGTCATTTCTGAACTCTCATGGGATTGCTAACACAACGCTGTAGTTAAGTTTCCCCTTGTTTGTACTTTTGCTATGCACTCCATTTTGGGCAATGTGGCAGAATAGCGATTTTTCTCAGATTTGTTCTTTGGATTTCTCTTCAGACAGAGAGAGATTCATGAAAGCACATGCTTTTCCTGATTCTCCTTTCCAGATAGAACATGGATCACCAGCTACTTTTCAAATCGGATCTTTGACTGAGCCGGGAACCTGAGTTGTAAAACTGGAATTCTGCATTCAGTATAATGGGCCTCCTAGCAATGGCTAACATGAGGCTTCTCTGTGATGGTGCGTGAAACTGGATGAGTGTCCTAGACTCTATTGAGATGTCATTTCTGAACTCTCATGGGATTGCTAACACAACGCTGTAGTTAAGTTTCCCCTTGTTTGTACTTTTGCTATGCACTCCATTTTGGGCAATGTGGCAGAATAGCGATTTTTCTCAGATTTGTTCTTTGGATTTCTCTTCAGACAGAGAGAGATTCATGAAAGCACATGCTTTTCCTGATTCTCCTTTCCAGATAGAACATGGATGACCAGCTACTTTTCAAATCGGATCTTTGACTGAGCGGGGAACCTGAGTTGTAAAACTGGAATTCTGCATTCACTATTATGGGCCTCCTAGCAATGGCTAACATGGGGCTTCTCTGTGATGGTGCGTGAAACTGGATGAGTGTCCTAGACTCTATTGAGATGTCAATTCTGAACTCTCATGGGATTGCTAACACAACGCTGTAGTGAAGTTTCCCCTTGTTTGTACTTTTGCTATGCACTCCATTTTGGGCAATGTGGCAGAATAGCGATTTTTCTCAGATTTGTTCTTTGGATTTCTCTTCAGACAGAGAGAGATTCATGAAAGCACATGCTTTTCCTGATTCTCCTTTCCAGATAGAACATGAATCACCAGCTACTTTTCAAATCGGATATTTGACTGAGCGGGGAACCTGAGTTGTAAAACTGGAATTCTGCGTTCACTATAATGGGCCTCCTAGCAATGGCTAACATGAAGCTTCTCTGTGATGGTGCGTGAAACTGGATGAGTGTCCTAGACTCTATTGAGATGTCAATTCTGAACTCTCATGGGATTGCTAACACAACGCTGTAGTTAAGTTTCCCCTTGTTTGTACTTTTGCTATGCACTCCATTTTGGGCAATGTGGCAGAATAGCGATTTTTCTCATATTTGTTCTTTGGATTTCTCTTCAGACAGAGAGAGATTCATGAAACCATATGCTTTTCCTGATTCTCCTTTCCAGATTGAACATGGATGACCAGCTACTTTTCAAATCGGATCTTTCACTGAGCGGGGAACCTGAGTTGTAAAACAGTAATTCTGCATTCACTATTATGGGCCTCCTAGCAATGGCTAACATGAGGCTTCTCTGTGATGGTGCGTGAAACTGGATGAGTGTCCTAGACTCTATTGAGATGTCAATTCTGAACTCTCATGGGATTGCTAACACAACGCTGTAGTTAAGTTTCCCCTTGTTTGTACTTTTGCTATGCACTCCATTTTGGGCAATGTGGCAGCGATTTTTCTCATATTTGTTCTTTGGATTTCTCTTCAGACAGAGAGAGATTCATGAAACCACATGCTTTTCCTGATTCTCCTTTCCAGATAGAACATGGATCACCAGCTACTTTTCAAATCGGATCTTTGACTGAGCGGGGAACCTGAGTTGTAAAACTGGAATTCTGCATTCACTATTATGGGCCTCCTAGCAATGGCTAACATGAGGCTTCTCTGTGATGGTGCGTGAAACTGGATGAGTGTCCTAGACTCTCTTGAGATGACAATTCTGAACTCTCATGGGATTGCTAACACAATGCTGTAGTTAAGTTTCCCCTTGTTTGTACTTTTGCTATGCACTCCATTTTGGGCAATGTGGCAGAATAGCGATTTTTCTCAGATTTGTTCTTTGGATTTCTCTTCAGACAGAGAGAGATTCATGAAAGCACATGCTTTTCCTGATTCTCCTTTCCAGATAGAACATGGATCACCAGCTACTTTTCAAATCGGATCTTTGACTGAGCCGGGAACCTGAGTTGTAAAACTGGAATTCTGCATTCACTATAATGGGCCTCCTAGCAATGGCTAACATGAGGCTTCTCTGTGATGGTGCGTGAAACTGGATGAGTGTCCTAGACTCTATTGAGATGTCAATTCTGAACTCTCATGGGATTGCTAACACAACGCTGTAGTTAAGTTTCCCCTTGTTTGTACTTTTGCTATGCACTCCATTTTGGGCAATGTGGCAGAATAGCGATTTTTCTCAGATTTGTTCTTTGGATTTCTCTTCAGACAGAGAGAGATTCATGAAACCATATGCTTTTCCTGATTCTCCTTTCCAGATAGAACATGGATGACCAGCTACTTTTCAAATCGGATCTTTGACTGAGCGGGGAACCTGAGTTGTAAAACTGGAATTCTGCATTCACTATAATGGGCCTCCTAGCAATGGCTAACATGAGGCTTCTCTGTTATGGTGCGTGAAACTGGATGAGTGTCCTAGACTCTATTGAGATGTCAATTCTGAACTCTCATGGGATTGCTAACAGAACGCTGTAGTTAAGGTTCCCCTTGTTTGTACTTTTGCTATGCACTCCATTTTGGGCAATGTGGCAGAATAGCGATTTTTCTCAGATTTGTTCTTTGGATTTCTCTTCAGACAGAGAGAGATTCATGAAAGCACATGCTTTTCCTGATTCTCCTTTCCAGATAGAACATGGATCACCAGCTACTTTTCAAATCGGATCTTTGACTGAGCAGGGAACCTGAGTTATAAACGTCGAATTCTGCATTCACTATTATGGGCCTCCTAGCAATGGCTAACATGAGGCTTCTCTGTGATGGTGCGTGAAACTGGATGAGTGTCCTAGACTCTATTGAGATGTCAATTCTGAACTCTCATGGGATTGCTAACACAACGCTGTAGTTAAGTTTCCCCTTGTTTGTACTTTTGCTATGCACTCCATTTTGGGCAATGTGGCAGAATAGCGATTTTTCTCAGATTTGTTCTTTGGATTTCTCTTCAGAGAGAGATTCATGAAACCACATGCTTTTCCTGATTCTCCTTTCCAGATAGAACATGGATGACCAGCTACTTTTCAAATCGGATCTTTGACTGAGCGGGGAACCTGAGTTGTAAAACTGGAATTCTGCATTCATTATAATGGGCCTCCTAGCAATGGCTAACATGAGGCTTCTCTGTGATGGTGCGTGAAACTGGATGAGTGTCCTAGACTCTATTGAGATGTCAATTCTGAACTCTCATGGGATTGCTAACACAACGCTGTAGTTAAGTTTCCCCTTGTTTGTACTTTTGCTATGCACTCCATTTTGGGCAATGTGGCAGAATAGCGATTTTTCTCAGATTTGTTCTTTGGATTTCTCTTCAGACAGAGAGAGATTCATGAAAGCACATGCTTTTCCTGATTCTCCTTTCCAGATAGAACATGGATGACCAGCTACATTTCAAATCGGATCTTTGACTGAGCGGGGAACCTGAGTTGTAAAACTGGAATTCTGCATTCACTATTATGGGCCTCCTAGCAATGGCTAACATGAGGCTTCTCTGTGATGGTGCGTGAAACTGGATGAGTGTCCTAGACTCTATTGAGATGTCAATTCTGAACTCTCATGGGATTGCTAACACAACGCTGTAGTGAAGTTTCCCCTTCTTTGTACTTTTGCTATGCACTCCATTTTGGGCAATGTGGCAGAATAGCGATTTTTCTCAGATTTGTTCTTTGGATTTCTCTTCAGACAGAGAGAGATTCATGAAAGCACATGCTTTTCCTGATTCTCCTTTCCAGATAGAACATGAATCACCAGCTACTTTTCAAATCGGATATTTGACTGAGCGGGGAACCTGAGTTGTAAAACTGGAATTCTGCATTCAATATAATGGGCCTCCTAGCAATGGCTAACATGAAGCTTCTCTGTGATGGTGCGTGAAACTGCATGAGTGTCCTAGACTCTATTGAGATGTCAATTCTGAACTCTCATGGGATTGCTAACAGAACGCTGTCGTTAAGTTTCCCATTGTTTGTACTTTTGCTATGCACTCCATTTTGGGCAATGTGGCAGAATAGCGATTTTCTCAGATTTCTTCTTTGGATTTCTCTTCAGACAGAGAGAGATTCATGAAAGCACATGCTTTTCCTGATTCTCCTTTCCAGATAGAACATGGATCAACAGCTACTTTTCAAATCGGATCTTTGACTGAGCGGGGAACCTGAGTTGTAAAACTGGAATTCTGCATTCACTATAATGGGCCTCCTAGCAATGGCTAACATGAAGCTTCTCTGTGATGGTGCGTGAAACTGGATGAGTGTCCTAGACTCTATTGAGATGTCAATTCTGAACTCTCATGGGATTGCTAACACAACGCTGTAGTTAAGTTTCTCCTTGTTTGTACTTTTGCTATGCACTCCATTTTGGGCAATGTGGCAGAATAGCGATTTTTCTCAGATTTGTTCTTTGGATTTCTCTTCAGACAGAGAGAGATTCATGAAAGCACATGCTTTTCCTGATTCTCCTTTCCAGATAGAACATGAATCACCAGCTACTTTTCAAATCGGATCTTTGACTGAGCCGGGAACCTGAGTTGTAAAACTGGAATTCTGCATTCACTATAATGGGCCTCCTAGCAATGGCTAACATGAGGCTTCTCTGTGATGGTGCGTGAAACTGGATGAGTGTCCTAGACTCTATTGAGATGTCAATTCTGAACTCTCATGGGATTGCTAACACAACGCTGTAGTTAAGTTTCCCCTTGTTTGTACTTTTGCTATGCACTCCATTTTGGGCAATGTGGCAGAATAGCGATTTTTCTCAGATTTGTTCTTTGGATTTCTCTTCAGAGAGAGATTCATGAAATCACATGCTTTTCCTGATTCTCCTTTCCAGATAGAACATGGATGACCAGCTACTTTTCAAATCGGATCTTTGACTGAGCGGGGAACCTGAGTTGTAAAACTGGAATTCTGCATTCATTATAATGGGCCTCCTAGCAATGGCTAACATGAGGCTTCTCTGTGATGGTGCGTGAAACTGGATGAGTGTCCTAGACTCTATTGAGATGTCAATTCTGAACTCTCATGGGATTGCTAACACAACGCTGTAGTTAAGTTTCCCCTTGTTTGTACTTTTGCTATGCACTCCATTTTGGGCAATGTGGCAGAATAGCGATTTTTCTCAGATTTGTTCTTTGGATTTCTCTTCAGACAGAGAGAGATTCATGAAAGCACATGCTTTTCCTGATTCTCCTTTCCAGATAGAACATGGATGACCAGCTACTTTTCAAATCGGATCTTTGACTGAGCGGGGAACCTGAGTTGTAAAACTGGAATTCTGCATTCACTATTATGGGCCTCCTAGCAATGGCTAACATGAGGCTTCTCTGTGATGGTGCGTGAAACTGGATGAGTGTCCTAGACTCTATTGAGATGTCAATTCTGAACTCTCATGGGATTGCTAACACAACGCTGTAGTTAAGTTTCTCCTTGTTTGTACTTTTGCTATGCACTCCATTTTGGGCAATGTGGCAGAATAGCGATTTTTCTCAGATTTGTTCTTTGGATTTCTCTTCAGACAGAGAGAGATTCATGAAAGCACATGCTTTTCCTGATTCTCCTTTCCAGATAGAACATGAATCACCAGCTACTTTTCAAATCGGATCTTTGACTGAGCCGGGAACCTGAGTTGTAAAACTGGAATTCTGCATTCACTATAATGGGCCTCCTAGCAATGGCTAACATGAGGCTTCTCTGTGATGGTGCGTGAAACTGGATGAGTGTCCTAGACTCTATTGAGATGTCAATTCTGAACTCTCATGGGATTGCTAACACAACGCTGTAGTTAAGTTTCCCCTTGTTTGTACTTTTGCTATGCACTCCATTTTGGGCAATGTGGCAGAATAGCGATTTTTCTCAGATTTGTTCTTTGGATTTCTCTTCAGAGAGAGATTCATGAAACCACATGCTTTTCCTGATTCTCCTTTCCAGATAGAACATGGATGACCAGCTACTTTTCAAATCGGATCTTTGACTGAGCGGGGAACCTGAGTTGTAAAACTGGAATTCTGCATTCATTATAATGGGCCTCCTAGCAATGGCTAACATGAGGCTTCTCTGTGATGGTGCGTGAAACTGGATGAGTGTCCTAGACTCTATTGAGATGTCAATTCTGAACTCTCATGGGATTGCTAACACAACGCTGTAGTTAAGTTTCCCCTTGTTTGTACTTTTGCTATGCACTCCATTTTGGGCAATGTGGCAGAATAGCGATTTTTCTCAGATTTGTTCTTTGGATTTCTCTTCAGACAGAGAGAGATTCATGAAAGCACATGCTTTTCCTGATTCTCCTTTCCAGATAGAACATGGATGACCAGCTACATTTCAAATCGGATCTTTGACTGAGCGGGGAACCTGAGTTGTAAAACTGGAATTCTGCATTCACTATTATGGGCCTCCTAGCAATGGCTAACATGAGGCTTCTCTGTGATGGTGCGTGAAACTGGATGAGTGTCCTAGACTCTATTGAGATGTCAATTCTGAACTCTCATGGGATTGCTAACACAACGCTGTAGTGAAGTTTCCCCTTCTTTGTACTTTTGCTATGCACTCCATTTTGGGCAATGTGGCAGAATAGCGATTTTTCTCAGATTTGTTCTTTGGATTTCTCTTCAGACAGAGAGAGATTCATGAAAGCACATGCTTTTCCTGATTCTCCTTTCCAGATAGAACATGAATCACCAGCTACTTTTCAAATCGGATATTTGACTGAGCGGGGAACCTGAGTTGTAAAACTGGAATTCTGCATTCAATATAATGGGCCTCCTAGCAATGGCTAACATGAAGCTTCTCTGTGATGGTGCGTGAAACTGCATGAGTGTCCTAGACTCTATTGAGATGTCAATTCTGAACTCTCATGGGATTGCTAACACAACGCTGTAGTTAAGTTTCCCCTTGTTTGTACTTTTGCTATGCACTCCATTTTGGGCAATGTGGCAGAATAGCGATTTTTCTCAGATTTGTTCTTTGGATTTCTCTTCAGACAGAGAGAGATTCATGAAAGCACATGCTTTTCCTGATTCTCCTTTCCAGATAGAACATGGATGACCAGCTACTTTTCAAATCGGATCTTTGACTGAGCGGGGAACCTGAGTTGTAAAACTGGAATTCTGCATTCACTATTATGGGCCTCCTAGCAATGGCTAACATGAGGCTTCTCTGTGATGGTGCGTGAAACTGGATGAGTGTCCTAGACTCTATTGAGATGTCAATTCTGAACTCTCATGGGATTGCTAACACAACGCTGTAGTTAAGTTTCCCCTTGTTTGTACTTTTGCTATGCACTCCATTTTGGGCAATGTGGCAGAATAGCGATTTTTCTCAGATTTGTTCTTTGGATTTCTCTTCAGACAGAGAGAGATTCATGAAAGCACATGCTTTTCCTGATTCTCCTTTCCAGATAGAACATGGATGACCAGCTACTTTTCAAATCGGATCTTTGACTGAGCGGGGAACCTGAGTTGTAAAACTGGAATTCTGCATTCACTATTATGGGCCTCCTAGCAATGGCTAACATGAGGCTTCTCTGTGATGGTGCGTGAAACTGGATGAGTGTCCTAGACTCTATTGAGATGTCAATTCTGAACTCTCATGGGATTGCTAACACAACGCTGTAGTGAAGTTTCCCCTTGTTTGTACTTTTGCTATGCACTCCATTTTGGGCAATGTGGCAGAATAGCGATTTTTCTCAGATTTGTTCTTTGGATTTCTCTTCAGACAGAGAGAGATTCATGAAAGCACATGCTTTTCCTGATTCTCCTTTCCAGATAGAACATGAATCACCAGCTACTTTTCAAATCGGATCTTTGACTGAGCGGGGAACCTGAGTTGTAAAACTGGAATTCTGCATTCACTATAATGGGCCTCCTAGCAATGGCTAACATGAGGCTTCTCTGTGATGGTGCGTGAAACTGGATGAGTGTCCTAGACTCTATTGAGATGTCAATTCTGAACTCTCATGGGATTGCTAACAGAACGCTGTAGTTAAGCTTCCCCTTGTTTGTACTTTTGCTATGCACTCCATTTTGGGCAATGTGGCAGAATAGCGATTTTTCTCAGATTTGTTCTTTGGATTTCTCTTCAGACAGAGAGAGATTCATGAAAGCACATGCTTTTCCTGATTCTCCTTTCCAGATAGAACATGGATGACCAGCTACTTTTCAAATCGGATCTTTGACTGAGCCGGGAACCTGAGTTGTAAAACTGGAATTCTGCATTCACTATAATGGGCCTCGTAGCAATGGCTAACATGAGGCTTCTCTGTGATGGTGCGTGAAACTGGATGAGTGTCCTAGACTCTATTGAGATGTCAATTCTGAACTCTCATGGGATTGCTAACACAACGCTGTAGTTAAGTTTCCCCTTGTTTGTACTTTTGCTATGCACTCCATTTTGGGCAATGTGGCAGAATAGCGATTTTTCTCAGATTTGTTCTTTGGATTTCTCTTCAGACAGAGAGAGATTCATGAAAGCACATGCTTTTCCTGATTCTCCTTTCCAGATAGAACATGGATCACCAGCTACTTTTCAAATCGGATCTTTGACTGAGCCGGGAACCTGAGTTGTAAAACTGGAATTCTGCATTCAGTATAATGGGCCTCCTAGCAATGGCTAACATGAGGCTTCTCTGTGATGGTGCGTGAAACTGGATGAGTGTCCTAGACTCTATTGAGATGTCATTTCTGAACTCTCATGGGATTGCTAACACAACGCTGTAGTTAAGTTTCCCCTTGTTTGTACTTTTGCTATGCACTCCATTTTGGGCAATGTGGCAGAATAGCGATTTTTCTCAGATTTGTTCTTTGGATTTCTCTTCAGACAGAGAGAGATTCATGAAAGCACATGCTTTTCCTGATTCTCCTTTCCAGATAGAACATGGATGACCAGCTACTTTTCAAATCGGATCTTTGACTGAGCGGGGAACCTGAGTTGGAAAACTGGAATTCTGCATTCACTATTATGGGCCTCCTAGCAATGGCTAACATGGGGCTTCTCTGTGATGGTGCGTGAAACTGGATGAGTGTCCTAGACTCTATTGAGATGTCAATTCTGAACTCTCATGGGATTGCTAACACAACGCTGTAGTGAAGTTTCCCCTTGTTTGTACTTTTGCTATGCACTCCATTTTGGGCAATGTGGCAGAATAGCGATTTTTCTCAGATTTGTTCTTTGGATTTCTCTTCAGACAGATAGAGATTCATGAAAGCACATGCTTTTCCTGATTCTCCTTTCCAGATAGAACATGAATCACCAGCTACTTTTCAAATCGGATCTTTGACTGAGCGGGGAACCTGAGTTGTAAAACTGGAATTCTGCATTCACTATAATGGGCCTCCTAGCAATGGCTAACATGAGGCTTCTCTGTTATGGTGCGTGAAACTGGATGAGTGTCCTAGACTCTATTGAGATGTCAATTCTGAACTCTCATGGGATTGCTAACAGAACGCTGTAGTTAAGCTTCCCCTTGTTTGTACTTTTGCTATGCACTCCATTTTGGGCAATGTGGCAGAATAGCGATTTTTCTCAGATTTGTTCTTTGGATTTCTCTTCAGACAGAGAGAGATTCATGAAAGCACATGCTTTTCCTGATTCTCCTTTCCAGATAGAACATGGATGACCAGTTACTTTTCAAATCGGATCTTTGACTGAGCCGGGAACCTGAGTTGTAAAACTGGAATTCTGCATTCAATATAATGGGCCTCGTAGCAATGGCTAACATGAGGCTTCTCTGTGATGGTGCGTGAAACTGGATGAGTGTCCTAGACTCTATTGAGATGTCAATTCTGAACTCTCATGGGATTGCTAACACAACGCTGTAGTTAAGTTTCCCCTTGTTTGTACTTTTGCTATGCACTCCATTTTGGGCAATGTGGCAGAATAGCGATTTTTCTCAGATTTGTTCTTTGGATTTCTCTTCAGACAGAGAGAGATTCATGAAAGCACATGCTTTTCCTGATTCTCCTTTCCAGATAGAACATGGATCACCAGCTACTTTTCAAATCGGATCTTTGACTGAGCCGGGAACCTGAGTTGTAAAACTGGAATTCTGCATTCAGTATAATGGGCCTCCTAGCAATGGCTAACATGAGGCTTCTCTGTGATGGTGCGTGAAACTGGATGAGTGTCCTAGACTCTATTGAGATGTCATTTCTGAACTCTCATGGGATTGCTAACACAACGCTGTAGTTAAGTTTCCCCTTGTTTGTACTTTTGCTATGCACTCCATTTTGGGCAATGTGGCAGAATAGCGATTTTTCTCAGATTTGTTCTTTGGATTTCTCTTCAGACAGAGAGAGATTCATGAAAGCACATGCTTTTCCTGATTCTCCTTTCCAGATAGAACATGGATGACCAGCTACTTTTCAAATCGGATCTTTGACTGAGCCGGGAACCTGAGTTGTAAAACTGGAATTCTGCATTCAGTATAATGGGCCTCCTAGCAATGGCTAACATGAGGCTTCTCTGTGATGGTGCGTGAAACTGGATGAGTGTCCTAGACTCTATTGAGATGTCATTTCTGAACTCTCATGGGATTGCTAACACAACGCTGTAGTTAAGTTTCCCCTTGTTTGTACTTTTGCTATGCACTCCATTTTGGGCAATGTGGCAGAATAGCGATTTTTCTCAGATTTGTTCTTTGGATTTCTCTTCAGACAGAGAGAGATTCATGAAAGCACATGCTTTTCCTGATTCTCCTTTCCAGATAGAACATGGATCACCAGCTACTTTTCAAATCGGATCTTTGACTGAGCCGGGAACCTGAGTTGGAAAACTGGAATTCTGCATTCAGTATAATGGGCCTCCTAGCAATGGCTAACATGAGGCTTCTCTGTGATGGTGCGTGAAACTGGATGAGTGTCCTAGACTCTATTGAGATGTCATTTCTGAACTCTCATGGGATTGCTAACACAACGCTGTAGTTAAGTTTCCCCTTGTTTGTACTTTTGCTATGCACTCCATTTTGGGCAATGTGGCAGAATAGCGATTTTTCTCAGATTTGTTCTTTGGATTTCTCTTCAGACAGAGAGAGATTCATGAAAGCACATGCTTTTCCTGATTCTCCTTTCCAGATAGAACATGGATGACCAGCTACTTTTCAAATCGGATCTTTGACTGAGCGGGGAACCTGAGTTGTAAAACTGGAATTCTGCATTCACTATTATGGGCCTCCTAGCAATGGCTAACATGGGGCTTCTCTGTGATGGTGCGTGAAACTGGATGAGTGTCCTAGACTCTATTGAGATGTCAATTCTGAACTCTCATGGGATTGCTAACACAACGCTGTAGTGAAGTTTCCCCTTGTTTGTACTTTTGCTATGCACTCCATTTTGGGCAATGTGGCAGAATAGCGATTTTTCTCAGATTTGTTCTTTGGATTTCTCTTCAGACAGAGAGAGATTCATGAAAGCACATGCTTTTCCTGATTCTCCTTTCCAGATAGAACATGAATCACCAGCTACTTTTCAAATCGGATATTTGACTGAGCGGGGAACCTGAGTTGTAAAACTGGAATTCTGCGTTCACTATAATGGGCCTCCTAGCAATGGCTAACATGAAGCTTCTCTGTGATGGTGCGTGAAACTGGATGAGTGTCCTAGACTCTATTGAGATGTCAATTCTGAACTCTCATGGGATTGCTAACACAACGCTGTAGTTAAGTTTCCCCTTGTTTGTACTTTTGCTATGCACTCCATTTTGGGCAATGTGGCAGAATAGCGATTTTTCTCATATTTGTTCTTTGGATTTCTCTTCAGACAGAGAGAGATTCATGAAACCATATGCTTTTCCTGATTCTCCTTTCCAGATTGAACATGGATGACCAGCTACTTTTCAAATCGGATCTTTCACTGAGCGGGGAACCTGAGTTGTAAAACAGTAATTCTGCATTCACTATTATGGGCCTCCTAGCAATGGCTAACATGAGGCTTCTCTGTGATGGTGCGTGAAACTGGATGAGTGTCCTAGACTCTATTGAGATGTCAATTCTGAACTCTCATGGGATTGCTAACACAACGCTGTAGTTAAGTTTCCCCTTGTTTGTACTTTTGCTATGCACTCCATTTTGGGCAATGTGGCAGCGATTTTTCTCATATTTGTTCTTTGGATTTCTCTTCAGACAGAGAGAGATTCATGAAACCACATGCTTTTCCTGATTCTCCTTTCCAGATAGAACATGGATCACCAGCTACTTTTCAAATCGGATCTTTGACTGAGCGGGGAACCTGAGTTGTAAAACTGGAATTCTGCATTCACTATTATGGGCCTCCTAGCAATGGCTAACATGAGGCTTCTCTGTGATGGTGCGTGAAACTGGATGAGTGTCCTAGACTCTCTTGAGATGACAATTCTGAACTCTCATGGGATTGCTAACACAATGCTGTAGTTAAGTTTCCCCTTGTTTGTACTTTTGCTATGCACTCCATTTTGGGCAATGTGGCAGAATAGCGATTTTTCTCAGATTTGTTCTTTGGATTTCTCTTCAGACAGAGAGAGATTCATGAAAGCACATGCTTTTCCTGATTCTCCTTTCCAGATAGAACATGGATCACCAGCTACTTTTCAAATCGGATCTTTGACTGAGCAGGGAACCTGAGTTGTAAAACTGGAATTCTGCATTCACTATTATGGGCCTCCTAGCAATGGCTAACATGAGGCTTCTCTGTGATGGTGCGTGAAACTGGATGAGTGTCCTAGACTCTATTGAGATGTCAATTCTGAACTCTCATGGGATTGCTAACACAACGCTGTAGTTAAGTTTCCCCTTGTTTGTACTTTTGCTATGCACTCCATTTTGGGCAATGTGGCAGCGATTTTTCTCATATTTGTTCTTTGGATTTCTCTTCAGACAGAGAGAGATTCATGAAACCACATGCTTTTCCTGATTCTCCTTTCCAGATAGAACATGGATCACCAGCTACTTTTCAAATCGGATCTTTGACTGAGCGGGGAACCTGAGTTGTAAAACAGTAATTCTGCATTCACTATTATGGGCCTCCTAGCAATGGCTAACATGAGGCTTCTCTGTGATGGTGCGTGAAACTGGATGAGTGTCCTAGACTCTATTGAGATGTCAATTCTGAACTCTCATGGGATTGCTAACACAACGCTGTAGTTAAGTTTCCCCTTGTTTGTACTTTTGCTATGCACTCCATTTTGGGCAATGTGGCAGCGATTTTTCTCATATTTGTTCTTTGGATTTCTCTTCAGACAGAGAGAGATTCATGAAACCACATGCTTTTCCTGATTCTCCTTTCCAGATAGAACATGGATCACCAGCTACTTTTCAAATCGGATCTTTGACTGAGCGGGGAACCTGAGTTGTAAAACTGGAATTCTGCATTCACTATTATGGGCCTCCTAGCAATGGCTAACATGAGGCTTCTCTGTGATGGTGCGTGAAACTGGATGAGTGTCCTAGACTCTCTTGAGATGACAATTCTGAACTCTCAGGGGATTGCTAACACAATGCTGTAGTTAAGTTTCCCCTTGTTTGTACTTTTGCTATGCACTCCATTTTGGGCAATGTGGCAGAATAGCGATTTTTCTCAGATTTGTTCTTTGGATTTCTCTTCAGACAGAGAGAGATTCATGAAAGCACATGCTTTTCCTGATTCTCCTTTCCAGATAGAACATGGATCACCAGCTACTTTTCAAATCGGATCTTTGACTGAGCAGGGAACCTGAGTTGTAAAACTGGAATTCTGCATTCACTATAATGGGCCTCCTAGCAATGGCTAACATGAGGCTTCTCTGTGATGGTGCGTGAAACTGGATGAGTGTCCTAGACTCTATTGAGATGTCAATTCTGAACTCTCATGGGATTGCTAACACAACGCTGTAGTGAAGTTTCCCCTTGTTTGTACTTTTGCTATGCACTCCATTTTGGGCAATGTGGCAGAATAGCGATTTTTCTCATATTTGTTCTTTGGATTTCTCTTCAGACAGAGAGAGATTCATGAAACCATATGCTTTTCCTGATTCTCCTTTCCAGATTGAACATGGATGACCAGCTACTTTTCAAATCGGATCTTTCACTGAGCGGGGAACCTGAGTTGTAAAACAGTAATTCTGCATTCACTATTATGGGCCTCCTAGCAATGGCTAACATGAGGCTTCTCTGTGATGGTGCGTGAAACTGGATGAGTGTCCTAGACTCTATTGAGATGTCAATTCTGAACTCTCATGGGATTGCTAACACAACGCTGTAGTTAAGTTTCCCCTTGTTTGTACTTTTGCTATGCACTCCATTTTGGGCAATGTGGCAGCGATTTTTCTCATATTTGTTCTTTGGATTTCTCTTCAGACAGAGAGAGATTCATGAAACCACATGCTTTTCCTGATTCTCCTTTCCAGATAGAACATGGATCACCAGCTACTTTTCAAATCGGATCTTTGACTGAGCGGGGAACCTGAGTTGTAAAACAGTAATTCTGCATTCACTATTATGGGCCTCCTAGCAATGGCTAACATGAGGCTTCTCTGTGATGGTGCGTGAAACTGGATGAGTGTCCTAGACTCTATTGAGATGTCAATTCTGAACTCTCATGGGATTGCTAACACAACGCTGTAGTTAAGTTTCCCCTTGTTTGTACTTTTGCTATGCACTCCATTTTGGGCAATGTGGCAGCGATTTTTCTCATATTTGTTCTTTGGATTTCTCTTCAGACAGAGAGAGATTCATGAAACCACATGCTTTTCCTGATTCTCCTTTCCAGATAGAACATGGATCACCAGCTACTTTTCAAATCGGATCTTTGACTGAGCGGGGAACCTGAGTTGTAAAACTGGAATTCTGCATTCACTATTATGGGCCTCCTAGCAATGGCTAACATGAGGCTTCTCTGTGATGGTGCGTGAAACTGGATGAGTGTCCTAGACTCTCTTGAGATGACAATTCTGAACTCTCAGGGGATTGCTAACACAATGCTGTAGTTAAGTTTCCCCTTGTTTGTACTTTTGCTATGCACTCCATTTTGGGCAATGTGGCAGAATAGCGATTTTTCTCAGATTTGTTCTTTGGATTTCTCTTCAGACAGAGAGAGATTCATGAAAGCACATGCTTTTCCTGATTCTCCTTTCCAGATAGAACATGGATCACCAGCTACTTTTCAAATCGGATCTTTGACTGAGCAGGGAACCTGAGTTGTAAAACTGGAATTCTGCATTCACTATTATGGGCCTCCTAGCAATGGCTAACATGAGGCTTCTCTGTGATGGTGCGTGAAACTGGATGAGTGTCCTAGACTCTATTGAGATGTCAATTCTGAACTCTCATGGGATTGCTAACACAACACTGTAGTTAAGTTTCCCCTTGTTTGTACTTTTGCTATGCACTCCATTTTGGGCAATGTGGCAGAATAGCGATTTTTCTCATATTTGTTCTTTGGATTTCTCTTCAGACAGAGAGAGATTCATGAAAGCACATGCTTTTCCTGATTCTCCTTTCCAGATAGAACATGGATCACCAGCTACTTTTCAAATCGGATCTTTGACTGAGCCGGGAACCTGAGTTGTAAAACTGGAATTCTGCATTCACTATAATGGGCCTCCTAGCAATGGCTAACATGAGGCTTCTCTGTGATGGTGCGTGAAACTGGATGAGTGTCCTAGACTCTATTGAGATGTCAATTCTGAACTCTCATGGGATTGCTAACACAACGCTGTAGTTAAGTTTCCCCTTGTTTGTACTTTTGCTATGCACTCCATTTTGGGCAATGTGGCAGAATAGCGATTTTTCTCAGATTTGTTCTTTGGATTTCTCTTCAGACAGAGAGAGATTCATGAAACCATATGCTTTTCCTGATTCTCCTTTCCAGATAGAACATGGATGACCAGCTACTTTTCAAATCGGATCTTTGACTGAGCGGGGAACCTGAGTTGTAAAACTGGAATTCTGCATTCACTATAATGGGCCTCCTAGCAATGGCTAACATGAGGCTTCTCTGTTATGGTGCGTGAAACTGGATGAGTGTCCTAGACTCTATTGAGATGTCAATTCTGAACTCTCATGGGATTGCTAACAGAACGCTGTAGTTAAGCTTCCCCTTGTTTGTACTTTTGCTATGCACTCCATTTTGGGCAATGTGGCAGAATAGCGATTTTTCTCAGATTTGTTCTTTGGATTTCTCTTCAGACAGAGAGAGATTCATGAAAGCACATGCTTTTCCTGATTCTCCTTTCCAGATAGAACATGGATCACCAGCTACTTTTCAAATCGGATCTTTGACTGAGCCGGGAACCTGAGTTGTAAAACTGGAATTCTGCATTCAGTATAATGGGCCTCCTAGCAATGGCTAACATGAGGCTTCTCTGTGATGGTGCGTGAAACTGGATGAGTGTCCTAGACTCTATTGAGATGTCATTTCTGAACTCTCATGGGATTGCTAACACAACGCTGTAGTTAAGTTTCCCCTTGTTTGTACTTTTGCTATGCACTCCATTTTGGGCAATGTGGCAGAATAGCGATTTTTCTCAGATTTGTTCTTTGGATTTCTCTTCAGACAGAGAGAGATTCATGAAACCATATGCTTTTCCTGATTCTCCTTTCCAGATAGAACATGGATGACCAGCTACTTTTCAAATCGGATCTTTGACTGAGCGGGGAACCTGAGTTGTAAAACTGGAATTCTGCATTCACTATAATGGGCCTCCTAGCAATGGCTAACATGAGGCTTCTCTGTTATGGTGCGTGAAACTGGATGAGTGTCCTAGACTCTATTGAGATGTCAATTCTGAACTCTCATGGGATTGCTAACAGAACGCTGTAGTTAAGCTTCCCCTTGTTTGTACTTTTGCTATGCACTCCATTTTGGGCAATGTGGCAGAATAGCGATTTTTCTCAGATTTGTTCTTTGGATTTCTCTTCAGACAGAGAGAGATTCATGAAAGCACATGCTTTTCCTGATTCTCCTTTCCAGATAGAACATGGATCACCAGCTACTTTTCAAGTCGGATCTTTGACTGAGCCGGGAACCTGAGTTGTAAAACTGGAATTCTGCATTCAGTATAATGGGCCTCCTAGCAATGGCTAACATGAGGCTTCTCTGTGATGGTGCGTGAAACTGGATGAGTGTCCTAGACTCTATTGAGATGTCATTTCTGAACTCTCATGGGATTGCTAACACAACGCTGTAGTTAAGTTTCCCCTTGTTTGTACTTTTGCTATGCACTCCATTTTGGGCAATGTGGCAGAATAGCGATTTTTCTCATATTTGTTCTTTGGATTTCTCTTCAGACAGAGAGAGATTCATGAAAGCACATGCTTTTCCTGATTCTCCTTTCCAGATAGAACATGGATCACCAGCTACTTTTCAAATCGGATCTTTGACTGAGCCGGGAACCTGAGTTGTAAAACTGGAATTCTGCATTCACTATAATGGGCCTCCTAGCAATGGCTAACATGAGGCTTCTCTGTGATGGTGCGTGAAACTGGATGAGTGTCCTAGACTCTATTGAGATGTCAATTCTGAACTCTCATGGGATTGCTAACACAACACTGTAGTTAAGTTTCCCCTTGTTTGTACTTTTGCTATGCACTCCATTTTGGGCAATGTGGCAGAATAGCGATTTTTCTCAGATTTGTTCTTTGGATTTCTCTTCAGACAGAGAGAGATTCATGAAACCATATGCTTTTCCTGATTCTCCTTTCCAGATAGAACATGGATGACCAGCTACTTTTCAAATCGGATCTTTGACTGAGCGGGGAACCTGAGTTGTAAAACTGGAATTCTGCATTCACTATTTTGGGCCTCCTAGCAATGGCTAACATGAGGCTTCTCTGTGATGGTGCGTGAAACTGGATGAGTGTCCTAGACTCTATTGAGATGTCAATTCTGAACTCTCATGGGATTGCTAACACAACGCTGTGGTTAAGTTTCCCCTTGTTTGTACTTTTGCTATGCACTCCATTTTGGGCAATGTGGCAGCGATTTTTCTCATATTTGTTCTTTGGATTTCTCTTCAGACAGAGAGAGATTCATGAAACCACATGCTTTTCCTGATTCTCCTTTCCAGATAGAACATGGATCACCAGCTACTTTTCAAATCGGATCTTTGACTGAGCCGGGAACCTGAGTTGTAAAACTGGAATTCTGCATTCACTATTATGGGCCTCCTAGCAATGGCTAACATGAGGCTTCTCTGTGATGGTGCGTGAAACTGGATGAGTGTCCTAGACTCTTTTGAGATGTCAATTCTGAACTCTCATGGGATTGCTAACACAACGCTGTAGTTAAGTTTCCCCTTGTTTGTACTTTTGCTATGCACTCCATTTTGGGCAATGTGGCAGAATAGCGATTTTTCTCAGATTTATTCTTTGGATTTCTCTTCAGACAGAGAGAGATTCATGAAAGCACATGCTTTTCCTGATTCTCCTTTCCAGATAGAACATGGATCACCAGCTACTTTTCAAATCGGATCTTTGACTGAGCAGGGAACCTGAGTTATAAACGTCGAATTCTGCATTCACTATAATGGGCCTCCTAGCAATGGCTAACATGAGGCTTCTCTGTGATGTTGCGTGAAACTGGATGAGTGTCCTAGACTCTCTTGAGATGTCAATTCTGAACTCTCATGCGATTGTTAACAGAACGCTGTAGTTAAGTTTCCCCTTGTTTGTACTTTTGCTATGCACTCCATTTTGGGCAATGTGGCAGAATAGCGATTTTTCTCAGATTTGTTCTTTGGATTTCTCTTCAGACAGAGAGAGATTCATGAAACCATATGCTTTTCCTGATTCTCCTTTCCAGATAGAACATGGATGACCAGCTACTTTTCAAATCGGATCTTTGACTGAGCGGGGAACCTGAGTTGTAAAACTGGAATTCTGCATTCACTATTATGGGCCTCCTAGCAATGGCTAACATGAGGCTTCTCTGTGATGGTGCGTGAAACTGGATGAGTGTCCTAGACTCTCTAGAGATGACAATTCTGAACTCTCATGGGATTGCTAACACAATGCTGTAGTTAAGTTTCCCCTTGTTTGTACTTTTGCTATGCACTCCATTTTGGGCAATGTGGCAGAATAGCGATTTTTCTCATATTTGTTCTTTGGATTTCTCTTCAGACAGAGAGAGATTCATGAAAGCACATGCTTTTCCTGATTCTCCTTTCCAGATAGAACATGGATCACCAGCTACTTTTCAAATCGGATCTTTGACTGAGCGGGGAACCTGAGTTGTAAAACTGGAATTCTGCATTCACTATTATGGGCCTCCTAGCAATGGCTAACATGAGGCTTCTCTGTGATGGTGCGTGAAACTGGATGAGTGTCCTAGACTCTATTGAGATGTCAATTCTGAACTCTCATGGGATTGCTAACACAACGCTGTAGTTAAGTTTCCCCTTGTTTGTACTTTTGCTATGCACTCCATTTTGGGCAATGTGGCAGAATAGCGATTTTTCTCATATTTGTTCTTTGGATTTCTCTTCAGACAGAGAGAGATTCATGAAAGCACATGCTTTTCCTGATTCTCCTTTCCAGATAGAACATGGATCACCAGCTACTTTTCAAATCGGATCTTTGACTGAGCCGGGAACCTGAGTTGTAAAACTGGAATTCTGCATTCACTATAATGGGCCTCCTAGCAATGGCTAACATGAGGCTTCTCTGTGATGGTGCGTGAAACTGGATGAGTGTCCTAGACTCTATTGAGATGTCAATTCTGAACTCTCATGGGATTGCTAACACAACACTGTAGTTAAGTTTCCCCTTGTTTGTACTTTTGCTAGGCACTCCATTTTGGGCAATGTGGCAGAATAGCGATTTTTCTCAGATTTGTTCTTTGGATTTCTCTTCAGACAGAGAGAGATTCATGAAACCATATGCTTTTCCTGATTCTCCTTTCCAGATAGAACATGGATGACCAGCTACTTTTCAAATCGGATCTTTGACTGAGCGGGGAACCTGAGTTGTAAAACTGGAATTCTGCATTCACTATTATGGGCCTCCTAGCAATGGCTAACATGAGGCTTCTCTGTGATGGTGCGTGAAACTGGATGAGTGTCCTAGACTCTCTTGAGATGACAATTCTGAACTCTCATGGGATTGCTAACACAATGCTGTAGTTAAGTTTCCCCTTGTTTGTACTTTTGCTATGCACTCCATTTTGGGCAATGTGGCAGAATAGCGATTTTTCTCATATTTGTTCTTTGGATTTCTCTTCAGACAGAGAGAGATTCATGAAAGCACATGCTTTTCCTGATTCTCCTTTCCAGATAGAACATGGATCACCAGCTACTTTTCAAATCGGATCTTTGACTGAGCGGGGAACCTGAGTTGTAAAACTGGAATTCTGCATTCACTATTATGGGCCTCCTAGCAATGGCTAACATGAGGCTTCTCTGTGATGGTGCGTGAAACTGGATGAGTGTCCTAGACTCTATTGAGATGTCAATTCTGAACTCTCATGCGATTGTTAACAGAACGCTGTAGTTAAGTTTCCCCTTGTTTGTACTTTTGCTATGCACTCCATTTTGGGCAATGTGGCAGAATAGCGATTTTTCTCAGATTTGTTCTTTGGATTTCTCTTCAGACAGAGAGAGATTCATGAAACCATATGCTTTTCCTGATTCTCCTTTCCAGATAGAACATGGATGACCAGCTACTTTTCAAATCGGATCTTTGACTGAGCGGGGAACCTGAGTTGTAAAACTGGAATTCTGCATTCACTATTATGGGCCTCCTAGCAATGGCTAACATGAGGCTTCTCTGTGATGGTGCGTGAAACTGGATCAGTGTCCTAGACTCTCTTGAGATGACAATTCTGAACTCTCATGGGATTGCTAACACAATGCTGTAGTTAAGTTTCCCCTTGTTTGTACTTTTGCTATGCACTCCATTTTGGGCAATGTGGCAGAATAGCGATTTTTCTCATATTTGTTCTTTGGATTTCCCTTCAGACAGAGAGAGATTCATGAAAGCACATGCTTTTCCTGATTCTCCTTTCCAGATAGAACATGGATCACCAGCTACTTTTCAAATCGGATCTTTGACTGAGCCGGGAACCTGAGTTGTAAAACTGGAATTCTGCATTCACTATTATGGGCCTCCTAGCAATGGCTAACATGAGGCTTCTCTGTGATGGTGCGTGAAACTGGATGAGTGTCCTAGACTCTATTGAGATGTCAATTCTGAACTCTCATGGGATTGCTAACACAACGCTGTAGTTAAGTTTCCCCTTGTTTGTACTTTTGCTATGCACTCCATTTTGGGCAATGTGGCAGCGATTTTTCTCATATTTGTTCTTTGGATTTCTCTTCAGACAGAGAGAGATTCATGAAACCACATGCTTTTCCTGATTCTCCTTTCCAGATAGAACATGGATCACCAGCTACTTTTCAAATCGGATCTTTGACTGAGCGGGGAACCTGAGTTGTAAAACTGGAATTCTGCATTCACTATTATGGGCCTCCTAGCAATGGCTAACATGAGGCTTCTCTGTGATGGTGCGTGAAACTGGATGAGTGTCCTAGACTCTATTGAGATGTCAATTCTGAACTCTCATGCGATTGTTAACAGAACGCTGTAGTTAAGTTTCCCCTTGTTTGTACTTTTGCTATGCACTCCATTTTGGGCAATGTGGCAGAATAGCGATTTTTCTCAGATTTGTTCTTTGGATTTCTCTTCAGACAGAGAGAGATTCATGAAACCATATGCTTTTCCTGATTCTCCTTTCCAGATAGAACATGGATGACCAGCTACTTTTCAAATCGGATCTTTGACTGAGCGGGGAACCTGAGTTGTAAAACTGGAATTCTGCATTCACTATTATGGGCCTCCTAGCAATGGCTAACATGAGGCTTCTCTGTGATGGTGCGTGAAACTGGATGAGTGTCCTAGACTCTCTTGAGATGACAATTCTGAACTCTCATGGGATTGCTAACACAATGCTGTAGTTAAGTTTCCCCTTGTTTGTACTTTTGCTATGCACTCCATTTTGGGCAATGTGGCAGAATAGCGATTTTTCTCATATTTGTTCTTTGGATTTCTCTTCAGACAGAGAGAGATTCATGAAAGCACATGCTTTTCCTGATTCTCCTTTCCAGATAGAACATGGATCACCAGCTACTTTTCAAATCGGATCTGACTGAGCGGGGAACCTGAGTTGTAAAACTGGAATTCTGCATTCACTATTATGGGCCTCCTAGCAATGGCTAACATGAGGCTTCTCTGTGATGGTGCGTGAAACTGGATGAGTGTCCTAGACTCTCTTGAGATGACAATTCTGAACTCTCATGGGATTGCTAACACAATGCTGTAGTTAAGTTTCCCCTTGTTTGTACTTTTGCTATGCACTCCATTTTGGGCAATGTGGCAGAATAGCGATTTTTCTCAGATTTGTTCTTTGGATTTCTCTTCAGACAGAGAGAGATTCATGAAAGCACATGCTTTTCCTGATTCTCCTTTCCAGATAGAACATGGATCACCAGCTACTTTTCAAATCGGATCTTTGACTGAGCAGGGAACCTGAGTTGTAAAACTGGAATTCTGCATTCACTATTATGGGCCTCCTAGCAATGGCTAACATGAGGCTTCTCTGTGATGGTGCGTGAAACTGGATGAGTGTCCTAGACTCTATTGAGATGTCAATTCTGAACTCTCATGGGATTGCTAACACAACACTGTAGTTAAGTTTCCCCTTGTTTGTACTTTTGCTATGCACTCCATTTTGGGCAATGTGGCAGCGATTTTTCTCATATTTGTTCTTTGGATTTCTCTTCAGACAGAGAGAGATTCATGAAACCACATGCTTTTCCTGATTCTCCTTTCCAGATAGAACATGGATCACCAGCTACTTTTCAAATCGGATCTTTGACTGAGCCGGGAACCTGAGTTGTAAAACTGGAATTCTGCATTCACTATTATGGGCCTCCTAGCAATGGCTAACATGAGGCTTCTCTGTGATGGTGCGTGAAACTGGATGAGTGTCCTAGACTCTCTTGAGATGACAATTCTGAACTCTCATGGGATTGCTAACACAATGCTGTAGTTAAGTTTCCCCTTGTTTGTACTTTTGCTATGCACTCCATTTTGGGCAATGTGGCAGAATAGCGATTTTTCTCAGATTTGTTCTTTGGATTTCTCTTCAGACAGAGAGAGATTCATGAAAGCACATGCTTTTCCTGATTCTCCTTTCCAGATAGAACATGGATCACCAGCTACTTTTCAAATCGGATCTTTGACTGAGCAGGGAACCTGAGTTGTAAAACTGGAATTCTGCATTCACTATTATGGGCCTCCTAGCAATGGCTAACATGAGGCTTCTCTGTGATGGTGCGTGAAACTGGATGAGTGTCCTAGACTCTATTGAGATGTCAATTCTGAACTCTCATGGGATTGCTAACAGAACGCTGTAGTTAAGCTTCCCCTTGTTTGTACTTTTGCTATGCACTCCATTTTGGGCAATGTGGCAGAATAGCGATTTTTCTCAGATTTGTTCTTTGGATTTCTCTTCAGACAGAGAGAGATTCATGAAAGCACATGCTTTTCCTGATTCTCCTTTCCAGATAGAACATGGATGACCAGCTACTTTTCAAATCGGATCTTTGACTGAGCGGGGAACCTGAGTTGTAAAACTGGAATTCTGCATTCACTATTATGGGCCTCCTAGCAATGGCTAACATGAGGCTTCTCTGTGATGGTGCGTGAAACTGGATGAGTGTCCTAGACTCTATTGAGATGTCAATTCTGAACTCTCATGGGATTGCTAACACAACGCTGTAGTTAAGTTTCCCCTTGTTTGTACTTTTGCTATGCACTCCATTTTGGGCAATGTGGCAGCGATTTTTCTCATATTTGTTCTTTGGATTTCTCTTCAGACAGAGAGAGATTCATGAAACCACATGCTTTTCCTGATTCTCCTTTCCAGATAGAACATGGATCACCAGCTACTTTTCAAATCGGATCTTTGACTGAGCGGGGAACCTGAGTTGTAAAACTGGAATTCTGCATTCACTATTATGGGCCTCCTAGCAATGGCTAACATGAGGCTTCTCTGTGATGGTGCGTGAAACTGGATGAGTGTCCTAGACTCTATTGAGATGTCAATTCTGAACTCTCATGCGATTGTTAACAGAACGCTGTAGTTAAGTTTCCCCTTGTTTGTACTTTTGCTATGCACTCCATTTTGGGCAATGTGGCAGAATAGCGATTTTTCTCAGATTTGTTCTTTGGATTTCTCTTCAGACAGAGAGAGATTCATGAAACCATATGCTTTTCCTGATTCTCCTTTCCAGATAGAACATGGATGACCAGCTACTTTTCAAATCGGATCTTTGACTGAGCGGGGAACCTGAGTTGTAAAACTGGAATTCTGCATTCACTATTATGGGCCTCCTAGCAATGGCTAACATGAGGCTTCTCTGTGATGGTGCGTGAAACTGGATGAGTGTCCTAGACTCTCTTGAGATGACAATTCTGAACTCTCATGGGATTGCTAACACAATGCTGTAGTTAAGTTTCCCCTTGTTTGTACTTTTGCTATGCACTCCATTTTGGGCAATGTGGCAGAATAGCGATTTTTCTCATATTTGTTCTTTGGATTTCTCTTCAGACAGAGAGAGATTCATGAAAGCACATGCTTTTCCTGATTCTCCTTTCCAGATAGAACATGGATCACCAGCTACTTTTCAAATCGGATCTGACTGAGCGGGGAACCTGAGTTGTAAAACTGGAATTCTGCATTCACTATTATGGGCCTCCTAGCAATGGCTAACATGAGGCTTCTCTGTGATGGTGCGTGAAACTGGATGAGTGTCCTAGACTCTCTTGAGATGACAATTCTGAACTCTCATGGGATTGCTAACACAATGCTGTAGTTAAGTTTCCCCTTGTTTGTACTTTTGCTATGCACTCCATTTTGGGCAATGTGGCAGAATAGCGATTTTTCTCAGATTTGTTCTTTGGATTTCTCTTCAGACAGAGAGAGATTCATGAAAGCACATGCTTTTCCTGATTCTCCTTTCCAGATAGAACATGGATCACCAGCTACTTTTCAAATCGGATCTTTGACTGAGCAGGGAACCTGAGTTGTAAAACTGGAATTCTGCATTCACTATTATGGGCCTCCTAGCAATGGCTAACATGAGGCTTCTCTGTGATGGTGCGTGAAACTGGATGAGTGTCCTAGACTCTATTGAGATGTCAATTCTGAACTCTCATGGGATTGCTAACACAACACTGTAGTTAAGTTTCCCCTTGTTTGTACTTTTGCTATGCACTCCATTTTGGGCAATGTGGCAGCGATTTTTCTCATATTTGTTCTTTGGATTTCTCTTCAGACAGAGAGAGATTCATGAAACCACATGCTTTTCCTGATTCTCCTTTCCAGATAGAACATGGATCACCAGCTACTTTTCAAATCGGATCTTTGACTGAGCCGGGAACCTGAGTTGTAAAACTGGAATTCTGCATTCACTATTATGGGCCTCCTAGCAATGGCTAACATGAGGCTTCTCTGTGATGGTGCGTGAAACTGGATGAGTGTCCTAGACTCTCTTGAGATGACAATTCTGAACTCTCATGGGATTGCTAACACAATGCTGTAGTTAAGTTTCCCCTTGTTTGTACTTTTGCTATGCACTCCATTTTGGGCAATGTGGCAGAATAGCGATTTTTCTCAGATTTGTTCTTTGGATTTCTCTTCAGACAGAGAGAGATTCATGAAAGCACATGCTTTTCCTGATTCTCCTTTCCAGATAGAACATGGATCACCAGCTACTTTTCAAATCGGATCTTTGACTGAGCAGGGAACCTGAGTTGTAAAACTGGAATTCTGCATTCACTATTATGGGCCTCCTAGCAATGGCTAACATGAGGCTTCTCTGTGATGGTGCGTGAAACTGGATGAGTGTCCTAGACTCTATTGAGATGTCAATTCTGAACTCTCATGGGATTGCTAACAGAACGCTGTAGTTAAGCTTCCCCTTGTTTGTACTTTTGCTATGCACTCCATTTTGGGCAATGTGGCAGAATAGCGATTTTTCTCAGATTTGTTCTTTGGATTTCTCTTCAGACAGAGAGAGATTCATGAAAGCACATGCTTTTCCTGATTCTCCTTTCCAGATAGAACATGGATGACCAGCTACTTTTCAAATCGGATCTTTGACTGAGCGGGGAACCTGAGTTGTAAAACTGGAATTCTGCATTCACTATAATGGGCCTCCTAGCAATGGCTAACATGAGGCTTCTCTGTTATGGTGCGTGAAACTGGATGAGTGTCCTAGACTCTATTGAGATGTCAATTCTGAACTCTCATGGGATTGCTAACAGAACGCTGTAGTTAAGTTTCCCCTTGTTTGTACTTTTGCTATGCACTCCATTTTGGGCAATGTGGCAGAATAGCGATTTTTCTCAGATTTGTTCTTTGGATTTCTCTTCAGACAGAGAGAGATTCATGAAAGCACATGCTTTTCCTGATTCTCCTTTCCAGATAGAACATGGATCACCAGCTACTTTTCAAATCGGATCTTTGACTGAGCCGGGAACCTGAGTTGTAAAACTGGAATTCTGCATTCAGTATAATGGGCCTCCTAGCAATGGCTAACATGAGGCTTCTCTGTGATGGTGCGTGAAACTGGATGAGTGTCCTAGACTCTATTGAGATGTCATTTCTGAACTCTCATGGGATTGCTAACACAACGCTGTAGTTAAGTTTCCCCTTGTTTGTACTTTTGCTATGCACTCCATTTTGGGCAATGTGGCAGAATAGCGATTTTTCTCATATTTGTTCTTTGGATTTCTCTTCAGACAGAGAGAGATTCATGAAAGCACATGCTTTTCCTGATTCTCCTTTCCAGATAGAACATGGATCACCAGCTACTTTTCAAATCGGATCTTTGACTGAGCAGGGAACCTGAGTTGTAAAACTGGAATTCTGCATTCACTATAATGGGCCTCCTAGCAATGGCTAACATGAGGCTTCTCTGTGATGGTGCGTGAAACTGGATGAGTGTCCTAGACTCTATTGAGATGTCAATTCTGAACTCTCATGGGATTGCTAACACAACACTGTAGTTAAGTTTCCCCTTGTTTGTACTTTTGCTATG
Organism: Charina bottae; assembly: GCA_023362775.1. Classification (NCBI taxonomy): domain Eukaryota; kingdom Metazoa; phylum Chordata; class Lepidosauria; order Squamata; family Charinaidae; genus Charina; species Charina bottae. Next base: position 2,165,418 of record JALMGJ010000010.1, read on the forward strand.
CACTCCATTTTGGGCAATGTGGCAGAATAGCGATTTTTCTCAGATTTGTTCTTTGGATTTCTCTTCAGACAGAGAGAGATTCATGAAACCATATGCTTTTCCTGATTCTCCTTTCCAGATAGAACATGGATGACCAGCTACTTTTCAAATCGGATCTTTGACTGAGCGGGGAACCTGAGTTGTAAAACTGGAATTCTGCATTCACTATTTTGGGCCTCCTAGCAATGGCTAACATGAGGCTTCTCTGTGATGGTGCGTGAAACTGGATGAGTGTCCTAGACTCTATTGAGATGTCAATTCTGAACTCTCATGGGATTGCTAACACAACGCTGTGGTTAAGTTTCCCCTTGTTTGTACTTTTGCTATGCACTCCATTTTGGGCAATGTGGCAGCGATTTTTCTCATATTTGTTCTTTGGATTTCTCTTCAGACAGAGAGAGATTCATGAAACCACATGCTTTTCCTGATTCTCCTTTCCAGATAGAACATGGATCACCAGCTACTTTTCAAATCGGATCTTTGACTGAGCCGGGAACCTGAGTTGTAAAACTGGAATTCTGCATTCACTATTATGGGCCTCCTAGCAATGGCTAACATGAGGCTTCTCTGTGATGGTGCGTGAAACTGGATGAGTGTCCTAGACTCTATTGAGATGTCAATTCTGAACTCTCATGGGATTGCTAACACAACGCTGTAGTTAAGTTTCCCCTTGTTTGTACTTTTGCTATGCACTCCATTTTGGGCAATGTGGCAGAATAGCGATTTTTCTCAGATTTATTCTTTGGATTTCTCTTCAGACAGAGAGAGATTCATGAAAGCACATGCTTTTCCTGATTCTCCTTTCCAGATAGAACATGGATCACCAGCTACTTTTCAAATCGGATCTTTGACTGAGCAGGGAACCTGAGTTATAAACGTCGAATTCTGCATTCACTATAATGGGCCTCCTAGCAATGGCTAACATGAGGCTTCTCTGTGATGGTGCGTGAAACTGGATGAGTGTCCTAGACTCTCTTGAGATGTCAATTCTGAACTCTCATGCGATTGTTAACAGAACGCTGTAGTTAAGTTTCCCCTTGTTTGTACTTTTGCTATGCACTCCATTTTGGGCAATGTGGCAGAATAGCGATTTTTCTCATATTTGTTCTTTGGATTTCTCTTCAGACAGAGAGAGATTCATGAAACCATATGCTTTTCCTGATTCTCCTTTCCATATAGAACATGGATGACCAGCTACTTTTCAAATCGGATCTTTGACTGAGCGGGGAACCTGAGTTGTAAAACTGGAATTCTGCATTCACTATTATGGGCCTCCTAGCAATGGCTAACATGAGGCTTCTCTGTGATGGTGCGTGAAACTGGATGAGTGTCCTAGATTCTCTTGAGATGACAATTCTGAACTCTCATGGGATTGCTAACACAATGCTGTAGTTAAGTTTCCCCTTGTTTGTACTTTTGCTATGCACTCCATTTTGGGCAATGTGGCAGAATAGCGATTTTTCTCATATTTGTTCTTTGGATTTCTCTTCAGACAGAGAGAGATTCATGAAAGCACATGCTTTTCCTGATTCTCCTTTCCAGATAGAACATGGATCACCAGCTACTTTTCAAATCGGATCTTTGACTGAGCGGGGAACCTGAGTTGTAAAACTGGAATTCTGCATTCACTATTATGGGCCTCCTAGCAATGGCTAACATGAGGCTTCTCTGTGATGGTGCGTGAAACTGGATGAGTGTCCTAGACTCTATTGAGATGTCAATTCTGAACTCTCATGGGATTGCTAACACAACGCTGTAGTTAAGTTTCCCCTTGTTTGTACTTTTGCTATGCACTCCATTTTGGGCAATGTGGCAGAATAGCGATTTTTCTCATATTTGTTCTTTGGATTTCTCTTCAGACAGAGAGAGATTCATGAAAGCACATGCTTTTCCTGATTCTCCTTTCCAGATAGAACATGGATCACCAGCTACTTTTCAAATCGGATCTTTGACTGAGCCGGGAACCTGAGTTGTAAAACTGGAATTCTGCATTCACTATAATGGGCCTCCTAGCAATGGCTAACATGAGGCTTCTCTGTGATGGTGCGTGAAACTGGATGAGTGTCCTAGACTCTATTGAGATGTCAATTCTGAACTCTCATGGGATTGCTAACACAACACTGTAGTTAAGTTTCCCCTTGTTTGTACTTTTGCTAGGCACTCCATTTTGGGCAATGTGGCAGAATAGCGATTTTTCTCAGATTTGTTCTTTGGATTTCTCTTCAGACAGAGAGAGATTCATGAAACCATATGCTTTTCCTGATTCTCCTTTCCAGATAGAACATGGATGACCAGCTACTTTTCAAATCGGATCTTTGACTGAGCGGGGAACCTGAGTTGTAAAACTGGAATTCTGCATTCACTATAATGGGCCTCCTAGCAATGGCTAACATGAGGCTTCTCTGTGATGGTGCGTGAAACTGGATGAGTGTCCTAGACTCTCTTGAGATGACAATTCTGAACTCTCATGGGATTGCTAACACAATGCTGTAGTTAAGTTTCCCCTTGTTTGTACTTTTGCTATGCACTCCATTTTGGGCAATGTGGCAGAATAGCGATTTTTCTCATATTTGTTCTTTGGATTTCTCTTCAGACAGAGAGAGATTCATGAAAGCACATGCTTTTCCTGATTCTCCTTTCCAGATAGAACATGGATCACCAGCTACTTTTCAAATCGGATCTTTGACTGAGCCGGGAACCTGAGTTGTAAAACTGGAATTCTGCATTCACTATTATGGGCCTCCTAGCAATGGCTAACATGAGGCTTCTCTGTGATGGTGCGTGAAACTGGATGAGTGTCCTAGACTCTATTGAGATGTCAATTCTGAACTCTCATGGGATTGCTAACACAACGCTGTAGTTAAGTTTCCCCTTGTTTGTACTTTTGCTATGCACTCCATTTTGGGCAATGTGGCAGCGATTTTTCTCATATTTGTTCTTTGGATTTCTCTTCAGACAGAGAGAGATTCATGAAACCACATGCTTTTCCTGATTCTCCTTTCCAGATAGAACATGGATCACCAGCTACTTTTCAAATCGGATCTTTGACTGAGCGGGGAACCTGAGTTGTAAAACTGGAATTCTGCATTCACTATTATGGGCCTCCTAGCAATGGCTAACATGAGGCTTCTCTGTGATGGTGCGTGAAACTGGATGAGTGTCCTAGACTCTATTGAGATGTCAATTCTGAACTCTCATGCGATTGTTAACAGAACGCTGTAGTTAAGTTTCCCCTTGTTTGTACTTTTGCTATGCACTCCATTTTGGGCAATGTGGCAGAATAGCGATTTTTCTCAGATTTGTTCTTTGGATTTCTCTTCAGACAGAGAGAGATTCATGAAACCATATGCTTTTCCTGATTCTCCTTTCCAGATAGAACATGGATGACCAGCTACTTTTCAAATCGGATCTTTGACTGAGCGGGGAACCTGAGTTGTAAAACTGGAATTCTGCATTCACTATTATGGGCCTCCTAGCAATGGCTAACATGAGGCTTCTCTGTGATGGTGCGTGAAACTGGATGAGTGTCCTAGACTCTATTGAGATGTCAATTCTGAACTCTCATGGGATTGCTAACAGAACGCTGTAGTTAAGCTTCCCCTTGTTTGTACTTTTGCTATGCACTCCATTTTGGGCAATGTGGCAGAATAGCGATTTTTCTCAGATTTGTTCTTTGGATTTCTCTTCAGACAGAGAGAGATTCATGAAAGCACATGCTTTTCCTGATTCTCCTTTCCAGATAGAACATGGATGACCAGCTACTTTTCAAATCGGATCTTTGACTGAGCGGGGAACCTGAGTTGTAAAACTGGAATTCTGCATTCACTATAATGGGCCTCCTAGCAATGGCTAACATGAGGCTTCTCTGTTATGGTGCGTGAAACTGGATGAGTGTCCTAGACTCTATTGAGATGTCAATTCTGAACTCTCATGGGATTGCTAACAGAACGCTGTAGTTAAGTTTCCCCTTGTTTGTACTTTTGCTATGCACTCCATTTTGGGCAATGTGGCAGAATAGCGATTTTTCTCAGATTTGTTCTTTGGATTTCTCTTCAGACAGAGAGAGATTCATGAAAGCACATGCTTTTCCTGATTCTCCTTTCCAGATAGAACATGGATCACCAGCTACTTTTCAAATCGGATCTTTGACTGAGCCGGGAACCTGAGTTGTAAAACTGGAATTCTGCATTCAGTATAATGGGCCTCCTAGCAATGGCTAACATGAGGCTTCTCTGTGATGGTGCGTGAAACTGGATGAGTGTCCTAGACTCTATTGAGATGTCATTTCTGAACTCTCATGGGATTGCTAACACAACGCTGTAGTTAAGTTTCCCCTTGTTTGTACTTTTGCTATGCACTCCATTTTGGGCAATGTGGCAGAATAGCGATTTTTCTCATATTTGTTCTTTGGATTTCTCTTCAGACAGAGAGAGATTCATGAAAGCACATGCTTTTCCTGATTCTCCTTTCCAGATAGAACATGGATGACCAGCTACTTTTCAAATCGGATCTTTGACTGAGCGGGGAACCTGAGTTGTAAAACTGGAATTCTGCATTCACTATTTTGGGCCTCCTAGCAATGGCTAACATGAGGCTTCTCTGTGATGGTGCGTGAAACTGGATGAGTGTCCTAGACTCTATTGAGATGTCAATTCTGAACTCTCATGGGATTGCTAACACAACGCTGTGGTTAAGTTTCCCCTTGTTTGTACTTTTGCTATGCACTCCATTTTGGGCAATGTGGCAGCGATTTTTCTCATATTTGTTCTTTGGATTTCTCTTCAGACAGAGAGAGATTCATGAAACCACATGCTTTTCCTGATTCTCCTTTCCAGATAGAACATGGATCACCAGCTACTTTTCAAATCGGATCTTTGACTGAGCCGGGAACCTGAGTTGTAAAACTGGAATTCTGCATTCACTATTATGGGCCTCCTAGCAATGGCTAACATGAGGCTTCTCTGTGATGGTGCGTGAAACTGGATGAGTGTCCTAGACTCTATTGAGATGTCAATTCTGAACTCTCATGGGATTGCTAACACAACGCTGTAGTTAAGTTTCCCCTTGTTTGTACTTTTGCTATGCACTCCATTTTGGGCAATGTGGCAGAATAGCGATTTTTCTCAGATTTATTCTTTGGATTTCTCTTCAGACAGAGAGAGATTCATGAAAGCACATGCTTTTCCTGATTCTCCTTTCCAGATAGAACATGGATCACCAGCTACTTTTCAAATCGGATCTTTGACTGAGCAGGGAACCTGAGTTATAAACGTCGAATTCTGCATTCACTATAATGGGCCTCCTAGCAATGGCTAACATGAGGCTTCTCTGTGATGGTGCGTGAAACTGGATGAGTGTCCTAGACTCTCTTGAGATGTCAATTCTGAACTCTCATGCGATTGTTAACAGAACGCTGTAGTTAAGTTTCCCCTTGTTTGTACTTTTGCTATGCACTCCATTTTGGGCAATGTGGCAGAATAGCGATTTTTCTCAGATTTGTTCTTTGGATTTCTCTTCAGACAGAGAGAGATTCATGAAACCATATGCTTTTCCTGATTCTCCTTTCCATATAGAACATGGATGACCAGCTACTTTTCAAATCGGATCTTTGACTGAGCGGGGAACCTGAGTTGTAAAACTGGAATTCTGCATTCACTATTATGGGCCTCCTAGCAATGGCTAACATGAGGCTTCTCTGTGATGGTGCGTGAAACTGGATGAGTGTCCTAGATTCTCTTGAGATGACAATTCTGAACTCTCATGGGATTGCTAACACAATGCTGTAGTTAAGTTTCCCCTTGTTTGTACTTTTGCTATGCACTCCATTTTGGGCAATGTGGCAGAATAGCGATTTTTCTCATATTTGTTCTTTGGATTTCTCTTCAGACAGAGAGAGATTCATGAAAGCACATGCTTTTCCTGATTCTCCTTTCCAGATAGAACATGGATCACCAGCTACTTTTCAAATCGGATCTTTGACTGAGCGGGGAACCTGAGTTGTAAAACTGGAATTCTGCATTCACTATTATGGGCCTCCTAGCAATGGCTAACATGAGGCTTCTCTGTGATGGTGCGTGAAACTGGATGAGTGTCCTAGACTCTATTGAGATGTCAATTCTGAACTCTCATGGGATTGCTAACACAACACTGTAGTTAAGTTTCCCCTTGTTTGTACTTTTGCTAGGCACTCCATTTTGGGCAATGTGGCAGAATAGCGATTTTTCTCAGATTTGTTCTTTGGATTTCTCTTCAGACAGAGAGAGATTCATGAAACCATATGCTTTTCCTGATTCTCCTTTCCAGATAGAACATGGATGACCAGCTACTTTTCAAATCGGATCTTTGACTGAGCGGGGAACCTGAGTTGTAAAACTGGAATTCTGCATTCACTATAATGGGCCTCCTAGCAATGGCTAACATGAGGCTTCTCTGTGATGGTGCGTGAAACTGGATGAGTGTCCTAGACTCTCTTGAAATGACAATTCTGAACTCTCATGGGATTGCTAACACAATGCTGTAGTTAAGTTTCCCCTTGTTTGTACTTTTGCTATGCACTCCATTTTGGGCAATGTGGCAGAATAGCGATTTTTCTCATATTTGTTCTTTGGATTTCTCTTCAGACAGAGAGAGATTCATGAAAGCACATGCTTTTCCTGATTCTCCTTTCCAGATAGAACATGGATCACCAGCTACTTTTCAAATCGGATCTTTGACTGAGCCGGGAACCTGAGTTGTAAAACTGGAATTCTGCATTCACTATTATGGGCCTCCTAGCAATGGCTAACATGAGGCTTCTCTGTGATGGTGCGTGAAACTGGATGAGTGTCCTAGACTCTATTGAGATGTCAATTCTGAACTCTCATGGGATTGCTAACACAACGCTGTAGTTAAGTTTCCCCTTGTTTGTACTTTTGCTATGCACTCCATTTTGGGCAATGTGGCAGCGATTTTTCTCATATTTGTTCTTTGGATTTCTCTTCAGACAGAGAGAGATTCATGAAACCACATGCTTTTCCTGATTCTCCTTTCCAGATAGAACATGGATCACCAGCTACTTTTCAAATCGGATCTTTGACTGAGCGGGGAACCTGAGTTGTAAAACTGGAATTCTGCATTCACTATTATGGGCCTCCTAGCAATGGCTAACATGAGGCTTCTCTGTGATGGTGCGTGAAACTGGATGAGTGTCCTAGACTCTATTGAGATGTCAATTCTGAACTCTCATGCGATTGTTAACAGAACGCTGTAGTTAAGTTTCCCCTTGTTTGTACTTTTGCTATGCACTCCATTTTGGGCAATGTGGCAGAATAGCGATTTTTCTCAGATTTGTTCTTTGGATTTCTCTTCAGACAGAGAGAGATTCATGAAACCATATGCTTTTCCTGATTCTCCTTTCCAGATAGAACATGGATGACCAGCTACTTTTCAAATCGGATCTTTGACTGAGCGGGGAACCTGAGTTGTAAAACTGGAATTCTGCATTCACTATTATGGGCCTCCTAGCAATGGCTAACATGAGGCTTCTCTGTGATGGTGCGTGAAACTGGATGAGTGTCCTAGACTCTATTGAGATGTCAATTCTGAACTCTCATGGGATTGCTAACACAACGCTGTAGTTAAGTTTCCCCTTGTTTGTACTTTTGCTATGCACTCCATTTTGGGCAATGTGGCAGAATAGCGATTTTTCTCATATTTGTTCTTTGGATTTCTCTTCAGACAGAGAGAGATTCATGAAAGCACATGCTTTTCCTGATTCTCCTTTCCAGATAGAACATGGATCACCAGCTACTTTTCAAATCGGATCTTTGACTGAGCCGGGAACCTGAGTTGTAAAACTGGAATTCTGCATTCACTATAATGGGCCTCCTAGCAATGGCTAACATGAGGCTTCTCTGTGATGGTGCGTGAAACTGGATGAGTGTCCTAGACTCTATTGAGATGTCAATTCTGAACTCTCATGGGATTGCTAACACAACACTGTAGTTAAGTTTCCCCTTGTTTGTACTTTTGCTAGGCACTCCATTTTGGGCAATGTGGCAGAATAGCGATTTTTCTCAGATTTGTTCTTTGGATTTCTCTTCAGACAGAGAGAGATTCATGAAACCATATGCTTTTCCTGATTCTCCTTTCCAGATAGAACATGGATGACCAGCTACTTTTCAAATCGGATCTTTGACTGAGCGGGGAACCTGAGTTGTAAAACTGGAATTCTGCATTCACTATAATGGGCCTCCTAGCAATGGCTAACATGAGGCTTCTCTGTGATGGTGCGTGAAACTGGATGAGTGTCCTAGACTCTCTTGAGATGACAATTCTGAACTCTCATGGGATTGCTAACACAATGCTGTAGTTAAGTTTCCCCTTGTTTGTACTTTTGCTATGCACTCCATTTTGGGCAATGTGGCAGAATAGCGATTTTTCTCATATTTGTTCTTTGGATTTCTCTTCAGACAGAGAGAGATTCATGAAAGCACATGCTTTTCCTGATTCTCCTTTCCAGATAGAACATGGATCACCAGCTACTTTTCAAATCGGATCTTTGACTGAGCCGGGAACCTGAGTTGTAAAACTGGAATTCTGCATTCACTATAATGGGCCTCCTAGCAATGGCTAACATGAGGCTTCTCTGTGATGGTGCGTGAAACTGGATGAGTGTCCTAGACTCTATTGAGATGTCAATTCTGAACTCTCATGGGATTGCTAACACAACGCTGTAGTTAAGTTTCCCCTTGTTTGTACTTTTGCTATGCACTCCATTTTGGGCAATGTGGCAGCGATTTTTCTCATATTTGTTCTTTGGATTTCTCTTCAGACAGAGAGAGATTCATGAAACCACATGCTTTTCCTGATTCTCCTTTCCAGATAGAACATGGATCACCAGCTACTTTTCAAATCGGATCTTTGACTGAGCGGGGAACCTGAGTTGTAAAACTGGAATTCTGCATTCACTATTATGGGCCTCCTAGCAATGGCTAACATGAGGCTTCTCTGTGATGGTGCGTGAAACTGGATGAGTGTCCTAGACTCTATTGAGATGTCAATTCTGAACTCTCATGCGATTGTTAACAGAACGCTGTAGTTAAGTTTCCCCTTGTTTGTACTTTTGCTATGCACTCCATTTTGGGCAATGTGGCAGAATAGCGATTTTTCTCAGATTTGTTCTTTGGATTTCTCTTCAGACAGAGAGAGATTCATGAAACCATATGCTTTTCCTGATTCTCCTTTCCAGATAGAACATGGATGACCAGCTACTTTTCAAATCGGATCTTTGACTGAGCGGGGAACCTGAGTTGTAAAACTGGAATTCTGCATTCACTATTATGGGCCTCCTAGCAATGGCTAACATGAGGCTTCTCTGTGATGGTGCGTGAAACTGGATGAGTGTCCTAGACTCTATTGAGATGTCAATTCTGAACTCTCATGGGATTGCTAACACAACGCTGTAGTTAAGTTTCCCCTTGTTTGTACTTTTGCTATGCACTCCATTTTGGGCAATGTGGCAGAATAGCGATTTTTCTCATATTTGTTCTTTGGATTTCTCTTCAGACAGAGAGAGATTCATGAAAGCACATGCTTTTCCTGATTCTCCTTTCCAGATAGAACATGGATCACCAGCTACTTTTCAAATCGGATCTTTGACTGAGCCGGGAACCTGAGTTGTAAAACTGGAATTCTGCATTCACTATAATGGGCCTCCTAGCAATGGCTAACATGAGGCTTCTCTGTGATGGTGCGTGAAACTGGATGAGTGTCCTAGACTCTATTGAGATGTCAATTCTGAACTCTCATGGGATTGCTAACACAACACTGTAGTTAAGTTTCCCCTTGTTTGTACTTTTGCTAGGCACTCCATTTTGGGCAATGTGGCAGAATAGCGATTTTTCTCAGATTTGTTCTTTGGATTTCTCTTCAGACAGAGAGAGATTCATGAAACCATATGCTTTTCCTGATTCTCCTTTCCAGATAGAACATGGATGACCAGCTACTTTTCAAATCGGATCTTTGACTGAGCGGGGAACCTGAGTTGTAAAACTGGAATTCTGCATTCACTATAATGGGCCTCCTAGCAATGGCTAACATGAGGCTTCTCTGTGATGGTGCGTGAAACTGGATGAGTGTCCTAGACTCTCTTGAGATGACAATTCTGAACTCTCATGGGATTGCTAACACAATGCTGTAGTTAAGTTTCCCCTTGTTTGTACTTTTGCTATGCACTCCATTTTGGGCAATGTGGCAGAATAGCGATTTTTCTCATATTTGTTCTTTGGATTTCTCTTCAGACAGAGAGAGATTCATGAAAGCACATGCTTTTCCTGATTCTCCTTTCCAGATAGAACATGGATCACCAGCTACTTTTCAAATCGGATCTTTGACTGAGCCGGGAACCTGAGTTGTAAAACTGGAATTCTGCATTCACTATTATGGGCCTCCTAGCAATGGCTAACATGAGGCTTCTCTGTGATGGTGCGTGAAACTGGATGAGTGTCCTAGACTCTATTGAGATGTCAATTCTGAACTCTCATGGGATTGCTAACACAACGCTGTAGTTAAGTTTCCCCTTGTTTGTACTTTTGCTATGCACTCCATTTTGGGCAATGTGGCAGAATAGCGATTTTTCTCATATTTGTTCTTTGGATTTCTCTTCAGACAGAGAGAGATTCATGAAACCACATGCTTTTCCTGATTCTCCTTTCCAGATAGAACATGGATCACCAGCTACTTTTCAAATCGGATCTTTGACTGAGCGGGGAACCTGAGTTGTAAAACTGGAATTCTGCATTCACTATTATGGGCCTCCTAGCAATGGCTAACATGAGGCTTCTCTGTGATGGTGCGTGAAACTGGATGAGTGTCCTAGACTCTATTGAGATGTCAATTCTGAACTCTCATGGGATTGCTAACACAACACTGTAGTTAAGTTACCCCTTGTTTGTACTTTTGCTATGCACTCCATTTTGGGCAATGTGGCAGAATAGCGATTTTTCTCATATTTGTTCTTTGGATTTCTCTTCAGACAGAGAGAGATTCATGAAAGCACATGCTTTTCCTGATTCTCCTTTCCAGATAGAACATGGATCACCAGCTACTTTTCAAATCGGATCTTTGACTGAGCGGGGAACCTGAGTTGTAAAACTGGAATTCTGCATTCACTATTATGGGCCTCCTAGCAATGGCTAACATGAGGCTTCTCTGTGATGGTGCGTGAAACTGGATGAGTGTCCTAGACTCTCTTGAGATGACAATTCTGAACTCTCATGGGATTGCTAACACAATGCTGTAGTTAAGTTTCCCCTTGTTTGTACTTTTGCTATGCACTCCATTTTGGGCAATGTGGCAGAATAGCGATTTTTCTCATATTTGTTCTTTGGATTTCTCTTCAGACAGAGAGAGATTCATGAAAGCACATGCTTTTCCTGATTCTCCTTTCCAGATAGAACATGGATCACCAGCTACTTTTCAAATCGGATCTTTGACTGAGCCGGGAACCTGAGTTGTAAAACTGGAATTCTGCATTCACTATTATGGGCCTCCTAGCAATGGCTAACATGAGGCTTCTCTGTGATGGTGCGTGAAACTGGATGAGTGTCCTAGACTCTATTGAGATGTCAATTCTGAACTCTCATGGGATTGCTAACACAACGCTGTAGTTAAGTTTCCCCTTGTTTGTACTTTTGCTATGCACTCCATTTTGGGCAATGTGGCAGCGATTTTTCTCATATTTGTTCTTTGGATTTCTCTTCAGACAGAGAGAGATTCATGAAACCACATGCTTTTCCTGATTCTCCTTTCCAGATAGAACATGGATCACCAGCTACTTTTCAAATCGGATCTTTGACTGAGCGGGGAACCTGAGTTGTAAAACTGGAATTCTGCATTCACTATTATGGGCCTCCTAGCAATGGCTAACATGAGGCTTCTCTGTGATGGTGCGTGAAACTGGATGAGTGTCCTAGACTCTCTTGAGATGACAATTCTGAACTCTCATGGGATTGCTAACACAATGCTGTAGTTAAGTTTCCCCTTGTTTGTACTTTTGCTATGCACTCCATTTTGGGCAATGTGGCAGAATAGCGATTTTTCTCATATTTGTTCTTTGGATTTCTCTTCAGACAGAGAGAGATTCATGAAAGCACATGCTTTTCCTGATTCTCCTTTCCAGATAGAACATGGATCACCAGCTACTTTTCAAATCGGATCTTTGACTGAGCCGGGAACCTGAGTTGTAAAACTGGAATTCTGCATTCACTATTATGGGCCTCCTAGCAATGGCTAACATGAGGCTACTCTGTGATGGTGCGTGAAACTGGATGAGTGTCCTAGACTCTATTGAGATGTCAATTCTGAACTCTCATGGGATTGCTAACACAACGCTGTAGTTAAGTTTCCCCTTGTTTGTACTTTTGCTATGCACTCCATTTTGGGCAATGTGGCAGAATAGCGATTTTTCTCAGATTTGTTCTTTGGATTTCTCTTCAGACAGAGAGAGATTCATGAAAGCACATGCTTTTCCTGATTCTCCTTTCCAGATAGAACATGGATCACCAGCTACTTTTCAAATCGGATCTTTGACTGAGCAGGGAACCTGAGTTATAAACGTCGAATTCTGCATTCACTATAATGGGCCTCCTAGCAATGGCTAACATGAGGCTTCTCTGTGATGGTGCGTGAAACTGGATGAGTGTCCTAGACTCTCTTGAGATGTCAATTCTGAACTCTCATGCGATTGTTAACAGAACGCTGTAGTTAAGTTTCCCCTTGTTTGTACTTTTGCTATGCACTCCATTTTGGGCAATGTGGCAGAATAGCGATTTTTCTCAGATTTGTTCTTTGGATTTCTCTTCAGACAGAGAGAGATTCATGAAACCATATGCTTTTCCTGATTCTCCTTTCCATATAGAACATGGATGACCAGCTACTTTTCAAATCGGATCTTTGACTGAGCGGGGAACCTGAGTTGTAAAACTGGAATTCTGCATTCACTATTATGGGCCTCCTAGCAATGGCTAACATGAGGCTTCTCTGTGATGGTGCGTGAAACTGGATGAGTGTCCTAGATTCTCTTGAGATGACAATTCTGAACTCTCATGGGATTGCTAACACAATGCTGTAGTTAAGTTTCCCCTTGTTTGTACTTTTGCTATGCACTCCATTTTGGGCAATGTGGCAGAATAGCGATTTTTCTCATATTTGTTCTTTGGATTTCTCTTCAGACAGAGAGAGATTCATGAAAGCACATGCTTTTCCTGATTCTCCTTTCCAGATAGAACATGGATCACCAGCTACTTTTCAAATCGGATCTTTGACTGAGCGGGGAACCTGAGTTGTAAAACTGGAATTCTGCATTCACTATTATGGGCCTCCTAGCAATGGCTAACATGAGGCTTCTCTGTGATGGTGCGTGAAACTGGATGAGTGTCCTAGACTCTATTGAGATGTCAATTCTGAACTCTCATGGGATTGCTAACACAACGCTGTAGTTAAGTTTCCCCTTGTTTGTACTTTTGCTATGCACTCCATTTTGGGCAATGTGGCAGAATAGCGATTTTTCTCATATTTGTTCTTTGGATTTCTCTTCAGACAGAGAGAGATTCATGAAAGCACATGCTTTTCCTGATTCTCCTTTCCAGATAGAACATGGATCACCAGCTACTTTTCAAATCGGATCTTTGACTGAGCCGGGAACCTGAGTTGTAAAACTGGAATTCTGCATTCACTATAATGGGCCTCCTAGCAATGGCTAACATGAGGCTTCTCTGTGATGGTGCGTGAAACTGGATGAGTGTCCTAGACTCTATTGAGATGTCAATTCTGAACTCTCATGGGATTGCTAACACAACACTGTAGTTAAGTTTCCCCTTGTTTGTACTTTTGCTAGGCACTCCATTTTGGGCAATGTGGCAGAATAGCGATTTTTCTCAGATTTGTTCTTTGGATTTCTCTTCAGACAGAGAGAGATTCATGAAACCATATGCTTTTCCTGATTCTCCTTTCCAGATAGAACATGGATGACCAGCTACTTTTCAAATCGGATCTTTGACTGAGCGGGGAACCTGAGTTGTAAAACTGGAATTCTGCATTCACTATAATGGGCCTCCTAGCAATGGCTAACATGAGGCTTCTCTGTGATGGTGCGTGAAACTGGATGAGTGTCCTAGACTCTCTTGAGATGACAATTCTGAACTCTCATGGGATTGCTAACACAATGCTGTAGTTAAGTTTCCCCTTGTTTGTACTTTTGCTATGCACTCCATTTTGGGCAATGTGGCAGAATAGCGATTTTTCTCATATTTGTTCTTTGGATTTCTCTTCAGACAGAGAGAGATTCATGAAAGCACATGCTTTTCCTGATTCTCCTTTCCAGATAGAACATGGATCACCAGCTACTTTTCAAATCGGATCTTTGACTGAGCCGGGAACCTGAGTTGTAAAACTGGAATTCTGCATTCACTATTATGGGCCTCCTAGCAATGGCTAACATGAGGCTACTCTGTGATGGCGCGTGAAACTGGATGAGTGTCCTAGACTCTATTGAGATGTCAATTCTGAACTCTCATGGGATTGCTAACACAACGCTGTAGTTAAGTTTCCCCTTGTTTGTACTTTTGCTATGCACTCCATTTTGGGCAATGTGGCAGAATAGCGATTTTTCTCAGATTTGTTCTTTGGATTTCTCTTCAGACAGAGAGAGATTCATGAAAGCACATGCTTTTCCTGATTCTCCTTTCCAGATAGAACATGGATCACCAGCTACTTTTCAAATCGGATCTTTGACTGAGCAGGGAACCTGAGTTATAAACGTCGAATTCTGCATTCACTATAATGGGCCTCCTAGCAATGGCTAACATGAGGCTTCTCTGTGATGGTGCGTGAAACTGGATGAGTGTCCTAGACTCTCTTGAGATGTCAATTCTGAACTCTCATGCGATTGTTAACAGAACGCTGTAGTTAAGTTTCCCCTTGTTTGTACTTTTGCTATGCACTCCATTTTGGGCAATGTGGCAGAATAGCGATTTTTCTCAGATTTGTTCTTTGGATTTCTCTTCAGACAGAGAGAGATTCATGAAACCATATGCTTTTCCTGATTCTCCTTTCCATATAGAACATGGATGACCAGCTACTTTTCAAATCGGATCTTTGACTGAGCGGGGAACCTGAGTTGTAAAACTGGAATTCTGCATTCACTATTATGGGCCTCCTAGCAATGGCTAACATGAGGCTTCTCTGTGATGGTGCGTGAAACTGGATGAGTGTCCTAGATTCTCTTGAGATGACAATTCTGAACTCTCATGGGATTGCTAACACAATGCTGTAGTTAAGTTTCCCCTTGTTTGTACTTTTGCTATGCACTCCATTTTGGGCAATGTGGCAGAATAGCGATTTTTCTCATATTTGTTCTTTGGATTTCTCTTCAGACAGAGAGAGATTCATGAAAGCACATGCTTTTCCTGATTCTCCTTTCCAGATAGAACATGGATCACCAGCTACTTTTCAAATCGGATCTTTGACTGAGCGGGGAACCTGAGTTGTAAAACTGGAATTCTGCATTCACTATTATGGGCCTCCTAGCAATGGCTAACATGAGGCTTCTCTGTGATGGTGCGTGAAACTGGATGAGTGTCCTAGACTCTATTGAGATGTCAATTCTGAACTCTCATGGGATTGCTAACACAACACTGTAGTTAAGTTTCCCCTTGTTTGTACTTTTGCTAGGCACTCCATTTTGGGCAATGTGGCAGAATAGCGATTTTTCTCATATTTGTTCTTTGGATTTCTCTTCAGACAGAGAGAGATTCATGAAAGCACATGCTTTTCCTGATTCTCCTTTCCAGATAGAACATGGATCACCAGCTACTTTTCAAATCGGATCTTTGACTGAGCCGGGAACCTGAGTTGTAAAACTGGAATTCTGCATTCACTATAATGGGCCTCCTAGCAATGGCTAACATGAGGCTTCTCTGTGATGGTGCGTGAAACTGGATGAGTGTCCTAGACTCTATTGAGATGTCAATTCTGAACTCTCATGGGATTGCTAACACAACACTGTAGTTAAGTTTCCCCTTGTTTGTACTTTTGCTAGGCACTCCATTTTGGGCAATGTGGCAGAATAGCGATTTTTCTCAGATTTGTTCTTTGGATTTCTCTTCAGACAGAGAGAGATTCATGAAACCATATGCTTTTCCTGATTCTCCTTTCCAGATAGAACATGGATGACCAGCTACTTTTCAAATCGGATCTTTGACTGAGCGGGGAACCTGAGTTGTAAAACTGGAATTCTGCATTCACTATAATGGGCCTCCTAGCAATGGCTAACATGAGGCTTCTCTGTGATGGTGCGTGAAACTGGATGAGTGTCCTAGACTCTCTTGAGATGACAATTCTGAACTCTCATGGGATTGCTAACACAATGCTGTAGTTAAGTTTCCCCTTGTTTGTACTTTTGCTATGCACTCCATTTTGGGCAATGTGGCAGAATAGCGATTTTTCTCATATTTGTTCTTTGGATTTCTCTTCAGACAGAGAGAGATTCATGAAAGCACATGCTTTTCCTGATTCTCCTTTCCAGATAGAACATGGATCACCAGCTACTTTTCAAATCGGATCTTTGACTGAGCCGGGAACCTGAGTTGTAAAACTGGAATTCTGCATTCACTATTATGGGCCTCCTAGCAATGGCTAACATGAGGCTTCTCTGTGATGGTGCGTGAAACTGGATGAGTGTCCTAGACTCTATTGAGATGTCAATTCTGAACTCTCATGGGATTGCTAACACAACGCTGTAGTTAAGTTTCCCCTTGTTTGTACTTTTGCTATGCACTCCATTTTGGGCAATGTGGCAGCGATTTTTCTCATATTTGTTCTTTGGATTTCTCTTCAGACAGAGAGAGATTCATGAAACCACATGCTTTTCCTGATTCTCCTTTCCAGATAGAACATGGATCACCAGCTACTTTTCAAATCGGATCTTTGACTGAGCGGGGAACCTGAGTTGTAAAACTGGAATTCTGCATTCACTATTATGGGCCTCCTAGCAATGGCTAACATGAGGCTTCTCTGTGATGGTGCGTGAAACTGGATGAGTGTCCTAGACTCTCTTGAGATGACAATTCTGAACTCTCATGGGATTGCTAACACAATGCTGTAGTTAAGTTTCCCCTTGTTTGTACTTTTGCTATGCACTCCATTTTGGGCAATGTGGCAGAATAGCGATTTTTCTCATATTTGTTCTTTGGATTTCTCTTCAGACAGAGAGAGATTCATGAAAGCACATGCTTTTCCTGATTCTCCTTTCCAGATAGAACATGGATCACCAGCTACTTTTCAAATCGGATCTTTGACTGAGCGGGGAACCTGAGTTGTAAAACTGGAATTCTGCATTCACTATTATGGGCCTCCTAGCAATGGCTAACATGAGGCTTCTCTGTGATGGTGCGTGAAACTGGATGAGTGTCCTAGACTCTCTTGAGATGACAATTCTGAACTCTCATGGGATTGCTAACACAATGCTGTAGTTAAGTTTCCCCTTGTTTGTACTTTTGCTATGCACTCCATTTTGGGCAATGTGGCAGAATAGCGATTTTTCTCAGATTTGTTCTTTGGATTTCTCTTCAGACAGAGAGAGATTCATGAAAGCACATGCTTTTCCTGATTCTCCTTTCCAGATAGAACATGGATCACCAGCTACTTTTCAAATCGGATCTTTGACTGAGCAGGGAACCTGAGTTGTAAAACTGGAATTCTGCATTCACTATTATGGGCCTCCTAGCAATGGCTAACATGAGGCTTCTCTGTGATGGTGCGTGAAACTGGATGAGTGTCCTAGACTCTATTGAGATGTCAATTCTGAACTCTCATGGGATTGCTAACACAACACTGTAGTTAAGTTTCCCCTTGTTTGTACTTTTGCTATGCACTCCATTTTGGGCAATGTGGCAGAATAGCGATTTTTCTCATATTTGTTCTTTGGATTTCTCTTCAGACAGAGAGAGATTCATGAAAGCACATGCTTTTCCTGATTCTCCTTTCCAGATAGAACATGGATCACCAGCTACTTTTCAAATCGGATCTTTGACTGAGCGGGGAACCTGAGTTGTAAAACTGGAATTCTGCATTCACTATTATGGGCCTCCTAGCAATGGCTAACATGAGGCTTCTCTGTGATGGTGCGTGAAACTGGATGAGTGTCCTAGACTCTCTTGAGATGACAATTCTGAACTCTCATGGGATTGCTAACACAATGCTGTAGTTAAGTTTCCCCTTGTTTGTACTTTTGCTATGCACTCCATTTTGGGCAATGTGGCAGAATAGCGATTTTTCTCATATTTGTTCTTTGGATTTCTCTTCAGACAGAGAGAGATTCATGAAAGCACATGCTTTTCCTGATTCTCCTTTCCAGATAGAACATGGATCACCAGCTACTTTTCAAATCGGATCTTTGACTGAGCCGGGAACCTGAGTTGTAAAACTGGAATTCTGCATTCACTATTATGGGCCTCCTAGCAATGGCTAACATGAGGCTTCTCTGTGATGGTGCGTGAAACTGGATGAGTGTCCTAGACTCTATTGAGATGTCAATTCTGAACTCTCATGGGATTGCTAACACAACGCTGTAGTTAAGTTTCCCCTTGTTTGTACTTTTGCTATGCACTCCATTTTGGGCAATGTGGCAGCGATTTTTCTCATATTTGTTCTTTGGATTTCTCTTCAGACAGAGAGAGATTCATGAAACCACATGCTTTTCCTGATTCTCCTTTCCAGATAGAACATGGATCACCAGCTACTTTTCAAATCGGATCTTTGACTGAGCGGGGAACCTGAGTTGTAAAACTGGAATTCTGCATTCACTATTATGGGCCTCCTAGCAATGGCTAACATGAGGCTTCTCTGTGATGGTGCGTGAAACTGGATGAGTGTCCTAGACTCTCTTGAGATGACAATTCTGAACTCTCATGGGATTGCTAACACAATGCTGTAGTTAAGTTTCCCCTTGTTTGTACTTTTGCTATGCACTCCATTTTGGGCAATGTGGCAGAATAGCGATTTTTCTCATATTTGTTCTTTGGATTTCTCTTCAGACAGAGAGAGATTCATGAAAGCACATGCTTTTCCTGATTCTCCTTTCCAGATAGAACATGGATCACCAGCTACTTTTCAAATCGGATCTTTGACTGAGCCGGGAACCTGAGTTGTAAAACTGGAATTCTGCATTCACTATTATGGGCCTCCTAGCAATGGCTAACATGAGGCTACTCTGTGATGGTGCGTGAAACTGGATGAGTGTCCTAGACTCTATTGAGATGTCAATTCTGAACTCTCATGGGATTGCTAACACAACGCTGTAGTTAAGTTTCCCCTTGTTTGTACTTTTGCTATGCACTCCATTTTGGGCAATGTGGCAGAATAGCGATTTTTCTCATATTTGTTCTTTGGATTTCTCTTCAGACAGAGAGAGATTCATGAAAGCACATGCTTTTCCTGATTCTCCTTTCCAGATAGAACATGGATCACCAGCTACTTTTCAAATCGGATCTTTGACTGAGCCGGGAACCTGAGTTGTAAAACTGGAATTCTGCATTCACTATAATGGGCCTCCTAGCAATGGCTAACATGAGGCTTCTCTGTGATGGTGCGTGAAACTGGATGAGTGTCCTAGACTCTATTGAGATGTCAATTCTGAACTCTCATGGGATTGCTAACACAACACTGTAGTTAAGTTTCCCCTTGTTTGTACTTTTGCTAGGCACTCCATTTTGGGCAATGTGGCAGAATAGCGATTTTTCTCAGATTTGTTCTTTGGATTTCTCTTCAGACAGAGAGAGATTCATGAAACCATATGCTTTTCCTGATTCTCCTTTCCAGATAGAACATGGATGACCAGCTACTTTTCAAATCGGATCTTTGACTGAGCGGGGAACCTGAGTTGTAAAACTGGAATTCTGCATTCACTATAATGGGCCTCCTAGCAATGGCTAACATGAGGCTTCTCTGTGATGGTGCGTGAAACTGGATGAGTGTCCTAGACTCTCTTGAGATGACAATTCTGAACTCTCATGGGATTGCTAACACAATGCTGTAGTTAAGTTTCCCCTTGTTTGTACTTTTGCTATGCACTCCATTTTGGGCAATGTGGCAGAATAGCGATTTTTCTCATATTTGTTCTTTGGATTTCTCTTCAGACAGAGAGAGATTCATGAAAGCACATGCTTTTCCTGATTCTCCTTTCCAGATAGAACATGGATCACCAGCTACTTTTCAAATCGGATCTTTGACTGAGCCGGGAACCTGAGTTGTAAAACTGGAATTCTGCATTCACTATTATGGGCCTCCTAGCAATGGCTAACATGAGGCTTCTCTGTGATGGTGCGTGAAACTGGATGAGTGTCCTAGACTCTATTGAGATGTCAATTCTGAACTCTCATGGGATTGCTAACACAACGCTGTAGTTAAGTTTCCCCTTGTTTGTACTTTTGCTATGCACTCCATTTTGGGCAATGTGGCAGCGATTTTTCTCATATTTGTTCTTTGGATTTCTCTTCAGACAGAGAGAGATTCATGAAACCACATGCTTTTCCTGATTCTCCTTTCCAGATAGAACATGGATCACCAGCTACTTTTCAAATCGGATCTTTGACTGAGCGGGGAACCTGAGTTGTAAAACTGGAATTCTGCATTCACTATTATGGGCCTCCTAGCAATGGCTAACATGAGGCTTCTCTGTGATGGTGCGTGAAACTGGATGAGTGTCCTAGACTCTATTGAGATGTCAATTCTGAACTCTCATGCGATTGTTAACAGAACGCTGTAGTTAAGTTTCCCCTTGTTTGTACTTTTGCTATGCACTCCATTTTGGGCAATGTGGCAGAATAGCGATTTTTCTCAGATTTGTTCTTTGGATTTCTCTTCAGACAGAGAGAGATTCATGAAACCATATGCTTTTCCTGATTCTCCTTTCCAGATAGAACATGGATGACCAGCTACTTTTCAAATCGGATCTTTGACTGAGCAGGGAACCTGAGTTGTAAAACTGGAATTCTGCATTCACTATTATGGGCCTCCTAGCAATGGCTAACATGAGGCTTCTCTGTGATGGTGCGTGAAACTGGATGAGTGTCCTAGACTCTCTTGAGATGACAATTCTGAACTCTCATGGGATTGCTAACACAATGCTGTAGTTAAGTTTCCCCTTGTT
The DNA here is from genome assembly GCA_023362775.1 of Charina bottae. Taxonomy (NCBI): domain Eukaryota; kingdom Metazoa; phylum Chordata; class Lepidosauria; order Squamata; family Charinaidae; genus Charina; species Charina bottae. Next base: position 2,186,644 of record JALMGJ010000010.1, read on the forward strand.
TGTACTTTTGCTATGCACTCCATTTTGGGCAATGTGGCAGAATAGCGATTTTTCTCATATTTGTTCTTTGGATTTCTCTTCAGACAGAGAGAGATTCATGAAAGCACATGCTTTTCCTGATTCTCCTTTCCAGATAGAACATGGATCACCAGCTACTTTTCAAATCGGATCTTTGACTGAGCGGGGAACCTGAGTTGTAAAACTGGAATTCTGCATTCACTATTATGGGCCTCCTAGCAATGGCTAACATGAGGCTTCTCTGTGATGGTGCGTGAAACTGGATGAGTGTCCTAGACTCTCTTGAGATGACAATTCTGAACTCTCATGGGATTGCTAACACAATGCTGTAGTTAAGTTTCCCCTTGTTTGTACTTTTGCTATGCACTCCATTTTGGGCAATGTGGCAGAATAGCGATTTTTCTCAGATTTGTTCTTTGGATTTCTCTTCAGACAGAGAGAGATTCATGAAAGCACATGCTTTTCCTGATTCTCCTTTCCAGATAGAACATGGATCACCAGCTACTTTTCAAATCGGATCTTTGACTGAGCAGGGAACCTGAGTTGTAAAACTGGAATTCTGCATTCACTATTATGGGCCTCCTAGCAATGGCTAACATGAGGCTTCTCTGTGATGGTGCGTGAAACTGGATGAGTGTCCTAGACTCTATTGAGATGTCAATTCTGAACTCTCATGGGATTGCTAACACAACACTGTAGTTAAGTTTCCCCTTGTTTGTACTTTTGCTATGCACTCCATTTTGGGCAATGTGGCAGAATAGCGATTTTTCTCATATTTGTTCTTTGGATTTCTCTTCAGACAGAGAGAGATTCATGAAAGCACATGCTTTTCCTGATTCTCCTTTCCAGATAGAACATGGATCACCAGCTACTTTTCAAATCGGATCTTTGACTGAGCGGGGAACCTGAGTTGTAAAACTGGAATTCTGCATTCACTATTATGGGCCTCCTAGCAATGGCTAACATGAGGCTTCTCTGTGATGGTGCGTGAAACTGGATGAGTGTCCTAGACTCTCTTGAGATGACAATTCTGAACTCTCATGGGATTGCTAACACAATGCTGTAGTTAAGTTTCCCCTTGTTTGTACTTTTGCTATGCACTCCATTTTGGGCAATGTGGCAGAATAGCGATTTTTCTCATATTTGTTCTTTGGATTTCTCTTCAGACAGAGAGAGATTCATGAAAGCACATGCTTTTCCTGATTCTCCTTTCCAGATAGAACATGGATCACCAGCTACTTTTCAAATCGGATCTTTGACTGAGCCGGGAACCTGAGTTGTAAAACTGGAATTCTGCATTCACTATTATGGGCCTCCTAGCAATGGCTAACATGAGGCTTCTCTGTGATGGTGCGTGAAACTGGATGAGTGTCCTAGACTCTATTGAGATGTCAATTCTGAACTCTCATGGGATTGCTAACACAACGCTGTAGTTAAGTTTCCCCTTGTTTGTACTTTTGCTATGCACTCCATTTTGGGCAATGTGGCAGCGATTTTTCTCATATTTGTTCTTTGGATTTCTCTTCAGACAGAGAGAGATTCATGAAACCACATGCTTTTCCTGATTCTCCTTTCCAGATAGAACATGGATCACCAGCTACTTTTCAAATCGGATCTTTGACTGAGCGGGGAACCTGAGTTGTAAAACTGGAATTCTGCATTCACTATTATGGGCCTCCTAGCAATGGCTAACATGAGGCTTCTCTGTGATGGTGCGTGAAACTGGATGAGTGTCCTAGACTCTCTTGAGATGACAATTCTGAACTCTCATGGGATTGCTAACACAATGCTGTAGTTAAGTTTCCCCTTGTTTGTACTTTTGCTATGCACTCCATTTTGGGCAATGTGGCAGAATAGCGATTTTTCTCATATTTGTTCTTTGGATTTCTCTTCAGACAGAGAGAGATTCATGAAAGCACATGCTTTTCCTGATTCTCCTTTCCAGATAGAACATGGATCACCAGCTACTTTTCAAATCGGATCTTTGACTGAGCCGGGAACCTGAGTTGTAAAACTGGAATTCTGCATTCACTATAATGGGCCTCCTAGCAATGGCTAACATGAGGCTTCTCTGTGATGGTGCGTGAAACTGGATGAGTGTCCTAGACTCTATTGAGATGTCAATTCTGAACTCTCATGGGATTGCTAACACAACACTGTAGTTAAGTTTCCCCTTGTTTGTACTTTTGCTAGGCACTCCATTTTGGGCAATGTGGCAGAATAGCGATTTTTCTCAGATTTGTTCTTTGGATTTCTCTTCAGACAGAGAGAGATTCATGAAACCATATGCTTTTCCTGATTCTCCTTTCCAGATAGAACATGGATGACCAGCTACTTTTCAAATCGGATCTTTGACTGAGCGGGGAACCTGAGTTGTAAAACTGGAATTCTGCATTCACTATTATGGGCCTCCTAGCAATGGCTAACATGAGGCTTCTCTGTGATGGTGCGTGAAACTGGATGAGTGTCCTAGACTCTCTTGAGATGACAATTCTGAACTCTCATGGGATTGCTAACACAATGCTGTAGTTAAGTTTCCCCTTGTTTGTACTTTTGCTATGCACTCCATTTTGGGCAATGTGGCAGAATAGCGATTTTTCTCATATTTGTTCTTTGGATTTCTCTTCAGACAGAGAGAGATTCATGAAAGCACATGCTTTTCCTGATTCTCCTTTCCAGATAGAACATGGATCACCAGCTACTTTTCAAATCGGATCTTTGACTGAGCCGGGAACCTGAGTTGTAAAACTGGAATTCTGCATTCACTATTATGGGCCTCCTAGCAATGGCTAACATGAGGCTTCTCTGTGATGGTGCGTGAAACTGGATGAGTGTCCTAGACTCTATTGAGATGTCAATTCTGAACTCTCATGGGATTGCTAACACAACGCTGTAGTTAAGTTTCCCCTTGTTTGTACTTTTGCTATGCACTCCATTTTGGGCAATGTGGCAGCGATTTTTCTCATATTTGTTCTTTGGATTTCTCTTCAGACAGAGAGAGATTCATGAAACCACATGCTTTTCCTGATTCTCCTTTCCAGATAGAACATGGATCACCAGCTACTTTTCAAATCGGATCTTTGACTGAGCGGGGAACCTGAGTTGTAAAACTGGAATTCTGCATTCACTATTATGGGCCTCCTAGCAATGGCTAACATGAGGCTTCTCTGTGATGGTGCGTGAAACTGGATGAGTGTCCTAGACTCTATTGAGATGTCAATTCTGAACTCTCATGGGATTGCTAACACAACGCTGTAGTTAAGTTTCCCCTTGTTTGTACTTTTGCTATGCACTCCATTTTGGGCAATGTGGCAGCGATTTTTCTCATATTTGTTCTTTGGATTTCTCTTCAGACAGAGAGAGATTCATGAAACCACATGCTTTTCCTGATTCTCCTTTCCAGATAGAACATGGATCACCAGCTACTTTTCAAATCGGATCTTTGACTGAGCGGGGAACCTGAGTTGTAAAACTGGAATTCTGCATTCACTATTATGGGCCTCCTAGCAATGGCTAACATGAGGCTTCTCTGTGATGGTGCGTGAAACTGGATGAGTGTCCTAGACTCTATTGAGATGTCAATTCTGAACTCTCATGCGATTGTTAACAGAACGCTGTAGTTAAGTTTCCCCTTGTTTGTACTTTTGCTATGCACTCCATTTTGGGCAATGTGGCAGAATAGCGATTTTTCTCAGATTTGTTCTTTGGATTTCTCTTCAGACAGAGAGAGATTCATGAAACCATATGCTTTTCCTGATTCTCCTTTCCAGATAGAACATGGATGACCAGCTACTTTTCAAATCGGATCTTTGACTGAGCGGGGAACCTGAGTTGTAAAACTGGAATTCTGCATTCACTATTATGGGCCTCCTAGCAATGGCTAACATGAGGCTTCTCTGTGATGGTGCGTGAAACTGGATGAGTGTCCTAGACTCTCTTGAGATGACAATTCTGAACTCTCATGCGATTGTTAACAGAACGCTGTAGTTAAGTTTCCCCTTGTTTGTACTTTTGCTATGCACTCCATTTTGGGCAATGTGGCAGAATAGCGATTTTTCTCATATTTGTTCTTTGGATTTCTCTTCAGACAGAGAGAGATTCATGAAAGCACATGCTTTTCCTGATTCTCCTTTCCAGATAGAACATGGATCACCAGCTACTTTTCAAATCGGATCTTTGACTGAGCGGGGAACCTGAGTTGTAAAACTGGAATTCTGCATTCACTATTATGGGCCTCCTAGCAATGGCTAACATGAGGCTTCTCTGTGATGGTGCGTGAAACTGGATGAGTGTCCTAGACTCTCTTGAGATGACAATTCTGAACTCTCATGGGATTGCTAACACAATGCTGTAGTTAAGTTTCCCCTTGTTTGTACTTTTGCTATGCACTCCATTTTGGGCAATGTGGCAGAATAGCGATTTTTCTCAGATTTGTTCTTTGGATTTCTCTTCAGACAGAGAGAGATTCATGAAAGCACATGCTTTTCCTGATTCTCCTTTCCAGATAGAACATGGATCACCAGCTACTTTTCAAATCGGATCTTTGACTGAGCAGGGAACCTGAGTTGTAAAACTGGAATTCTGCATTCACTATTATGGGCCTCCTAGCAATGGCTAACATGAGGCTTCTCTGTGATGGTGCGTGAAACTGGATGAGTGTCCTAGACTCTATTGAGATGTCAATTCTGAACTCTCATGGGATTGCTAACAGAACGCTGTAGTTAAGTTTCCCCTTGTTTGTACTTTTGCTATGCACTCCATTTTGGGCAATGTGGCAGAATAGCGATTTTTCTCAGATTTGTTCTTTGGATTTCTCTTCAGACAGAGAGAGATTCATGAAAGCACATGCTTTTCCTGATTCTCCTTTCCAGATAGAACATGGATCACCAGCTACTTTTCAAATCGGATCTTTGACTGAGCGGGGAACCTGAGTTGTAAAACTGGAATTCTGCATTCACTATTATGGGCCTCCTAGCAATGGCTAACATGAGGCTTCTCTGTGATGGTGCGTGAAACTGGATGAGTGTCCTAGACTCTCTTGAGATGACAATTCTGAACTCTCATGGGATTGCTAACACAATGCTGTAGTTAAGTTTCCCCTTGTTTGTACTTTTGCTATGCACTCCATTTTGGGCAATGTGGCAGAATAGCGATTTTTCTCATATTTGTTCTTTGGATTTCTCTTCAGACAGAGAGAGATTCATGAAAGCACATGCTTTTCCTGATTCTCCTTTCCAGATAGAACATGGATCACCAGCTACTTTTCAAATCGGATCTTTGACTGAGCCGGGAACCTGAGTTGTAAAACTGGAATTCTGCATTCACTATTATGGGCCTCCTAGCAATGGCTAACATGAGGCTTCTCTGTGATGGTGCGTGAAACTGGATGAGTGTCCTAGACTCTATTGAGATGTCAATTCTGAACTCTCATGGGATTGCTAACACAACGCTGTAGTTAAGTTTCCCCTTGTTTGTACTTTTGCTATGCACTCCATTTTGGGCAATGTGGCAGCGATTTTTCTCATATTTGTTCTTTGGATTTCTCTTCAGACAGAGAGAGATTCATGAAACCACATGCTTTTCCTGATTCTCCTTTCCAGATAGAACATGGATCACCAGCTACTTTTCAAATCGGATCTTTGACTGAGCGGGGAACCTGAGTTGTAAAACTGGAATTCTGCATTCACTATTATGGGCCTCCTAGCAATGGCTAACATGAGGCTTCTCTGTGATGGTGCGTGAAACTGGATGAGTGTCCTAGACTCTCTTGAGATGTCAATTCTGAACTCTCATGCGATTGTTAACAGAACGCTGTAGTTAAGTTTCCCCTTGTTTGTACTTTTGCTATGCACTCCATTTTGGGCAATGTGGCAGAATAGCGATTTTTCTCAGATTTGTTCTTTGGATTTCTCTTCAGACAGAGAGAGATTCATGAAACCATATGCTTTTCCTGATTCTCCTTTCCAGATAGAACATGGATGACCAGCTACTTTTCAAATCGGATCTTTGACTGAGCGGGGAACCTGAGTTGTAAAACTGGAATTCTGCATTCACTATTATGGGCCTCCTAGCAATGGCTAACATGAGGCTTCTCTGTGATGGTGCGTGAAACTGGATGAGTGTCCTAGACTCTCTTGAGATGACAATTCTGAACTCTCATGGGATTGCTAACACAATGCTGTAGTTAAGTTTCCCCTTGTTTGTACTTTTGCTATGCACTCCATTTTGGGCAATGTGGCAGAATAGCGATTTTTCTCATATTTGTTCTTTGGATTTCTCTTCAGACAGAGAGAGATTCATGAAAGCACATGCTTTTCCTGATTCTCCTTTCCAGATAGAACATGGATCACCAGCTACTTTTCAAATCGGATCTTTGACTGAGCCGGGAACCTGAGTTGTAAAACTGGAATTCTGCATTCACTATAATGGGCCTCCTAGCAATGGCTAACATGAGGGTTCTCTGTGATGGTGCGTGAAACTGGATGAGTGTCCTAGACTCTATTGAGATGTCAATTCTGAACTCTCATGGGATTGCTAACAGAACGCTGTAGTTAAGTTTCCCCTTGTTTGTACTTTTGCTATGCACTCCATTTTGGGCAATGTGGCAGAATAGCGATTTTTCTCATATTTGTTCTTTGGATTTCTCTTCAGACAGAGAGAGATTCATGAAACCACATGCTTTTCCTGATTCTCCTTTCCAGATAGAACATGGATGACCAGCTACTTTTCAAATCGGATCTTTGACTGAGCGGGGAACCTGAGTTGTAAAACTGGAATTCTGCATTCACTATTATGGGCCTCCTAGCAATGGCTAACATGAGGCTTCTCTGTGATGGTGCGTGAAACTGGATGAGTGTCCTAGACTCTCTTGAGATGTCAATTCTGAACTCTCATGCGATTGTTAACAGAACGCTGTAGTTAAGTTTCCCCTTGTTTGTACTTTTGCTATGCACTCCATTTTGGGCAATGTGGCAGAATAGCGATTTTTCTCAGATTTGTTCTTTGGATTTCTCTTCAGACAGAGAGAGATTCATGAAAGAACATGCTTTTCCTGATTCTCCTTTCCAGATAGAACATGGATGACCAGCTACTTTTCAAATCGAATCTTTGACTGAGCGGGGAACCTGAGTTGTAAAACTGGAATTCTGCATTCAGTATAATGGGCCTCCTAGCAATGGCTAACATGAGGCTTCTCTGTGATGGTGCGGGAAACTGGATGAGTGTCCTAGACTCTATTGAGATGTCTATTCTGAACTCTCATGGGATTGCTAACACAACGCTGTAGTTAAGTTTCCCCTTGTTTGTACTTTTGCTATGCACTCCATTTTGGGCAATGTGGCAGAATAGCGATTTTTCTCAGATTTGTTCTTTGGATTTCTCTTCAGACAGAGAGAGATTCATGAAAGCACATGCTTTTCCTGATTCTCCTTTCCAGATAGAACATGGATGACCAGCTACTTTCCAAATCGAATCTTTGACTGAGCGGGGAACCTGAGTTGTAAAACTGGAATTCTACATTCACTATTATGGGTCTCCTAGCAATGGCTAACATGAGGCTTCTCTGTGATGGTGCGTGAAACTGGATGAGTGTCCTAGACTCTATTGAGATGTCAATTCTGAACTCTCATGGGATTGCTAACACAACGCTGTGGTTAAGTTTCCCCTTGTTTGTACTTTTGCTATGCACTCCATTTTGGGCAATGTGGCAGCGATTTTTCTCATATTTGTTCTTTGGATTTCTCTTCAGACAGAGAGAGATTCATGAAACCACATGCTTTTCCTGATTCTCCTTTCCAGATAGAACATGGATCACCAGCTACTTTTCAAATCGGATCTTTGACTGAGCCGGGAACCTGAGTTGTAGAACTGGAATTCTGCATTCACTATTATGGGCCTCCTAGCAATGGCTAACATGAGGCTTCTCTGTGATGGTGCGTGAAACTGGATGAGTGTCCTAGACTCTATTGAGATGTCAATTCTGAACTCTCATGGGATTGCTAACACAACGCTGTAGTTAAGTTTCCCCTTGTTTGTACTTTTGCTATGCACTCCATTTTGGGCAATGTGGCAGAATAGCGATTTTTCTCAGATTTATTCTTTGGATTTCTCTTCAGACAGAGAGAGATTCATGAAAGCACATGCTTTTCCTGATTCTCCTTTCCAGATAGAACATGAATCACCAGCTACTTTTCAAATCGGATCTTTGACTGAGCAGGGAACCTGAGTTATAAACGTCGAATTCTGCATTCACTATAATGGGCCTCCTAGCAATGGCTAACATGAGGCTTCTCTGTGATGGTGCGTGAAACTGGATGAGTGTCCTAGACTCTCTTGAGATGTCAATTCTGAACTCTCATGCGATTGTTAACACAACGCTGTAGTTAAGTTTCCCCTTGTTTGTACTTTTGCTATGCACTCCATTTTGGGCAATGTGGCAGAATAGCGATTTTTCTCAGATTTGTTCTTTGGATTTCTCTTCAGACAGAGAGAGATTCATGAAAGCACATGCTTTTCCTGATTCTCCTTTCCAGATAGAACATGGATCACCAGCTACTTTTCAAATCGGATCTTTGACTGAGCCGGGAACCTGAGTTGTAAAACTGGAATTCTGCATTCACTATAATGGGCCTCCTAGCAATGGCTAACATGAGGGTTCTCTGTGATGGTGCGTGAAACTGGATGAGTGTCCTAGACTCTATTGAGATGTCAATTCTGAACTCTCATGGGATTGCTAACACAACGCTGTAGTTAAGTTTCCCCTTGTTTGTACTTTTGCTATGCACTCCATTTTGGGCAATGTGGCAGAATAGCGATTTTTCTCATATTTGTTCTTTGGATTTCTCTTCAGACAGAGAGAGATTCATGAAACCACATGCTTTTCCTGATTCTCCTTTCCAGATAGAACATGGATGACCAGCTACTTTTCAAATCGGATCTTTGACTGAGCGGGGAACCTGAGTTGTAAAACTGGAATTCTGCATTCACTATTATGGGCCTCCTAGCAATGGCTAACATGAGGCTTCTCTGTGATGGTGCGTGAAACTGGATGAGTGTCCTAGACTCTCTTGAGATGTCAATTCTGAACTCTCATGCGATTGTTAACAGAACGCTGTAGTTAAGTTTCCCCTTGTTTGTACTTTTGCTATGCACTCCATTTTGGGCAATGTGGCAGAATAGCGATTTTTCTCATATTTGTTCTTTGGATTTCTCTTCAGACAGAGAGAGATTCATGAAAGAACATGCTTTTCCTGATTCTCCTTTCCAGATAGAACATGGATGACCAGCTACTTTTCAAATCGAATCTTTGACTGAGCGGGGAACCTGAGTTGTAAAACTGGAATTCTGCATTCAGTATAATGGGCCTCCTAGCAATGGCTAACATGAGGCTTCTCTGTGATGGTGCGGGAAACTGGATGAGTGTCCTAGACTCTATTGAGATGTCTATTCTGAACTCTCATGGGATTGCTAACACAACGCTGTAGTTAAGTTTCCCCTTGTTTGTACTTTTGCTATGCACTCCATTTTGGGCAATGTGGCAGAATAGCGATTTTTCTCAGATTTGTTCTTTGGATTTCTCTTCAGACAGAGAGAGATTCATGAAAGCACATGCTTTTCCTGATTCTCCTTTCCAGATAGAACATGGATGACCAGCTACTTTTCAAATCGAATCTTTGACTGAGCGGGGAACCTGAGTTGTAAAACTGGAATTCTACATTCACTATTATGGGTCTCCTAGCAATGGCTAACATGAGGCTTCTCTGTGATGGTGCGTGAAACTGGATGAGTGTCCTAGACTCTATTGAGATGTCAATTCTGAACTCTCATGGGATTGCTAACACAACGCTGTAGTTAAGTTTCCCCTTGTTTGTACTTTTGCTATGCACTCAATTTTGGGCAATGTGGCAGAATAGCGATTTTTCTCAGATTTATTCTTTGGATTTCTCTTCAGACAGAGAGAGATTCATGAAAGCACATGCTTTTCCTGATTCTCCTTTCCAGATAGAACATGAATCACCAGCTACTTTTCAAATCGGATCTTTGACTGAGCAGGGAACCTGAGTTATAAACGTCGAATTCTGCATTCACTATAATGGGCCTCCTAGCAATGGCTAACATGAGGCTTCTCTGTGATGGTGCGTGAAACTGGATGAGTGTCCTAGACTCTCTTGAGATGTCAATTCTGAACTCTCATGCGATTGTTAACACAACGCTGTAGTTAAGTTTCCCCTTGTTTGTACTTTTGCTATGCACTCCATTTTGGGCAATGTGGCAGAATAGCGATTTTTCTCAGATTTGTTCTTTGGATTTCTCTTCAGACAGAGAGAGATTCATGAAAGCACATGCTTTTCCTGATTCTCCTTTCCAGATAGAACATGGATCACCAGCTACTTTTCAAATCGGATCTTTGACTGAGCAGGGAACCTGAGTTATAAACGTCGAATTCTGCATTCACTATTATGGGCCTCCTAGCAATGGCTAACATGAGGCTTCTCTGTGATGGTGCGTGAAACTGGATGAGTGTCCTAGACTCTATTGAGATGTCAATTCTGAACTCTCATGGGATTGCTAACACAACGCTGTAGTTAAGTTTCCCCTTGTTTGTACTTTTGCTATGCACTCCATTTTGGGCAATGTGGCAGAATAGCGATTTTTCTCAGATTTATTCTTTGGATTTCTCTTCAGACAGAGAGAGATTCATGAAAGCACATGCTTTTCCTGATTCTCCTTTCCAGATAGAACATGAATCACCAGCTACTTTTCAAATCGGATCTTTGACTGAGCAGGGAACCTGAGTTATAAACGTCGAATTCTGCATTCACTATAATGGGCCTCCTAGCAATGGCTAACATGAGGCTTCTCTGTGATGGTGCGTGAAACTGGATGAGTGTCCTAGACTCTCTTGAGATGTCAATTCTGAACTCTCATGCGATTGTTAACACAACGCTGTAGTTAAGTTTCCCCTTGTTTGTACTTTTGCTATGCACTCCATTTTGGGCAATGTGGCAGAATAGCGATTTTTCTCAGATTTGTTCTTTGGATTTCTCTTCAGACAGAGAGAGATTCATGAAAGCACATGCTTTTCCTGATTCTCCTTTCCAGATAGAACATGGATCACCAGCTACTTTTCAAATCGGATCTTTGACTGAGCAGGGAACCTGAGTTATAAACGTCGAATTCTGCATTCACTATTATGGGCCTCCTAGCAATGGCTAACATGAGGCTTCTCTGTGATGGTGCGTGAAACTGGATGAGTGTCCTAGACTCTATTGAGATGTCAATTCTGAACTCTCATGGGATTGCTAACACAACGCTGTAGTTAAGTTTCCCCTTGTTTGTACTTTTGCTATGCACTCCATTTTGGGCAATGTGGCAGAATAGCGATTTTTCTCAGATTTATTCTTTGGATTTCTCTTCAGACAGAGAGAGATTCATGAAAGCACATGCTTTTCCTGATTCTCCTTTCCAGATAGAACATGAATCACCAGCTACTTTTCAAATCGGATCTTTGACTGAGCAGGGAACCTGAGTTATAAACGTCGAATTCTGCATTCACTATAATGGGCCTCCTAGCAATGGCTAACATGAGGCTTCTCTGTGATGGTGCGTGAAACTGGATGAGTGTCCTAGACTCTCTTGAGATGTCAATTCTGAACTCTCATGCGATTGTTAACACAACGCTGTAGTTAAGTTTCCCCTTGTTTGTACTTTTGCTATGCACTCCATTTTGGGCAATGTGGCAGAATAGCGATTTTTCTCAGATTTGTTCTTTGGATTTCTCTTCAGACAGAGAGAGATTCATGAAAGCACATGCTTTTCCTGATTCTCCTTTCCAGATAGAACATGGATCACCAGCTACTTTTCAAATCGGATCTTTGACTGAGCCGGGAACCTGAGTTGTAAAACTGGAATTCTGCATTCACTATAATGGGCCTCCTAGCAATGGCTAACATGAGGCTTCTCTGTGATGGTGCGTGAAACTGGATGAGTGTCCTAGACTCTATTGAGATGTCTATTCTGAACTCTCATGGGATTGCTAACACAACGCTGTAGTTAAGTTTCCCCTTGTTTGTACTTTTGCTATGCACTCCATTTTGGGCAATGTGGCAGAATAGCGATTTTTCTCAGATTTGTTCTTTGGATTTCTCTTCAGACAGAGAGAGATTCATGAAAGAACATGCTTTTCCTGATTCTCCTTTCCAGATAGAACATGGATGACCAGCTACTTTTCAAATCGGATCTTTGACTGAGCAGGGAACCTGAGTTATAAACGTCGAATTCTGCATTCACTATAATGGGCCTCCTAGCAATGGCTAACATGAGGCTTCTCTGTGATGGTGCGTGAAACTGGATGAGTGTCCTAGACTCTCTTGAGATGACAATTCTGAACTCTCATGGGATTGCTAACAGAACGCTGTAGTTAAGTTTCCCCTTCTTTGTACTTTTGCTATGCACTCCATTTTGGGCTATGTGGCAGAATAGAGATTTTTCTCAGATTTCTTCTTTGGATTTCTCTTCAGACAGAGAGAGATTCATGAAAGCACATGCTTTTCCTGATTCTCCTTTCCAGACAGAACATGGATGACCAGCTACTTTTCAAATCGGATCTTTGACTGAGCGGGGAACCTGAGTTGTAAAACTGGAATTCTGCGTTCAGTATAATGGGCCTCCTAGCAATGGCTAACATGAGGCTTCTCTGTGATGGTGCGTGAAACTGGATGAGTGTCCTAGACTCTATTGAGATGTCAATTCTGAACTCTCATGGGATTGCTAACACAACACTGTAGTTAAGTTTCCCCTTGTTTGTACTTTTGCTATGCACTCCATTTTGGGCAATGTGGCAGAATAGCGATTTTTCTCAGATTTGTTCTTTGGATTTCTCTTCAGACAGAGAGAGATTCATGAAAGAACATGCTTTTCCTGATTCTCCTTTCCAGATAGAACATGGATCACCAGCTACTTTTCAAATCGGATCTTTGACTGAGCCGGGAACCTGAGTTGTAAAACTGGAATTCTGCATTCACTATAATGGGCCTCCTAGCAATGGCTAACATGAGGGTTCTCTGTGATGGTGCGTGAAACTGGATGAGTGTCCTAGACTCTCTTGAGATGTCAATTCTGAACTCTCAAAGGATTGCTAACACAACGCTGTAGTTAAGTTTCCCCTTGTTTGTACTTTTGCTATGCACTCCATTTTGGGCAATGTGGCAGAATAGCGATTTTTCTCAGATTTGTTCTTTGGATTTCTCTTCAGACAGAGAGAGATTCATGAAAGCACATGCTTTTCCTGATTCTCCTTTCCAGATAGAACATGGATCACCAGCTACTTTTCAAATCGGATCTTTGACTGAGCAGGGAACCTGAGTTATAAACGTCGAATTCTGCATTCACTATTATGGGCCTCCTAGCAATGGCTAACATGAGGCTTCTCTGTGATGGTGCGTGAAACTGGATGAGTGTCCTAGACTCTATTGAGATGTCTATTCTGAACTCTCATGGGATTGCTAACACAACGCTGTAGTTAAGTTTCCCCTTGTTTGTACTTTTGCTATGCACTCCATTTTGGGCAATGTGGCAGAATAGCGATTTTTCTCAGATTTGTTCTTTGGATTTCTCTTCAGACAGAGAGAGATTCATGAAAGAACATGCTTTTCCTGATTCTCCTTTCCAGATAGAACATGGATGACCAGCTACTTTTCAAATCGGATCTTTGACTGAGCAGGGAACCTGAGTTATAAACGTCGAATTCTGCATTCACTATAATGGGCCTCCTAGCAATGGCTAACATGAGGCTTCTCTGTGATGGTGCGTGAAACTGGATGAGTGTCCTAGACTCTCTTGAGATGACAATTCTGAACTCTCATGGGATTGCTAACAGAACGCTGTAGTTAAGTTTCCCCTTCTTTGTACTTTTGCTATGCACTCCATTTTGGGCTATGTGGCAGAATAGAGATTTTTCTCAGATTTCTTCTTTGGATTTCTCTTCAGACAGAGAGAGATTCATGAAAGCACATGCTTTTCCTGATTCTCCTTTCCAGACAGAACATGGATGACCAGCTACTTTTCAAATCGGATCTTTGACTGAGCGGGGAACCTGAGTTGTAAAACTGGAATTCTGCGTTCAGTATAATGGGCCTCCTAGCAATGGCTAACATGAGGCTTCTCTGTGATGGTGCGTGAAACTGGATGAGTGTCCTAGACTCTATTGAGATGTCAATTCTGAACTCTCATGGGATTGCTAACACAACACTGTAGTTAAGTTTCCCCTTGTTTGTACTTTTGCTATGCACTCCATTTTGGGCAATGTGGCAGAATAGCGATTTTTCTCAGATTTGTTCTTTGGATTTCTCTTCAGACAGAGAGAGATTCATGAAAGAACATGCTTTTCCTGATTCTCCTTTCCAGATAGAACATGGATCACCAGCTACTTTTCAAATCGGATCTTTGACTGAGCCGGGAACCTGAGTTGTAAAACTGGAATTCTGCATTCACTATAATGGGCCTCCTAGCAATGGCTAACATGAGGGTTCTCTGTGATGGTGCGTGAAACTGGATGAGTGTCCTAGACTCTCTTGAGATGTCAATTCTGAACTCTCAAAGGATTGCTAACACAACGCTGTAGTTAAGTTTCCCCTTGTTTGTACTTTTGCTATGCACTCCATTTTGGGCAATGTGGCAGAATAGCGATTTTTCTCAGATTTGTTCTTTGGATTTCTCTTCAGACAGAGAGAGATTCATGAAAGCACATGCTTTTCCTGATTCTCCTTTCCAGATAGAACATGGATCACCAGCTACTTTTCAAATCGGATCTTTGACTGAGCAGGGAACCTGAGTTATAAACGTCGAATTCTGCATTCACTATAATGGGCCTCCTAGCAATGGCTAACATGAGGCTTCTCTGTGATGGTGCGTGAAACTGGATGAGTGTCCTAGACTCTATTGAGATGTCAATTCTGAACTCTCATGGGATTGCTAACACAACGCTGTAGTTAAGTTTCCCCTTGTTTGTACTTTTGCTATGCACTCCATTTTGGGCAATGTGGCAGAATAGCGATTTTTCTCAGATTTGTTCTTTGGATTTCTCTTCAGACAGAGAGAGATTCATGAAAGCACATGCTTTTCCTGATTCTCCTTTCCAGATAGAACATGGATCACCAGCTACTTTTCAAATCGGATCTTTGACTGAGCCGGGAACCTGAGTTGTAAAACTGGAATTCTGCATTCACTATAATGGGCCTCCTAGCAATGGCTAACATGAGGCTTCTCTGTGATGGTGCGTGAAACTGGATGAGTGTCCTAGACTCTATTGAGATGTCTATTCTGAACTCTCATGGGATTGCTAACACAACGCTGTAGTTAAGTTTCCCCTTGTTTGTACTTTTGCTATGCACTCCATTTTGGGCAATGTGGCAGAATAGCGATTTTTCTCAGATTTGTTCTTTGGATTTCTCTTCAGACAGAGAGAGATTCATGAAAGAAAATGCTTTTCCTGATTCTCCTTTCCAGATAGAACATGGATGACCAGCTACTTTTCAAATCGGATCTTTGACTGAGCAGGGAACCTGAGTTATAAACGTCGAATTCTGCATTCACTATAATGGGCCTCCTAGCAATGGCTAACATGAGGCTTCTCTGTGATGGTGCGTGAAACTGGATGAGTGTCCTAGACTCTCTTGAGATGACAATTCTGAACTCTCATGGGATTGCTAACAGAACGCTGTAGTTAAGTTTCCCCTTCTTTGTACTTTTGCTATGCACTCCATTTTGGGCAATGTGGCAGAATAGCGATTTTTCTCAGATTTGTTCTTTGGATTTCTCTTCAGACAGAGAGAGATTCATGAAAGCACATGCTTTTCCTGATTCTCCTTTCCAGACAGAACATGGATGACCAGCTACTTTTCAAATCGGATCTTTGACTGAGCGGGGAACCTGAGTTGTAAAACTGGAATTCTGCGTTCAGTATAATGGGCCTCCTAGCAATGGCTAACATGAGGCTTCTCTGTGATGGTGCGTGAAACTGGATGAGTGTCCTAGACTCTATTGAGATGTCAATTCTGAACTCTCATGGGATTGCTAACACAACACTGTAGTTAAGTTTCCCCTTGTTTGTACTTTTGCTATGCACTCCATTTTGGGCAATGTGGCAGAATAGCGATTTTTCTCAGATTTGTTCTTTGGATTTCTCTTCAGACAGAGAGAGATTCATGAAAGAACATGCTTTTCCTGATTCTCCTTTCCAGATAGAACATGGATCACCAGCTACTTTTCAAATCGGATCTTTGACTGAGCCGGGAACCTGAGTTGTAAAACTGGAATTCTGCATTCACTATAATGGGCCTCCTAGCAATGGCTAACATGAGGGTTCTCTGTGATGGTGCGTGAAACTGGATGAGTGTCCTAGACTCTCTTGAGATGTCAATTCTGAACTCTCAAAGGATTGCTAACACAACGCTGTAGTTAAGTTTCCCCTTGTTTGTACTTTTGCTATGCACTCCATTTTGGGCAATGTGGCAGAATAGCGATTTTTCTCAGATTTGTTCTTTGGATTTCTCTTCAGACAGAGAGAGATTCATGAAAGCACATGCTTTTCCTGATTCTCCTTTCCAGATAGAACATGGATGACCAGCTACTTTTCAAATCGGATCTTTGACTGAGCAGGGAACCTGAGTTATAAACGTCGAATTCTGCATTCACTATAATGGGCCTCCTAGCAATGGCTAACATGAGGCTTCTCTGTGATGGTGCGTGAAACTGGATGAGTGTCCTAGACTCTCTTGAGATGACAATTCTGAACTCTCATGGGATTGCTAACAGAACGCTGTAGTTAAGTTTCCCCTTCTTTGTACTTTTGCTATGCACTCCATTTTGGGCAATGTGGCAGAATAGCGATTTTTCTCAGATTTGTTCTTTGGATTTCTCTTCAGACAGAGAGAGATTCATGAAAGAACATGCTTTTCCTGATTCTCCTTTCCAGATAGAACATGGATCACCAGCTACTTTTCAAATCGGATCTTTGACTGAGCCGGGAACCTGAGTTGTAAAACTGGAATTCTGCATTCACTATAATGGGCCTCCTAGCAATGGCTAACATGAGGGTTCTCTGTGATGGTGCGTGAAACTGGATGAGTGTCCTAGACTCTCTTGAGATGTCAATTCTGAACTCTCAAAGGATTGCTAACACAACGCTGTAGTTAAGTTTCCCCTTGTTTGTACTTTTGCTATGCACTCCATTTTGGGCAATGTGGCAGAATAGCGATTTTTCTCAGATTTCTTCTTTGGATTTCTCTTCAGACAGAGAGAGATTCATGAAAGCACATGCTTTTCCTGATTCTCCTTTCCAGACAGAACATGGATGACCAGCTACTTTTCAAATCGGATCTTTGACTGAGCGGGGAACCTGAGTTGTAAAACTGGAATTCTGCGTTCAGTATAATGGGCCTCCTAGCAATGGCTAACATGAGGCTTCTCTGTGATGGTGCGTGAAACTGGATGAGTGTCCTAGACTCTATTCAGATGTCTATTCTGAACTCTCATGGGATTGCTAACACAACGCTGTAGTTAAGTTTCCCCTTGTTTGTACTTTTGCTATGCACTCCATTTTGGGCAATGTGGCAGAATAGCGATTTTTCTCAGATTTGTTCTTTGGATTTCTCTTCAGACAGAGAGATATTCATGAAAGAACATGCTTTTCCTGATTCTCCTTTCCAGATAGAACATGGATGACCAGCTACTTTTCAAATCGGATCTTTGACTGAGCAGGGAACCTGAGTTATAAACGTCGAATTCTGCATTCACTATAATGGGCCTCCTAGCAATGGCTAACATGAGGCTTCTCTGTGATGGTGCGTGAAACTGGATGAGTGTCCTAGACTCTATTGAGATGTCAATTCTGAACTCTCATGGGATTGCTAACACAACGCTGTAGTTAAGTTTCCCCTTGTTTGTACTTTTGCTATGCACTCCATTTTGGGCAATGTGGCAGAATAGCGATTTTTCTCAGATTTATTCTTTGGATTTCTCTTCAGACAGAGAGAGATTCATGAAAGCACATGCTTTTCCTGATTCTCCTTTCCAGATAGAACATGGATCACCAGCTACTTTTCAAATCGGATCTTTGACTGAGCAGGGAACCTGAGTTATAAACGTCGAATTCTGCATTCACTATAATGGGCCTCCTAGCAATGGCTAACATGAGGCTTCTCTGTGATGGTGCGTGAAACTGGATGAGTGTCCTAGACTCTCTTGAGATGTCAATTCTGAACTCTCATGCGATTGCTAACACAACGCTGTAGTTAAGTTTCCCCTTGTTTGTACTTTTGCTATGCACTCCATTTTGGGCAATGTGGCAGAATAGCGATTTTTCTCAGATTTGTTCTTTGGATTTCTCTTCAGACAGAGATTCATGAAAGCACATGCTTTTCCTGATTCTCCTTTCCAGATAGAACATGGATCACCAGCTACTTTTCAAATCGGATCTTTGACTGAGCAGGGAACCTGAGTTATAAACGTCGAATTCTGCATTCACTATTATGGGCCTCCTAGCAATGGCTAACATGAGGCTTCTCTGTGATGGTGCGTGAAACTGGATGAGTGTCCTAGACTCTATTGAGATGTCAATTCTGAACTCTCATGGGATTGCTAACAGAACGCTGTAGTTAAGTTTCCCCTTCTTTGTACTTTTGCTATGCACTCCATTTTGGGCTATGTGGCAGAATAGAGATTTTTCTCAGATTTCTTCTTTGGATTTCTCTTCAGACAGAGAGAGATTCATGAAAGCACATGCTTTTCCTGATTCTCCTTTCCAGACAGAACATGGATGACCAGCTACTTTTCAAATCGGATCTTTGACTGAGCGGGGAACCTGAGTTGTAAAACTGGAATTCTGCGTTCAGTATAATGGGCCTCCTAGCAATGGCTAACATGAGGCTTCTCTGTGATGGTGCGTGAAACTGGATGAGTGTCCTAGACTCTATTGAGATGTCAATTCTGAACTCTCATGGGATTGCTAACACAACACTGTAGTTAAGTTTCCCCTTGTTTGTACTTTTGCTATGCACTCCATTTTGGGCAATGTGGCAGAATAGCGATTTTTCTCAGATTTGTTCTTTGGATTTCTCTTCAGACAGAGAGAGATTCATGAAAGAACATGCTTTTCCTGATTCTCCTTTCCAGATAGAACATGGATCACCAGCTACTTTTCAAATCGGATCTTTGACTGAGCCGGGAACCTGAGTTGTAAACGTCGAATTCTGCATTCACTATAATGGGCCTCCTAGCAATGGCTAACATGAGGGTTCTCTGTGATGGTGCGTGAAACTGGATGAGTGTCCTAGACTCTCTTGAGATGTCAATTCTTTTTATTTATTAACTCTCAAAGGATTGCTAACACAACGCTGTAGTTAAGTTTCCCCTTGTTTGTACTTTTGCTATGCACTCCATTTTGGGCAATGTGGCAGAATAGCGATTTTTCTCAGATTTGTTCTTTGGATTTCTCTTCAGACAGAGAGAGATTCATGAAAGCACATGCTTTTCCTGATTCTCCTTTCCAGATAGAACATGGATGACCAGCTACTTTTCAAATCGGATCTTTGACTGAGCAGGGAACCTGAGTTATAAACGTCGAATTCTGCATTCACTATAATGGGCCTCCTAGCAATGGCTAACATGAGGCTTCTCTGTGATGGTGCGTGAAACTGGATGAGTGTCCTAGACTCTCTTGAGATGACAATTCTGAACTCTCATGGGATTGCTAACAGAACGCTGTAGTTAAGTTTCCCCTTCTTTGTACTTTTGCTATGCACTCCATTTTGGGCTATGTGGCAGAATAGAGATTTTTCTCAGATTTCTTCTTTGGATTTCTCTTCAGACAGAGAGAGATTCATGAAAGCACATGCTTTTCCTGATTCTCCTTTCCAGACAGAACATGGATGACCAGCTACTTTTCAAATCGGATCTTTGACTGAGCGGGGAACCTGAGTTGTAAAACTGGAATTCTGCGTTCAGTATAATGGGCCTCCTAGCAATGGCTAACATGAGGCTTCTCTGTGATGGTGCGTGAAACTGGATGAGTGTCCTAGACTCTATTCAGATGTCTATTCTGAACTCTCATGGGATTGCTAACACAACGCTGTAGTTAAGTTTCCCCTTGTTTGTACTTTTGCTATGCACTCCATTTTGGGCAATGTGGCAGAATAGCGATTTTTCTCAGATTTGTTCTTTGGATTTCTCTTCAGACAGAGAGATATTCATGAAAGAACATGCTTTTCCTGATTCTCCTTTCCAGATAGAACATGGATGACGAGCTACTTTTCAAATCGGATCTTTGACTGAGCAGGGAACCTGAGTTATAAACGTCGAATTCTGCATTCACTATAATGGGCCTCCTAGCAATGGCTAACATGAGGCTTCTCTGTGATGGTGCGTGAAACTGGATGAGTGTCCTAGACTCTATTGAGATGTCAATTCTGAACTCTCATGGGATTGCTAACACAACGCTGTAGTTAAGTTTCCCCTTGTTTGTACTTTTGCTATGCACTCCATTTTGGGCAATGTGGCAGAATAGCGATTTTTCTCAGATTTATTCTTTGGATTTCTCTTCAGACAGAGAGAGATTCATGAAAGCACATGCTTTTCCTGATTCTCCTTTCCAGATAGAACATGGATCACCAGCTACTTTTCAAATCGGATCTTTGACTGAGCAGGGAACCTGAGTTATAAACGTCGAATTCTGCATTCACTATAATGGGCCTCCTAGCAATGGCTAACATGAGGCTTCTCTGTGATGGTGCGTGAAACTGGATGAGTGTCCTAGACTCTCTTGAGATGTCAATTCTGAACTCTCATGCGATTGCTAACACAACGCTGTAGTTAAGTTTCCCCTTGTTTGTACTTTTGCTATGCACTCCATTTTGGGCAATGTGGCAGAATAGCGATTTTTCTCCGATTTGTTCTTTGGATTTCTCTTCAGACAGAGATTCATGAAAGCACATGCTTTTCCTGATTCTCCTTTCCAGATAGAACATGGATCACCAGCTACTTTTCAAATCGGATCTTTGACTGAGCAGGGAACCTGAGTTATAAACGTCGAATTCTGCATTCACTATTATGGGCCTCCTAGCAATGGCTAACATGAGGCTTCTCTGTGATGGTGCGTGAAACTGGATGAGTGTCCTAGACTCTATTGAGATGTCAATTCTGAACTCTCATGGGATTGCTAACACTACGCTGTAGTTAAGTTTCCCCTTGTTTGTACTTTTGCTATGCACTCCATTTTGGGCAATGTGGCAGAATAGCGATTTTTCTCAGATTTGTTCTTTGGATTTCTCTTCAGACAGAGAGAGATTCATGAAAGCACATGCTTTTCCTGATTCTCCTTTCCAGATAGAACATGGATCACCAGCTACTTTTCAAATCGGATCTTTGACTGAGACGGGAACCTGAGTTGTAAAACTGGAATTCTGCATTCACTATAATGGGCCTCCTAGCAATGGCTAACATGAGGCTTCTCTGTGATGGTGCGTGAAACTGGATGAGTGTCCTAGACTCTATTGAGATGTCAATTCTGAACTCTCATGGGATTGCTAACACAACACTGTAGTTAAGTTTCCCCTTGTTTGTACTTTTGCTATGCACTCCATTTTGGGCAATGTGGCAGAATAGCGATTTTTCTCAGATTTGTTCTTTGGATTTCTCTTCAGACAGAGAGAGATTCATGAAAGAACATGCTTTTCCTGATTCTCCTTTCCAGATAGAACATGGATCACCAGCTACTTTTCAAATCGGATCTTTGACTGAGACGGGAACCTGAGTTGTAAAACTGGAATTCTGCATTCACTATAATGGGCCTCCTAGCAATGGCTAACATGAGGCTTCTCTGTGATGGTGCGTGAAACTGGATGAGTGTCCTAGACTCTATTGAGATGTCAATTCTGAACTCTCATGGGATTGCTAACACAACGCTGTAGTTAAGTTTCCCCTTGTTTGTACTTTTGCTATGCACTCCATTTTGGGCAATGTGGCAGAATAGCGATTTTTCTCAGATTTGTTCTTTGGATTTCTCTTCAGACAGAGAGAGATTCATGAAAGAACATGCTTTTCCTGATTCTCCTTTCCAGATAGAACATGGATCACCAGCTACTTTTCAAATCGGATCTTTGACTGAGCAGGGAACCTGAGTTATAAACGTCGAATTCTGCATTCACTATAATGGGCCTCCTAGCAATGGCTAACATGAGGCTTCTCTGTGATGGTGCGTGAAACTGGATGAGTGTCCTAGACTCTCTTGAGATGTCAATTCTGAACTCTCATGCGATTGCTAACACAACGCTGTAGTTAAGTTTCCCCTTGTTTGTACTTTTGCTATGCACTCCATTTTGGGCAATGTGGCAGAATAGCGATTTTTCTCAGATTTGTTCTTTGGATTTCTCTTCAGACAGAGATTCATGAAAGCACATGCTTTTCCTGATTCTCCTTTCCAGATAGAACATGGATGACCAGCTACTTTTCAAATCGGATCTTTGACTGAGCAGGGAACCTGAGTTATAAACGTCGAATTCTGCATTCACTATTATGGGCCTCCTAGCAATGGCTAACATGAGGCTTCTCTGTGATGGTGCGTGAAACTGGATGAGTGTCCTAGACTCTATTGAGATGTCAATTCTGAACTCTCATGGGATTGCTAACACAACGCTGTAGTTAAGTTTCCCCTTGTTTGTACTTTTGCTATGCACTCCATTTTGGGCAATGTGGCAGAATAGCGATTTTTCTCAGATTTATTCTTTGGATTTCTCTTCAGACAGAGAGAGATTCATGAAAGCACATGCTTTTCCTGATTCTCCTTTCCAGATAGAACATGAATCACCAGCTACTTTTCAAATCGGATCTTTGACTGAGCGGGGAACCTGAGTTGTAAAACTGGAATTCTGCGTTCAGTATAATGGGCCTCCTAGCAATGGCTAACATGAGGCTTCTCTGTGATGGTGCGTGAAACTGGATGAGTGTCCTAGACTCTATTGAGATGTCAATTCTGAACTCTCATGGGATTGCTAACACAACGCTGTAGTTAAGTTTCCCCTTGTTTGTACTTTTGCTATGCACTCCATTTTGGGCAATGTGGCAGAATAGCGATTTTTCTCAGATTTATTCTTTGGATTTCTCTTCAGACAGAGAGAGATTCATGAAAGCACATGCTTTTCCTGATTCTCCTTTCCAGATAGAACATGGATCACCAGCTACTTTTCAAATCGGATCTTTGACTGAGACGGGAACCTGAGTTGTAAAACTGGAATTCTGCATTCACTATAATGGGCCTCCTAGCAATGGCTAACATGAGGCTTCTCTGTGATGGTGCGTGAAACTGGATGAGTGTCCTAGACTCTATTGAGATGTCAATTCTGAACTCTCATGGGATTGCTAACACAACGCTGTAGTTAAGTTTCCCCTTGTTTGTACTTTTGCTATGCACTCCATTTTGGGCAATGTGGCAGAATAGCGATTTTTCTCAGATTTGTTCTTTGGATTTCTCTTCAGACAGAGAGAGATTCATGAAAGAACATGCTTTTCCTGATTCTCCTTTCCAGATAGAACATGGATCACCAGCTACTTTTCAAATCGGATCTTTGACTGAGCAGGGAACCTGAGTTATAAACGTCGAATTCTGCATTCACTATAATGGGCCTCCTAGCAATGGCTAACATGAGGCTTCTCTGTGATGGTGCGTGAAACTGGATGAGTGTCCTAGACTCTCTTGAGATGTCAATTCTGAACTCTCATGCGATTGCTAACACAACGCTGTAGTTAAGTTTCCCCTTGTTTGTACTTTTGCTATGCACTCCATTTTGGGCAATGTGGCAGAATAGCGATTTTTCTCAGATTTGTTCTTTGGATTTCTCTTCAGACAGAGATTCATGAAAGCACATGCTTTTCCTGATTCTCCTTTCCAGATAGAACATGGATGACCAGCTACTTTTCAAATCGGATCTTTGACTGAGCAGGGAACCTGAGTTATAAACGTCGAATTCTGCATTCACTATTATGGGCCTCCTAGCAATGGCTAACATGAGGCTTCTCTGTGATGGTGCGTGAAACTGGATGAGTGTCCTAGACTCTATTGAGATGTCAATTCTGAACTCTCATGGGATTGCTAACACAACGCTGTAGTTAAGTTTCCCCTTGTTTGTACTTTTGCTATGCACTCCATTTTGGGCAATGTGGCAGAATAGCGATTTTTCTCAGATTTGTTCTTTGGATTTCTCTTCAGACAGAGAGATATTCATGAAAGAACATGCTTTTCCTGATTCTCCTTTCCAGATAGAACATGGATGACCAGCTACTTTTCAAATCGGATCTTTGACTGAGCAGGGAACCTGAGTTATAAACGTCGAATTCTGCATTCACTATAATGGGCCTCCTAGCAATGGCTAACATGAGGCTTCTCTGTGATGGTGCGTGAAACTGGATGAGTGTCCTAGACTCTATTGAGATGTCAATTCTGAACTCTCATGGGATTGCTAACACAACGCTGTAGTTAAGTTTCCCCTTGTTTGTACTTTTGCTATGCACTCCATTTTGGGCAATGTGGCAGAATAGCGATTTTTCTCAGATTTGTTCTTTGGATTTCTCTTCAGACAGAGAGAGATTCATGAAAGCACATGCTTTTCCTGATTCTCCTTTCCAGATAGAACATGGATCACCAGCTACTTTTCAAATCGGATCTTTGACTGAGCAGGGAACCTGAGTTATAAACGTCGAATTCTGCATTCACTATAATGGGCCTCCTAGCAATGGCTAACATGAGGCTTCTCTGTGATGGTGCGTGAAACTGGATGAGTGTCCTAGACTCTCTTGAGATGTCAATTCTGAACTCTCATGCGATTGCTAACACAACGCTGTAGTTAAGTTTCCCCTTGTTTGTACTTTTGCTATGCACTCCATTTTGGGCAATGTGGCAGAATAGCGATTTTTCTCAGATTTGTTCTTTGGATTTCTCTTCAGACAGAGATTCATGAAAGCACATGCTTTTCCTGATTCTCCTTTCCAGATAGAACATGGATGACCAGCTACTTTTCAAATCGGATCTTTGACTGAGCAGGGAACCTGAGTTATAAACGTCGAATTCTGCATTCACTATTATGGGCCTCCTAGCAATGGCTAACATGAGGCTTCTCTGTGATGGTGCGTGAAACTGGATGAGTGTCCTAGACTCTATTGAGATGTCAATTCTGAACTCTCATGGGATTGCTAACAGAACGCTGTAGTTAAGTTTCCCCTTCTTTGTACTTTTGCTATGCACTCCATTTTGGGCTATGTGGCAGAATAGAGATTTTTCTCAGATTTCTTCTTTGGATTTCTCTTCAGACAGAGAGAGATTCATGAAAGCACATGCTTTTCCTGATTCTCCTTTCCAGACAGAACATGGATGACCAGCTACTTTTCAAATCGGATCTTTGACTGAGCGGGGAACCTGAGTTGTAAAACTGGAATTCTGCGTTCAGTATAATGGGCCTCCTAGCAATGGCTAACATGAGGCTTCTCTGTGATGGTGCGTGAAACTGGATGAGTGTCCTAGACTCTATTGAGATGTCAATTCTGAACTCTCATGGGATTGCTAACACAACACTGTAGTTAAGTTTCCCCTTGTTTGTACTTTTGCTATGCACTCCATTTTGGGCAATGTGGCAGAATAGCGATTTTTCTCAGATTTGTTCTTTGGATTTCTCTTCAGACAGAGAGAGATTCATGAAAGAACATGCTTTTCCTGATTCTCCTTTCCAGATAGAACATGGATCACCAGCTACTTTTCAAATCGGATCTTTGACTGAGCCGGGAACCTGAGTTGTAAACGTCGAATTCTGCATTCACTATAATGGGCCTCCTAGCAATGGCTAACATGAGGGTTCTCTGTGATGGTGCGTGAAACTGGATGAGTGTCCTAGACTCTCTTGAGATGTCAATTCTGAACTCTCAAAGGATTGCTAACACAACGCTGTAGTTAAGTTTCCCCTTGTTTGTACTTTTGCTATGCACTCCATTTTGGGCAATGTGGCAGAATAGCGATTTTTCTCAGATTTGTTCTTTGGATTTCTCTTCAGACAGAGAGAGATTCATGAAAGCACATGCTTTTCCTGATTCTCCTTTCCAGATAGAACATGGATGACCAGCTACTTTTCAAATCGGATCTTTGACTGAGCAGGGAACCTGAGTTATAAACGTCGAATTCTGCATTCACTATAATGGGCCTCCTAGCAATGGCTAACATGAGGCTTCTCTGTGATGGTGCGTGAAACTGGATGAGTGTCCTAGACTCTCTTGAGATGACAATTCTGAACTCTCATGGGATTGCTAACAGAACGCTGTAGTTAAGTTTCCCCTTCTTTGTACTTTTGCTATGCACTCCATTTTGGGCTATGTGGCAGAATAGAGATTTTTCTCAGATTTCTTCTTTGGATTTCTCTTCAGACAGAGAGAGATTCATGAAAGCACATGCTTTTCCTGATTCTCCTTTCCAGACAGAACATGGATGACCAGCTACTTTTCAAATCGGATCTTTGACTGAGCGGGGAACCTGAGTTGTAAAACTGGAATTCTGCGTTCAGTATAATGGGCCTCCTAGCAATGGCTAACATGAGGCTTCTCTGTGATGGTGCGTGAAACTGGATGAGTGTCCTAGACTCTATTCAGATGTCTATTCTGAACTCTCATGGGATTGCTAACACTACGCTGTAGTTAAGTTTCCCCTTGTTTGTACTTTTGCTATGCACTCCATTTTGGGCAATGTGGCAGAATAGAGATTTTTCTCAGATTTGTTCTTTGGATTTCTCTTCAGACAGAGATTCATGAAAGCACATGCTTTTCCTGATTCTCCTTTCCAGATAGAACATGGATCACCAGCTACTTTTCAAATCGGATCTTTGACTGAGCAGGGAACCTGAGTTATAAACGTCGAATTCTGCATTCACTATTATGGGCCTCCTAGCAATGGCTAACATGAGGCTTCTCTGTGATGGTGCGTGAAACTGGATGAGTGTCCTAGACTCTATTGAGATGTCAATTCTGAACTCTCATGGGATTGCTAACACTACGCTGTAGTTAAGTTTCCCCTTGTTTGTACTTTTGCTATGCACTCCATTTTGGGCAATGTGGCAGAATAGCGATTTTTCTCAGATTTGTTCTTTGGATTTCTCTTCAGACAGAGAGAGATTCATGAAAGAACATGCTTTTCCTGATTCTCCTTTCCAGATAGAACATGGATCACCAGCTACTTTTCAAATCGGATCTTTGACTGAGACGGGAACCTGAGTTGTAAAACTGGAATTCTGCATTCACTATAATGGGCCTCCTAGCAATGGCTAACATGAGGCTTCTCTGTGATGGTGCGTGAAACTGGATGAGTGTCCTAGACTCTATTGAGATGTCAATTCTGAACTCTCATGGGATTGCTAACACAACGCTGTAGTTAAGTTTCCCCTTGTTTGTACTTTTGCTATGCACTCCATTTTGGGCAATGTGGCAGAATAGCGATTTTTCTCAGATTTGTTCTTTGGATTTCTCTTCAGACAGAGAGAGATTCATGAAAGAACATGCTTTTCCTGATTCTCCTTTCCAGATAGAACATGGATCACCAGCTACTTTTCAAATCGGATCTTTGACTGAGCAGGGAACCTGAGTTATAAACGTCGAATTCTGCATTCACTATTATGGGCCTCCTAGCAATGGCTAACATGAGGCTTCTCTGTGATGGTGCGTGAAACTGGATGAGTGTCCTAGACTCTATTGAGATGTCAATTCTGAACTCTCATGGGATTGCTAACACAACGCTGTAGTTAAGTTTCCCCTTGTTTGTACTTTTGCTATGCACTCCATTTTGGGCAATGTGGCAGAATAGCGATTTTTCTCAGATTTATTCTTTGGATTTCTCTTCAGACAGAGAGAGATTCATGAAAGCACATGCTTTTCCTGATTCTCCTTTCCAGATAGAACATGGATCACCAGCTACTTTTCAAATCGGATCTTTGACTGAGACGGGAACCTGAGTTGTAAAACTGGAATTCTGCATTCACTATAATGGGCCTCCTAGCAATGGCTAACATGAGGCTTCTCTGTGATGGTGCGTGAAACTGGATGAGTGTCCTAGACTCTATTGAGATGTCAATTCTGAACTCTCATGGGATTGCTAACACAACGCTGTAGTTAAGTTTCCCCTTGTTTGTACTTTTGCTATGCACTCCATTTTGGGCAATGTGGCAGAATAGCGATTTTTCTCAGATTTGTTCTTTGGATTTCTCTTCAGACAGAGAGAGATTCATGAAAGAACATGCTTTTCCTGATTCTCCTTTCCAGATAGAACATGGATCACCAGCTACTTTTCAAATCGGATCTTTGACTGAGCAGGGAACCTGAGTTATAAACGTCGAATTCTGCATTCACTATTATGGGCCTCCTAGCAATGGCTAACATGAGGCTTCTCTGTGATGGTGCGTGAAACTGGATGAGTGTCCTAGACTCTATTGAGATGTCAATTCTGAACTCTCATGGGATTGCTAACACAACGCTGTAGTTAAGTTTCACCTTGTTTGTACTTTTGCTATGCACTCCATTTTGGGCAATGTGGCAGAATAGCGATTTTTCTCAGATTTATTCTTTGGATTTCTCTTCAGACAGAGAGAGATTCATGAAAGCACATGCTTTTCCTGATTCTCCTTTCCAGATAGAACATGAATCACCAGCTACTTTTCAAATCGGATCTTTGACTGAGCAGGGAACCTGAGTTATAAACGTCGAATTCTGCATTCACTATAATGGGCCTCCTAGCAATGGCTAACATGAGGCTTCTCTGTGATGGTGCGTGAAACTGGATGAGTGTCCTAGACTCTATTGAGATGTCAATTCTGAACTCTCATGGGATTGCTAACACAACGCTGTAGTTAAGTTTCCCCTTGTTTGTACTTTTGCTATGCACTCCATTTTGGGCAATGTGGCAGAATAGCGATTTTTCTCAGATTTGTTCTTTGGATTTCTCTTCAGACAGAGAGAGATTCATGAAAGCACATGCTTTTCCTGATTCTCCTTTCCAGATAGAACATGGATCACCAGCTACTTTTCAAATCGGATCTTTGACTGAGCAGGGAACCTGAGTTATAAACGTCGAATTCTGCATTCACTATTATGGGCCTCCTAGCAATGGCTAACATGAGGCTTCTCTGTGATGGTGCGTGAAACTGGATGAGTGTCCTAGACTCTATTGAGATGTCAATTCTGAACTCTCATGGGATTGCTAACACAACGCTGTAGTTAAGTTTCCCCTTGTTTGTACTTTTGCTATGCACTCCATTTTGGGCAATGTGGCAGAATAGCGATTTTTCTCAGATTTATTCTTTGGATTTCTCTTCAGACAGAGAGAGATTCATGAAAGCACATGCTTTTCCTGATTCTCCTTTCCAGATAGAACATGAATCACCAGCTACTTTTCAAATCGGATCTTTGACTGAGCAGGGAACCTGAGTTATAAACGTCGAATTCTGCATTCACTATAATGGGCCTCCTAGCAATGGCTAACATGAGGCTTCTCTGTGATGGTGCGTGAAACTGGATGAGTGTCCTAGACTCTCTTGAGATGTCAATTCTGAACTCTCATGCGATTGTTAACACAACGCTGTAGTTAAGTTTCCCCTTGTTTGTACTTTTGCTATGCACTCCATTTTGGGCAATGTGGCAGAATAGCGATTTTTCTCAGATTTGTTCTTTGGATTTCTCTTCAGACAGAGAGAGATTCATGAAAGCACATGCTTTTCCTGATTCTCCTTTCCAGATAGAACATGGATCACCAGCTACTTTTCAAATCGGATCTTTGACTGAGCAGGGAACCTGAGTTATAAACGTCGAATTCTGCATTCACTATTATGGGCCTCCTAGCAATGGCTAACATGAGGCTTCTCTGTGATGGTGCGTGAAACTGGATGAGTGTCCTAGACTCTATTGAGATGTCAATTCTGAACTCTCATGGGATTGCTAACACAACGCTGTAGTTAAGTTTCCCCTTGTTTGTACTTTTGCTATGCACTCCATTTTGGGCAATGTGGCAGAATAGCGATTTTTCTCAGATTTGTTCTTTGGATTTCTCTTCAGACAGAGAGAGATTCATGAAAGCACATGCTTTTCCTGATTCTCCTTTCCAGATAGAACATGGATCACCAGCTACTTTTCAAATCGGATCTTTGACTGAGCCGGGAACCTGAGTTGTAAAACTGGAATTCTGCATTCACTATAATGGGCCTCCTAGCAATGGCTAACATGAGGCTTCTCTGTGATGGTGCGTGAAACTGGATGAGTGTCCTAGACTCTATTGAGATGTCTATTCTGAACTCTCATGGGATTGCTAACACAACGCTGTAGTTAAGTTTCCCCTTGTTTGTACTTTTGCTATGCACTCCATTTTGGGCAATGTGGCAGAATAGCGATTTTTCTCAGATTTGTTCTTTGGATTTCTCTTCAGACAGAGAGAGATTCATGAAAGAACATGCTTTTCCTGATTCTCCTTTCCAGATAGAACATGGATGACCAGCTACTTTTCAAATCGGATCTTTGACTGAGCAGGGAACCTGAGTTATAAACGTCGAATTCTGCATTCACTATAATGGGCCTCCTAGCAATGGCTAACATGAGGCTTCTCTGTGATGGTGCGTGAAACTGGATGAGTGTCCTAGACTCTCTTGAGATGACAATTCTGAACTCTCATGGGATTGCTAACAGAACGCTGTAGTTAAGTTTCCCCTTCTTTGTACTTTTGCTATGCACTCCATTTTGGGCAATGTGGCAGAATAGCGATTTTTCTCAGATTTGTTCTTTGGATTTCTCTTCAGACAGAGAGAGATTCATGAAAGCACATGCTTTTCCTGATTCTCCTTTCCAGACAGAACATGGATGACCAGCTACTTTTCAAATCGGATCTTTGACTGAGCGGGGAACCTGAGTTGTAAAACTGGAATTCTGCGTTCAGTATAATGGGCCTCCTAGCAATGGCTAACATGAGGCTTCTCTGTGATGGTGCGTGAAACTGGATGAGTGTCCTATACTCTATTGAGATGTCAATTCTGAACTCTCATGGGATTGCTAACACAACACTGTAGTTAAGTTTCCCCTTGTTTGTACTTTTGCTATGCACTCCATTTTGGGCAATGTGGCAGAATAGCGATTTTTCTCAGATTTGTTCTTTGGATTTCTCTTCAGACAGAGAGAGATTCATGAAAGCACATGCTTTTCCTGATTCTCCTTTCCAGATAGAACATGGATCACCAGCTACTTTTCAAATCGGATCTTTGACTGAGCCGGGAACCTGAGTTGTAAAACTGGAATTCTGCATTCACTATAATGGGCCTCCTAGCAATGGCTAACATGAGGGTTCTCTGTGATGGTGCGTGAAACTGGATGAGTGTCCTAGACTCTCTTGAGATGTCAATTCTGAACTCTCAAAGGATTGCTAACACAACGCTGTAGTTAAGTTTCCCCTTGTTTGTACTTTTGCTATGCACTCCATTTTGGGCAATGTGGCAGAATAGCGATTTTTCTCAGATTTATTCTTTGGATTTCTCTTCAGACAGAGAGAGATTCATGAAAGCACATGCTTTTCCTGATTCTCCTTTCCAGATAGAACATGAATCACCAGCTACTTTTCAAATCGGATCTTTGACTGAGCAGGGAACCTGAGTTATAAACGTCGAATTCTGCATTCACTATAATGGGCCTCCTAGCAATGGCTAACATGAGGCTTCTCTGTGATGGTGCGTGAAACTGGATGAGTGTCCTAGACTCTCTTGAGATGTCAATTCTGAACTCTCATGCGATTGTTAACACAACGCTGTAGTTAAGTTTCCCCTTGTTTGTACTTTTGCTATGCACTCCATTTTGGGCAATGTGGCAGAATAGCGATTTTTCTCAGATTTGTTCTTTGGATTTCTCTTCAGACAGAGAGAGATTCATGAAAGCACATGCTTTTCCTGATTCTCCTTTCCAGATAGAACATGGATCACCAGCTACTTTTCAAATCGGATCTTTGACTGAGCAGGGAACCTGAGTTATAAACGTCGAATTCTGCATTCACTATTATGGGCCTCCTAGCAATGGCTAACATGAGGCTTCTCTGTGATGGTGCGTGAAACTGGATGAGTGTCCTAGACTCTATTGAGATGTCAATTCTGAACTCTCATGGGATTGCTAACACAACGCTGTAGTTAAGTTTCCCCTTGTTTGTACTTTTGCTATGCACTCCATTTTGGGCAATGTGGCAGAATAGCGATTTTTCTCAGATTTGTTCTTTGGATTTCTCTTCAGACAGAGAGAGATTCATGAAAGCACATGCTTTTCCTGATTCTCCTTTCCAGATAGAACATGGATCACCAGCTACTTTTCAAATCGGATCTTTGACTGAGCCGGGAACCTGAGTTGTAAAACTGGAATTCTGCATTCACTATAATGGGCCTCCTAGCAATGGCTAACATGAGGCTTCTCTGTGATGGTGCGTGAAACTGGATGAGTGTCCTAGACTCTATTGAGATGTCTATTCTGAACTCTCATGGGATTGCTAACACAACGCTGTAGTTAAGTTTCCCCTTGTTTGTACTTTTGCTATGCACTCCATTTTGGGCAATGTGGCAGAATAGCGATTTTTCTCAGATTTGTTCTTTGGATTTCTCTTCAGACAGAGAGAGATTCATGAAAGAACATGCTTTTCCTGATTCTCCTTTCCAGATAGAACATGGATGACCAGCTACTTTTCAAATCGGATCTTTGACTGAGCAGGGAACCTGAGTTATAAACGTCGAATTCTGCATTCACTATAATGGGCCTCCTAGCAATGGCTAACATGAGGCTTCTCTGTGATGGTGCGTGAAACTGGATGAGTGTCCTAGACTCTCTTGAGATGACAATTCTGAACTCTCATGGGATTGCTAACAGAACGCTGTAGTTAAGTTTCCCCTTCTTTGTACTTTTGCTATGCACTCCATTTTGGGCAATGTGGCAGAATAGCGATTTTTCTCAGATTTGTTCTTTGGATTTCTCTTCAGACAGAGAGAGATTCATGAAAGCACATGCTTTTCCTGATTCTCCTTTCCAGACAGAACATGGATGACCAGCTACTTTTCAAATCGGATCTTTGACTGAGCGGGGAACCTGAGTTGTAAAACTGGAATTCTGCGTTCAGTATAATGGGCCTCCTAGCAATGGCTAACATGAGGCTTCTCTGTGATGGTGCGTGAAACTGGATGAGTGTCCTAGACTCTATTGAGATGTCAATTCTGAACTCTCATGGGATTGCTAACACAACACTGTAGTTAAGTTTCCCCTTGTTTGTACTTTTGCTATGCACTCCATTTTGGGCAATGTGGCAGAATAGCGATTTTTCTCAGATTTGTTCTTTGGATTTCTCTTCAGACAGAGAGAGATTCATGAAAGCACATGCTTTTCCTGATTCTCCTTTCCAGATAGAACATGGATCACCAGCTACTTTTCAAATCGGATCTTTGACTGAGCCGGGAACCTGAGTTGTAAAACTGGAATTCTGCATTCACTATAATGGGCCTCCTAGCAATGGCTAACATGAGGGTTCTCTGTGATGGTGCGTGAAACTGGATGAGTGTCCTAGACTCTCTTGAGATGTCAATTCTGAACTCTCAAAGGATTGCTAACACAACGCTGTAGTTAAGTTTCCCCTTGTTTGTACTTTTGCTATGCACTCCATTTTGGGCAATGTGGCAGAATAGCGATTTTTCTCAGATTTGTTCTTTGGATTTCTCTTCAGACAGAGAGAGATTCATGAAAGCACATGCTTTTCCTGATTCTCCTTTCCAGATAGAACATGGATGACCAGCTACTTTTCAAATCGGATCTTTGACTGAGCAGGGAACCTGAGTTATAAACGTCGAATTCTGCATTCACTATAATGGGCCTCCTAGCAATGGCTAACATGAGGCTTCTCTGTGATGGTGCGTGAAACTGGATGAGTGTCCTAGACTCTCTTGAGATGACAATTCTGAACTCTCATGGGATTGCTAACAGAACGCTGTAGTTAAGTTTCCCCTTGTTTGTACTTTTGCTATGCACTCCATTTTGGGCAATGTGGCAGAATAGCGATTTTTCTCAGATTTGTTCTTTGGATTTCTCTTCAGACAGAGAGAGATTCATGAAAGCACATGCTTTTCCTGATTCTCCTTTCCAGATAGAACATGGATCACCAGCTACTTTTCAAATCGGATCTTTGACTGAGCCGGGAACCTGAGTTGTAAAACTGGAATTCTGCATTCACTATAATGGGCCTCCTAGCAATGGCTAACATGAGGCTTCTCTGTGATGGTGCGTGAAACTGGATGAGTGTCCTAGACTCTATTGAGATGTCTATTCTGAACTCTCATGGGATTGCTAACACAACGCTGTAGTTAAGTTTCCCCTTGTTTGTACTTTTGCTATGCACTCCATTTTGGGCAATGTGGCAGAATAGCGATTTTTCTCAGATTTGTTCTTTGGATTTCTCTTCAGACAGAGAGAGATTCATGAAAGAACATGCTTTTCCTGATTCTCCTTTCCAGATAGAACATGGATGACCAGCTACTTTTCAAATCGGATCTTTGACTGAGCAGGGAACCTGAGTTATAAACGTCGAATTCTGCATTCACTATAATGGGCCTCCTAGCAATGGCTAACATGAGGCTTCTCTGTGATGGTGCGTGAAACTGGATGAGTGTCCTAGACTCTCTTGAGATGACAATTCTGAACTCTCATGGGATTGCTAACAGAACGCTGTAGTTAAGTTTCCCCTTCTTTGTACTTTTGCTATGCACTCCATTTTGGGCAATGTGGCAGAATAGCGATTTTTCTCAGATTTGTTCTTTGGATTTCTCTTCAGACAGAGAGAGATTCATGAAAGCACATGCTTTTCCTGATTCTCCTTTCCAGACAGAACATGGATGACCAGCTACTTTTCAAATCGGATCTTTGACTGAGCGGGGAACCTGAGTTGTAAAACTGGAATTCTGCGTTCAGTATAATGGGCCTCCTAGCAATGGCTAACATGAGGCTTCTCTGTGATGGTGCGTGAAACTGGATGAGTGTCCTAGACTCTATTGAGATGTCAATTCTGAACTCTCATGGGATTGCTAACACAACACTGTAGTTAAGTTTCCCCTTGTTTGTACTTTTGCTATGCACTCCATTTTGGGCAATGTGGCAGAATAGCGATTTTTCTCAGATTTGTTCTTTGGATTTCTCTTCAGACAGAGAGAGATTCATGAAAGCACATGCTTTTCCTGATTCTCCTTTCCAGATAGAACATGGATCACCAGCTACTTTTCAAATCGGATCTTTGACTGAGCCGGGAACCTGAGTTGTAAAACTGGAATTCTGCATTCACTATAATGGGCCTCCTAGCAATGGCTAACATGAGGGTTCTCTGTGATGGTGCGTGAAACTGGATGAGTGTCCTAGACTCTCTTGAGATGTCAATTCTGAACTCTCAAAGGATTGCTAACACAACGCTGTAGTTAAGTTTCCCCTTGTTTGTACTTTTGCTATGCACTCCATTTTGGGCAATGTGGCAGAATAGCGATTTTTCTCAGATTTGTTCTTTGGATTTCTCTTCAGACAGAGAGAGATTCATGAAAGCACATGCTTTTCCTGATTCTCCTTTCCAGATAGAACATGGATGACCAGCTACTTTTCAAATCGGATCTTTGACTGAGCAGGGAACCTGAGTTATAAACGTCGAATTCTGCATTCACTATAATGGGCCTCCTAGCAATGGCTAACATGAGGCTTCTCTGTGATGGTGCGTGAAACTGGATGAGTGTCCTAGACTCTCTTGAGATGACAATTCTGAACTCTCATGGGATTGCTAACAGAACGCTGTAGTTAAGTTTCCCCTTGTTTGTACTTTTGCTATGCACTCCATTTTGGGCAATGTGGCAGAATAGCGATTTTTCTCAGATTTGTTCTTTGGATTTCTCTTCAGACAGAGAGAGATTCATGAAAGCACATGCTTTTCCTGATTCTCCTTTCCAGATAGAACATGGATCACCAGCTACTTTTCAAATCGGATCTTTGACTGAGCCGGGAACCTGAGTTGTAAAACTGGAATTCTGCATTCACTATAATGGGCCTCCTAGCAATGGCTAACATGAGGCTTCTCTGTGATGGTGCGTGAAACTGGATGAGTGTCCTAGACTCTCTTGAGATGTCAATTCTGAACTCTCATGCGATTGCTAACACAACGCTGTAGTTACGTTTCCCCTTGTTTGTACTTTTGCTATGCACTCCATTTTGGGCAATGTGGCAGAATAGCGATTTTTCTCAGATTTGTTCTTTGGATTTCTGTTCAGACAGAGATTCATGAAAGCACATGCTTTTCCTGATTCTCCTTTCCAGATAGAACATGGATCACCAGCTACTTTTCAAATCGGATCTTTGACTGAGCAGGGAACCTGAGTTATAAACGTCGAATTCTGCATTCACTATTATGGGCCTCCTAGCAATGGCTAACATGAGGCTTCTCTGTGATGGTGCGTGAAACTGGATGAGTGTCCTAGACTCTATTGAGATGTCAATTCTGAACTCTCATGGGATTGCTAACACAACGCTGTAGTTAAGTTTCCCCTTGTTTGTACTTTTGCTATGCACTCCATTTTGGGCAATGTGGCAGAATAGCGATTTTTCTCAGATTTATTCTTTGGATTTCTCTTCAGACAGAGAGAGATTCATGAAAGCACATGCTTTTCCTGATTCTCCTTTCCAGATAGAACATGAATCACCAGCTACTTTTCAAATCGGATCTTTGACTGAGCAGGGAACCTGAGTTATAAACGTCGAATTCTGCATTCACTATAATGGGCCTCCTAGCAATGGCTAACATGAGGCTTCTCTGTGATGGTGCGTGAAACTGGATGAGTGTCCTATACTCTCTTGAGATGTCAATTCTGAACTCTCATGCGATTGTTAAAACAACGCTGTAGTTAAGTTTCCCCTTGTTTGTACTTTTGCTATGCACTCCATTTTGGGCAATGTGGCAGAATAGCGATTTTTCTCAGATTTGTTCTTTGGATTTCTCTTCAGACAGAGAGAGATTCATGAAAGCACATGCTTTTCCTGATTCTCCTTTCCAGATAGAACATGGATCACCAGCTACTTTTCAAATCGGATCTTTGACTGAGCAGGGAACCTGAGTTATAAACGTCGAATTCTGCATTCACTATTATGGGCCTCCTAGCAATGGCTAACATGAGGCTTCTCTGTGATGGTGCGTGAAACTGGATGAGTGTCCTAGACTCTATTGAGATGTCAATTCTGAACTCTCATGGGATTGCTAACACAACGCTGTAGTTAAGTTTCCCCTTGTTTGTACTTTTGCTATGCACTCCATTTTGGGCAATGTGGCTTAATAGCGATTTTTCTCAGATTTGTTCTTTGGATTTCTCTTCAGACAGAGAGAGATTCATGAAAGCACATGCTTTTCCTGATTCTCCTTTCCAGATAGAACATGGATCACCAGCTACTTTTCAAATCGGATCTTTGACTGAGCCGGGAACCTGAGTTGTAAAACTGGAATTCTGCATTCACTATAATGGGCCTCCTAGCAATGGCTAACATGAGGCTTCTCTGTGATGGTGCGTGAAACTGGATGAGTGTCCTAGACTCTATTGAGATGTCTATTCTGAACTCTCATGGGATTGCTAACACAACGCTGTAGTTAAGTTTCCCCTTGTTTGTACTTTTGCTATGCACTCCATTTTGGGCAATGTGGCAGAATAGCGATTTTTCTCAGATTTGTTCTTTGGATTTCTCTTCAGACAGAGAGAGATTCATGAAAGAACATGCTTTTCCTGATTCTCCTTTCCAGATAGAACATGGATGACCAGCTACTTTTCAAATCGGATCTTTGACTGAGCAGGGAACCTGAGTTATAAACGTCGAATTCTGCATTCACTATAATGGGCCTCCTAGCAATGGCTAACATGAGGCTTCTCTGTGATGGTGCGTGAAACTGGATGAGTGTCCTAGACTCTCTTGAGATGACAATTCTGAACTCTCATGGGATTGCTAACAGAACGCTGTAGTTAAGTTTCCCCTTCTTTGTACTTTTGCTATGCACTCCATTTTGGGCAATGTGGCAGAATAGCGATTTTTCTCAGATTTGTTCTTTGGATTTCTCTTCAGACAGAGAGAGATTCATGAAAGCACATGCTTTTCCTGATTCTCCTTTCCAGACAGAACATGGATGACCAGCTACTTTTCAAATCGGATCTTTGACTGAGCGGGGAACCTGAGTTGTAAAACTGGAATTCTGCGTTCAGTATAATGGGCCTCCTAGCAATGGCTAACATGAGGCTTCTCTGTGATGGTGCGTGAAACTGGATGAGTGTCCTAGACTCTATTGAGATGTCAATTCTGAACTCTCATGGGATTGCTAACACAACACTGTAGTTAAGTTTCCCCTTGTTTGTACTTTTGCTATGCACTCCATTTTGGGCAATGTGGCAGAATAGCGATTTTTCTCAGATTTGTTCTTTGGATTTCTCTTCAGACAGAGAGAGATTCATGAAAGCACATGCTTTTCCTGATTCTCCTTTCCAGATAGAACATGGATCACCAGCTACTTTTCAAATCGGATCTTTGACTGAGCCGGGAACCTGAGTTGTAAAACTGGAATTCTGCATTCACTATAATGGGCCTCCTAGCAATGGCTAACATGAGGGTTCTCTGTGATGGTGCGTGAAACTGGATGAGTGTCCTAGACTCTATTGAGATGTCAATTCTGAACTCTCAAAGGATTGCTAACACAACGCTGTAGTTAAGTTTCCCCTTGTTTGTACTTTTGCTATGCACTCCATTTTGGGCAATGTGGCAGAATAGCGATTTTTCTCAGATTTGTTCTTTGGATTTCTCTTCAGACAGAGAGAGATTCATGAAAGCACATGCTTTTCCTGATTCTCCTTTCCAGATAGAACATGGATGACCAGCTACTTTTCAAATCGGATCTTTGACTGAGCAGGGAACCTGAGTTATAAACGTCGAATTCTGCATTCACTATAATGGGCCTCCTAGCAATGGCTAACATGAGGCTTCTCTGTGATGGTGCGTGAAACTGGATGAGTGTCCTAGACTCTCTTGAGATGACAATTCTG
The DNA here is from genome assembly GCA_023362775.1 of Charina bottae. Taxonomy (NCBI): domain Eukaryota; kingdom Metazoa; phylum Chordata; class Lepidosauria; order Squamata; family Charinaidae; genus Charina; species Charina bottae. The sequence continues at coordinate 2,225,820 of JALMGJ010000010.1, forward strand.
AACTCTCATGGGATTGCTAACAGAACGCTGTAGTTAAGTTTCCCCTTCTTTGTACTTTTGCTATGCACTCCATTTTGGGCAATGTGGCAGAATAGCGATTTTTCTCAGATTTGTTCTTTGGATTTCTCTTCAGACAGAGAGAGATTCATGAAAGCACATGCTTTTCCTGATTCTCCTTTCCAGATAGAACATGGATCACCAGCTACTTTTCAAATCGGATCTTTGACTGAGCCGGGAACCTGAGTTGTAAAACTGGAATTCTGCATTCACTATAATGGGCCTCCTAGCAATGGCTAACATGAGGCTTCTCTGTGATGGTGCGTGAAACTGGATGAGTGTCCTAGACTCTCTTGAGATGTCAATTCTGAACTCTCATGCGATTGCTAACACAACGCTGTAGTTACGTTTCCCCTTGTTTGTACTTTTGCTATGCACTCCATTTTGGGCAATGTGGCAGAATAGCGATTTTTCTCAGATTTGTTCTTTGGATTTCTCTTCAGACAGAGAGAGATTCATGAAAGCACATGCTTTTCCTGATTCTCCTTTCCAGATAGAACATGGATCACCAGCTACTTTTCAAATCGGATCTTTGACTGAGCAGGGAACCTGAGTTATAAACGTCGAATTCTGCATTCACTATTATGGGCCTCCTAGCAATGGCTAACATGAGGCTTCTCTGTGATGGTGCGTGAAACTGGATGAGTGTCCTAGACTCTATTGAGATGTCAATTCTGAACTCTCATGGGATTGCTAACACAACGCTGTAGTTAAGTTTCCCCTTGTTTGTACTTTTGCTATGCACTCCATTTTGGGCAATGTGGCAGAATAGCGATTTTTCTCAGATTTATTCTTTGGATTTCTCTTCAGACAGAGAGAGATTCATGAAAGCACATGCTTTTCCTGATTCTCCTTTCCAGATAGAACATGAATCACCAGCTACTTTTCAAATCGGATCTTTGACTGAGCAGGGAACCTGAGTTATAAACGTCGAATTCTGCATTCACTATAATGGGCCTCCTAGCAATGGCTAACATGAGGCTTCTCTGTGATGGTGCGTGAAACTGGATGAGTGTCCTAGACTCTATTGAGATGTCAATTCTGAACTCTCATGGGATTGCTAACACAACACTGTAGTTAAGTTTCCCCTTGTTTGTACTTTTGCTATGCACTCCATTTTGGGCAATGTGGCAGAATAGCGATTTTTCTCAGATTTGTTCTTTGGATTTTTCTTCAGACAGAGAGAGATTCATGAAAGAACATGCTTTTCCTGATTCTCCTTTCCAGATAGAACATGGATCACCAGCTACTTTTCAAATCGGATCTTTGACTGAGCCGGGAACCTGAGTTGTAAAACTGGAATTCTGCATTCACTATAATGGGCCTCCTAGCAATGGCTAACATGAGGGTTCTCTGTGATGGTGCGTGAAACTGGATGAGTGTCCTAGACTCTCTTGAGATGACAATTCTGAACTCTCATGGGATTGCTAACAGAACGCTGTAGTTAAGTTTCCCCTTCTTTGTACTTTTGCTATGCACTCCATTTTGGGCTATGTGGCAGAATAGAGATTTTTCTCAGATTTCTTCTTTGGATTTCTCTTCAGACAGAGAGAGATTCATGAAAGCACATGCTTTTCCTGATTCTCCTTTCCAGACAGAACATGGATGACCAGCTACTTTTCAAATCGGATCTTTGACTGAGCGGGGAACCTGAGTTGTAAAACTGGAATTCTGCGTTCAGTATAATGGGCCTCCTAGCAATGGCTAACATGAGGCTTCTCTGTGATGGTGCGTGAAACTGGATGAGTGTCCTAGACTCTATTCAGATGTCTATTCTGAACTCTCATGGGATTGCTAACACAACGCTGTAGTTAAGTTTCCCCTTGTTTGTACTTTTGCTATGCACTCCATTTTGGGCAATGTGGCAGAATAGCGATTTTTCTCAGATTTGTTCTTTGGATTTCTCTTCAGACAGAGAGATATTCATGAAAGAACATGCTTTTCCTGATTCTCCTTTCCAGATAGAACATGGATGACCAGCTACTTTTCAAATCGGATCTTTGACTGAGCAGGGAACCTGAGTTATAAACGTCGAATTCTGCATTCACTATAATGGGCCTCCTAGCAATGGCTAACATGAGGCTTCTCTGTGATGGTGCGTGAAACTGGATGAGTGTCCTAGACTCTATTGAGATGTCTATTCTGAACTCTCATGGGATTGCTAACACAACGCTGTAGTTAAGTTTCCCCTTGTTTGTACTTTTGCTATGCACTCCATTTTGGGCAATGTGGCAGAATAGCGATTTTTCTCAGATTTGTTCTTTGGATTTCTCTTCAGACAGAGAGAGATTCATGAAAGCACATGCTTTTCCTGATTCTCCTTTCCAGATAGAACATGGATGACCAGCTACTTTTCAAATCGGATCTTTGACTGAGCAGGGAACCTGAGTTATAAACGTCGAATTCTGCATTCACTATAATGGGCCTCCTAGCAATGGCTAACATGAGGCTTCTCTGTGATGGTGCGTGAAACTGGATGAGTGTCCTAGACTCTCTTGAGATGACAATTCTTAACTATCATGGGATTGCTAACAGAACGCTGTAGTTAAGTTTCCCCTTCTTTGTACTTTTGCTATGCACTCCATTTTGGGCAATGTGGCAGAATAGCGATTTTTCTCAGATTTGTTCTTTGGATTTCTCTTCAGACAGAGAGAGATTCATGAAAGCACATGCTTTTCCTGATTCTCCTTTCCAGACAGAACATGGATGACCAGCTACTTTTCAAATCGGATCTTTGACTGAGCGGGGAACCTGAGTTGTAAAACTGGAATTCTGCGTTCAGTATAATGGGCCTCCTAGCAATGGCTAACATGAGGCTTCTCTGTGATGGTGCGTGAAACTGGATGAGTGTCCTAGACTCTATTGAGATGTCAATTCTGAACTCTCATGGGATTGCTAACACAACACTGTAGTTAAGTTTCCCCTTGTTTGTACTTTTGCTATGCACTCCATTTTGGGCAATGTGGCAGAATAGCGATTTTTCTCAGATTTGTTCTTTGGATTTCTCTTCAGACAGAGAGAGATTCATGAAAGAACATGCTTTTCCTGATTCTCCTTTCCAGATAGAACATGGATCACCAGCTACTTTTCAAATCGGATCTTTGACTGAGCCGGGAACCTGAGTTGTAAAACTGGAATTCTGCATTCACTATAATGGGCCTCCTAGCAATGGCTAACATGAGGGTTCTCTGTGATGGTGCGTGAAACTGGATGAGTGTCCTAGACTCTCTTGAGATGTCAATTCTGAACTCTCAAAGGATTGCTAACACAACGCTGTAGTTAAGTTTCCCCTTGTTTGTACTTTTGCTATGCACTCCATTTTGGGCAATGTGGCAGAATAGCGATTTTTCTCAGATTTGTTCTTTGGATTTCTCTTCAGACAGAGAGAGATTCATGAAAGCACATGCTTTTCCTGATTCTCCTTTCCAGATAGAACATGGATGACCAGCTACTTTTCAAATCGGATCTTTGACTGAGCAGGGAACCTGAGTTATAAACGTCGAATTCTGCATTCACTATAATGGGCCTCCTAGCAATGGCTAACATGAGGCTTCTCTGTGATGGTGCGTGAAACTGGATGAGTGTCCTAGACTCTCTTGAGATGACAATTCTGAACTCTCATGGGATTGCTAACAGAACGCTGTAGTTAAGTTTCCCCTTCTTTGTACTTTTGCTATGCACTCCATTTTGGGCTATGTGGCAGAATAGAGATTTTTCTCAGATTTCTTCTTTGGATTTCTCTTCAGACAGAGAGAGATTCATGAAAGCACATGCTTTTCCTGATTCTCCTTTCCAGACAGAACATGGATGACCAGCTACTTTTCAAATCGGATCTTTGACTGAGCGGGGAACCTGAGTTGTAAAACTGGAATTCTGCGTTCAGTATAATGGGCCTCCTAGCAATGGCTAACATGAGGCTTCTCTGTGATGGTGCGTGAAACTGGATGAGTGTCCTAGACTCTATTGAGATGTCAATTCTGAACTCTCATGGGATTGCTAACACTACGCTGTAGTTAAGTTTCCCCTTGTTTGTACTTTTGCTATGCACTCCATTTTGGGCAATGTGGCAGAATAGCGATTTTTCTCAGATTTGTTCTTTGGATTTCTCTTCAGACAGAGAGAGATTCATGAAACCACATGCTTTTCCTGATTCTCCTTTCCAGACAGAACATGGATGACCAGCTACTTTTCAAATCGGATCTTTGACTGAGCAGGGAACCTGAGTTATAAACGTCGAATTCTGCATTCACTATAATGGGCCTCCTAGCAATGGCTAACATGAGGCTTCTCTGTGATGGTGCGTGAAACTGGATGAGTGTCCTAGACTCTCTTGAGATGACAATTCTTAACTCTCATGGGATTGCTAACAGAACGCTGTAGTTAAGTTTCCCCTTCTTTGTACTTTTGCTATGCACTCCATTTTGGGCAATGTGGCAGAATAGCGATTTTTCTCAGATTTGTTCTTTGGATTTCTCTTCAGACAGAGAGAGATTCATGAAAGCACATGCTTTTCCTGATTCTCCTTTCCAGACAGAACATGGATGACCAGCTACTTTTCAAATCGGATCTTTGACTGAGCGGGGAACCTGAGTTGTAAAACTGGAATTCTGCGTTCAGTATAATGGGCCTCCTAGCAATGGCTAACATGAGGCTTCTCTGTGATGGTGCGTGAAACTGGATGAGTGTCCTAGACTCTATTGAGATGTCAATTCTGAACTCTCATGGGATTGCTAACACAACACTGTAGTTAAGTTTCCCCTTGTTTGTACTTTTGCTATGCACTCCATTTTGGGCAATGTGGCAGAATAGCGATTTTTCTCAGATTTGTTCTTTGGATTTCTCTTCAGACAGAGAGAGATTCATGAAAGAACATGCTTTTCCTGATTCTCCTTTCCAGATAGAACATGGATCACCAGCTACTTTTCAAATCGGATCTTTGACTGAGCCGGGAACCTGAGTTGTAAAACTGGAATTCTGCATTCACTATAATGGGCCTCCTAGCAATGGCTAACATGAGGGTTCTCTGTGATGGTGCGTGAAACTGGATGAGTGTCCTAGACTCTCTTGAGATGTCAATTCTGAACTCTCAAAGGATTGCTAACACAACGCTGTAGTTAAGTTTCCCCTTGTTTGTACTTTTGCTATGCACTCCATTTTGGGCAATGTGGCAGAATAGCGATTTTTCTCAGATTTGTTCTTTGGATTTCTCTTCAGACAGAGAGAGATTCATGAAAGCACATGCTTTTCCTGATTCTCCTTTCCAGATAGAACATGGATGACCAGCTACTTTTCAAATCGGATCTTTGACTGAGCAGGGAACCTGAGTTATAAACGTCGAATTCTGCATTCACTATAATGGGCCTCCTAGCAATGGCTAACATGAGGCTTCTCTGTGATGGTGCGTGAAACTGGATGAGTGTCCTAGACTCTCTTGAGATGACAATTCTGAACTCTCATGGGATTGCTAACAGAACGCTGTAGTTAAGTTTCCCCTTCTTTGTACTTTTGCTATGCACTCCATTTTGGGCTATGTGGCAGAATAGAGATTTTTCTCAGATTTCTTCTTTGGATTTCTCTTCAGACAGAGAGAGATTCATGAAAGCACATGCTTTTCCTGATTCTCCTTTCCAGACAGAACATGGATGACCAGCTACTTTTCAAATCGGATCTTTGACTGAGCGGGGAACCTGAGTTGTAAAACTGGAATTCTGCGTTCAGTATAATGGGCCTCCTAGCAATGGCTAACATGAGGCTTCTCTGTGATGGTGCGTGAAACTGGATGAGTGTCCTAGACTCTATTGAGATGTCAATTCTGAACTCTCATGGGATTGCTAACACTACGCTGTAGTTAAGTTTCCCCTTGTTTGTACTTTTGCTATGCACTCCATTTTGGGCAATGTGGCAGAATAGCGATTTTTCTCAGATTTGTTCTTTGGATTTCTCTTCAGACAGAGAGAGATTCATGAAAGAACATGCTTTTCCTGATTCTCCTTTCCAGATAGAACATGGATCACCAGCTACTTTTCAAATCGGATCTTTGACTGAGCGGGGAACCTGAGTTGTAAAACTGGAATTCTGCGTTCAGTATAATGGGCCTCCTAGCAATGGCTAACATGAGGGTTCTCTGTGATGGTGCGTGAAACTGGATGAGTGTCCTAGACTCTCTTGAGATGTCAATTCTGAACTCTCAAAGGATTGCTAACACAACGCTGTAGTTAAGTTTCCCCTTGTTTGTACTTTTGCTATGCACTCCATTTTGGGCAATGTGGCAGAATAGCGATTTTTCTCAGATTTGTTCTTTGGATTTCTCTTCAGACAGAGAGAGATTCATGAAAGCACATGCTTTTCCTGATTCTCCTTTCCAGATAGAACATGGATGAGCAGCTACTTTTCAAATCGGATCTTTGACTGAGCAGGGAACCTGAGTTATAAACGTCGAATTCTGCATTCACTATAATGGGCCTCCTAGCAATGGCTAACATGAGGCTTCTCTGTGATGGTGCGTGAAACTGGATGAGTGTCCTAGACTCTCTTGAGATGACAATTCTGAACTCTCATGGGATTGCTAACAGAACGCTGTAGTTAAGTTTCCCCTTCTTTGTACTTTTGCTATGCACTCCATTTTGGGCTATGTGGCAGAATAGAGATTTTTCTCAGATTTCTTCTTTGGATTTCTCTTCAGACAGAGAGAGATTCATGAAAGCACATGCTTTTCCTGATTCTCCTTTCCAGACAGAACATGGATGACCAGCTACTTTTCAAATCGGATCTTTGACTGAGCGGGGAACCTGAGTTGTAAAACTGGAATTCTGCGTTCAGTATAATGGGCCTCCTAGCAATGGCTAACATGAGGCTTCTCTGTGATGGTGCGTGAAACTGGATGAGTGTCCTAGACTCTATTCAGATGTCTATTCTGAACTCTCATGGGATTGCTAACACAACGCTGTAGTTAAGTTTCCCCTTGTTTGTACTTTTGCTATGCACTCCATTTTGGGCAATGTGGCAGAATAGCGATTTTTCTCAGATTTATTCTTTGGATTTCTCTTCAGACAGAGAGAGATTCATGAAAGCACATGCTTTTCCTGATTCTCCTTTCCAGATAGAACATGGATCACCAGCTACTTTTCAAATCGGATCTTTGACTGAGCAGGGAACCTGAGTTATAAACGTTGAATTCTGCATTCACTATAATGGGCCTCCTAGCAATGGCTAACATGAGGCTTCTCTGTGATGGTGCGTGAAACTGGATGAGTGTCCTAGACTCTCTTGAGATGTCAATTCTGAACTCTCATGCGATTGCTAACACAACGCTGTAGTTAAGTTTCCCCTTGTTTGTACTTTTGCTATGCACTCCATTTTGGGCAATGTGGCAGAATAGCGATTTTTCTCAGATTTGTTCTTTGGATTTCTCTTCAGACAGAGATTCATGAAAGCACATGCTTTTCCTGATTCTCCTTTCCAGATAGAACATGGATCACCAGCTACTTTTCAAATCGGATCTTTGACTGAGCAGGGAACCTGAGTTATAAACGTCGAATTCTGCATTCACTATTATGGGCCTCCTAGCAATGGCTAACATGAGGCTTCTCTGTGATGGTGCGTGAAACTGGATGAGTGTCCTAGACTCTATTGAGATGTCAATTCTGAACTCTCATGGGATTGCTAACACTACGCTGTAGTTAAGTTTCCCCTTGTTTGTACTTTTGCTATGCACTCCATTTTGGGCAATGTGGCAGAATAGCGATTTTTCTCAGATTTGTTCTTTGGATTTCTCTTCAGACAGAGAGAGATTCATGAAAGAACATGCTTTTCCTGATTCTCCTTTCCAGATAGAACATGGATCACCAGCTACTTTTCAAATCGGATCTTTGACTGAGCGGGGAACCTGAGTTGTAAAACTGGAATTCTGCGTTCAGTATAATGGGCCTCCTAGCAATGGCTAACATGAGGGTTCTCTGTGATGGTGCGTGAAACTGGATGAGTGTCCTAGACTCTCTTGAGATGTCAATTCTGAACTCTCAAAGGATTGCTAACACAACGCTGTAGTTAAGTTTCCCCTTGTTTGTACTTTTGCTATGCACTCCATTTTGGGCAATGTGGCAGAATAGCGATTTTTCTCAGATTTGTTCTTTGGATTTCTCTTCAGACAGAGAGAGATTCATGAAAGCACATGCTTTTCCTGATTCTCCTTTCCAGATAGAACATGGATGACCAGCTACTTTTCAAATCGGATCTTTGACTGAGCAGGGAACCTGAGTTATAAACGTCGAATTCTGCATTCACTATAATGGGCCTCCTAGCAATGGCTAACATGAGGCTTCTCTGTGATGGTGCGTGAAACTGGATGAGTGTCCTAGACTCTCTTGAGATGACAATTCTGAACTCTCATGGGATTGCTAACAGAACGCTGTAGTTAAGTTTCCCCTTCTTTGTACTTTTGCTATGCACTCCATTTTGGGCTATGTGGCAGAATAGAGATTTTTCTCAGATTTCTTCTTTGGATTTCTCTTCAGACAGAGAGAGATTCATGAAAGCACATGCTTTTCCTGATTCTCCTTTCCAGACAGAACATGGATGACCAGCTACTTTTCAAATCGGATCTTTGACTGAGCGGGGAACCTGAGTTGTAAAACTGGAATTCTGCGTTCAGTATAATGGGCCTCCTAGCAATGGCTAACATGAGGCTTCTCTGTGATGGTGCGTGAAACTGGATGAGTGTCCTAGACTCTATTCAGATGTCTATTCTGAACTCTCATGGGATTGCTAACACAACGCTGTAGTTAAGTTTCCCCTTGTTTGTACTTTTGCTATGCACTCCATTTTGGGCAATGTGGCAGAATAGCGATTTTTCTCAGATTTGTTCTTTGGATTTCTCTTCAGACAGAGAGATATTCATGAAAGAACATGCTTTTCCTGATTCTCCTTTCCAGATAGAACATGGATGACCAGCTACTTTTCAAATCGGATCTTTGACTGAGCAGGGAACCTGAGTTATAAACGTCGAATTCTGCATTCACTATAATGGGCCTCCTAGCAATGGCTAACATGAGGCTTCTCTGTGATGGTGCGTGAAACTGGATGAGTGTCCTAGACTCTATTGAGATGTCAATTCTGAACTCTCATGGGATTGCTAACACAACGCTGTAGTTAAGTTTCCCCTTGTTTGTACTTTTGCTATGCACTCCATTTTGGGCAATGTGGCAGAATAGCGATTTTTCTCAGATTTATTCTTTGGATTTCTCTTCAGACAGAGAGAGATTCATGAAAGCACATGCTTTTCCTGATTCTCCTTTCCAGATAGAACATGGATGACCAGCTACTTTTCAAATCGGATCTTTGACTGAGCAGGGAACCTGAGTTATAAACGTCGAATTCTGCATTCACTATAATGGGCCTCCTAGCAATGGCTAACATGAGGCTTCTCTGTGATGGTGCGTGAAACTGGATGAGTGTCCTAGACTCTCTTGAGATGTCAATTCTGAACTCTCATGCGATTGCTAACACAACGCTGTAGTTAAGTTTCCCCTTGTTTGTACTTTTGCTATGCACTCCATTTTGGGCAATGTGGCAGAATAGCGATTTTTCTCAGATTTGTTCTTTGGATTTCTCTTCAGACAGAGATTCATGAAAGCACATGCTTTTCCTGATTCTCCTTTCCAGATAGAACATGGATCACCAGCTACTTTTCAAATCGGATCTTTGACTGAGCAGGGAACCTGAGTTATAAACGTCGAATTCTGCATTCACTATTATGGGCCTCCTAGCAATGGCTAACATGAGGCTTCTCTGTGATGGTGCGTGAAACTGGATGAGTGTCCTAGACTCTATTGAGATGTCAATTCTGAACTCTCATGGGATTGCTAACAGAACGCTGTAGTTAAGTTTCCCCTTCTTTGTACTTTTGCTATGCACTCCATTTTGGGCTATGTGGCAGAATAGAGATTTTTCTCAGATTTCTTCTTTGGATTTCTCTTCAGACAGAGAGAGATTCATGAAAGCACATGCTTTTCCTGATTCTCCTTTCCAGACAGAACATGGATGACCAGCTACTTTTCAAATCGGATCTTTGACTGAGCGGGGAACCTGAGTTGTAAAACTGGAATTCTGCGTTCAGTATAATGGGCCTCCTAGCAATGGCTAACATGAGGCTTCTCTGATGGTGCGTGAAACTGGATGAGTGTCCTAGACTCTATTGAGATGTCAATTCTGAACTCTCATGGGATTGCTAACACAACACTGTAGTTAAGTTTCCCCTTGTTTGTACTTTTGCTATGCACTCCATTTTGGGCAATGTGGCAGAATAGCGATTTTTCTCAGATTTGTTCTTTGGATTTCTCTTCAGACAGAGAGATATTCATGAAAGAACATGCTTTTCCTGATTCTCCTTTCCAGATAGAACATGGATGACCAGCTACTTTTCAAATCGGATCTTTGACTGAGCAGGGAACCTGAGTTATAAACGTCGAATTCTGCATTCACTATAATGGGCCTCCTAGCAATGGCTAACATGAGGCTTCTCTGTGATGGTGCGTGAAACTGGATGAGTGTCCTAGACTCTATTGAGATGTCAATTCTGAACTCTCATGGGATTGCTAACACAACGCTGTAGTTAAGTTTCCCCTTGTTTGTACTTTTGCTATGCACTCCATTTTGGGCAATGTGGCAGAATAGCGATTTTTCTCAGATTTATTCTTTGGATTTCTCTTCAGACAGAGAGAGATTCATGAAAGCACATGCTTTTCCTGATTCTCCTTTCCAGATAGAACATGGATCACCAGCTACTTTTCAAATCGGATCTTTGACTGAGCAGGGAACCTGAGTTATAAACGTCGAATTCTGCATTCACTATTATGGGCCTCCTAGCAATGGCTAACATGAGGCTTCTCTGTGATGGTGCGTGAAACTGGATGAGTGTCCTAGACTCTCTTGAGATGACAATTCTGAACTCTCATGCGATTGCTAACACAACGCTGTAGTTAAGTTTCCCCTTGTTTGTACTTTTGCTATGCACTCCATTTTGGGCAATGTGGCAGAATAGCGATTTTTCTCAGATTTGTTCTTTGGATTTCTCTTCAGACAGAGATTCATGAAAGCACATGCTTTTCCTGATTCTCCTTTCCAGATAGAACATGGATCACCAGCTACTTTTCAAATCGGATCTTTGACTGAGCAGGGAACCTGAGTTATAAACGTCGAATTCTGCATTCACTATTATGGGCCTCCTAGCAATGGCTAACATGAGGCTTCTCTGTGATGGTGCGTGAAACTGGATGAGTGTCCTAGACTCTATTGAGATGTCAATTCTGAACTCTCATGGGATTGCTAACAGAACGCTGTAGTTAAGTTTCCCCTTCTTTGTACTTTTGCTATGCACTCCATTTTGGGCTATGTGGCAGAATAGAGATTTTTCTCAGATTTCTTCTTTGGATTTCTCTTCAGACAGAGAGAGATTCATGAAAGCACATGCTTTTCCTGATTCTCCTTTCCAGACAGAACATGGATGACCAGCTACTTTTCAAATCGGATCTTTGACTGAGCGGGGAACCTGAGTTGTAAAACTGGAATTCTGCGTTCAGTATAATGGGCCTCCTAGCAATGGCTAACATGAGGCTTCTCTGTGATGGTGCGTGAAACTGGATGAGTGTCCTAGACTCTATTGAGATGTCAATTCTGAACTCTCATGGGATTGCTAACACAACGCTGTAGTTAAGTTTCCCCTTGTTTGTACTTTTGCTATGCACTCCATTTTGGGCAATGTGGCAGAATAGCGATTTTTCTCAGATTTATTCTTTGGATTTCTCTTCAGACAGAGAGAGATTCATGAAAGCACATGCTTTTCCTGATTCTCCTTTCCAGATAGAACATGGATCACCAGCTACTTTTCAAATCGGATCTTTGACTGAGCAGGGAACCTGAGTTATAAACGTCGAATTCTGCATTCACTATTATGGGCCTCCTAGCAATGGCTAACATGAGGCTTCTCTGTGATGGTGCGTGAAACTGGATGAGTGTCCTAGACTCTCTTGAGATGACAATTCTGAACTCTCATGGGATTGCTAACAGAACGCTGTAGTTAAGTTTCCCCTTCTTTGTACTTTTGCTATGCACTCCATTTTGGGCTATGTGGCAGAATAGAGATTTTTCTCAGATTTCTTCTTTGGATTTCTCTTCAGACAGAGAGAGATTCATGAAAGCACATGCTTTTCCTGATTCTCCTTTCCAGACAGAACATGGATGACCAGCTACTTTTCAAATCGGATCTTTGACTGAGCGGGGAACCTGAGTTGTAAAACTGGAATTCTGCATTCACTATAATGGGCCTCCTAGCAATGGCTAACATGAGGCTTCTCTGTGATGGTGCGTGAAACTGGATGAGTGTCCTAGACTCTCTTGAGATGTCAATTCTGAACTCTCATGCGATTGCTAACACAACGCTGTAGTTAAGTTTCCCCTTGTTTGTACTTTTGCTATGCACTCCATTTTGGGCAATGTGGCAGAATAGCGATTTTTCTCAGATTTGTTCTTTGGATTTCTCTTCAGACAGAGATTCATGAAAGCACATGCTTTTCCTGATTCTCCTTTCCAGATAGAACATGGATCACCAGCTACTTTTCAAATCGGATCTTTGACTGAGCAGGGAACCTGAGTTATAAACGTCGAATTCTGCATTCACTATTATGGGCCTCCTAGCAATGGCTAACATGAGGCTTCTCTGTGATGGTGCGTGAAACTGGATGAGTGTCCTAGACTCTCTTGAGATGACAATTCTGAACTCTCATGGGATTGCTAACAGAACGCTGTAGTTAAGTTTCCCCTTCTTTGTACTTTTGCTATGCACTCCATTTTGGGCTATGTGGCAGAATAGAGATTTTTCTCAGATTTCTTCTTTGGATTTCTCTTCAGACAGAGAGAGATTCATGAAAGCACATGCTTTTCCTGATTCTCCTTTCCAGACAGAACATGGATGACCAGCTACTTTTCAAATCGGATCTTTGACTGAGCGGGGAACCTGAGTTGTAAAACTGGAATTCTGCGTTCAGTATAATGGGCCTCCTAGCAATGGCTAACATGAGGCTTCTCTGTGATGGTGCGTGAAACTGGATGAGTGTCCTAGACTCTATTCAGATGTCTATTCTGAACTCTCATGGGATTGCTAACACAACGCTGTAGTTAAGTTTCCCCTTGTTTGTACTTTTGCTATGCACTCCATTTTGGGCAATGTGGCAGAATAGCGATTTTTCTCAGATTTGTTCTTTGGATTTCTCTTCAGACAGAGAGATATTCATGAAAGAACATGCTTTTCCTGATTCTCCTTTCCAGATAGAACATGGATGACCAGCTACTTTTCAAATCGGATCTTTGACTGAGCAGGGAACCTGAGTTATAAACGTCGAATTCTGCATTCACTATAATGGGCCTCCTAGCAATGGCTAACATGAGGCTTCTCTGTGATGGTGCGTGAAACTGGATGAGTGTCCTAGACTCTATTGAGATGTCAATTCTGAACTCTCATGGGATTGCTAACACAACGCTGTAGTTAAGTTTCCCCTTGTTTGTACTTTTGCTATGCACTCCATTTTGGGCAATGTGGCAGAATAGCGATTTTTCTCAGATTTATTCTTTGGATTTCTCTTCAGACAGAGAGAGATTCATGAAAGCACATGCTTTTCCTGATTCTCCTTTCCAGATAGAACATGGATCACCAGCTACTTTTCAAATCGGATCTTTGACTGAGCAGGGAACCTGAGTTATAAACGTCGAATTCTGCATTCACTATTATGGGCCTCCTAGCAATGGCTAACATGAGGCTTCTCTGTGATGGTGCGTGAAACTGGATGAGTGTCCTAGACTCTCTTGAGATGACAATTCTGAACTCTCATGGGATTGCTAACAGAACGCTGTAGTTAAGTTTCCCCTTCTTTGTACTTTTGCTATGCACTCCATTTTGGGCTATGTGGCAGAATAGAGATTTTTCTCAGATTTCTTCTTTGGATTTCTCTTCAGACAGAGAGAGATTCATGAAAGCACATGCTTTTCCTGATTCTCCTTTCCAGACAGAACATGGATGACCAGCTACTTTTCAAATCGGATCTTTGACTGAGCGGGGAACCTGAGTTGTAAAACTGGAATTCTGCATTCACTATAATGGGCCTCCTAGCAATGGCTAACATGAGGCTTCTCTGTGATGGTGCGTGAAACTGGATGAGTGTCCTAGACTCTCTTGAGATGTCAATTCTGAACTCTCATGCGATTGCTAACACAACGCTGTAGTTAAGTTTCCCCTTGTTTGTACTTTTGCTATGCACTCCATTTTGGGCAATGTGGCAGAATAGCGATTTTTCTCAGATTTGTTCTTTGGATTTCTCTTCAGACAGAGATTCATGAAAGCACATGCTTTTCCTGATTCTCCTTTCCAGATAGAACATGGATCACCAGCTACTTTTCAAATTGGATCTTTGACTGAGCAGGGAACCTGAGTTATAAACGTCGAATTCTGCATTCACTATTATGGGCCTCCTAGCAATGGCTAACATGAGGCTTCTCTGTGATGGTGCGTGAAACTGGATGAGTGTCCTAGACTCTCTTGAGATGACAATTCTGAACTCTCATGGGATTGCTAACAGAACGCTGTAGTTAAGTTTCCCCTTCTTTGTACTTTTGCTATGCACTCCATTTTGGGCTATGTGGCAGAATAGAGATTTTTCTCAGATTTCTTCTTTGGATTTCTCTTCAGACAGAGAGAGATTCATGAAAGCACATGCTTTTCCTGATTCTCCTTTCCAGACAGAACATGGATGACCAGCTACTTTTCAAATCGGATCTTTGACTGAGCGGGGAACCTGAGTTGTAAAACTGGAATTCTGCGTTCAGTATAATGGGCCTCCTAGCAATGGCTAACATGAGGCTTCTCTGTGATGGTGCGTGAAACTGGATGAGTGTCCTAGACTCTATTGAGATGTCAATTCTGAACTCTCATGGGATTGCTAACACAACGCTGTAGTTAAGTTTCCCCTTGTTTGTACTTTTGCTATGCACTCCATTTTGGGCAATGTGGCAGAATAGCGATTTTTCTCAGATTTATTCTTTGGATTTCTCTTCAGACAGAGAGAGATTCATGAAAGCACATGCTTTTCCTGATTCTCCTTTCCAGATAGAACATGGATCACCAGCTACTTTTCAAATCGGATCTTTGACTGAGCAGGGAACCTGAGTTATAAACGTCGAATTCTGCATTCACTATAATGGGCCTCCTAGCAATGGCTAACATGAGGCTTCTCTGTGATGGTGCGTGAAACTGGATGAGTGTCCTAGACTCTCTTGAGATGTCAATTCTGAACTCTCATGCGATTGCTAACACAACGCTGTAGTTAAGTTTCCCCTTGTTTGTACTTTTGCTATGCACTCCATTTTGGGCAATGTGGCAGAATAGCGATTTTTCTCAGATTTGTTCTTTGGATTTCTCTTCAGACAGAGATTCATGAAAGCACATGCTTTTCCTGATTCTCCTTTCCAGATAGAACATGGATCACCAGCTACTTTTCAAATCGGATCTTTGACTGAGCAGGGAACCTGAGTTATAAACGTCGAATTCTGCATTCACTATTATGGGCCTCCTAGCAATGGCTAACATGAGGCTTCTCTGTGATGGTGCGTGAAACTGGATGAGTGTCCTAGACTCTATTGAGATGTCAATTCTGAACTCTCATGGGATTGCTAACACTACGCTGTAGTTAAGTTTCCCCTTGTTTGTACTTTTGCTATGCACTCCATTTTGGGCAATGTGGCAGAATAGAGATTTTTCTCAGATTTGTTCTTTGGATTTCTCTTCAGACAGAGAGAGATTCATGAAAGAACATGCTTTTCCTGATTCTCCTTTCCAGATAGAACATGGATCACCAGCTACTTTTCAAATCGGATCTTTGACTGAGCCGGGAACCTGAGTTGTAAAACTGGAATTCTGCATTCACTATAATGGGCCTCCTAGCAATGGCTAACATGAGGGTTCTCTGTGATGGTGCGTGAAACTGGATGAGTGTCCTAGACTCTCTTGAGATGTCAATTCTGAACTCTCAAAGGATTGCTAACACAACGCTGTAGTTAAGTTTCCCCTTGTTTGTACTTTTGCTATGCACTCCATTTTGGGCAATGTGGCAGAATAGCGATTTTTCTCAGATTTGTTCTTTGGATTTCTCTTCAGACAGAGAGAGATTCATGAAAGAACATGCTTTTCCTGATTCTCCTTTCCAGATAGAACATGGATGACCAGCTACTTTTCAAATCGGATCTTTGACTGAGCAGGGAACCTGAGTTATAAACGTCGAATTCTGCATTCACTATAATGGGCCTCCTAGCAATGGCTAACATGAGGCTTCTCTGTGATGGTGCGTGAAACTGGATGAGTGTCCTAGACTCTCTTGAGATGACAATTCTGAACTCTCATGGGATTGCTAACAGAACGCTGTAGTTAAGTTTCCCCTTCTTTGTACTTTTGCTATGCACTCCATTTTGGGCTATGTGGCAGAATAGAGATTTTTCTCAGATTTCTTCTTTGGATTTCTCTTCAGACAGAGAGAGATTCATGAAAGCACATGCTTTTCCTGATTCTCCTTTCCAGACAGAACATGGATGACCAGCTACTTTTCAAATCGGATCTTTGACTGAGCGGGGAACCTGAGTTGTAAAACTGGAATTCTGCGTTCAGTATAATGGGCCTCCTAGCAATGGCTAACATGAGGCTTCTCTGTGATGGTGCGTGAAACTGGATGAGTGTCCTAGACTCTCTTGAGATGTCAATTCTGAACTCTCATGGGATTGCTAACACAACACTGTAGTTAAGTTTCCCCTTGTTTGTACTTTTGCTATGCACTCCATTTTGGGCAATGTGGCAGAATAGCGATTTTTCTCAGATTTGTTCTTTGGATTTCTCTTCAGACAGAGAGAGATTCATGAAAGAACATGCTTTTCCTGATTCTCCTTTCCAGATAGAACATGGATCACCAGCTACTTTTCAAATCGGATCTTTGACTGAGCCGGGAACCTGAGTTGTAAAACTGGAATTCTGCATTCACTATAATGGGCCTCCTAGCAATGGCTAACATGAGGGTTCTCTGTGATGGTGCGTGAAACTGGATGAGTGTCCTAGACTCTCTTGAGATGTCAATTCTGAACTCTCAAAGGATTGCTAACACAACGCTGTAGTTAAGTTTCCCCTTGTTTGTACTTTTGCTATGCACTCCATTTTGGGCAATGTGGCAGAATAGCGATTTTTCTCAGATTTGTTCTTTGGATTTCTCTTCAGACAGAGAGAGATTCATGAAAGCACATGCTTTTCCTGATTCTCCTTTCCAGATAGAACATGGATGACCAGCTACTTTTCAAATCGGATCTTTGACTGAGCAGGGAACCTGAGTTATAAACGTCGAATTCTGCATTCACTATAATGGGCCTCCTAGCAATGGCTAACATGAGGCTTCTCTGTGATGGTGCGTGAAACTGGATGAGTGTCCTAGACTCTCTTGAGATGACAATTCTGAACTCTCATGGGATTGCTAACAGAACGCTGTAGTTAAGTTTCCCCTTCTTTGTACTTTTGCTATGCACTCCATTTTGGGCTATGTGGCAGAATAGAGATTTTTCTCAGATTTCTTCTTTGGATTTCTCTTCAGACAGAGAGAGATTCATGAAAGCACATGCTTTTCCTGATTCTCCTTTCCAGACAGAACATGGATGACCAGCTACTTTTCAAATCGGATCTTTGACTGAGCGGGGAACCTGAGTTGTAAAACTGGAATTCTGCGTTCAGTATAATGGGCCTCCTAGCAATGGCTAACATGAGGCTTCTCTGTGATGGTGCGTGAAACTGGATGAGTGTCCTAGACTCTATTCAGATGTCTATTCTGAACTCTCATGGGATTGCTAACAGAACGCTGTAGTTAAGTTTCCCCTTCTTTGTACTTTTGCTATGCACTCCATTTTGGGCTATGTGGCAGAATAGAGATTTTTCTCAGATTTCTTCTTTGGATTTCTCTTCAGACAGAGAGAGATTCATGAAAGCACATGCTTTTCCTGATTCTCCTTTCCAGACAGAACATGGATGACCAGCTACTTTTCAAATCGGATCTTTGACTGAGCGGGGAACCTGAGTTGTAAAACTGGAATTCTGCGTTCAGTATAATGGGCCTCCTAGCAATGGCTAACATGAGGCTTCTCTGTGATGGTGCGTGAAACTGGATGAGTGTCCTAGACTCTATTCAGATGTCTATTCTGAACTCTCATGGGATTGCTAACACAACGCTGTAGTTAAGTTTCCCCTTGTTTGTACTTTTGCTATGCACTCCATTTTGGGCAATGTGGCAGAATAGCGATTTTTCTCAGATTTGTTCTTTGGATTTCTCTTCAGACAGAGAGATATTCATGAAAGAACATGCTTTTCCTGATTCTCCTTTCCAGATAGAACATGGATGACCAGCTACTTTTCAAATCGGATCTTTGACTGAGCAGGGAACCTGAGTTATAAACGTCGAATTCTGCATTCACTATAATGGGCCTCCTAGCAATGGCTAACATGAGGCTTCTCTGTGATGGTGCGTGAAACTGGATGAGTGTCCTAGACTCTATTGAGATGTCAATTCTGAACTCTCATGGGATTGCTAACACAACGCTGTAGTTAAGTTTCCCCTTGTTTGTACTTTTGCTATGCACTCCATTTTGGGCAATGTGGCAGAATAGCGATTTTTCTCAGATTTATTCTTTGGATTTCTCTTCAGACAGAGAGAGATTCATGAAAGCACATGCTTTTCCTGATTCTCCTTTCCAGATAGAACATGGATCACCAGCTACTTTTCAAATCGGATCTTTGACTGAGCAGGGAACCTGAGTTATAAACGTCGAATTCTGCATTCACTATAATGGGCCTCCTAGCAATGGCTAACATGAGGCTTCTCTGTGATGGTGCGTGAAACTGGATGAGTGTCCTAGACTCTCTTGAGATGTCAATTCTGAACTCTCATGCGATTGCTAACACAACGCTGTAGTTAAGTTTCCCCTTGTTTGTACTTTTGCTATGCACTCCATTTTGGGCAATGTGGCAGAATAGCGATTTTTCTCAGATTTGTTCTTTGGATTTCTCTTCAGACAGAGATTCATGAAAGCACATGCTTTTCCTGATTCTCCTTTCCAGATAGAACATGGATCACCAGCTACTTTTCAAATCGGATCTTTGACTGAGCAGGGAACCTGAGTTATAAACGTCGAATTCTGCATTCACTATTATGGGCCTCCTAGCAATGGCTAACATGAGGCTTCTCTGTGATGGTGCGTGAAACTGGATGAGTGTCCTAGACTCTCTTGAGATGACAATTCTGAACTCTCATGGGATTGCTAACAGAACGCTGTAGTTAAGTTTCCCCTTCTTTGTACTTTTGCTATGCACTCCATTTTGGGCTATGTGGCAGAATAGAGATTTTTCTCAGATTTCTTCTTTGGATTTCTCTTCAGACAGAGAGAGATTCATGAAAGCACATGCTTTTCCTGATTCTCCTTTCCAGACAGAACATGGATGACCAGCTACTTTTCAAATCGGATCTTTGACTGAGCGGGGAACCTGAGTTGTAAAACTGGAATTCTGCGTTCAGTATAATGGGCCTCCTAGCAATGGCTAACATGAGGCTTCTCTGTGATGGTGCGTGAAACTGGATGAGTGTCCTAGACTCTATTCAGATGTCTATTCTGAACTCTCATGGGATTGCTAACACAACGCTGTAGTTAAGTTTCCCCTTGTTTGTACTTTTGCTATGCACTCCATTTTGGGCAATGTGGCAGAATAGCGATTTTTCTCAGATTTGTTCTTTGGATTTCTCTTCAGACAGAGAGATATTCATGAAAGAACATGCTTTTCCTGATTCTCCTTTCCAGATAGAACATGGATGACCAGCTACTTTTCAAATCGGATCTTTGACTGAGCAGGGAACCTGAGTTATAAACGTCGAATTCTGCATTCACTATAATGGGCCTCCTAGCAATGGCTAACATGAGGCTTCTCTGTGATGGTGCGTGAAACTGGATGAGTGTCCTAGACTCTATTGAGATGTCAATTCTGAACTCTCATGGGATTGCTAACACAACGCTGTAGTTAAGTTTCCCCTTGTTTGTACTTTTGCTATGCACTCCATTTTGGGCAATGTGGCAGAATAGAGATTTTTCTCAGATTTATTCTTTGGATTTCTCTTCAGACAGAGAGAGATTCATGAAAGCACATGCTTTTCCTGATTCTCCTTTCCAGATAGAACATGGATCACCAGCTACTTTTCAAATCGGATCTTTGACTGAGCAGGGAACCTGAGTTATAAACGTCGAATTCTGCATTCACTATAATGGGCCTCCTAGCAATGGCTAACATGAGGCTTCTCTGTGATGGTGCGTGAAACTGGATGAGTGTCCTAGACTCTCTTGAGATGTCAATTCTGAACTCTCATGCGATTGCTAACACAACGCTGTAGTTAAGTTTCCCCTTGTTTGTACTTTTGCTATGCACTCCATTTTGGGCAATGTGGCAGAATAGCGATTTTTCTCAGATTTGTTCTTTGGATTTCTCTTCAGACAGAGATTCATGAAAGCACATGCTTTTCCTGATTCTCCTTTCCAGATAGAACATGGATCACCAGCTACTTTTCAAATCGGATCTTTGACTGAGCAGGGAACCTGAGTTATAAACGTCGAATTCTGCATTCACTATTATGGGCCTCCTAGCAATGGCTAACATGAGGCTTCTCTGTGATGGTGCGTGAAACTGGATGAGTGTCCTAGACTCTATTGAGATGTCAATTCTGAACTCTCATGGGATTGCTAACACTACGCTGTAGTTAAGTTTCCCCTTGTTTGTACTTTTGCTATGCACTCCATTTTGGGCAATGTGGCAGAATAGCGATTTTTCTCAGATTTGTTCTTTGGATTTCTCTTCAGACAGAGAGAGATTCATGAAAGAACATGCTTTTCCTGATTCTCCTTTCCAGATAGAACATGGATCACCAGCTACTTTTCAAATCGGATCTTTGACTGAGCCGGGAACCTGAGTTGTAAAACTGGAATTCTGCATTCACTATAATGGGCCTCCTAGCAATGGCTAACATGAGGGTTCTCTGTGATGGTGCGTGAAACTGGATGAGTGTCCTAGACTCTCTTGAGATGTCAATTCTGAACTCTCAAAGGATTGCTAACACAACGCTGTAGTTAAGTTTCCCCTTGTTTGTACTTTTGCTATGCACTCCATTTTGGGCAATGTGGCAGAATAGCGATTTTTCTCAGATTTGTTCTTTGGATTTCTCTTCAGACAGAGAGAGATTCATGAAAGAACATGCTTTTCCTGATTCTCCTTTCCAGATAGAACATGGATGACCAGCTACTTTTCAAATCGGATCTTTGACTGAGCAGGGAACCTGAGTTATAAACGTCGAATTCTGCATTCACTATTATGGGCCTCCTAGCAATGGCTAACATGAGGCTTCTCTGTGATGGTGCGTGAAGCTGGATGAGTGTCCTAGACTCTCTTGAGATGACAATTCTGAACTCTCATGGGATTGCTAACAGAACGCTGTAGTTAAGTTTCCCCTTCTTTGTACTTTTGCTATGCACTCCATTTTGGGCTATGTGGCAGAATAGAGATTTTTCTCAGATTTCTTCTTTGGATTTCTCTTCAGACAGAGAGAGATTCATGAAAGCACATGCTTTTCCTGATTCTCCTTTCCAGACAGAACATGGATGACCAGCTACTTTTCAAATCGGATCTTTGACTGAGCGGGGAACCTGAGTTGTAAAACTGGAATTCTGCGTTCAGTATAATGGGCCTCCTAGCAATGGCTAACATGAGGCTTCTCTGTGATGGTGCGTGAAACTGGATGAGTGTCCTAGACTCTATTGAGATGTCAATTCTGAACTCTCATGGGATTGCTAACACAACACTGTAGTTAAGTTTCCCCTTGTTTGTACTTTTGCTATGCACTCCATTTTGGGCAATGTGGCAGAATAGCGATTTTTCTCAGATTTGTTCTTTGGATTTCTCTTCAGACAGAGAGAGATTCATGAAAGAACATGCTTTTCCTGATTCTCCTTTCCAGATAGAACATGGATCACCAGCTACTTTTCAAATCGGATCTTTGACTGAGCCGGGAACCTGAGTTGTAAAACTGGAATTCTGCATTCACTATAATGGGCCTCCTAGCAATGGCTAACATGA
Organism: Charina bottae; assembly: GCA_023362775.1. Classification (NCBI taxonomy): domain Eukaryota; kingdom Metazoa; phylum Chordata; class Lepidosauria; order Squamata; family Charinaidae; genus Charina; species Charina bottae. The sequence continues at coordinate 2,248,108 of JALMGJ010000010.1, forward strand.
GGGTTCTCTGTGATGGTGCGTGAAACTGGATGAGTGTCCTAGACTCTCTTGAGATGTCAATTCTGAACTCTCAAAGGATTGCTAACACAACGCTGTAGTTAAGTTTCCCCTTGTTTGTACTTTTGCTATGCACTCCATTTTGGGCAATGTGGCAGAATAGCGATTTTTCTCAGATTTGTTCTTTGGATTTCTCTTCAGACAGAGAGAGATTCATGAAAGCACATGCTTTTCCTGATTCTCCTTTCCAGATAGAACATGGATGACCAGCTACTTTTCAAATCGGATCTTTGACTGAGCAGGGAACCTGAGTTATAAACGTCGAATTCTGCATTCACTATAATGGGCCTCCTAGCAATGGCTAACATGAGGCTTCTCTGTGATGGTGCGTGAAACTGGATGAGTGTCCTAGACTCTCTTGAGATGACAATTCTGAACTCTCATGGGATTGCTAACAGAACGCTGTAGTTAAGTTTCCCCTTCTTTGTACTTTTGCTATGCACTCCATTTTGGGCTATGTGGCAGAATAGAGATTTTTCTCAGATTTCTTCTTTGGATTTCTCTTCAGACAGAGAGAGATTCATGAAAGCACATGCTTTTCCTGATTCTCCTTTCCAGACAGAACATGGATGACCAGCTACTTTTCAAATCGGATCTTTGACTGAGCGGGGAACCTGAGTTGTAAAACTGGAATTCTGCGTTCAGTATAATGGGCCTCCTAGCAATGGCTAACATGAGGCTTCTCTGTGATGGTGCGTGAAACTGGATGAGTGTCCTAGACTCTATTCAGATGTCTATTCTGAACTCTCATGGGATTGCTAACACAACGCTGTAGTTAAGTTTCCCCTTGTTTGTACTTTTGCTATGCACTCCATTTTGGGCAATGTGGCAGAATAGCGATTTTTCTCAGATTTGTTCTTTGGATTTCTCTTCAGACAGAGAGAGATTCATGAAAGAACATGCTTTTCCTGATTCTCCTTTCCAGATAGAACATGGATCACCAGCTACTTTTCAAATCGGATCTTTGACTGAGCAGGGAACCTGAGTTATAAACGTCGAATTCTGCATTCACTATAATGGGCCTCCTAGCAATGGCTAACATGAGGCTTCTCTGTGATGGTGCGTGAAACTGGATGAGTGTCCTAGACTCTCTTGAGATGTCAATTCTGAACTCTCATGCGATTGCTAACACAACGCTGTAGTTAAGTTTCCCCTTGTTTGTACTTTTGCTATGCACTCCATTTTGGGCAATGTGGCAGAATAGCGATTTTTCTCAGATTTGTTCTTTGGATTTCTCTTCAGACAGAGATTCATGAAAGCACATGCTTTTCCTGATTCTCCTTTCCAGATAGAACATGGATCACCAGCTACTTTTCAAATCGGATCTTTGACTGAGCAGGGAACCTGAGTTATAAACGTCGAATTCTGCATTCACTATTATGGGCCTCCTAGCAATGGCTAACATGAGGCTTCTCTGTGATGGTGCGTGAAACTGGATGAGTGTCCTAGACTCTATTGAGATGTCAATTCTGAACTCTCATGGGATTGCTAACACTACGCTGTAGTTAAGTTTCCCCTTGTTTGTACTTTTGCTATGCACTCCATTTTGGGCAATGTGGCAGAATAGAGATTTTTCTCAGATTTGTTCTTTGGATTTCTCTTCAGACAGAGAGAGATTCATGAAAGAACATGCTTTTCCTGATTCTCCTTTCCAGATAGAACATGGATCACCAGCTACTTTTCAAATCGGATCTTTGACTGAGCCGGGAACCTGAGTTGTAAAACTGGAATTCTGCATTCACTATAATGGGCCTCCTAGCAATGGCTAACATGAGGGTTCTCTGTGATGGTGCGTGAAACTGGATGAGTGTCCTAGACTCTCTTGAGATGTCAATTCTGAACTCTCAAAGGATTGCTAACACAACGCTGTAGTTAAGTTTCCCCTTGTTTGTACTTTTGCTATGCACTCCATTTTGGGCAATGTGGCAGAATAGCGATTTTTCTCAGATTTGTTCTTTGGATTTCTCTTCAGACAGAGAGAGATTCATGAAAGAACATGCTTTTCCTGATTCTCCTTTCCAGATAGAACATGGATGACCAGCTACTTTTCAAATCGGATCTTTGACTGAGCAGGGAACCTGAGTTATAAACGTCGAATTCTGCATTCACTATAATGGGCCTCCTAGCAATGGCTAACATGAGGCTTCTCTGTGATGGTGCGTGAAACTGGATGAGTGTCCTAGACTCTCTTGAGATGACAATTCTGAACTCTCATGGGATTGCTAACAGAACGCTGTAGTTAAGTTTCCCCTTCTTTGTACTTTTGCTATGCACTCCATTTTGGGCTATGTGGCAGAATAGAGATTTTTCTCAGATTTCTTCTTTGGATTTCTCTTCAGACAGAGAGAGATTCATGAAAGCACATGCTTTTCCTGATTCTCCTTTCCAGACAGAACATGGATGACCAGCTACTTTTCAAATCGGATCTTTGACTGAGCGGGGAACCTGAGTTGTAAAACTGGAATTCTGCGTTCAGTATAATGGGCCTCCTAGCAATGGCTAACATGAGGCTTCTCTGTGATGGTGCGTGAAACTGGATGAGTGTCCTAGACTCTATTGAGATGTCAATTCTGAACTCTCATGGGATTGCTAACACAACACTGTAGTTAAGTTTCCCCTTGTTTGTACTTTTGCTATGCACTCCATTTTGGGCAATGTGGCAGAATAGCGATTTTTCTCAGATTTGTTCTTTGGATTTCTCTTCAGACAGAGAGAGATTCATGAAAGAACATGCTTTTCCTGATTCTCCTTTCCAGATAGAACATGGATCACCAGCTACTTTTCAAATCGGATCTTTGACTGAGCCGGGAACCTGAGTTGTAAAACTGGAATTCTGCATTCACTATAATGGGCCTCCTAGCAATGGCTAACATGAGGGTTCTCTGTGATGGTGCGTGAAACTGGATGAGTGTCCTAGACTCTCTTGAGATGTCAATTCTGAACTCTCAAAGGATTGCTAACACAACGCTGTAGTTAAGTTTCCCCTTGTTTGTACTTTTGCTATGCACTCCATTTTGGGCAATGTGGCAGAATAGCGATTTTTCTCAGATTTGTTCTTTGGATTTCTCTTCAGACAGAGAGAGATTCATGAAAGCACATGCTTTTCCTGATTCTCCTTTCCAGATAGAACATGGATGACCAGCTACTTTTCAAATCGGATCTTTGACTGAGCAGGGAACCTGAGTTATAAACGTCGAATTCTGCATTCACTATAATGGGCCTCCTAGCAATGGCTAACATGAGGCTTCTCTGTGATGGTGCGTGAAACTGGATGAGTGTCCTAGACTCTCTTGAGATGACAATTCTGAACTCTCATGGGATTGCTAACAGAACGCTGTAGTTAAGTTTCCCCTTCTTTGTACTTTTGCTATGCACTCCATTTTGGGCTATGTGGCAGAATAGAGATTTTTCTCAGATTTCTTCTTTGGATTTCTCTTCAGACAGAGAGAGATTCATGAAAGCACATGCTTTTCCTGATTCTCCTTTCCAGACAGAACATGGATGACCAGCTACTTTTCAAATCGGATCTTTGACTGAGCGGGGAACCTGAGTTGTAAAACTGGAATTCTGCGTTCAGTATAATGGGCCTCCTAGCAATGGCTAACATGAGGCTTCTCTGTGATGGTGCGTGAAACTGGATGAGTGTCCTAGACTCTATTCAGATGTCTATTCTGAACTCTCATGGGATTGCTAACACAACGCTGTAGTTAAGTTTCCCCTTGTTTGTACTTTTGCTATGCACTCCATTTTGGGCAATGTGGCAGAATAGCGATTTTTCTCAGATTTGTTCTTTGGATTTCTCTTCAGACAGAGAGATATTCATGAAAGAACATGCTTTTCCTGATTCTCCTTTCCAGATAGAACATGGATGACCAGCTACTTTTCAAATCGGATCTTTGACTGAGCAGGGAACCTGAGTTATAAACGTCGAATTCTGCATTCACTATAATGGGCCTCCTAGCAATGGCTAACATGAGGCTTCTCTGTAATGGTGCGTGAAACTGGATGAGTGTCCTAGACTCTATTGAGATGTCAATTCTGAACTCTCATGGGATTGCTAACACAACGCTGTAGTTAAGTTTCCCCTTGTTTGTACTTTTGCTATGCACTCCATTTTGGGCAATGTGGCAGAATAGCGATTTTTCTCAGATTTATTCTTTGGGTTTCTCTTCAGACAGAGAGAGATTCATGAAAGCACATGCTTTTCCTGATTCTCCTTTCCAGATAGAACATGGATCACCAGCTACTTTTCAAATCGGATCTTTGACTGAGCAGGGAACCTGAGTTATAAACGTCGAATTCTGCATTCACTATAATGGGCCTCCTAGCAATGGCTAACATGAGGCTTCTCTGTGATGGTGCGTGAAACTGGATGAGTGTCCTAGACTCTCTTGAGATGACAATTCTGAACTCTCATGGGATTGCTAACAGAACGCTGTAGTTAAGTTTCCCCTTCTTTGTACTTTTGCTATGCACTCCATTTTGGGCTATGTGGCAGAATAGAGATTTTTCTCAGATTTCTTCTTTGGATTTCTCTTCAGACAGAGAGAGATTCATGAAAGCACATGCTTTTCCTGATTCTCCTTTCCAGACAGAACATGGATGACCAGCTACTTTTCAAATCGGATCTTTGACTGAGCGGGGAACCTGAGTTGTAAAACTGGAATTCTGCGTTCAGTATAATGGGCCTCCTAGCAATGGCTAACATGAGGCTTCTCTGTGATGGTGCGTGAAACTGGATGAGTGTCCTAGACTCTATTCAGATGTCTATTCTGAACTCTCATGGGATTGCTAACACAACGCTGTAGTTAAGTTTCCCCTTGTTTGTACTTTTGCTATGCACTCCATTTTGGGCAATGTGGCAGAATAGCGATTTTTCTCAGATTTGTTCTTTGGATTTCTCTTCAGACAGAGAGATATTCATGAAAGAACATGCTTTTCCTGATTCTCCTTTCCAGATAGAACATGGATGACCAGCTACTTTTCAAATCGGATCTTTGACTGAGCAGGGAACCTGAGTTATAAACGTCGAATTCTGCATTCACTATAATGGGCCTCCTAGCAATGGCTAACATGAGGCTTCTCTGTAATGGTGCGTGAAACTGGATGAGTGTCCTAGACTCTATTGAGATGTCAATTCTGAACTCTCATGGGATTGCTAACACAACGCTGTAGTTAAGTTTCCCCTTGTTTGTACTTTTGCTATGCACTCCATTTTGGGCAATGTGGCAGAATAGCGATTTTTCTCAGATTTATTCTTTGGGTTTCTCTTCAGACAGAGAGAGATTCATGAAAGCACATGCTTTTCCTGATTCTCCTTTCCAGATAGAACATGGATCACCAGCTACTTTTCAAATCGGATCTTTGACTGAGCAGGGAACCTGAGTTATAAACGTCGAATTCTGCATTCACTATAATGGGCCTCCTAGCAATGGCTAACATGAGGCTTCTCTGTGATGGTGCGTGAAACTGGATGAGTGTCCTAGACTCTCTTGAGATGTCAATTCTGAACTCTCATGCGATTGCTAACACAACGCTGTAGTTAAGTTTCCCCTTGTTTGTACTTTTGCTATGCACTCCATTTTGGGCAATGTGGCAGAATAGCGATTTTTCTCAGATTTGTTCTTTGGATTTCTCTTCAGACAGAGATTCATGAAAGCACATGCTTTTCCTGATTCTCCTTTCCAGATAGAACATGGATCACCAGCTACTTTTCAAATCGGATCTTTGACTGAGCAGGGAACCTGAGTTATAAACGTCGAATTCTGCATTCACTATTATGGGCCTCCTAGCAATGGCTAACATGAGGCTTCTCTGTGATGGTGCGTGAAACTGGATGAGTGTCCTAGACTCTCTTGAGATGACAATTCTGAACTCTCATGGGATTGCTAACAGAACGCTGTAGTTAAGTTTCCCCTTCTTTGTACTTTTGCTATGCACTCCATTTTGGGCTATGTGGCAGAATAGAGATTTTTCTCAGATTTCTTCTTTGGATTTCTCTTCAGACAGAGAGAGATTCATGAAAGCACATGCTTTTCCTGATTCTCCTTTCCAGACAGAACATGGATGACCAGCTACTTTTCAAATCGGATCTTTGACTGAGCGGGGAACCTGAGTTGTAAAACTGGAATTCTGCGTTCAGTATAATGGGCCTCCTAGCAATGGCTAACATGAGGCTTCTCTGTGATGGTGCGTGAAACTGGATGAGTGTCCTAGACTCTATTCAGATGTCTATTCTGAACTCTCATGGGATTGCTAACACAACGCTGTAGTTAAGTTTCCCCTTGTTTGTACTTTTGCTATGCACTCCATTTTGGGCAATGTGGCAGAATAGCGATTTTTCTCAGATTTGTTCTTTGGATTTCTCTTCAGACAGAGAGATATTCATGAAAGAACATGCTTTTCCTGATTCTCCTTTCCAGATAGAACATGGATGACCAGCTACTTTTCAAATCGGATCTTTGACTGAGCAGGGAACCTGAGTTATAAACGTCGAATTCTGCATTCACTATAATGGGCCTCCTAGCAATGGCTAACATGAGGCTTCTCTGTGATGGTGCGTGAAACTGGATGAGTGTCCTAGACTCTATTGAGATGTCAATTCTGAACTCTCATGGGATTGCTAACACAACGCTGTAGTTAAGTTTCCCCTTGTTTGTACTTTTGCTATGCACTCCATTTTGGGCAATGTGGCAGAATAGCGATTTTTCTCAGATTTATTCTTTGGATTTCTCTTCAGACAGAGAGAGATTCATGAAAGCACATGCTTTTCCTGATTCTCCTTTCCAGATAGAACATGGATGACCAGCTACTTTTCAAATCGGATCTTTGACTGAGCAGGGAACCTGAGTTATAAACGTCGAATTCTGCATTCACTATAATGGGCCTCCTAGCAATGGCTAACATGAGGCTTCTCTGTGATGGTGCGTGAAACTGGATGAGTGTCCTAGACTCTCTTGAGATGTCAATTCTGAACTCTCATGCGATTGCTAACACAACGCTGTAGTTAAGTTTCCCCTTGTTTGTACTTTTGCTATGCACTCCATTTTGGGCAATGTGGCAGAATAGCGATTTTTCTCAGATTTGTTCTTTGGATTTCTCTTCAGACAGAGATTCATGAAAGCACATGCTTTTCCTGATTCTCCTTTCCAGATAGAACATGGATCACCAGCTACTTTTCAAATCGGATCTTTGACTGAGCAGGGAACCTGAGTTATAAATGTCGAATTCTGCATTCACTATTATGGGCCTCCTAGCAATGGCTAACATGAGGCTTCTCTGTGATGGTGCGTGAAACTGGATGAGTGTCCTAGACTCTATTGAGATGTCAATTCTGAACTCTCATGGGATTGCTAACAGAACGCTGTAGTTAAGTTTCCCCTTCTTTGTACTTTTGCTATGCACTCCATTTTGGGCTATGTGGCAGAATAGAGATTTTTCTCAGATTTGTTCTTTGGATTTCTCTTCAGACAGAGAGAGATTCATGAAAGCACATGCTTTTCCTGATTCTCCTTTCCAGACAGAACATGGATGACCAGCTACTTTTCAAATCGGATCTTTGACTGAGCGGGGAACCTGAGTTGTAAAACTGGAATTCTGCGTTCAGTATAATGGGCCTCCTAGCAATGGCTAACATGAGGCTTCTCTGTGATGGTGCGTGAAACTGGATGAGTGTCCTAGACTCTATTGAGATGTCAATTCTGAACTCTCATGGGATTGCTAACACAACACTGTAGTTAAGTTTCCCCTTGTTTGTACTTTTGCTATGCACTCCATTTTGGGCAATGTGGCAGAATAGCGATTTTTCTCAGATTTGTTCTTTGGATTTCTCTTCAGACAGAGAGAGATTCATGAAAGAACATGCTTTTCCTGATTCTCCTTTCCAGATAGAACATGGATCACCAGCTACTTTTCAAATCGGATCTTTGACTGAGCCGGGAACCTGAGTTGTAAAACTGGAATTCTGCATTCACTATAATGGGCCTCCTAGCAATGGCTAACATGAGGCTTCTCTGTGATGGTGCGTGAAACTGGATGAGTGTCCTAGACTCTCTTGAGATGTCAATTCTGAACTCTCAAAGGATTGCTAACACAACGCTGTAGTTAAGTTTCCCCTTGTTTGTACTTTTGCTATGCACTCCATTTTGGGCAATGTGGCAGAATAGCGATTTTTCTCAGATTTGTTCTTTGGATTTCTCTTCAGACAGAGAGAGATTCATGAAAGCACATGCTTTTCCTGATTCTCCTTTCCAGATAGAACATGGATGACCAGCTACTTTTCAAATCGGATCTTTGACTGAGCAGGGAACCTGAGTTATAAACGTCGAATTCTGCATTCACTATAATGGGCCTCCTAGCAATGGCTAACATGAGGCTTCTCTGTGATGGTGCGTGAAACTGGATGAGTGTCCTAGACTCTCTTGAGATGACAATTCTGAACTCTCATGGGATTGCTAACAGAACGCTGTAGTTAAGTTTCCCCTTCTTTGTACTTTTGCTATGCACTCCATTTTGGGCTATGTGGCAGAATAGAGATTTTTCTCAGATTTCTTCTTTGGATTTCTCTTCAGACAGAGAGAGATTCATGAAAGCACATGCTTTTCCTGATTCTCCTTTCCAGACAGAACATGGATGACCAGCTACTTTTCAAATCGGATCTTTGACTGAGCGGGGAACCTGAGTTGTAAAACTGGAATTCTGCGTTCAGTATAATGGGCCTCCTAGCAATGGCTAACATGAGGCTTCTCTGTGATGGTGCGTGAAACTGGATGAGTGTCCTAGACTCTATTCAGATGTCTATTCTGAACTCTCATGGGATTGCTAACACAACGCTGTAGTTAAGTTTCCCCTTGTTTGTACTTTTGCTATGCACTCCATTTTGGGCAATGTGGCAGAATAGCGATTTTTCTCAGATTTGTTCTTTGGATTTCTCTTCAGACAGAGAGAGATTCATGAAAGCACATGCTTTTCCTGATTCTCCTTTCCAGATAGAACATGGATGACCAGCTACTTTTCAAATCGGATCTTTGACTGAGCAGGGAACCTGAGTTATAAACGTCGAATTCTGCATTCACTATAATGGGCCTCCTAGCAATGGCTAACATGAGGCTTCTCTGTGATGGTGCGTGAAACTGGATGAGTGTCCTAGACTCTATTGAGATGTCAATTCTGAACTCTCATGGGATTGCTAACACAACGCTGTAGTTAAGTTTCCCCTTGTTTGTACTTTTGCTATGCACTCCATTTTGGGCAATGTGGCAGAATAGCGATTTTTCTCAGATTTATTCTTTGGATTTCTCTTCAGACAGAGAGAGATTCATGAAAGCACATGCTTTTCCTGATTCTCCTTTCCAGATAGAACATGGATCACCAGCTACTTTTCAAATCGGATCTTTGACTGAGCAGGGAACCTGAGTTATAAACGTCGAATTCTGCATTCACTATAATGGGCCTCCTAGCAATGGCTAACATGAGGCTTCTCTGTGATGGTGCGTGAAACTGGATGAGTGTCCTAGACTCTCTTGAGATGTCAATTCTGAACTCTCATGCGATTGCTAACACAACGCTGTAGTTAAGTTTCCCCTTGTTTGTACTTTTGCTATGCACTCCATTTTGGGCAATGTGGCAGAATAGCGATTTTTCTCAGATTTGTTCTTTGGATTTCTCTTCAGACAGAGATTCATGAAAGCACATGCTTTTCCTGATTCTCCTTTCCAGATAGAACATGGATCACCAGCTACTTTTCAAATCGGATCTTTGACTGAGCAGGGAACCTGAGTTATAAACGTCGAATTCTGCATTCACTATTATGGGCCTCCTAGCAATGGCTAACATGAGGCTTCTCTGTGATGGTGCGTGAAACTGGATGAGTGTCCTAGACTCTATTGAGATGTCAATTCTGAACTCTCATGGGATTGCTAACACAACGCTGTAGTTAAGTTTCCCCTTGTTTGTACTTTTGCTATGCACTCCATTTTGGGCAATGTGGCAGAATAGCGATTTTTCTCAGATTTGTTCTTTGGATTTCTCTTCAGACAGAGAGAGATTCATGAAAGAACATGCTTTTCCTGATTCTCCTTTCCAGATAGAACATGGATCACCAGCTACTTTTCAAATCGGATCTTTGACTGAGACGGGAACCTGAGTTGTAAAACTGGAATTCTGCATTCACTATAATGGGCCTCCTAGCAATGGCTAACATGAGGCTTCTCTGTGATGGTGCGTGAAACTGGATGAGTGTCCTAGACTCTATTGAGATGTCAATTCTGAACTCTCATGGGATTGCTAACACAACGCTGTAGTTAAGTTTCCCCTTGTTTGTACTTTTGCTATGCACTCCATTTTGGGCAATGTGGCAGAATAGCGATTTTTCTCAGATTTGTTCTTTGGATTTCTCTTCAGACAGAGAGAGATTCATGAAAGAACATGCTTTTCCTGATTCTCCTTTCCAGATAGAACATGGATCACCAGCTACTTTTCAAATCGGATCTTTGACTGAGCAGGGAACCTGAGTTATAAACGTCGAATTCTGCATTCACTATAATGGGCCTCCTAGCAATGGCTAACATGAGGCTTCTCTGTGATGGTGCGTGAAACTGGATGAGTGTCCTAGACTCTCTTGAGATGTCAATTCTGAACTCTCATGCGATTGCTAACACAACGCTGTAGTTAAGTTTCCCCTTGTTTGTACTTTTGCTATGCACTCCATTTTGGGCAATGTGGCAGAATAGCGATTTTTCTCAGATTTGTTCTTTGGATTTCTCTTCAGACAGAGATTCATGAAAGCACATGCTTTTCCTGATTCTCCTTTCCAGATAGAACATGGATCACCAGCTACTTTTCAAATCGGATCTTTGACTGAGCAGGGAACCTGAGTTATAAACGTCGAATTCTGCATTCACTATTATGGGCCTCCTAGCAATGGCTAACATGAGGCTTCTCTGTGATGGTGCGTGAAACTGGATGAGTGTCCTAGACTCTCTTGAGATGTCAATTCTGAACTCTCATGGGATTGCTAACACAACGCTGTAGTTAAGTTTCCCCTTGTTTGTACTTTTGCTATGCACTCCATTTTGGGCAATGTGGCAGAATAGCGATTTTTCTCAGATTTGTTCTTTGGATTTCTCTTCAGACAGAGAGAGATTCATGAAAGCACATGCTTTTCCTGATTCTCCTTTCCAGATAGAACATGGATCACCAGCTACTTTTCAAATCGGATCTTTGACTGAGCCGGGAACCTGAGTTGTAAAACTGGAATTCTGCATTCACTATAATGGGCCTCCTAGCAATGGCTAACATGAGGCTTCTCTGTGATGGTGCGTGAAACTGGATGAGTGTCCTAGACTCTATTGAGATGTCTATTCTGAACTCTCATGGGATTGCTAACACAACGCTGTAGTTAAGTTTCCCCTTGTTTGTACTTTTGCTATGCACTCCATTTTGGGCAATGTGGCAGAATAGCGATTTTTCTCAGATTTGTTCTTTGGATTTCTCTTCAGACAGAGAGAGATTCATGAAAGAACATGCTTTTCCTGATTCTCCTTTCCAGATAGAACATGGATGACCAGCTACTTTTCAAATCGGATCTTTGACTGAGCAGGGAACCTGAGTTATAAACGTCGAATTCTGCATTCACTATAATGGGCCTCCTAGCAATGGCTAACATGAGGCTTCTCTGTGATGGTGCGTGAAACTGGATGAGTGTCCTAGACTCTCTTGAGATGACAATTCTGAACTCTCATGGGATTGCTAACAGAACGCTGTAGTTAAGTTTCCCCTTCTTTGTACTTTTGCTATGCACTCCATTTTGGGCAATGTGGCAGAATAGCGATTTTTCTCAGATTTGTTCTTTGGATTTCTCTTCAGACAGAGAGAGATTCATGAAAGCACATGCTTTTCCTGATTCTCCTTTCCAGACAGAACATGGATGACCAGCTACTTTTCAAATCGGATCTTTGACTGAGCGGGGAACCTGAGTTGTAAAACTGGAATTCTGCGTTCAGTATAATGGGCCTCCTAGCAATGGCTAACATGAGGCTTCTCTGTGATGGTGCGTGAAACTGGATGAGTGTCCTAGACTCTATTGAGATGTCAATTCTGAACTCTCATGGGATTGCTAACACAACACTGTAGTTAAGTTTCCCCTTGTTTGTACTTTTGCTATGCACTCCATTTTGGGCAATGTGGCAGAATAGCGATTATTCTCAGATTTGTTCTTTGGATTTCTCTTCAGACAGAGAGAGATTCATGAAAGAACATGCTTTTCCTGATTCTCCTTTCCAGATAGAACATGGATCACCAGCTACTTTTCAAATCGGATCTTTGACTCAGCCGGGAACCTGAGTTGTAAAACTGGAATTCTGCATTCACTATAATGGGCCTCCTAGCAATGGCTAACATGAGGGTTCTCTGTGATGGTGCGTGAAACTGGATGAGTGTCCTAGACTCTCTTGAGATGTCAATTCTGAACTCTCAAAGGATTGCTAACACAACGCTGTAGTTAAGTTTCCCCTTGTTTGTACTTTTCCTATGCACTCCATTTTGGGCAATGTGGCAGAATAGCGATTTTTCTCAGATTTGTTCTTTGGATTTCTCTTCAGACAGAGAGAGATTCATGAAAGCACATGCTTTTCCTGATTCTCCTTTCCAGATAGAACATGGATGACCAGCTACTTTTCAAATCGGATCTTTGACTGAGCAGGGAACCTGAGTTATAAACGTCGAATTCTGCATTCACTATAATGGGCCTCCTAGCAATGGCTAACATGAGGCTTCTCTGTGATGGTGCGTGAAACTGGATGAGTGTCCTAGACTCTCTTGAGATGACAATTCTGAACTCTCATGGGATTGCTAACAGAACGCTGTAGTTAAGTTTCCCCTTCTTTGTACTTTTGCTATGCACTCCATTTTGGGCTATGTGGCAGAATAGAGATTTTTCTCAGATTTCTTCTTTGGATTTCTCTTCAGACAGAGAGAGATTCATGAAAGCACATGCTTTTCCTGATTCTCCATTCCAGACAGAACATGGATGACCAGCTACTTTTCAAATCGGATCTTTGACTGAGCGGGGAACCTGAGTTGTAAAACTGGAATTCTGCGTTCAGTATAATGGGCCTCCTAGCAATGGCTAACATGAGGCTTCTCTGTGATGGTGCGTGAAACTGGATGAGTGTCCTAGACTCTATTCAGATGTCTATTCTGAACTCTCATGGGATTGCTAACACAACGCTGTAGTTAAGTTTCCCCTTGTTTGTACTTTTGCTATGCACTCCATTTTGGGCAATGTGGCAGAATAGCGATTTTTCTCAGATTTGTTCTTTGGATTTCTCTTCAGACAGAGAGATATTCATGAAAGAACATGCTTTTCCTGATTCTCCTTTCCAGATAGAACATGGATGACCAGCTACTTTTCAAATCGGATCTTTGACTGAGCAGGGAACCTGAGTTATAAACGTCGAATTCTGCATTCACTATAATGGGCCTCCTAGCAATGGCTAACATGAGGCTTCTCTGTGATGGTGCGTGAAACTGGATGAGTGTCCTAGACTCTATTGAGATGTCTATTCTGAACTCTCATGGGATTGCTAACACAACGCTGTAGTTAAGTTTCCCCTTGTTTGTACTTTTGCTATGCACTCCATTTTGGGCAATGTGGCAGAATAGCGATTTTTCTCAGATTTGTTCTTTGGATTTCTCTTCAGACAGAGAGAGATTCATGAAAGAACATGCTTTTCCTGATTCTCCTTTCCAGATAGAACATGGATGACCAGCTACTTTTCAAATCGGATCTTTGACTGAGCAGGGAACCTGAGTTATAAACGTCGAATTCTGCATTCACTATAATGGGCCTCCTAGCAATGGCTAACATGAGGCTTCTCTGTGATGGTGCGTGAAACTGGATGAGTGTCCTAGACTCTCTTGAGATGACAATTCTGAACTCTCATGGGATTGCTAACAGAACGCTGTAGTTAAGTTTCCCCTTCTTTGTACTTTTGCTATGCACTCCATTTTGGGCAATGTGGCAGAATAGCGATTTTTCTCAGATTTGTTCTTTGGATTTCTCTTCAGACAGAGAGAGATTCATGAAAGCACATGCTTTTCCTGATTCTCCTTTCCAGACAGAACATGGATGACCAGCTACTTTTCAAATCGGATCTTTGACTGAGCGGGGAACCTGAGTTGTAAAACTGGAATTCTGCGTTCAGTATAATGGGCCTCCTAGCAATGGCTAACATGAGGCTTCTCTGTGATGGTGCGTGAAACTGGATGAGTGTCCTAGACTCTATTGAGATGTCAATTCTGAACTCTCATGGGATTGCTAACACAACACTGTAGTTAAGTTTCCCCTTGTTTGTACTTTTGCTATGCACTCCATTTTGGGCAATGTGGCAGAATAGCGATTTTTCTCAGATTTGTTCTTTGGATTTCTCTTCAGACACAGAGAGATTCATGAAAGAACATGCTTTTCCTGATTCTCCTTTCCAGATAGAACATGGATCACCAGCTACTTTTCAAATCGGATCTTTGACTCAGCCGGGAACCTGAGTTGTAAAACTGGAATTCTGCATTCACTATAATGGGCCTCCTAGCAATGGCTAACATGAGGGTTCTCTGTGATGGTGCGTGAAACTGGATGAGTGTCCTAGACTCTCTTGAGATGTCAATTCTGAACTCTCAAAGGATTGCTAACAGAACGCTGTAGTTAAGTTTCCCCTTGTTTGTACTTTTGCTATGCACTCCATTTTGGGCAATGTGGCAGAATAGCGATTTTTCTCAGATTTGTTCTTTGGATTTCTCTTCAGACAGAGAGAGATTCATGAAAGCACATGCTTTTCCTGATTCTCCTTTCCAGATAGAACATGGATGACCAGCTACTTTTCAAATCGGATCTTTGACTGAGCAGGGAACCTGAGTTATAAACGTCGAATTCTGCATTCACTATAATGGGCCTCCTAGCAATGGCTAACATGAGGCTTCTCTGTGATGGTGCGTGAAACTGGATGAGTGTCCTAGACTCTATTGAGATGTCTATTCTGAACTCTCATGGGATTGCTAACACAACGCTGTAGTTAAGTTTCCCCTTGTTTGTACTTTTGCTATGCACTCCATTTTGGGCAATGTGGCAGAATAGAGATTTTTCTCAGATTTGTTCTTTGGATTTCTCTTCAGACAGAGAGAGATTCATGAAAGAACATGCTTTTCCTGATTCTCCTTTCCAGATAGAACATGGATGACCAGCTACTTTTCAAATCGGATCTTTGACTGAGCAGGGAACCTGAGTTATAAACGTCGAATTCTGCATTCACTATAATGGGCCTCCTAGCAATGGCTAACATGAGGCTTCTCTGTGATGGTGCGTGAAACTGGATGAGTGTCCTAGACTCTCTTGAGATGACAATTCTGAACTCTCATGGGATTGCTAACAGAACGCTGTAGTTAAGTTTCCCCTTCTTTGTACTTTTGCTATGCACTCCATTTTGGGCAATGTGGCAGAATAGCGATTTTTCTCAGATTTGTTCTTTGGATTTCTCTTCAGACAGAGAGAGATTCATGAAAGCACATGCTTTTCCTGATTCTCCTTTCCAGACAGAACATGGATGACCAGCTACTTTTCAAATCGGATCTTTGACTGAGCGGGGAACCTGAGTTGTAAAACTGGAATTCTGCGTTCAGTATAATGGGCCTCCTAGCAATGGCTAACATGAGGCTTCTCTGTGATGGTGCGTGAAACTGGATGAGTGTCCTAGACTCTATTGAGATGTCAATTCTGAACTCTCATGGGATTGCTAACACAACACTGTAGTTAAGTTTCCCCTTGTTTGTACTTTTGCTATGCACTCCATTTTGGGCAATGTGGCAGAATAGCGATTATTCTCAGATTTGTTCTTTGGATTTCTCTTCAGACAGAGAGAGATTCATGAAAGAACATGCTTTTCCTGATTCTCCTTTCCAGATAGAACATGGATCACCAGCTACTTTTCAAATCGGATCTTTGACTGAGCCGGGAACCTGAGTTGTAAAACTGGAATTCTGCATTCACTATAATGGGCCTCCTAGCAATGGCTAACATGAGGGTTCTCTGTGATGGTGCGTGAAACTGGATGAGTGTCCTAGACTCTCTTGAGATGTCAATTCTGAACTCTCAAAGGATTGCTAACACAACGCTGTAGTTAAGTTTCCCCTTGTTTGTACTTTTGCTATGCACTCCATTTTGGGCAATGTGGCAGAATAGCGATTTTTCTCAGATTTGTTCTTTGGATTTCTCTTCAGACAGAGAGAGATTCATGAAAGCACATGCTTTTCCTGATTCTCCTTTCCAGATAGAACATGGATGACCAGCTACTTTTCAAATCGGATCTTTGACTGAGCAGGGAACCTGAGTTATAAACGTCGAATTCTGCATTCACTATAATGGGCCTCCTAGCAATGGCTAACATGAGGCTTCTCTGTGATGGTGCGTGAAACTGGATGAGTGTCCTAGACTCTCTTGAGATGACAATTCTGAACTCTCATGGGATTGCTAACAGAACGCTGTAGTTAAGTTTCCCCTTCTTTGTACTTTTGCTATGCACTCCATTTTGGGCTATGTGGCAGAATAGAGATTTTTCTCAGATTTCTTCTTTGGATTTCTCTTCAGACAGAGAGAGATTCATGAAAGCACATGCTTTTCCTGATTCTCCATTCCAGACAGAACATGGATGACCAGCTACTTTTCAAATCGGATCTTTGACTGAGCGGGGAACCTGAGTTGTAAAACTGGAATTCTGCGTTCAGTATAATGGGCCTCCTAGCAATGGCTAACATGAGGCTTCTCTGTGATGGTGCGTGAAACTGGATGAGTGTCCTAGACTCTATTCAGATGTCTATTCTGAACTCTCATGGGATTGCTAACACAACGCTGTAGTTAAGTTTCCCCTTGTTTGTACTTTTGCTATGCACTCCATTTTGGGCAATGTGGCAGAATAGCGATTTTTCTCAGATTTGTTCTTTGGATTTCTCTTCAGACAGAGAGATATTCATGAAAGAACATGCTTTTCCTGATTCTCCTTTCCAGATAGAACATGGATGACCAGCTACTTTTCAAATCGGATCTTTGACTGAGCAGGGAACCTGAGTTATAAACGTCGAATTCTGCATTCACTATAATGGGCCTCCTAGCAATGGCTAACATGAGGCTTCTCTGTGATGGTGCGTGAAACTGGATGAGTGTCCTAGACTCTATTGAGATGTCTATTCTGAACTCTCATGGGATTGCTAACACAACGCTGTAGTTAAGTTTCCCCTTGTTTGTACTTTTGCTATGCACTCCATTTTGGGCAATGTGGCAGAATAGCGATTTTTCTCAGATTTGTTCTTTGGATTTCTCTTCAGACAGAGAGAGATTCATGAAAGAACATGCTTTTCCTGATTCTCCTTTCCAGATAGAACATGGATGACCAGCTACTTTTCAAATCGGATCTTTGACTGAGCAGGGAACCTGAGTTATAAACGTCGAATTCTGCATTCACTATAATGGGCCTCCTAGCAATGGCTAACATGAGGCTTCTCTGTGATGGTGCGTGAAACTGGATGAGTGTCCTAGACTCTCTTGAGATGACAATTCTGAACTCTCATGGGATTGCTAACAGAACGCTGTAGTTAAGTTTCCCCTTCTTTGTACTTTTGCTATGCACTCCATTTTGGGCAATGTGGCAGAATAGCGATTTTTCTCAGATTTGTTCTTTGGATTTCTCTTCAGACAGAGAGAGATTCATGAAAGCACATGCTTTTCCTGATTCTCCTTTCCAGACAGAACATGGATGACCAGCTACTTTTCAAATCGGATCTTTGACTGAGCGGGGAACCTGAGTTGTAAAACTGGAATTCTGCGTTCAGTATAATGGGCCTCCTAGCAATGGCTAACATGAGGCTTCTCTGTGAAGGTGCGTGAAACTGGATGAGTGTCCTAGACTCTATTGAGATGTCAATTCTGAACTCTCATGGGATTGCTAACACAACACTGTAGTTAAGTTTCCCCTTGTTTGTACTTTTGCTATGCACTCCATTTTGGGCAATGTGGCAGAATAGCGATTTTTCTCAGATTTGTTCTTTGGATTTCTCTTCAGACAGAGAGAGATTCATGAAAGAACATGCTTTTCCTGATTCTCCTTTCCAGATAGAACATGGATCACCAGCTACTTTTCAAATCGGATCTTTGACTCAGCCGGGAACCTGAGTTGTAAAACTGGAATTCTGCATTCACTATAATGGGCCTCCTAGCAATGGCTAACATGAGGGTTCTCTGTGATGGTGCGTGAAACTGGATGAGTGTCCTAGACTCTCTTGAGATGTCAATTCTGAACTCTCAAAGGATTGCTAACAGAACGCTGTAGTTAAGTTTCCCCTTGTTTGTACTTTTGCTATGCACTCCATTTTGGGCAATGTGGCAGAATAGCGATTTTTCTCAGATTTGTTCTTTGGATTTCTCTTCAGACAGAGAGAGATTCATGAAAGCACATGCTTTTCCTGATTCTCCTTTCCAGATAGAACATGGATGACCAGCTACTTTTCAAATCGGATCTTTGACTGAGCAGGGAACCTGAGTTATAAACGTCGAATTCTGCATTCACTATAATGGGCCTCCTAGCAATGGCTAACATGAGGCTTCTCTGTGATGGTGCGTGAAACTGGATGAGTGTCCTAGACTCTATTGAGATGTCAATTCTGAACTCTCATGGGATTGCTAACACAACGCTGTAGTTAAGTTTCCCCTTGTTTGTACTTTTGCTATGCACTCCATTTTGGGCAATGTGGCAGAATAGCGATTTTTCTCAGATTTATTCTTTGGATTTCTCTTCAGACAGAGAGAGATTCATGAAAGCACATGCTTTTCCTGATTCTCCTTTCCAGATAGAACATGGATCACCAGCTACTTTTCAAATCGGATCTTTGACTGAGCAGGGAACCTGAGTTATAAACGTCGAATTCTGCATTCACTATAATGGGCCTCCTAGCAATGGCTAACATGAGGCTTCTCTGTGATGGTGCGTGAAACTGGATGAGTGTCCTAGACTCTCTTGAGATGTCAATTCTGAACTCTCATGCGATTGCTAACACAACGCTGTAGTTAAGTTTCCCCTTGTTTGTACTTTTGCTATGCACTCCATTTTGGGCAATGTGGCAGAATAGCGATTTTTCTCAGATTTGTTCTTTGGATTTCTCTTCAGACAGAGATTCATGAAAGCACATGCTTTTCCTGATTCTCCTTTCCAGATAGAACATGGATCACCAGCTACTTTTCAAATCGGATCTTTGACTGAGCAGGGAACCTGAGTTATAAACGTCGAATTCTGCATTCACTATTATGGGCCTCCTAGCAATGGCTAACATGAGGCTTCTCTGTGATGGTGCGTGAAACTGGATGAGTGTCCTAGACTCTATTGAGATGTCAATTCTGAACTCTCATGGGATTGCTAACAGAACGCTGTAGTTAAGTTTCCCCTTCTTTGTACTTTTGCTATGCACTCCATTTTGGGCTATGTGGCAGAATAGAGATTTTTCTCAGATTTCTTCTTTGGATTTCTCTTCAGACAGAGAGAGATTCATGAAAGCACATGCTTTTACTGATTCTCCTTTCCAGACAGAACATGGATGACCAGCTACTTTTCAAATCGGATCTTTGACTGAGCGGGGAACCTGAGTTGTAAAACTGGAATTCTGCGTTCAGTATAATGGGCCTCCTAGCAATGGCTAACATGAGGCTTCTCTGTGATGGTGCGTGAAACTGGATGAGTGTCCTAGACTCTATTGAGATGTCAATTCTGAACTCTCATGGGATTGCTAACACAACACTGTAGTTAAGTTTCCCCTTGTTTGTACTTTTGCTATGCACTCCATTTTGGGCAATGTGGCAGAATAGCGATTTTTCTCAGATTTGTTCTTTGGATTTCTCTTCAGACAGAGAGATATTCATGAAAGAACATGCTTTTCCTGATTCTCCTTTCCAGATAGAACATGGATGACCAGCTACTTTTCAAATCGGATCTTTGACTGAGCAGGGAACCTGAGTTATAAACGTCGAATTCTGCATTCACTATAATGGGCCTCCTAGCAATGGCTAACATGAGGCTTCTCTGTGATGGTGCGTGAAACTGGATGAGTGTCCTAGACTCTATTGAGATGTCAATTCTGAACTCTCATGGGATTGCTAACACAACGCTGTAGTTAAGTTTCCCCTTGTTTGTACTTTTGCTATGCACTCCATTTTGGGCAATGTGGCAGAATAGCGATTTTTCTCAGATTTATTCTTTGGATTTCTCTTCAGACAGAGAGAGATTCATGAAAGCACATGCTTTTCCTGATTCTCCTTTCCAGATAGAACATGGATCACCAGCTACTTTTCAAATCGGATCTTTGACTGAGCAGGGAACCTGAGTTATAAACGTCGAATTCTGCATTCACTATAATGGGCCTCCTAGCAATGGCTAACATGAGGCTTCTCTGTGATGGTGCGTGAAACTGGATGAGTGTCCTAGACTCTCTTGAGATGTCAATTCTGAACTCTCATGCGATTGCTAACACAACGCTGTAGTTAAGTTTCCCCTTGTTTGTACTTTTGCTATGCACTCCATTTTGGGCAATGTGGCAGAATAGCGATTTTTCTCAGATTTGTTCTTTGGATTTCTCTTCAGACAGAGATTCATGAAAGCACATGCTTTTCCTGATTCTCCTTTCCAGATAGAACATGGATCACCAGCTACTTTTCAAATCGGATCTTTGACTGAGCAGGGAACCTGAGTTATAAACGTCGAATTCTGCATTCACTATTATGGGCCTCCTAGCAATGGCTAACATGAGGCTTCTCTGTGATGGTGCGTGAAACTGGATGAGTGTCCTAGACTCTCTTGAGATGACAATTCTGAACTCTCATGGGATTGCTAACAGAACGCTGTAGTTAAGTTTCCCCTTCTTTGTACTTTTGCTATGCACTCCATTTTGGGCTATGTGGCAGAATAGAGATTTTTCTCAGATTTCTTCTTTGGATTTCTCTTCAGACAGAGAGAGATTCATGAAAGCACATGCTTTTCCTGATTCTCCTTTCCAGACAGAACATGGATGACCAGCTACTTTTCAAATCGGATCTTTGACTGAGCGGGGAACCTGAGTTGTAAAACTGGAATTCTGCGTTCAGTATAATGGGCCTCCTAGCAATGGCTAACATGAGGCTTCTCTGTGATGGTGCGTGAAACTGGATGAGTGTCCTAGACTCTATTGAGATGTCAATTCTGAACTCTCATGGGATTGCTAACACAACGCTGTAGTTAAGTTTCCCCTTGTTTGTACTTTTGCTATGCACTCCATTTTGGGCAATGTGGCAGAATAGCGATTTTTCTCAGATTTATTCTTTGGATTTCTCTTCAGACAGAGAGAGATTCATGAAAGCACATGCTTTTCCTGATTCTCCTTTCCAGATAGAACATGGATCACCAGCTACTTTTCAAATCGGATCTTTGACTGAGCAGGGAACCTGAGTTATAAACGTCGAATTCTGCATTCACTATAATGGGACTCCTAGCAATGGCTAACATGAGGCTTATCTGTGATGGTGCGTGAAACTGGATGAGTGTCCTAGACTCTCTTGAGATGTCAATTCTGAACTCTCATGCGATTGCTAACACAACGCTGTAGTTAAGTTTCCCCTTGTTTGTACTTTTGCTATGCACTCCATTTTGGGCAATGTGGCAGAATAGCGATTTTTCTCAGATTTGTTCTTTGGATTTCTCTTCAGACAGAGATTCATGAAAGCACATGCTTTTCCTGATTCTCCTTTCCAGATAGAACATGGATCACCAGCTACTTTTCAAATCGGATCTTTGACTGAGCAGGGAACCTGAGTTATAAACGTCGAATTCTGCATTCACTATTATGGGCCTCCTAGCAATGGCTAACATGAGGCTTCTCTGTGATGGTGCGTGAAACTGGATGAGTGTCCTAGACTCTATTGAGATGTCAATTCTGAACTCTCATGGGATTGCTAACACAACACTGTAGTTAAGTTTCCCCTTGTTTGTACTTTTGCTATGCACTCCATTTTGGGCAATGTGGCAGAATAGCGATTTTTCTCAGATTTGTTCTTTGGATTTCTCTTCAGACAGAGAGAGATTCATGAAAGAACATGCTTTTCCTGATTCTCCTTTCCAGATAGAACATGGATCACCAGCTACTTTTCAAATCGGATCTTTGACTGAGCCGGGAACCTGAGTTGTAAAACTGGAATTCTGCATTCACTATAATGGGCCTCCTAGCAATGGCTAACATGAGGGTTCTCTGTGATGGTGCGTGAAACTGGATGAGTGTCCTAGACTCTCTTGAGATGTCAATTCTGAACTCTCAAAGGATTGCTAACACAACGCTGTAGTTAAGTTTCCCCTTGTTTGTACTTTTGCTATGCACTCCATTTTGGGCAATGTGGCAGAATAGCGATTTTTCTCAGATTTGTTCTTTGGATTTCTCTTCAGACAGAGAGAGATTCATGAAAGCACATGCTTTTCCTGATTCTCCTTTCCAGATAGAACATGGATGACCAGCTACTTTTCAAATCGGATCTTTGACTGAGCAGGGAACCTGAGTTATAAACGTCGAATTCTGCATTCACTATAATGGGCCTCCTAGCAATGGCTAACATGAGGCTTCTCTGTGATGGTGCGTGAAACTGGATGAGTGTCCTAGACTCTCTTGAGATGACAATTCTGAACTCTCATGGGATTGCTAACAGAACGCTGTAGTTAAGTTTCCCCTTCTTTGTACTTTTGCTATGCACTCCATTTTGGGCTATGTGGCAGAATAGAGATTTTTCTCAGATTTCTTCTTTGGATTTCTCTTCAGACAGAGAGAGATTCATGAAAGCACATGCTTTTCCTGATTCTCCTTTCCAGACAGAACATGGATGACCAGCTACTTTTCAAATCGGATCTTTGACTGAGCGGGGAACCTGAGTTGTAAAACTGGAATTCTGCGTTCAGTATAATGGGCCTCCTAGCAATGGCTAACATGAGGCTTCTCTGTGATGGTGCGTGAAACTGGATGAGTGTCCTAGACTCTATTGAGATGTCAATTCTGAACTCTCATGGGATTGCTAACACAACACTGTAGTTAAGTTTCCCCTTGTTTGTACTTTTGCTATGCACTCCATTTTGGGCAATGTGGCAGAATAGCGATTTTTCTCAGATTTGTTCTTTGGATTTCTCTTCAGACAGAGAGAGATTCATGAAAGAACATGCTTTTCCTGATTCTCCTTTCCAGATAGAACATGGATCACCAGCTACTTTTCAAATCGGATCTTTGACTGAGCCGGGAACCTGAGTTGTAAAACTGGAATTCTGCATTCACTATAATGGGCCTCCTAGCAATGGCTAACATGAGGGTTCTCTGTGATGGTGCGTGAAACTGGATGAGTGTCCTAGACTCTCTTGAGATGTCAATTCTGAACTCTCAAAGGATTGCTAACACAACGCTGTAGTTAAGTTTCCCCTTGTTTGTACTTTTGCTATGCACTCCATTTTGGGCAATGTGGCAGAATAGCGATTTTTCTCAGATTTGTTCTTTGGATTTCTCTTCAGACAGAGAGAGATTCATGAAAGCACATGCTTTTCCTGATTCTCCTTTCCAGATAGAACATGGATGACCAGCTACTTTTCAAATCGGATCTTTGACTGAGCAGGGAACCTGAGTTATAAACGTCGAATTCTGCTTTCACTATAATGGGCCTCCTAGCAATGGCTAACATGAGGCTTCTCTGTGATGGTGCGTGAAACTGGATGAGTGTCCTAGACTCTCTTGAGATGACAATTCTGAACTCTCATGGGATTGCTAACAGAACGCTGTAGTTAAGTTTCCCCTTCTTTGTACTTTTGCTATGCACTCCATTTTGGGCTATGTGGCAGAATAGAGATTTTTCTCAGATTTCTTCTTTGGATTTCTCTTCAGACAGAGAGAGATTCATGAAAGCACATGCTTTTCCTGATTCTCCTTTCCAGACAGAACATGGATGACCAGCTACTTTTCAAATCGGATCTTTGACTGAGCGGGGAACCTGAGTTGTAAAACTGGAATTCTGCGTTCAGTATAATGGGCCTCCTAGCAATGGCTAACATGAGGCTTCTCTGTGATGGTGCGTGAAACTGGATGAGTGTCCTAGACTCTATTCAGATGTCTATTCTGAACTCTCATGGGATTGCTAACACAACGCTGTAGTTAAGTTTCCCCTTGTTTGTACTTTTGCTATGCACTCCATTTTGGGCAATGTGGCAGAATAGCGATTTTTCTCAGATTTGTTCTTTGGATTTCTCTTCAGACAGAGAGAGATTCATGAAAGCACATGCTTTTCCTGATTCTCCTTTCCAGATAGAACATGGATGACCAGCTACTTTTCAAATCGGATCTTTGACTGAGCAGGGAACCTGAGTTATAAACGTCGAATTCTGCATTCACTATAATGGGCCTCCTAGCAATGGCTAACATGAGGCTTCTCTGTGATGGTGCGTGAAACTGGATGAGTGTCCTAGACTCTATTGAGATGTCAATTCTGAACTCTCATGGGATTGCTAACACAACGCTGTAGTTAAGTTTCCCCTTGTTTGTACTTTTGCTATGCACTCCATTTTGGGCAATGTGGCAGAATAGCGATTTTTCTCAGATTTGTTCTTTGGATTTCTCTTCAGACAGAGAGAGATTCATGAAAGAACATGCTTTTCCTGATTCTCCTTTCCAGATAGAACATGGATCACCAGCTACTTTTCAAATCGGATCTTTGACTGAGCTGGGAACCTGAGTTGTAAAACTGGAATTCTGCATTCACTATAATGGGCCTCCTAGCAATGGCTAACATGAGGGTTCTCTGTGATGGTGCGTGAAACTGGATGAGTGTCCTAGACTCTCTTGAGATGTCAATTCTGAACTCTCAAAGGATTGCTAACACAACGCTGCAGTTAAGTTTCCCCTTGTTTGTACTTTTGCTATGCACTCCATTTTGGGCAATGTGGCAGAATAGCGATTTTTCTCAGATTTGTTCTTTGGATTTCTCTTCAGACAGAGAGAGATTCATGAAAGCACATGCTTTTCCTGATTCTCCTTTCCAGATAGAACATGGATGACCAGCTACTTTTCAAATCGGATCTTTGACTGAGCAGGGAACCTGAGTTATAAACGTCGAATTCTGCTTTCACTATAATGGGCCTCCTAGCAATGGCTAACATGAGGCTTCTCTGTGATGGTGCGTGAAACTGGATGAGTGTCCTAGACTCTCTTGAGATGACAATTCTGAACTCTCATGGGATTGCTAACAGAACGCTGTAGTTAAGTTTCCCCTTCTTTGTACTTTTGCTATGCACTCCATTTTGGGCTATGTGGCAGAATAGAGATTTTTCTCAGATTTCTTCTTTGGATTTCTCTTCAGACAGAGAGAGATTCATGAAAGCACATGCTTTTCCTGATTCTCCTTTCCAGACAGAACATGGATGACCAGCTACTTTTCAAATCGGATCTTTGACTGAGCGGGGAACCTGAGTTGTAAAACTGGAATTCTGCGTTCAGTATAATGGGCCTCCTAGCAATGGCTAACATGAGGCTTCTCTGTGATGGTGCGTGAAACTGGATGAGTGTCCTAGACTCTATTCAGATGTCTATTCTGAACTCTCATGGGATTGCTAACACAACGCTGTAGTTAAGTTTCCCCTTGTTTGTACTTTTGCTATGCACTCCATTTTGGGCAATGTGGCAGAATAGCGATTTTTCTCAGATTTGTTCTTTGGATTTCTCTTCAGACAGAGAGAGATTCATGAAAGCACATGCTTTTCCTGATTCTCCTTTCCAGATAGAACATGGATGACCAGCTACTTTTCAAATCGGATCTTTGACTGAGCAGGGAACCTGAGTTATAAACGTCGAATTCTGCATTCACTATAATGGGCCTCCTAGCAATGGCTAACATGAGGCTTCTCTGTGATGGTGCGTGAAACTGGATGAGTGTCCTAGACTCTATTGAGATGAAAATTCTGAACTCTCATGGGATTGCTAACAGAACGCTGTAGTTAAGTTTCCCCTTCTTTGTACTTTTGCTATGCACTCCATTTTGGGCTATGTGGCAGAATAGAGATTTTTCTCAGATTTCTTCTTTGGATTTCTCTTCAGACAGAGAGAGATTCATGAAAGCACATGCTTTTCCTGATTCTCCTTTCCAGACAGAACATGGATGACCAGCTACTTTTCAAATCGGATCTTTGACTGAGCGGGGAACCTGAGTTGTAAAACTGGAATTCTGCGTTCAGTATAATGGGCCTCCTAGCAATGGCTAACATGAGGCTTCTCTGTGATGGTGCGTGAAACTGGATGAGTGTCCTAGACTCTATTCAGATGTCTATTCTGAACTCTCATGGGATTGCTAACACAACGCTGTAGTTAAGTTTCCCCTTGTTTGTACTTTTGCTATGCACTCCATTTTGGGCAATGTGGCAGAATAGCGATTTTTCTCAGATTTGTTCTTTGGATTTCTCTTCAGACAGAGAGAGATTCATGAAAGCACATGCTTTTCCTGATTCTCCTTTCCAGATAGAACATGGATGACCAGCTACTTTTCAAATCGGATCTTTGACTGAGCAGGGAACCTGAGTTATAAACGTCGAATTCTGCATTCACTATAATGGGCCTCCTAGCAATGGCTAACATGAGGCTTCTCTGTGATGGTGCGTGAAACTGGATGAGTGTCCTAGACTCTCTTGAGATGTCAATTCTGAACTCTCATGGGATTGCTAACACAACGCTGTAGTTAAGTTTCCCCTTGTTTGTACTTTTGCTATGCACTCCATTTTGGGCAATGTGGCAGAATAGCGATTTTTCTCAGATTTGTTCTTTGGATTTCTCTTCAGACAGAGATTCATGAAAGCACATGCTTTTCCTGATTCTCCTTTCCAGATAGAACATGGATCACCAGCTACTTTTCAAATCGGATCTTTGACTGAGCAGGGAACCTGAGTTATAAACGTCGAATTCTGCATTCACTATTATGGGCCTCCTAGCAATGGCTAACATGAGGCTTCTCTGTGATGGTGCGTGAAACTGGATGAGTGTCCTAGACTCTATTGAGATGTCAATTCTGAACTCTCATGGGATTGCTAACAGAACGCTGTAGTTAAGTTTCCCCTTCTTTGTACTTTTGCTATGCACTCCATTTTGGGCTATGTGGCAGAATAGAGATTTTTCTCAGATTTCTTCTTTGGATTTCTCTTCAGACAGAGAGAGATTCATGAAAGCACATGCTTTTACTGATTCTCCTTTCCAGACAGAACATGGATGACCAGCTACTTTTCAAATCGGATCTTTGACTGAGCGGGGAACCTGAGTTGTAAAACTGGAATTCTGCGTTCAGTATAATGGGCCTCCTAGCAATGGCTAACATGAGGCTTCTCTGTGATGGTGCGTGAAACTGGATGAGTGTCCTAGACTCTATTGAGATGTCAATTCTGAACTCTCATGGGATTGCTAACACAACACTGTAGTTAAGTTTCCCCTTGTTTGTACTTTTGCTATGCACTCCATTTTGGGCAATGTGGCAGAATAGCGATTTTTCTCAGATTTGTTCTTTGGATTTCTCTTCAGACAGAGAGATATTCATGAAAGAACATGCTTTTCCTGATTCTCCTTTCCAGATAGAACATGGATGACCAGCTACTTTTCAAATCGGATCTTTGACTGAGCAGGGAACCTGAGTTATAAACGTCGAATTCTGCATTCACTATAATGGGCCTCCTAGCAATGGCTAACATGAGGCTTCTCTGTGATGGTGCGTGAAACTGGATGAGTGTCCTAGACTCTATTGAGATGTCAATTCTGAACTCTCATGGGATTGCTAACACAACGCTGTAGTTAAGTTTCCCCTTGTTTGTACTTTTGCTATGCACTCCATTTTGGGCAATGTGGCAGAATAGCGATTTTTCTCAGATTTATTCTTTGGATTTCTCTTCAGACAGAGAGAGATTCATGAAAGCACATGCTTTTCCTGATTCTCCTTTCCAGATAGAACATGGATCACCAGCTACTTTTCAAATCGGATCTTTGACTGAGCAGGGAACCTGAGTTATAAACGTCGAATTCTGCATTCACTATAATGGGCCTCCTAGCAATGGCTAACATGAGGCTTCTCTGTGATGGTGCGTGAAACTGGATGAGTGTCCTAGACTCTCTTGAGATGTCAATTCTGAACTCTCATGCGATTGCTAACACAACGCTGTAGTTAAGTTTCCCCTTGTTTGTACTTTTGCTATGCACTCCATTTTGGGCAATGTGGCAGAATAGCGATTTTTCTCAGATTTGTTCTTTGGATTTCTCTTCAGACAGAGATTCATGAAAGCACATGCTTTTCCTGATTCTCCTTTCCAGATAGAACATGGATCACCAGCTACTTTTCAAATCGGATCTTTGACTGAGCAGGGAACCTGAGTTATAAACGTCGAATTCTGCATTCACTATTATGGGCCTCCTAGCAATGGCTAACATGAGGCTTCTCTGTGATGGTGCGTGAAACTGGATGAGTGTCCTAGACTCTCTTGAGATGACAATTCTGAACTCTCATGGGATTGCTAACAGAACGCTGTAGTTAAGTTTCCCCTTCTTTGTACTTTTGCTATGCACTCCATTTTGGGCTATGTGGCAGAATAGAGATTTTTCTCAGATTTCTTCTTTGGATTTCTCTTCAGACAGAGAGAGATTCATGAAAGCACATGCTTTTCCTGATTCTCCTTTCCAGACAGAACATGGATGACCAGCTACTTTTCAAATCGGATCTTTGACTGAGCGGGGAACCTGAGTTGTAAAACTGGAATTCTGCGTTCAGTATAATGGGCCTCCTAGCAATGGCTAACATGAGGCTTCTCTGTGATGGTGCGTGAAACTGGATGAGTGTCCTAGACTCTATTGAGATGTCAATTCTGAACTCTCATGGGATTGCTAACACAACGCTGTAGTTAAGTTTCCCCTTGTTTGTACTTTTGCTATGCACTCCATTTTGGGCAATGTGGCAGAATAGCGATTTTTCTCAGATTTATTCTTTGGATTTCTCTTCAGACAGAGAGAGATTCATGAAAGCACATGCTTTTCCTGATTCTCCTTTCCAGATAGAACATGGATCACCAGCTACTTTTCAAATCGGATCTTTGACTGAGCAGGGAACCTGAGTTATAAACGTCGAATTCTGCATTCACTATAATGGGACTCCTAGCAATGGCTAACATGAGGCTTATCTGTGATGGTGCGTGAAACTGGATGAGTGTCCTAGACTCTCTTGAGATGTCAATTCTGAACTCTCATGCGATTGCTAACACAACGCTGTAGTTAAGTTTCCCCTTGTTTGTACTTTTGCTATGCACTCCATTTTGGGCAATGTGGCAGAATAGCGATTTTTCTCAGATTTGTTCTTTGGATTTCTCTTCAGACAGAGATTCATGAAAGCACATGCTTTTCCTGATTCTCCTTTCCAGATAGAACATGGATCACCAGCTACTTTTCAAATCGGATCTTTGACTGAGCAGGGAACCTGAGTTATAAACGTCGAATTCTGCATTCACTATTATGGGCCTCCTAGCAATGGCTAACATGAGGCTTCTCTGTGATGGTGCGTGAAACTGGATGAGTGTCCTAGACTCTATTGAGATGTCAATTCTGAACTCTCATGGGATTGCTAACACAACACTGTAGTTAAGTTTCCCCTTGTTTGTACTTTTGCTATGCACTCCATTTTGGGCAATGTGGCAGAATAGCGATTTTTCTCAGATTTGTTCTTTGGATTTCTCTTCAGACAGAGAGAGATTCATGAAAGAACATGCTTTTCCTGATTCTCCTTTCCAGATAGAACATGGATCACCAGCTACTTTTCAAATCGGATCTTTGACTGAGCCGGGAACCTGAGTTGTAAAACTGGAATTCTGCATTCACTATAATGGGCCTCCTAGCAATGGCTAACATGAGGGTTCTCTGTGATGGTGCGTGAAACTGGATGAGTGTCCTAGACTCTCTTGAGATGTCAATTCTGAACTCTCAAAGGATTGCTAACACAACGCTGTAGTTAAGTTTCCCCTTGTTTGTACTTTTGCTATGCACTCCATTTTGGGCAATGTGGCAGAATAGCGATTTTTCTCAGATTTGTTCTTTGGATTTCTCTTCAGACAGAGAGAGATTCATGAAAGCACATGCTTTTCCTGATTCTCCTTTCCAGATAGAACATGGATGACCAGCTACTTTTCAAATCGGATCTTTGACTGAGCAGGGAACCTGAGTTATAAACGTCGAATTCTGCATTCACTATAATGGGCCTCCTAGCAATGGCTAACATGAGGCTTCTCTGTGATGGTGCGTGAAACTGGATGAGTGTCCTAGACTCTCTTGAGATGACAATTCTGAACTCTCATGGGATTGCTAACAGAACGCTGTAGTTAAGTTTCCCCTTCTTTGTACTTTTGCTATGCACTCCATTTTGGGCTATGTGGCAGAATAGAGATTTTTCTCAGATTTCTTCTTTGGATTTCTCTTCAGACAGAGAGAGATTCATGAAAGCACATGCTTTTCCTGATTCTCCTTTCCAGACAGAACATGGATGACCAGCTACTTTTCAAATCGGATCTTTGACTGAGCGGGGAACCTGAGTTGTAAAACTGGAATTCTGCGTTCAGTATAATGGGCCTCCTAGCAATGGCTAACATGAGGCTTCTCTGTGATGGTGCGTGAAACTGGATGAGTGTCCTAGACTCTATTGAGATGTCAATTCTGAACTCTCATGGGATTGCTAACACAACACTGTAGTTAAGTTTCCCCTTGTTTGTACTTTTGCTATGCACTCCATTTTGGGCAATGTGGCAGAATAGCGATTTTTCTCAGATTTGTTCTTTGGATTTCTCTTCAGACAGAGAGAGATTCATGAAAGAACATGCTTTTCCTGATTCTCCTTTCCAGATAGAACATGGATCACCAGCTACTTTTCAAATCGGATCTTTGACTGAGCCGGGAACCTGAGTTGTAAAACTGGAATTCTGCATTCACTATAATGGGCCTCCTAGCAATGGCTAACATGAGGGTTCTCTGTGATGGTGCGTGAAACTGGATGAGTGTCCTAGACTCTCTTGAGATGTCAATTCTGAACTCTCAAAGGATTGCTAACACAACGCTGTAGTTAAGTTTCCCCTTGTTTGTACTTTTGCTATGCACTCCATTTTGGGCAATGTGGCAGAATAGCGATTTTTCTCAGATTTGTTCTTTGGATTTCTCTTCAGACAGAGAGAGATTCATGAAAGCACATGCTTTTCCTGATTCTCCTTTCCAGATAGAACATGGATGACCAGCTACTTTTCAAATCGGATCTTTGACTGAGCAGGGAACCTGAGTTATAAACGTCGAATTCTGCTTTCACTATAATGGGCCTCCTAGCAATGGCTAACATGAGGCTTCTCTGTGATGGTGCGTGAAACTGGATGAGTGTCCTAGACTCTCTTGAGATGACAATTCTGAACTCTCATGGGATTGCTAACAGAACGCTGTAGTTAAGTTTCCCCTTCTTTGTACTTTTGCTATGCACTCCATTTTGGGCTATGTGGCAGAATAGAGATTTTTCTCAGATTTCTTCTTTGGATTTCTCTTCAGACAGAGAGAGATTCATGAAAGCACATGCTTTTCCTGATTCTCCTTTCCAGACAGAACATGGATGACCAGCTACTTTTCAAATCGGATCTTTGACTGAGCGGGGAACCTGAGTTGTAAAACTGGAATTCTGCGTTCAGTATAATGGGCCTCCTAGCAATGGCTAACATGAGGCTTCTCTGTGATGGTGCGTGAAACTGGATGAGTGTCCTAGACTCTATTCAGATGTCTATTCTGAACTCTCATGGGATTGCTAACACAACGCTGTAGTTAAGTTTCCCCTTGTTTGTACTTTTGCTATGCACTCCATTTTGGGCAATGTGGCAGAATAGCGATTTTTCTCAGATTTGTTCTTTGGATTTCTCTTCAGACAGAGAGAGATTCATGAAAGCACATGCTTTTCCTGATTCTCCTTTCCAGATAGAACATGGATGACCAGCTACTTTTCAAATCGGATCTTTGACTGAGCAGGGAACCTGAGTTATAAACGTCGAATTCTGCATTCACTATAATGGGCCTCCTAGCAATGGCTAACATGAGGCTTCTCTGTGATGGTGCGTGAAACTGGATGAGTGTCCTAGACTCTATTGAGATGTCAATTCTGAACTCTCATGGGATTGCTAACACAACGCTGTAGTTAAGTTTCCCCTTGTTTGTACTTTTGCTATGCACTCCATTTTGGGCAATGTGGCAGAATAGCGATTTTTCTCAGATTTGTTCTTTGGATTTCTCTTCAGACAGAGAGAGATTCATGAAAGAACATGCTTTTCCTGATTCTCCTTTCCAGATAGAACATGGATCACCAGCTACTTTTCAAATCGGATCTTTGACTGAGCCGGGAACCTGAGTTGTAAAACTGGAATTCTGCATTCACTATAATGGGCCTCCTAGCAATGGCTAACATGAGGGTTCTCTGTGATGGTGCGTGAAACTGGATGAGTGTCCTAGACTCTCTTGAGATGTCAATTCTGAACTCTCAAAGGATTGCTAACACAACGCTGCAGTTAAGTTTCCCCTTGTTTGTACTTTTGCTATGCACTCCATTTTGGGCAATGTGGCAGAATAGCGATTTTTCTCAGATTTGTTCTTTGGATTTCTCTTCAGACAGAGAGAGATTCATGAAAGCACATGCTTTTCCTGATTCTCCTTTCCAGATAGAACATGGATGACCAGCTACTTTTCAAATCGGATCTTTGACTGAGCAGGGAACCTGAGTTATAAACGTCGAATTCTGCTTTCACTATAATGGGCCTCCTAGCAATGGCTAACATGAGGCTTCTCTGTGATGGTGCGTGAAACTGGATGAGTGTCCTAGACTCTCTTGAGATGACAATTCTGAACTCTCATGGGATTGCTAACAGAACGCTGTAGTTAAGTTTCCCCTTCTTTGTACTTTTGCTATGCACTCCATTTTGGGCTATGTGGCAGAATAGAGATTTTTCTCAGATTTCTTCTTTGGATTTCTCTTCAGACAGAGAGAGATTCATGAAAGCACATGCTTTTCCTGATTCTCCTTTCCAGACAGAACATGGATGACCAGCTACTTTTCAAATCGGATCTTTGACTGAGCGGGGAACCTGAGTTGTAAAACTGGAATTCTGCGTTCAGTATAATGGGCCTCCTAGCAATGGCTAACATGAGGCTTCTCTGTGATGGTGCGTGAAACTGGATGAGTGTCCTAGACTCTATTCAGATGTCTATTCTGAACTCTCATGGGATTGCTAACACAACGCTGTAGTTAAGTTTCCCCTTGTTTGTACTTTTGCTATGCACTCCATTTTGGGCAATGTGGCAGAATAGCGATTTTTCTCAGATTTGTTCTTTGGATTTCTCTTCAGACAGAGAGAGATTCATGAAAGCACATGCTTTTCCTGATTCTCCTTTCCAGATAGAACATGGATGACCAGCTACTTTTCAAATCGGATCTTTGACTGAGCAGGGAACCTGAGTTATAAACGTCGAATTCTGCATTCACTATAATGGGCCTCCTAGCAATGGCTAACATGAGGCTTCTCTGTGATGGTGCGTGAAACTGGATGAGTGTCCTAGACTCTATTGAGATGAAAATTCTGAACTCTCATGGGATTGCTAACAGAACGCTGTAGTTAAGTTTCCCCTTCTTTGTACTTTTGCTATGCACTCCATTTTGGGCTATGTGGCAGAATAGAGATTTTTCTCAGATTTGTTCTTTGGATTTCTCTTCAGACAGAGAGAGATTCATGAAAGCACATGCTTTTCCTGATTCTCCTTTCCAGACAGAACATGGATGACCAGCTACTTTTCAAATCGGATCTTTGACTGAGCGGGGAACCTGAGTTGTAAAACTGGAATTCTGCGTTCAGTATAATGGGCCTCCTAGCAATGGCTAACATGAGGCTTCTCTGTGATGGTGCGTGAAACTGGATGAGTGTCCTAGACTCTATTCAGATGTCTATTCTGAACTCTCATGGGATTGCTAACACAACGCTGTAGTTAAGTTTCCCCTTGTTTGTACTTTTGCTATGCACTCCATTTTGGGCAATGTGGCAGAATAGCGATTTTTCTCAGATTTGTTCTTTGGATTTCTCTTCAGACAGAGAGAGATTCATGAAAGCACATGCTTTTCCTGATTCTCCTTTCCAGATAGAACATGGATGACCAGCTACTTTTCAAATCGGATCTTTGACTGAGCAGGGAACCTGAGTTATAAACGTCGAATTCTGCATTCACTATAATGGGCCTCCTAGCAATGGCTAACATGAGGCTTCTCTGTGATGGTGCGTGAAACTGGATGAGTGTCCTAGACTCTCTTGAGATGACAATTCTGAACTCTCATGGGATTGCTAACAGAACGCTGTAGTTAAGTTTCCCCTTCTTTGTACTTTTGCTATGCACTCCATTTTGGGCTATGTGGCAGAATAGAGATTTTTCTCAGATTTCTTCTTTGGATTTCTCTTCAGACAGAGAGAGATTCATGAAAGCACATGCTTTTCCTGATTCTCCTTTCCAGACAGAACATGGATGACCAGCTACTTTTCAAATCGGATCTTTGACTGAGCGGGGAACCTGAGTTGTAAAACTGGAATTCTGCGTTCAGTATAATGGGCCTCCTAGCAATGGCTAACATGAGGCTTCTCTGTGATGGTGCGTGAAACTGGATGAGTGTCCTAGACTCTATTCAGATGTCTATTCTGAACTCTCATGGGATTGCTAACACAACGCTGTAGTTAAGTTTCCCCTTGTTTGTACTTTTGCTATGCACTCCATTTTGGGCAATGTGGCAGAATAGCGATTTTTCTCAGATTTGTTCTTTGGATTTCTCTTCAGACAGAGAGATATTCATGAAAGAACATGCTTTTCCTGATTCTCCTTTCCAGATAGAACATGGATGACCAGCTACTTTTCAAATCGGATCTTTGACTGAGCAGGGAACCTGAGTTATAAACGTCGAATTCTGCATTCACTATAATGGGCCTCCTAGCAATGGCTAACATGAGGCTTCTCTGTGATGGTGCGTGAAACTGGATGAGTGTCCTAGACTCTCTTGAGATGTCAATTCTGAACTCTCATGCGATTGCTAACACAACGCTGTAGTTAAGTTTCCCCTTGTTTGTACTTTTGCTATGCACTCCATTTTGGGCAATGTGGCAGAATAGCGATTTTTCTCAGATTTGTTCTTTGGATTTCTCTTCAGACAGAGATTCATGAAAGCACATGCTTTTCCTGATTCTCCTTTCCAGATAGAACATGGATCACCAGCTACTTTTCAAATCGGATCTTTGACTGAGCAGGGAACCTGAGTTATAAACGTCGAATTCTGCATTCACTATTATGGGCCTCCTAGCAATGGCTAACATGAGGCTTCTCTGTGATGGTGCGTGAAACTGGATGAGTGTCCTAGACTCTCTTGAGATGACAATTCTGAACTCTCATGGGATTGCTAACAGAACGCTGTAGTTAAGTTTCCCCTTCTTTGTACTTTTGCTATGCACTCCATTTTGGGCTATGTGGCAGAATAGAGATTTTTCTCAGATTTCTTCTTTGGATTTCTCTTCAGACAGAGAGAGATTCATGAAAGCACATGCTTTTCCTGATTCTCCTTTCCAGACAGAACATGGATGACCAGCTACTTTTCAAATCGGATCTTTGACTGAGCGGGGAACCTGAGTTGTAAAACTGGAATTCTGCGTTCAGTATAATGGGCCTCCTAGCAATGGCTAACATGATGCTTCTCTGTGATGGTGCGTGAAACTGGATGAGTGTCCTAGACTCTATTCAGATGTCTATTCTGAACTCTCATGGGATTGCTAACACAACGCTGTAGTTAAGTTTCCCCTTGTTTGTACTTTTGCTATGCACTCCATTTTGGGCAATGTGGCAGAATAGCGATTTTTCTCAGATTTGTTCTTTGGATTTCTCTTCAGACAGAGAGATATTCATGAAAGAACATGCTTTTCCTGATTCTCCTTTCCAGATAGAACATGGATGACCAGCTACTTTTCAAATCGGATCTTTGACTGAGCAGGGAACCTGAGTTATAAACGTCGAATTCTGCATTCACTATAATGGGCCTCCTAGCAATGGCTAACATGAGGCTTCTCTGTGATGGTGCGTGAAACTGGATGAGTGTCCTAGACTCTATTGAGATGTCAATTCTGAACTCTCATGGGATTGCTAACACAACGCTGTAGTTAAGTTTCCCCTTGTTTGTACTTTTGCTATGCACTCCATTTTGGGCAATGTGGCAGAATAGCGATTTTTCTCAGATTTATTCTTTGGATTTCTCTTCAGACAGAGAGAGATTCATGAAAGCACATGCTTTTCCTGATTCTCCTTTCCAGATAGAACATGGATCACCAGCTACTTTTCAAATCGGATCTTTGACTGAGCAGGGAACCTGAGTTATAAACGTCGAATTCTGCATTCACTATAATGGGCCTCCTAGCAATGGCTAACATGAGGCTTCTCTGTGATGGTGCGTGAAACTGGATGAGTGTCCTAGACTCTCTTGAGATGTCAATTCTGAACTCTCATGCGATTGCTAACACAACGCTGTAGTTAAGTTTCCCCTTGTTTGTACTTTTGCTATGCACTCCATTTTGGGCAATGTGGCAGAATAGCGATTTTTCTCAGATTTGTTCTTTGGATTTCTCTTCAGACAGAGATTCATGAAAGCACATGCTTTTCCTGATTCTCCTTTCCAGATAGAACATGGATCACCAGCTACTTTTCAAATCGGATCTTTGACTGAGCAGGGAACCTGAGTTATAAACGTCGAATTCTGCATTCACTATTATGGGCCTCCTAGCAATGGCTAACATGAGGCTTCTCTGTGATGGTGCGTGAAACTGGATGAGTGTCCTAGACTCTATTGAGATGTCAATTCTGAACTCTCATGGGATTGCTAACAGAACGCTGTAGTTAAGTTTCCCCTTCTTTGTACTTTTGCTATGCACTCCATTTTGGGCTATGTGGCAGAATAGAGATTTTTCTCAGATTTCTTCTTTGGATTTCTCTTCAGACAGAGAGAGATTCATGAAAGAACATGCTTTTCCTGATTCTCCTTTCCAGATAGAACATGGATCACCAGCTACTTTTCAAATCGGATCTTTGACTGAGCCGGGAACCTGAGTTGTAAAACTGGAATTCTGCATTCACTATAATGGGCCTCCTAGCAATGGCTAACATGAGGCTTCTCTGTGATGGTGCGTGAAACTGGATGAGTGTCCTAGACTCTATTGAGATGTCAATTCTGAACTCTCATGCGATTGTTAACAGAACGCTGTAGTTAAGTTTCCCCTTGTTTGTACTTTTGCTATGCACTCCATTTTGGGCAATGTGGCAGAATAGCGATTTTTCTCAGATTTGTTCTTTGGATTTCTCTTCAGACAGAGAGAGATTCATGAAACCATATGCTTTTCCTGATTCTCCTTTCCAGATAGAACATGGATGACCAGCTACTTTTCAAATCGGATGTTTGACTGAGCGGGGAACCTGAGTTGTAAAACTGGAATTCTGCATTCACTATTATGGGCCTCCTAGCAATGGCTAACATGAGGCTTCTCTGTGATGGTGCGTGAAACTGGATGAGTGTCCTAGACTCTCTTGAGATGACAATTCTGAACTCTCATGGGATTGCTAACAGAACGCTGTAGTTAAGTTTCCCCTTCTTTGTACTTTTGCTATGCACTCCATTTTGGGCTATGTGGCAGAATAGAGATTTTTCTCAGATTTCTTCTTTGGATTTCTCTTCAGACAGAGAGAGATTCATGAAAGCACATGCTTTTCCTGATTCTCCTTTCCAGACAGAACATGGATGACCAGCTACTTTTCAAATCGGATCTTTGACTGAGCGGGGAACCTGAGTTGTAAAACTGGAATTCTGCGTTCAGTATAATGGGCCTCCTAGCAATGGCTAACATGAGGCTTCTCTGTGATGGTGCGTGAAACTGGATGAGTGTCCTAGACTCTATTCAGATGTCTATTCTGAACTCTCATGGGATTGCTAACACAACGCTGTAGTTAAGTTTCCCCTTGTTTGTACTTTTGCTATGCACTCCATTTTGGGCAATGTGGCAGAATAGCGATTTTTCTCAGATTTGTTCTTTGGATTTCTCTTCAGACAGAGAGATATTCATGAAAGAACATGCTTTTCCTGATTCTCCTTTCCAGATAGAACATGGATGACCAGCTACTTTTCAAATCGGATCTTTGACTGAGCAGGGAACCTGAGTTATAAACGTCGAATTCTGCATTCACTATAATGGGCCTCCTAGCAATGGCTAACATGAGGCTTCTCTGTGATGGTGCGTGAAACTGGATGAGTGTCCTAGACTCTATTGAGATGTCAATTCTGAACTCTCATGGGATTGCTAACACAACGCTGTAGTTAAGTTTCCCCTTGTTTGTACTTTTGCTATGCACTCCATTTTGGGCAATGTGGCAGAATAGCGATTTTTCTCAGATTTATTCTTTGGATTTCTCTTCAGACAGAGAGAGATTCATGAAAGCACATGCTTTTCCTGATTCTCCTTTCCAGATAGAACATGGATCACCAGCTACTTTTCAAATCGGATCTTTGACTGAGCAGGGAACCTGAGTTATAAACGTCGAATTCTGCATTCACTATAATGGGCCTCCTAGCAATGGCTAACATGAGGCTTCTCTGTGATGGTGCGTGAAACTGGATGAGTGTCCTAGACTCTCTTGAGATGTCAATTCTGAACTCTCAAAGGATTGCTAACACAACGCTGTAGTTAAGTTTCCCCTTGTTTGTACTTTTGCTATGCACTCCATTTTGGGCAATGTGGCAGAATAGCGATTTTTCTCAGATTTGTTCTTTGGATTTCTCTTCAGACAGAGATTCATGAAAGCACATGCTTTTCCTGATTCTCCTTTCCAGATAGAACATGGATCACCAGCTACTTTTCAAATCGGATCTTTGACTGAGCAGGGAACCTGAGTTATAAACGTCGAATTCTGCATTCACTATTATGGGCCTCCTAGCAATGGCTAACATGAGGCTTCTCTGTGATGGTGCGTGAAACTGGATGAGTGTCCTAGACTCTCTTGAGATGACAATTCTGAACTCTCATGGGATTGCTAACAGAACGCTGTAGTTAAGTTTCCCCTTCTTTGTACTTTTGCTATGCACTCCATTTTGGGCTATGTGGCAGAATAGAGATTTTTCTCAGATTTCTTCTTTGGATTTCTCTTCAGACAGAGAGAGATTCATGAAAGCACATGCTTTTCCTGATTCTCCTTTCCAGACAGAACATGGATGACCAGCTACTTTTCAAATCGGATCTTTGACTGAGCGGGGAACCTGAGTTGTAAAACTGGAATTCTGCGTTCAGTATAATGGGCCTCCTAGCAATGGCTAACATGATGCTTCTCTGTGATGGTGCGTGAAACTGGATGAGTGTCCTAGACTCTATTCAGATGTCTATTCTGAACTCTCATGGGATTGCTAACACAACGCTGTAGTTAAGTTTCCCCTTGTTTGTACTTTTGCTATGCACTCCATTTTGGGCAATGTGGCAGAATAGCGATTTTTCTCAGATTTGTTCTTTGGATTTCTCTTCAGACAGAGAGATATTCATGAAAGAACATGCTTTTCCTGATTCTCCTTTCCAGATAGAACATGGATGACCAGCTACTTTTCAAATCGGATCTTTGACTGAGCAGGGAACCTGAGTTATAAACGTCGAATTCTGCATTCACTATAATGGGCCTCCTAGCAATGGCTAACATGAGGCTTCTCTGTGATGGTGCGTGAAACTGGATGAGTGTCCTAGACTCTATTGAGATGTCAATTCTGAACTCTCATGGGATTGCTAACACAACGCTGTAGTTAAGTTTCCCCTTGTTTGTACTTTTGCTATGCACTCCATTTTGGGCAATGTGGCAGAATAGCGATTTTTCTCAGATTTATTCTTTGGATTTCTCTTCAGACAGAGAGAGATTCATGAAAGCACATGCTTTTCCTGATTCTCCTTTCCAGATAGAACATGGATCACCAGCTACTTTTCAAATCGGATCTTTGACTGAGCAGGGAACCTGAGTTATAAACGTCGAATTCTGCATTCACTATAATGGGCCTCCTAGCAATGGCTAACATGAGGCTTCTCTGTGATGGTGCGTGAAACTGGATGAGTGTCCTAGACTCTCTTGAGATGTCAATTCTGAACTCTCATGCGATTGCTAACACAACGCTGTAGTTAAGTTTCCCCTTGTTTGTACTTTTGCTATGCACTCCATTTTGGGCAATGTGGCAGAATAGCGATTTTTCTCAGATTTGTTCTTTGGATTTCTCTTCAGACAGAGATTCATGAAAGCACATGCTTTTCCTGATTCTCCTTTCCAGATAGAACATGGATCACCAGCTACTTTTCAAATCGGATCTTTGACTGAGCAGGGAACCTGAGTTATAAACGTCGAATTCTGCATTCACTATTATGGGCCTCCTAGCAATGGCTAACATGAGGCTTCTCTGTGATGGTGCGTGAAACTGGATGAGTGTCCTAGACTCTATTGAGATGTCAATTCTGAACTCTCATGGGATTGCTAACAGAACGCTGTAGTTAAGTTTCCCCTTCTTTGTACTTTTGCTATGCACTCCATTTTGGGCTATGTGGCAGAATAGAGATTTTTCTCAGATTTCTTCTTTGGATTTCTCTTCAGACAGAGAGAGATTCATGAAAGCACATGCTTTTCCTGATTCTCCTTTCCAGACAGAACATGGATGACCAGCTACTTTTCAAATCGGATCTTTGACTGAGCGGGGAACCTGAGTTGTAAAACTGGAATTCTGCGTTCAGTATAATGGGCCTCCTAGCAATGGCTAACATGAGGCTTCTCTGTGATGGTGCGTGAAACTGGATGAGTGTCCTAGACTCTATTGAGATGTCAATTCTGAACTCTCATGGGATTGCTAACACAACACTGTAGTTAAGTTTCCCCTTGTTTGTACTTTTGCTATGCACTCCATTTTGGGCAATGTGGCAGAATAGCGATTTTTCTCAGATTTGTTCTTTGGATTTCTCTTCAGACAGAGAGAGATTCATGAAAGAACATGCTTTTCCTGATTCTCCTTTCCAGATAGAACATGGATCACCAGCTACTTTTCAAATCGGATCTTTGACTGAGCCGGGAACCTGAGTTGTAAAACTGGAATTCTGCATTCACTATAATGGGCCTCCTAGCAATGGCTAACATGAGGCTTCTCTGTGATGGTGCGTGAAACTGGATGAGTGTCCTAGACTCTATTGAGATGTCAATTCTGAACTCTCATGCGATTGTTAACAGAACGCTGTAGTTAAGTTTCCCCTTGTTTGTACTTTTGCTATGCACTCCATTTTGGGCAATGTGGCAGAATAGCGATTTTTCTCAGATTTGTTCTTTGGATTTCTCTTCAGACAGAGAGAGATTCATG
This sequence comes from Charina bottae, assembly GCA_023362775.1. Lineage (NCBI taxonomy): Eukaryota > Metazoa > Chordata > Lepidosauria > Squamata > Charinaidae > Charina > Charina bottae. The sequence goes on from JALMGJ010000010.1 coordinate 2,289,734, forward strand.
AAAGCACATGCTTTTCCTGATTCTCCTTTCCAGATAGAACATGGATCACCAGCTACTTTTCAAATCGGATCTTTGACTGAGCGGGGAACCTGAGTTGTAAAACTGGAATTCTGCATTCACTATTATGGGCCTCCTAGCAATGGCTAACATGAGGCTTCTCTGTGATGGTGCGTGAAACTGGATGAGTGTCCTAGACTCTCTTGAGATGACAATTCTGAACTCTCATGGGATTGCTAACACAATGCTGTAGTTAAGTTTCCCCTTGTTTGTACTTTTGCTATGCACTCCATTTTGGGCAATGTGGCAGAATAGCGATTTTTCTCAGATTTGTTCTTTGGATTTCTCTTCAGACAGAGAGAGATTCATGAAAGCACATGCTTTTCCTGATTCTCCTTTCCAGATAGAACATGGATCACCAGCTACTTTTCAAATCGGATCTTTGACTGAGCAGGGAACCTGAGTTGTAAAACTGGAATTCTGCATTCACTATTATGGGCCTCCTAGCAATGGCTAACATGAGGCTTCTCTGTGATGGTGCGTGAAACTGGATGAGTGTCCTAGACTCTATTGAGATGTCAATTCTGAACTCTCATGGGATTGCTAACACAACACTGTAGTTAAGTTTCCCCTTGTTTGTACTTTTGCTATGCACTCCATTTTGGGCAATGTGGCAGAATAGCGATTTTTCTCAGATTTGTTCTTTGGATTTCTCTTCAGACAGAGAGAGATTCATAAAAGCACATGCTTTTCCTGATTCTCCTTTCCAGATAGAACATGGATCACCAGCTACTTTTCAAATCGGATCTTTGACTGAGCGGGGAACCTGAGTTGTAAAACTGGAATTCTGCATTCACTATTATGGGCCTCCTAGCAATGGCTAACATGAGGCTTCTCTGTGATGGTGCGTGAAACTGGATGAGTGTCCTAGACTCTATTGAGATGTCAATTCTGAACTCTCATGGGATTGCTAACACAACACTGTAGTTAAGTTTCCCCTTGTTTGTACTTTTGCTATGCACTCCATTTTGGGCAATGTGGCAGAATAGCGATTTTTCTCAGATTTGTTCTTTGGATTTCTCTTCAGACAGAGAGAGATTCATGAAAGCACATGCTTTTCCTGATTCTCCTTTCCAGATAGAACATGGATCACCAGCTACTTTTCAAATCGGATCTTTGACTGAGCGGGGAACCTGAGTTGTAAAACTGGAATTCTGCATTCACTATTATGGGCCTCCTAGCAATGGCTAACATGAGGCTTCTCTGTGATGGTGCGTGAAACTGGATGAGTGTCCTAGACTCTCTTGAGATGACAATTCTGAACTCTCATGGGATTGCTAACACAATGCTGTAGTTAAGTTTCCCCTTGTTTGTACTTTTGCTATGCACTCCATTTTGGGCAATGTGGCAGAATAGCGATTTTTCTCATATTTGTTCTTTGGATTTCTCTTCAGACAGAGAGAGATTCATGAAAGCACATGCTTTTCCTGATTCTCCTTTCCAGATAGAACATGGATCACCAGCTACTTTTCAAATCGGATCTTTGACTGAGCCGGGAACCTGAGTTGTAAAACTGGAATTCTGCATTCACTATTATGGGCCTCCTAGCAATGGCTAACATGAGGCTTCTCTGTGATGGTGCGTGAAACTGGATGAGTGTCCTAGACTCTATTGAGATGTCAATTCTGAACTCTCATGGGATTGCTAACACAACGCTGTAGTTAAGTTTCCCCTTGTTTGTACTTTTGCTATGCACTCCATTTTGGGCAATGTGGCAGCGATTTTTCTCATATTTGTTCTTTGGATTTCTCTTCAGACAGAGAGAGATTCATGAAACCACATGCTTTTCCTGATTCTCCTTTCCAGATAGAACATGGATCACCAGCTACTTTTCAAATCGGATCTTTGACTGAGCGGGGAACCTGAGTTGTAAAACTGGAATTCTGCATTCACTATTATGGGCCTCCTAGCAATGGCTAACATGAGGCTTCTCTGTGATGGTGCGTGAAACTGGATGAGTGTCCTAGACTCTCTTGAGATGTCAATTCTGAACTCTCATGCGATTGTTAACAGAACGCTGTAGTTAAGTTTCCCCTTGTTTGTACTTTTGCTATGCACTCCATTTTGGGCAATGTGGCAGAATAGCGATTTTTCTCAGATTTGTTCTTTGGATTTCTCTTCAGACAGAGAGAGATTCATGAAACCATATGCTTTTCCTGATTCTCCTTTCCAGATAGAACATGGATGACCAGCTACTTTTCAAATCGGATCTTTGACTGAGCGGGGAACCTGAGTTGTAAAACTGGAATTCTGCATTCACTATTATGGGCCTCCTAGGAATGGCTAACATGAGGCTTCTCTGTGATGGTGCGTGAAACTGGATGAGTGTCCTAGACTCTCTTGAGATGACAATTCTGAACTCTCATGGGATTGCTAACACAATGCTGTAGTTAAGTTTCCCCTTGTTTGTACTTTTGCTATGCACTCCATTTTGGGCAATGTTGCAGAATAGCGATTTTTCTCATATTTGTTCTTTGGATTTCTCTTCAGACAGAGAGAGATTCATGAAAGCACATGCTTTTCCTGATTCTCCTTTCCAGATAGAACATGGATCACCAGCTACTTTTCAAATCGGATCTTTGACTGAGCCGGGAACCTGAGTTGTAAAACTGGAATTCTGCATTCACTATTATGGGCCTCCTAGCAATGGCTAACATGAGGCTTCTCTGTGATGGTGCGTGAAACTGGATGAGTGTCCTAGACTCTATTGAGATGTCAATTCTGAACTCTCATGGGATTGCTAACACAACGCTGTAGTTAAGTTTCCCCTTGTTTGTACTTTTGCTATGCACTCCATTTTGGGCAATGTGGCAGAATAGCGATTTTTCTCATATTTGTTCTTTGGATTTCTCTTCAGACAGAGAGAGATTCATGAAAGCACATGCTTTTCCTGATTCTCCTTTCCAGATAGAACATGGATCACCAGCTACTTTTCAAATCGGATCTTTGACTGAGCCGGGAACCTGAGTTGTAAAACTGGAATTCTGCATTCACTATAATGGGCCTCCTAGCAATGGCTAACATGAGGCTTCTCTGTGATGGTGCGTGAAACTGGATGAGTGTCCTAGACTCTATTGAGATGTCAATTCTGAACTCTCATGGGATTGCTAACACAACACTGTAGTTAAGTTTCCCCTTGTTTGTACTTTTGCTAGGCACTCCATTTTGGGCAATGTGGCAGAATAGCGATTTTTCTCAGATTTGTTCTTTGGATTTCTCTTCAGACAGAGAGAGATTCATGAAACCATATGCTTTTCCTGATTCTCCTTTCCAGATAGAACATGGATGACCAGCTACTTTTCAAATCGGATCTTTGACTGAGCGGGGAACCTGAGTTGTAAAACTGGAATTCTGCATTCACTATTATGGGCCTCCTAGCAATGGCTAACATGAGGGTTCTCTGTGATGGTGCGTGAAACTGGATGAGTGTCCTAGACTCTCTTGAGATGTCAATTCTGAACTCTCATGGGATTGCTAACACAACGCTGTAGTTAAGTTTCCCCTTGTTTGTACTTTTGCTATGCACTCCATTTTGGGCAATGTGGCAGAATAGCGATTTTTCTCAGATTTATTCTTTGGATTTCTCTTCAGACAGAGAGAGATTCATGAAAGCACATGCTTTTCCTGATTCTCCTTTCCAGATAGAACATGGATCACCAGCTACTTTTCAAATCGGATCTTTGACTGAGCAGGGAACCTGAGTTATAAACGTCGAATTCTGCATTCACTATAATGGGCCTCCTAGCAATGGCTAACATGAGGCTTCTCTGTGATGGTGCGTGAAACTGGATGAGTGTCCTAGACTCTCTTGAGATGTCAATTCTGAACTCTCATGCGATTGCTAACACAACGCTGTAGTTAAGTTTCCCCTTGTTTGTACTTTTGCTATGCACTCCATTTTGGGCAATGTGGCAGAATAGCGATTTTTCTCAGATTTGTTCTTTGGATTTCTCTTCAGACAGAGATTCATGAAAGCACATGCTTTTCCTGATTCTCCTTTCCAGATAGAACATGGATCACCAGCTACTTTTCAAATCGGATCTTTGACTGAGCAGGGAACCTGAGTTATAAACGTCGAATTCTGCATTCACTATTATGGGCCTCCTAGCAATGGCTAACATGAGGCTTCTCTGTGATGGTGCGTGAAACTGGATGAGTGTCCTAGACTCTATTGAGATGTCAATTCTGAACTCTCATGGGATTGCTAACACAACGCTGTAGTTAAGTTTCCCCTTGTTTGTACTTTTGCTATGCACTCCATTTTGGGCAATGTGGCAGAATAGCGATTTTTCTCAGATTTGTTCTTTGGATTTCTCTTCAGACAGAGAGAGATTCATGAAAGAACATGCTTTTCCTGATTCTCCTTTCCAGATAGAACATGGATCACCAGCTACTTTTCAAATCGGATCTTTGACTGAGACGGGAACCTGAGTTGTAAAACTGGAATTCTGCATTCACTATAATGGGCCTCCTAGCAATGGCTAACATGAGGCTTCTCTGTGATGGTGCGTGAAACTGGATGAGTGTCCTAGACTCTATTGAGATGTCAATTCTGAACTCTCATGGGATTGCTAACACAACGCTGTAGTTAAGTTTCCCCTTGTTTGTACTTTTGCTATGCACTCCATTTTGGGCAATGTGGCAGAATAGCGATTTTTCTCAGATTTGTTCTTTGGATTTCTCTTCAGACAGAGATTCATGAAAGCACATGCTTTTCCTGATTCTCCTTTCCAGATAGAACATGGATCACCAGCTACTTTTCAAATCGGATCTTTGACTGAGCAGGGAACCTGAGTTATAAACGTCGAATTCTGCATTCACTATTATGGGCCTCCTAGCAATGGCTAACATGAGGCTTCTCTGTGATGGTGCGTGAAACTGGATGAGTGTCCTAGACTCTATTGAGATGTCAATTCTGAACTCTCATGGGATTGCTAACACAACGCTGTAGTTAAGTTTCCCCTTGTTTGTACTTTTGCTATGCACTCCATTTTGGGCAATGTGGCAGAATAGCGATTTTTCTCAGATTTGTTCTTTGGATTTCTCTTCAGACAGAGAGAGATTCATGAAAGCACATGCTTTTCCTGATTCTCCTTTCCAGATAGAACATGGATCACCAGCTACTTTTCAAATCGGATCTTTGACTGAGCCGGGAACCTGAGTTGTAAAACTGGAATTCTGCATTCAGTATAATGGGCCTCCTAGCAATGGCTAACATGAGGCTTCTCTGTGATGGTGCGTGAAACTGGATGAGTGTCCTAGACTCTATTGAGATGTCTATTCTGAACTCTCATGGGATTGCTAACACAACGCTGTAGTTAAGTTTCCCCTTGTTTGTACTTTTGCTATGCACTCCATTTTGGGCAATGTGGCAGAATAGCGATTTTTCTCAGATTTGTTCTTTGGATTTCTCTTCAGACAGAGAGAGATTCATGAAAGAACATGCTTTTCCTGATTCTCCTTTCCAGATAGAACATGGATGACCAGCTACTTTTCAAATCGGATCTTTGACTGAGCAGGGAACCTGAGTTATAAACGTCGAATTCTGCATTCACTATAATGGGCCTCCTAGCAATGGCTAACATGAGGCTTCTCTGTGATGGTGCGTGAAACTGGATGAGTGTCCTAGACTCTCTTGAGATGACAATTCTGAACTCTCATGGGATTGCTAACAGAACGCTGTAGTTAAGTTTCCCCTTCTTTGTACTTTTGCTATGCACTCCATTTTGGGCTATGTGGCAGAATAGAGATTTTTCTCAGATTTCTTCTTTGGATTTCTCTTCAGACAGAGAGAGATTCATGAAAGCACATGCTTTTCCTGATTCTCCTTTCCAGACAGAACATGGATGACCAGCTACTTTTCAAATCGGATCTTTGACTGAGCGGGGAACCTGAGTTGTAAAACTGGAATTCTGCGTTCAGTATAATGGGCCTCCTAGCAATGGCTAACATGAGGCTTCTCTGTGATGGTGCGTGAAACTGGATGAGTGTCCTAGACTCTATTCAGATGTCTATTCTGAACTCTCATGGGATTGCTAACACAACGCTGTAGTTAAGTTTCCCCTTGTTTGTACTTTTGCTATGCACTCCATTTTGGGCAATGTGGCAGAATAGCGATTTTTCTCAGATTTGTTCTTTGGATTTCTCTTCAGACAGAGAGAGATTCATGAAAGAACATGCTTTTCCTGATTCTCCTTTCCAGATAGAACATGGATGACCAGCTACTTTTCAAATCGGATCTTTGACTGAGCAGGGAACCTGAGTTATAAACGTCGAATTCTGCATTCACTATAATGGGCCTCCTAGCAATGGCTAACATGAGGCTTCTCTGTGATGGTGCGTGAAACTGGATGAGTGTCCTAGACTCTATTGAGATGTCAATTCTGAACTCTCATGGGATTGCTAACACAACGCTGTAGTTAAGTTTCCCCTTGTTTGTACTTTTGCTATGCACTCCATTTTGGGCTATGTGGCAGAATAGAGATTTTTCTCAGATTTCTTCTTTGGATTTCTCTTCAGACAGAGAGAGATTCATGAAAGCACATGCTTTTCCTGATTCTCCTTTCCAGACAGAACATGGATGACCAGCTACTTTTCAAATCGGATCTTTGACTGAGCAGGGAACCTGAGTTGTAAAACTGGAATTCTGCGTTCAGTATAATGGGCCTCCTAGCAATGGCTAACATGAGGCTTCTCTGTGATGGTGCGTGAAACTGGATGAGTGTCCTAGACTCTATTCAGATGTCTATTCTGAACTCTCATGGGATTGCTAACAGAACGCTGTAGTTAAGTTTCCCCTTGTTTGTACTTTTGCTATGCACTCCATTTTGGGCAATGTGGCAGAATAGCGATTTTTCTCAGATTTGTTCTTTGGATTTCTCTTCAGACAGAGAGATATTCATGAAAGAACATGCTTTTCCTGATTCTCCTTTCCAGATAGAACATGGATGACCAGCTACTTTTCAAATCGGATCTTTGACTGAGCAGGGAACCTGAGTTATAAACGTCGAATTCTGCATTCACTATAATGGGCCTCCTAGCAATGGCTAACATGAGGCTTCTCTGTGATGGTGTGTGAAACTGGATGAGTGTCCTAGACTCTCTTGAGATGTCAATTCTGAACTCTCATGGGATTGCTAACACAACGCTGTAGTTAAGTTTCCCCTTGTTTGTACTTTTGCTATGCACTCCATTTTGGGCAATGTGGCAGAATAGCGATTTTTCTCAGATTTATTCTTTGGATTTCTCTTCAGACAGAGAGAGATTCATGAAAGCACATGCTTTTCCTGATTCTCCTTTCCAGACAGAACATGGATGACCAGCTACTTTTCAAATCGGATCTTTGACTGAGCGGGGAACCTGAGTTGTAAAACTGGAATTCTGCGTTCAGTATAATGGGCCTCCTAGCAATGGCTAACATGAGGCTTCTCTGTGATGGTGCGTGAAACTGGATGAGTGTCCTAGACTCTATTGAGATGTCTATTCTGAACTCTCATGGGATTGCTAACACAACGCTGTAGTTAAGTTGTCCCTTGTTTGTACTTTTGCTATGCACTCCATTTTGGGCAATGTGGCAGAATAGCGATTTTTCTCAGATTTGTTCTTTGGATTTCTCTTCAGAGAGATATTCATGAAAGAACATGCTTTTCCTGATTCTCCTTTCCAGATAGAACATGGATCACCAGCTACTTTTCAAATCGGATCTTTGACTGAGCAGGGAACCTGAGTTATAAACGTCGAATTCTGCATTCACTATAATGGGCCTCCTAGCAATGGCTAACATGAGGCTTCTCTGTGATGGTGCGTGAAACTGGATGAGTGTCCTAGACTCTCTTGAGATGTCAATTCTGAACTCTCATGCGATTGCTAACACAACGCTGTAGTTAAGTTTCCCCTTGTTTGTACTTTTGCTATGCACTCCATTTTGGGCAATGTGGCAGAATAGCGATTTTTCTCAGATTTGTTCTTTGGATTTCTCTTCAGACAGAGATTCATGAAAGCACATGCTTTTCCTGATTCTCCTTTCCAGATAGAACATGGATCACCAGCTACTTTTCAAATCGGATCTTTGACTGAGCAGGGAACCTGAGTTATAAACGTCGAATTCTGCATTCACTATTATGGGCCTCCTAGCAATGGCTAACATGAGGCTTCTCTGTGATGGTGCGTGAAACTGGATGAGTGTCCTAGACTCTATTGAGATGTCAATTCTGAACTCTCATGGGATTGCTAACACAACGCTGTAGTTAAGTTTCCCCTTGTTTGTACTTTTGCTATGCACTCCATTTTGGGCAATGTGGCAGAATAGCGATTTTTCTCAGATTTATTCTTTGGATTTCTCTTCAGACAGAGAGAGATTCATGAAAGCACATGCTTTTCCTGATTCTCCTTTCCAGATAGAACATGGATGACCAGCTACTTTTCAAATCGGATCTTTGACTGAGCAGGGAACCTGAGTTATAAACGTCGAATTCTGCATTCACTATAATGGGCCTCCTAGCAATGGCTAACATGAGGCTTCTCTGTGATGGTGCGTGAAACTGGATGAGTGTCCTAGACTCTCTTGAGATGACAATTCTGAACTCTCATGGGATTGCTAACAGAACGCTGTAGTTAAGTTTCCCCTTCTTTGTACTTTTGCTATGCACTCCATTTTGGGCTATGTGGCAGAATAGAGATTTTTCTCAGATTCCTTCTTTGGATTTCTCTTCAGACAGAGAGAGATTCATGAAAGCACATGCTTTTCCTGATTCTCCTTTCCAGACAGAACATGGATGACCAGCTACTTTTCAAATCGGATCTTTGACTGAGCGGGGAACCTGAGTTGTAAAACTGGAATTCTGCGTTCAGTATAATGGGCCTCCTAGCAATGGCTAACATGAGGCTTCTCTGTGATGGTGCGTGAAACTGGATGAGTGTCCTAGACTCTATTCAGATGTCTATTCTGAACTCTCATGGGATTGCTAACACAACGCTGTAGTTAAGTTTCCCCTTGTTTGTACTTTTGCTATGCACTCCATTTTGGGCAATGTGGCAGAATAGCGATTTTTCTCAGATTTGTTCTTTGGATTTCTCTTCAGACAGAGAGAGATTCATGAAAGAACATGCTTTTCCTGATTCTCCTTTCCAGATAGAACATGGATGACCAGCTACTTTTCAAATCGGATCTTTGACTGAGCAGGGAACCTGAGTTATAAACGTCGAATTCTGCATTCACTATAATGGGCCTCCAAGCAATGGCTAACATGAGGCTTCTCTGTGATGGTGCGTGAAACTGGATGAGTGTCCTAGACTCTCTTGAGATGTCAATTCTGAACTCTCATGGGATTGCTAACACAACGCTGTAGTTAAGTTTCCCCTTGTTTGTACTTTTGCTATGCACTCCATTTTGGGCAATGTGGCAGAATAGCGATTTTTCTCAGATTTCTTCTTTGGATTTCTCTTCAGACAGAGAGAGATTCATGAAAGCACATGCTTTTCCTGATTCTCCTTTCCAGATAGAACATGGATGACCAGCTACTTTTCAAATCGGATCTTTGACTGAGCAGGGAATCTGAGTTATAAACGTCGAATTCTGCATTCACTATAATGGGCCTCCTAGCAATGGCTAACATGAGGCTTCTCTGTGATGGTGCGTGAAACTGGATGAGTGTCCTAGACTCTCTTGAGATGACAATTCTGAACTCTCATGGGATTGCTAACAGAACGCTGTAGTTAAGTTTCCCCTTCTTTGTACTTTTGCTATGCACTCCATTTTGGGCTATGTGGCAGAATAGAGATTTTTCTCAGATTTCTTCTTTGGATTTCTCTTCAGACAGAGAGAGATTCATGAAAGCACATGCTTTTCCTGATTCTCCTTTCCAGACAGAACATGGATGACCAGCTACTTTTCAAATCGGATCTTTGACTGAGCGGGGAACCTGAGTTGTAAAACTGGAATTCTGCGTTCAGTATAATGGGCCTCCTAGCAATGGCTAACATGAGGCTTCTCTGTGATGGTGCGTGAAACTGGATGAGTGTCCTAGACTCTATTCAGATGTCTATTCTGAACTCTCATGGGATTGCTAACACAACGCTGTAGTTAAGTTTCCCCTTGTTTGTACTTTTGCTATGCACTCCATTTTGGGCAATGTGGCAGAATAGCGATTTTTCTCAGATTTGTTCTTTGGATTTCTCTTCAGACAGAGAGAGATTCATGAAAGAACATGCTTTTCCTGATTCTCCTTTCCAGATAGAACATGGATGACCAGCTACTTTTCAAATCGGATCTTTGACTGAGCAGGGAACCTGAGTTATAAACGTCGAATTCTGCATTCACTATAATGGGCCTCCTAGCAATGGCTAACATGAGGCTTCTCTGTGATGGTGCGTGAAACTGGATGAGTGTCCTAGACTCTCTTGAGATGTCAATTCTGAACTCTCATGGGATTGCTAACACAACGCTGTAGTTAAGTTTCCCCTTGTTTGTACTTTTGCTATGCACTCCATTTTGGGCAATGTGGCAGAATAGCGATTTTTCTCAGATTTCTTCTTTGGATTTCTCTTCAGACAGAGAGAGATTCATGAAAGCACATGCTTTTCCTGATTCTCCTTTCCAGATAGAACATGGATCACCAGCTACTTTTCAAATCGGATCTTTGACTGAGCAGGGAACCTGAGTTATAAACGTCGAATTCTGCATTCACTATAATGGGCCTCCTAGCAATGGCTAACATGAGGCTTCTCTGTGATGGTGCGTGAAACTGGATGAGTGTCCTAGACTCTCTTGAGATGTCAATTCTGAACTCTCATGCGATTGCTAACACAACGCTGTAGTTAAGTTTCCCCTTGTTTGTACTTTTGCTATGCACTCCATTTTGGGCAATGTGGCAGAATAGCGATTTTTCTCAGATTTGTTCTTTGGATTTCTCTTCAGACAGAGATTCATGAAAGCACATGCTTTTCCTGATTCTCCTTTCCAGATAGAACATGGATCACCAGCTACTTTTCAAATCGGATCTTTGACTGAGCAGGGAACCTGAGTTATAAACGTCGAATTCTGCATTCACTATTATGGGCCTCCTAGCAATGGCTAACATGAGGCTTCTCTGTGATGGTGCGTGAAACTGGATGAGTGTCCTAGACTCTATTGAGATGTCAATTCTGAACTCTCATGGGATTGCTAACACAACGCTGTAGTTAAGTTTCCCCTTGTTTGTACTTTTGCTATGCACTCCATTTTGGGCAATGTGGCAGAATAGCGATTTTTCTCAGATTTGTTCTTTGGATTTCTCTTCAGACAGAGAGAGATTCATGAAAGAACATGCTTTTCCTGATTCTCCTTTCCAGATAGAACATGGATCACCAGCTACTTTTCAAATCGGATCTTTGACTGAGCCGGGAACCTGAGTTGTAAAACTGGAATTCTGCATTCACTATAATGGGCCTCCTAGCAATGGCTAACATGAGGCTTCTCTGTGATGGTGCGTGAAACTGGATGAGTGTCCTAGACTCTATTGAGATGTCAATTCTGAACTCTCATGGGATTGCTAACACAACGCTGTAGTTAAGTTTCCCCTTGTTTGTACTTTTGCTATGCACTCCATTTTGGGCAATGTGGCAGAATAGCGATTTTTCTCAGATTTGTTCTTTGGATTTCTCTTCAGACAGAGAGAGATTCATGAAAGAACATGCTTTTCCTGATTCTCCTTTCCAGATAGAACATGGATGACCAGCTACTTTTCAAATCGGATCTTTGACTGAGCAGGGAACCTGAGTTATAAACGTCGAATTCTGCATTCACTATAATGGGCCTCCTAGCAATGGCTAACATGAGGCTTCTCTGTGATGGTGCGTGAAACTGGATGAGTGTCCTAGACTCTCTTGAGATGTCAATTCTGAACTCTCATGCGATTGCTAACACAACGCTGTAGTTAAGTTTCCCCTTGTTTGTACTTTTGCTATGCACTCCATTTTGGGCAATGTGGCAGAATAGCGATTTTTCTCAGATTTGTTCTTTGGATTTCTCTTCAGACAGAGATTCATGAAAGCACATGCTTTTCCTGATTCTCCTTTCCAGATAGAACATGGATCACCAGCTACTTTTCAAATCGGATCTTTGACTGAGCAGGGAACCTGAGTTATAAACGTCGAATTCTCCATTCACTATTATGGGCCTCCTAGCAATGGCTAACATGAGGCTTCTCTGTGATGGTGCGTGAAACTGGATGAGTGTCCTAGACTCTATTGAGATGTCAATTCTGAACTCTCATGGGATTGCTAACACAACGCTGTAGTTAAGTTTCCCCTTGTTTGTACTTTTGCTATGCACTCCATTTTGGGCAATGTGGCAGAATAGCGATTTTTCTCAGATTTGTTCTTTGGATTTCTCTTCAGACAGAGAGAGATTCATGAAAGCACATGCTTTTCCTGATTCTCCTTTCCAGATAGAACATGGATCACCAGCTACTTTTCAAATCGGATCTTTGACTGAGCCGGGAACCTGAGTTGTAAAACTGGAATTCTGCATTCACTATAATGGGCCTCCTAGCAATGGCTAACATGAGGCTTCTCTGTGATGGTGCGTGAAACTGGATGAGTGTCCTAGACTCTATTGAGATGTCTATTCTGAACTCTCATGGGATTGCTAACACAACGCTGTAGTTAAGTTTCCCCTTGTTTGTACTTTTGCTATGCACTCCATTTTGGGCAATGTGGCAGAATAGCGATTTTTCTCAGATTTGTTCTTTGGATTTCTCTTCAGACAGAGAGAGATTCATGAAAGCACATGCTTTTCCTGATTCTCCTTTCCAGATAGAACATGGATGACCAGCTACTTTTCAAATCGGATCTTTGACTGAGCAGGGAACCTGAGTTATAAACGTCGAATTCTGCATTCACTATAATGGGCCTCCTAGCAATGGCTAACATGAGGCTTCTCTGTGATGGTGCGTGAAACTGGATGAGTGTCCTAGACTCTCTTGAGATGACAATTCTGAACTCTCATGGGATTGCTAACAGAACGCTGTAGTTAAGTTTCCCCTTCTTTGTACTTTTGCTATGCACTCCATTTTGGGCTATGTGGCAGAATAGAGATTTTTCTCAGATTTCTTCTTTGGATTTCTCTTCAGACAGAGAGAGATTCATGAAAGCACATGCTTTTCCTGATTCTCCTTTCCAGACAGAACATGGATGACCAGCTACTTTTCAAATCGGATCTTTGACTGAGCGGGGAACCTGAGTTGTAAAACTGGAATTCTGCGTTCAGTATAATGGGCCTCCTAGCAATGGCTAACATGAGGCTTCTCTGTGATGGTGCGTGAAACTGGATGAGTGTCCTAGACTCTATTCAGATGTCTATTCTGAACTCTCATGGGATTGCTAACACAACGCTGTAGTTAAGTTTCCCCTTGTTTGTACTTTTGCTATGCACTCCATTTTGGGCAATGTGGCAGAATAGCGATTTTTCTCAGATTTGTTCTTTGGATTTCTCTTCAGACAGAGAGAGATTCATGAAAGAACATGCTTTTCCTGATTCTCCTTTCCAGATAGAACATGGATGACCAGCTACTTTTCAAATCGGATCTTTGACTGAGCAGGGAACCTGAGTTATAAACGTCGAATTCTGCATTCACTATAATGGGCCTCCTAGCAATGGCTAACATGAGGCTTCTCTGTGATGGTGCGTGAAACTGGATGAGTGTCCTAGACTCTATTGAGATGTCAATTCTGAACTCTCATGGGATTGCTAACACAACGCTGTAGTTAAGTTTCCCCTTGTTTGTACTTTTGCTATGCACTCCATTTTGGGCTATGTGGCAGAATAGAGATTTTTCTCAGATTTGTTTCTGGATTTCTCTTCAGACAGAGAGAGATTCATGAAAGCACATGCTTTTCCTGATTCTCCTTTCCAGATAGAACATGGATCACCAGCTACTTTTCAAATCAGATCTTTGACTGAGCAGGGAACCTGAGTTATAAACGTCGAATTCTGCATTCACTATAATGGGCCTCCTAGCAATGGCTAACATGAGGCTTCTCTGTGATGGTGCGTGAAACTGGATGAGTGTCCTAGACTCTCTTGAGATGTCAATTCTGAACTCTCATGCGATTGCTAACACAACGCTGTAGTTAAGTTTCCCCTTGTTTGTACTTTTGCTATGCACTCCATTTTGGGCAATGTGGCAGAATAGCGATTTTTCTCAGATTTGTTCTTTGGATTTCTCTTCTGACAGAGATTCATGAAAGCACATGCTTTTCCTGATTCTCCTTTCCAGATAGAACATGGATCACCAGCTACTTTTCAAATCGGATCTTTGACTGAGCAGGGAACCTGAGTTATAAACGTCGAATTCTGCATTCACTATTATGGGCCTCCTAGCAATGGCTAACATGAGGCTTCTCTGTGATGGTGCGTGAAACTGGATGAGTGTCCTAGACTCTATTGAGATGTCAATTCTGAACTCTCATGGGATTGCTAACACAACGCTGTAGTTAAGTTTCCCCTTCTTTGTACTTTTGCTATGCACTCCATTTTGGGCAATGTGGCAGAATAGCGATTTTTCTCAGATTTGTTCTTTGGATTTCTCTTCAGACAGAGAGAGATTCATGAAAGAACATGCTTTTCCTGATTCTCCTTTCCAGATAGAACATGGATCACCAGCTACTTTTCAAATCGGATCTTTGACTGAGCCGGGAACCTGAGTTGTAAAACTGGAATTCTGCATTCACTATAATGGGCCTCCTAGCAATGGCTAACATGAGGCTTCTCTGTGATGGTGCGTGAAACTGGATGAGTGTCCTAGACTCTATTGAGATGTCAATTCTGAACTCTCATGGGATTGCTAACACAACGCTATAGTTAAGTTTCCCCTTGTTTGTACTTTTGCTATGCACTCCATTTTGGGCAATGTGGCAGAATAGCGATTTTTCTCAGATTTGTTCTTTGGATTTCTCTTCAGACAGAGAGAGATTCATGAAAGAACATGCTTTTCCTGATTCTCCTTTCCAGATAGAACATGGATCACCAGCTACTTTTCAACTCGGATCTTTGACTGAGCAGGGAACCTGAGTTATAAACGTCGAATTCTGCATTCACTATAATGGGCCTCCTAGCAATGGCTAACATGAGGCTTCTCTGTGATGGTGCGTGAAACTGGATGAGTGTCCTAGACTCTCTTGAGATGTCAATTCTGAACTCTCATGCGATTGCTAACACAACGCTGTAGTTAAGTTTCCCCTTGTTTGTACTTTTGCTATGCACTCCATTTTGGGCAATGTGGCAGAATAGCGATTTTTCTCAGATTTGTTCTTTGGATTTCTCTTCAGACAGAGAGAGATTCATGAAAGCACATGCTTTTCCTGATTCTCCTTTCCAGACAGAACATGGATGACCAGCTACTTTTCAAATCGGATCTTTGACTGAGCGGGGAACCTGAGTTGTAAAACTGGAATTCTGCGTTCAGTATAATGGGCCTCCTAGCAATGGCTAACATGAGGCTTCTCTGTGATGGTGCGTGAAACTGGATGAGTGTCCTAGACTCTATTCAGATGTCTATTCTGAACTCTCATGGGATTGCTAACACAACGCTGTAGTTAAGTTTCCCCTTGTTTGTACTTTTGCTATGCACTCCATTTTGGGCAATGTGGCAGAATAGCGATTTTTCTCAGATTTGTTCTTTGGATTTCTCTTCAGACAGAGAGAGATTCATGAAAGAACATGCTTTTCCTGATTCTCCTTTCCAGATAGAACATGGATGACCAGCTACTTTTCAAATCGGATCTTTGACTGAGCAGGGAACCTGAGTTATAAACGTCGAATTCTGCATTCACTATAATGGGCCTCCTAGCAATGGCTAACATGAGGCTTCTCTGTGATGGTGCGTGAAACTGGATGAGTGTCCTAGACTCTATTGAGATGTCAATTCTGAACTCTCATGGGATTGCTAACACAACGCTGTAGTTAAGTTTACCCTTGTTTGTACTTTTGCTATGCACTCCATTTTGGGCTATGTGGCAGAATAGAGATTTTTCTCAGATTTGTTTCTGGATTTCTCTTCAGACAGAGAGAGATTCATGAAAGCACATGCTTTTCCTGATTCTCCTTTCCAGATAGAACATGGATCACCAGCTACTTTTCAAATCGGATCTTTGACTGAGCAGGGAACCTGAGTTATAAACGTCGAATTCTGCATTCACTATAATGGGCCTCCTAGCAATGGCTAACATGAGGCTTCTCTGTGATGGTGCGTGAAACTGGATGAGTGTCCTAGACTCTCTTGAGATGTCAATTCTGAACTCTCATGCGATTGCTAACACAACGCTGTAGTTAAGTTTCCCCTTGTTTGTACTTTTGCTATGCACTCCATTTTGGGCAATGTGGCAGAATAGCGATTTTTCTCAGATTTGTTCTTTGGATTTCTCTTCTGACAGAGATTCATGAAAGCACATGCTTTTCCTGATTCTCCTTTCCAGATAGAACATGGATCACCAGCTACTTTTCAAATCGGATCTTTGACTGAGCAGGGAACCTGAGTTATAAACGTCAAATTCTGCATTCACTATTATGGGCCTCCTAGCAATGGCTAACATGAGGCTTCTCTGTGATGGTGCGTGAAACTGGATGAGTGTCCTAGACTCTATTGAGATGTCAATTCTGAACTCTCATGGGATTGCTAACACAACGCTGTAGTTAAGTTTCCCCTTGTTTGTACTTTTGCTATGCACTCCATTTTGGGCAATGTGGCAGAATAGCGATTTTTCTCAGATTTGTTCTTTGGATTTCTCTTCAGACAGAGAGAGATTCATGAAAGAACATGCTTTTCCTGATTCTCCTTTCCAGATAGAACATGGATCACCAGCTACTTTTCAAATCGGATCTTTGACTGAGCCGGGAACCTGAGTTGTAAAACTGGAATTCTGCATTCACTATAATGGGCCTCCTAGCAATGGCTAACATGAGGCTTCTCTGTGATGGTGCGTGAAACTGGATGAGTGTCCTAGACTCTATTGAGATGTCAATTCTGAACTCTCATGGGATTGCTAACACAACGCTGTAGTTAAGTTTCCCCTTGTTTGTACTTTTGCTATGCACTCCATTTTGGGCAATGTGGCAGAATAGCGATTTTTCTCAGATTTGTTCTTTGGATTTCTCTTCAGACAGAGAGAGATTCATGAAAGAACATGCTTTTCCTGATTCTCCTTTCCAGATAGAACATGGATCACCAGCTACTTTTCAACTCGGATCTTTGACTGAGCAGGGAACCTGAGTTATAAACGTCGAATTCTGCATTCACTATAATGGGCCTCCTAGCAATGGCTAACATGAGGCTTCTCTGTGATGGTGCGTGAAACTGGATGAGTGTCCTAGACTCTCTTGAGATGTCAATTCTGAACTCTCATGCGATTGCTAACACAACGCTGTAGTTAAGTTTCCCCTTGTTTGTACTTTTGCTATGCACTCCATTTTGGGCTATGTGGCAGAATAGAGATTTTTCTCAGATTTGTTTCTGGATTTCTCTTCAGACAGAGAGAGATTCATGAAAGCACATGCTTTTCCTGATTCTCCTTTCCAGATAGAACATGGATCACCAGCTACTTTTCAAATCGGATCTTTGACTGAGCAGGGAACCTGAGTTATAAACGTCGAATTCTGCATTCACTATAATGGGCCTCCTAGCAATGGCTAACATGAGGCTTCTCTGTGATGGTGCGTGAAACTGGATGAGTGTCCTAGACTCTCTTGAGATGTCAATTCTGAACTCTCATGCGATTGCTAACACAACGCTGTAGTTAAGTTTCCCCTTGTTTGTACTTTTGCTATGCACTCCATTTTGGGCAATGTGGCAGAATAGCGATTTTTCTCAGATTTGTTCTTTGGATTTCTCTTCTGACAGAGATTCATGAAAGCACATGCTTTTCCTGATTCTCCTTTCCAGATAGAACATGGATCACCAGCTACTTTTCAAATCGGATCTTTGACTGAGCAGGGAACCTGAGTTATAAACGTCAAATTCTGCATTCACTATTATGGGCCTCCTATCAATGGCTAACATGAGGCTTCTCTGTGATGGTGCGTGAAACTGGATGAGTGTCCTAGACTCTATTGAGATGTCAATTCTGAACTCTCATGGGATTGCTAACACAACGCTGTAGTTAAGTTTCCCCTTGTTTGTACTTTTGCTATGCACTCCATTTTGGGCAATGTGGCAGAATAGCGATTTTTCTCAGATTTGTTCTTTGGATTTCTCTTCAGACAGAGAGAGATTCATGAAAGAACATGCTTTTCCTGATTCTCCTTTCCAGATAGAACATGGATCACCAGCTACTTTTCAAATCGGATCTTTGACTGAGCCGGGAACCTGAGTTGTAAAACTGGAATTCTGCATTCACTATAATGGGCCTCCTAGCAATGGCTAACATGAGGCTTCTCTGTGATGGTGCGTGAAACTGGATGAGTGTCCTAGACTCTATTGAGATGTCAATTCTGAACTCTCATGGGATTGCTAACACAACGCTGTAGTTAAGTTTCCCCTTGTTTGTACTTTTGCTATGCACTCCATTTTGGGCAATGTGGCAGAATAGCGATTTTTCTCAGATTTGTTCTTTGGATTTCTCTTCAGACAGAGAGAGATTCATGAAAGAACATGCTTTTCCTGATTCTCCTTTCCAGATAGAACATGGATCACCAGCTACTTTTCAACTCGGATCTTTGACTGAGCGGGGAACCTGAGTTGTAAAACTGGAATTCTGCGTTCAGTATAATGGGCCTCCTAGCAATGGCTAACATGAGGCTTCTCTGTGATGGTGCGTGAAACTGGATGAGTGTCCTAGACTCTCTTGAGATGTCAATTCTGAACTCTCATGCGATTGCTAACACAACGCTGTAGTTAAGTTTCCCCTTGTTTGTACTTTTGCTATGCACTCCATTTTGGGCAATGTGGCAGAATAGCGATTTTTCTCAGATTTGTTCTTTGGATTTCTCTTCTGACAGAGATTCATGAAAGCACATGCTTTTCCTGATTCTCCTTTCCAGATAGAACATGGATCACCAGCTACTTTTCAAATCGGATCTTTGACTGAGCAGGGAACCTGAGTTATAAACGTCGAATTCTGCATTCACTATTATGGGCCTCCTAGCAATGGCTAACATGAGGCTTCTCTGTGATGGTGCGTGAAACTGGATGAGTGTCCTAGACTCTATTGAGATGTCAATTCTGAACTCTCATGGGATTGCTAACACAACGCTGTAGTTAAGTTTCCCCTTCTTTGTACTTTTGCTATGCACTCCATTTTGGGCAATGTGGCAGAATAGCGATTTTTCTCAGATTTGTTCTTTGGATTTCTCTTCAGACAGAGAGAGATTCATGAAAGAACATGCTTTTCCTGATTCTCCTTTCCAGATAGAACATGGATCACCAGCTACTTTTCAAATCGGATCTTTGACTGAGCCGGGAACCTGAGTTGTAAAACTGGAATTCTGCATTCACTATAATGGGCCTCCTAGCAATGGCTAACATGAGGCTTCTCTGTGATGGTGCGTGAAACTGGATGAGTGTCCTAGACTCTATTGAGATGTCAATTCTGAACTCTCATGGGATTGCTAACACAACGCTATAGTTAAGTTTCCCCTTGTTTGTACTTTTGCTATGCACTCCATTTTGGGCAATGTGGCAGAATAGCGATTTTTCTCAGATTTGTTCTTTGGATTTCTCTTCAGACAGAGAGAGATTCATGAAAGAACATGCTTTTCCTGATTCTCCTTTCCAGATAGAACATGGATCACCAGCTACTTTTCAACTCGGATCTTTGACTGAGCAGGGAACCTGAGTTATAAACGTCGAATTCTGCATTCACTATAATGGGCCTCCTAGCAATGGCTAACATGAGGCTTCTCTGTGATGGTGCGTGAAACTGGATGAGTGTCCTAGACTCTCTTGAGATGTCAATTCTGAACTCTCATGCGATTGCTAACACAACGCTGTAGTTAAGTTTCCCCTTGTTTGTACTTTTGCTATGCACTCCATTTTGGGCAATGTGGCAGAATAGCGATTTTTCTCAGATTTGTTCTTTGGATTTCTCTTCAGACAGAGAGAGATTCATGAAAGCACATGCTTTTCCTGATTCTCCTTTCCAGACAGAACATGGATGACCAGCTACTTTTCAAATCGGATCTTTGACTGAGCGGGGAACCTGAGTTGTAAAACTGGAATTCTGCGTTCAGTATAATGGGCCTCCTAGCAATGGCTAACATGAGGCTTCTCTGTGATGGTGCGTGAAACTGGATGAGTGTCCTAGACTCTATTCAGATGTCTATTCTGAACTCTCATGGGATTGCTAACACAACGCTGTAGTTAAGTTTCCCCTTGTTTGTACTTTTGCTATGCACTCCATTTTGGGCAATGTGGCAGAATAGCGATTTTTCTCAGATTTGTTCTTTGGATTTCTCTTCAGACAGAGAGAGATTCATGAAAGAACATGCTTTTCCTGATTCTCCTTTCCAGATAGAACATGGATGACCAGCTACTTTTCAAATCGGATCTTTGACTGAGCAGGGAACCTGAGTTATAAACGTCGAATTCTGCATTCACTATAATGGGCCTCCTAGCAATGGCTAACATGAGGCTTCTCTGTGATGGTGCGTGAAACTGGATGAGTGTCCTAGACTCTATTGAGATGTCAATTCTGAACTCTCATGGGATTGCTAACACAACGCTGTAGTTAAGTTTCCCCTTGTTTGTACTTTTGCTATGCACTCCATTTTGGGCTATGTGGCAGAATAGAGATTTTTCTCAGATTTGTTTCTGGATTTCTCTTCAGACAGAGAGAGATTCATGAAAGCACATGCTTTTCCTGATTCTCCTTTCCAGATAGAACATGGATCACCAGCTACTTTTCAAATCGGATCTTTGACTGAGCAGGGAACCTGAGTTATAAACGTCGAATTCTGCATTCACTATAATGGGCCTCCTAGCAATGGCTAACATGAGGCTTCTCTGTGATGGTGCGTGAAACTGGATGAGTGTCCTAGACTCTCTTGAGATGTCAATTCTGAACTCTCATGCGATTGCTAACACAACGCTGTAGTTAAGTTTCCCCTTGTTTGTACTTTTGCTATGCACTCCATTTTGGGCAATGTGGCAGAATAGCGATTTTTCTCAGATTTGTTCTTTGGATTTCTCTTCTGACAGAGATTCATGAAAGCACATGCTTTTCCTGATTCTCCTTTCCAGATAGAACATGGATCACCAGCTACTTTTCAAATCGGATCTTTGACTGAGCAGGGAACCTGAGTTATAAACGTCAAATTCTGCATTCACTATTATGGGCCTCCTAGCAATGGCTAACATGAGGCTTCTCTGTGATGGTGCGTGAAACTGGATGAGTGTCCTAGACTCTATTGAGATGTCAATTCTGAACTCTCATGGGATTGCTAACACAACGCTGTAGTTAAGTTTCCCCTTGTTTGTACTTTTGCTATGCACTCCATTTTGGGCAATGTGGCAGAATAGCGATTTTTCTCAGATTTGTTCTTTGGATTTCTCTTCAGACAGAGAGAGATTCATGAAAGAACATGCTTTTCCTGATTCTCCTTTCCAGATAGAACATGGATCACCAGCTACTTTTCAAATCGGATCTTTGACTGAGCCGGGAACCTGAGTTGTAAAACTGGAATTCTGCATTCACTATAATGGGCCTCCTAGCAATGGCTAACATGAGGCTTCTCTGTGATGGTGCGTGAAACTGGATGAGTGTCCTAGACTCTATTGAGATGTCAATTCTGAACTCTCATGGGATTGCTAACACAACGCTGTAGTTAAGTTTCCCCTTGTTTGTACTTTTGCTATGCACTCCATTTTGGGCAATGTGGCAGAATAGCGATTTTTCTCAGATTTGTTCTTTGGATTTCTCTTCAGACAGAGAGAGATTCATGAAAGAACATGCTTTTCCTGATTCTCCTTTCCAGATAGAACATGGATCACCAGCTACTTTTCAACTCGGATCTTTGACTGAGCAGGGAACCTGAGTTATAAACGTCGAATTCTGCATTCACTATAATGGGCCTCCTAGCAATGGCTAACATGAGGCTTCTCTGTGATGGTGCGTGAAACTGGATGAGTGTCCTAGACTCTCTTGAGATGTCAATTCTGAACTCTCATGCGATTGCTAACACAACGCTGTAGTTAAGTTTCCCCTTGTTTGTACTTTTGCTATGCACTCCATTTTGGGCAATGTGGCAGAATAGCGATTTTTCTCAGATTTGTTCTTTGGATTTCTCTTCAGACAGAGATTCATGAAAGCACATGCTTTTCCTGATTATCCTTTCCAGATAGAACATGGATCACCAGCTACTTTTCAAATCGGATCTTTGACTGAGCAGGGAACCTGAGTTATAAACGTCGAATTCTGCATTCACTATTATGGGCCTCCTAGCAATGGCTAACATGAGGCTTCTCTGTGATGGTGCGTGAAACTGGATGAGTGTCCTAGACTCTATTGAGATGTCAATTCTGAACTCTCATGGGATTGCTAACACAACGCTGTAGTTAAGTTTCCCCTTGTTTGTACTTTTGCTATGCACTCCATTTTGGGCAATGTGGCAGAATAGCGATTTTTCTCAGATTTGTTCTTTGGATTTCTCTTCAGACAGAGAGAGATTCATGAAAGCACATGCTTTTCCTGATTCTCCTTTCCAGATAGAACATGGATCACCAGCTACTTTTCAAATCGGATCTTTGACTGAGCCGGGAACCTGAGTTGTAAAACTGGAATTCTGCATTCACTATAATGGGCCTCCTAGCAATGGCTAACATGAGGCTTCTCTGTGATGGTGCGTGAAACTGGATGAGTGTCCTAGACTCTATTGAGATGTCTATTCTGAACTCTCATGGGATTGCTAACACAACGCTGTAGTTAAGTTTCCCCTTGTTTGTACTTTTGCTATGCACTCCATTTTGGGCAATGTGGCAGAATAGCGATTTTTCTCAGATTTGTTCTTTGGATTTCTCTTCAGACAGAGAGAGATTCATGAAAGAACATGCTTTTCCTGATTCTCCTTTCCAGATAGAACATGGATGACCAGCTACTTTTCAAATCGGATCTTTGACTGAGCAGGGAACCTGAGTTATAAACGTCGAATTCTGCATTCACTATAATGGGCCTCCTAGCAATGGCTAACATGAGGCTTCTCTGTGATGGTGCGTGAAACTGGATGAGTGTCCTAGACTCTCTTGAGATGACAATTCTGAACTCTCATGGGATTGCTAACAGAACGCTGTAGTTAAGTTTCCCCTTCTTTGTACTTTTGCTATGCACTCCATTTTGGGCTATGTGGCAGAATAGAGATTTTTCTCAGATTTCTTCTTTGGATTTCTCTTCAGACAGAGAGAGATTCATGAAAGCACATGCTTTTCCTGATTCTCCTTTCCAGACAGAACATGGATGACCAGCTACTTTTCAAATCGGATCTTTGACTGAGCGGGGAACCTGAGTTGTAAAACTGGAATTCTGCGTTCAGTATAATGGGCCTCCTAGCAATGGCTAACATGAGGCTTCTCTGTGATGGTGCGTGAAACTGGATGAGTGTCCTAGACTCTATTCAGATGTCTATTCTGAACTCTCATGGGATTGCTAACACAACGCTGTAGTTAAGTTTCCCCTTGTTTGTACTTTTGCTATGCACTCCATTTTGGGCAATGTGGCAGAATAGAGATTTTTCTCAGATTTGTTCTTTGGATTTCTCTTCAGACAGAGAGAGATTCATGAAAGCACATGCTTTTCCTGATTCTCCTTTCCAGATAGAACATGGATCACCAGCTACTTTTCAAATCGGATCTTTGACTGAGCAGGGAACCTGAGTTATAAACGTCGAATTCTGCATTCACTATAATGGGCCTCCTAGCAATGGCTAACATGAGGCTTCTCTGTGATGGTGCGTGAAACTGGATGAGTGTCCTAGACTCTATTGAGATGTCAATTCTGAACTCTCATGGGATTGCTAACACAACGCTGTAGTTAAGTTTCCCCTTGTTTGTACTTTTGCTATGCACTCCATTTTGGGCAATGTGGCAGAATAGCGATTTTTCTCAGATTTATTCTTTGGATTTCTCTTCAGACAGAGAGAGATTCATGAAAGCACATGCTTTTCCTGATTCTCCTTTCCAGATAGAACATGGATCACCAGCTACTTTTCAAATCGGATCTTTGACTGAGCAGGGAACCTGAGTTATAAACGTCGAATTCTGCATTCACTATAATGGGCCTCCTAGCAATGGCTAACATGAGGCTTCTCTGTGATGGTGCGTGAAACTGGATGAGTGTCCTAGACTCTATTGAGATGTCAATTCTGAACTCTCATGCGATTGCTAACACAACGCTGTAGTTAAGTTTCCCCTTGTTTGTACTTTTGCTATGCACTCCATTTTGGGCAATGTGGCAGAATAGCGATTTTTCTCAGATTTGTTCTTTGGATTTCTCTTCTGACAGAGATTCATGAAAGCACATGCTTTTCCTGATTCTCCTTTCCAGATAGAACATGGATCACCAGCTACTTTTCAAATCGGATCTTTGACTGAGCAGGGAACCTGAGTTATAAACGTCGAATTCTGCATTCACTATTATGGGCCTCCTAGCAATGGCTAACATGAGGCTTCTCTGTGATGGTGCGTGAAACTGGATGAGTGTCCTAGACTCTATTGAGATGTCAATTCTGAACTCTCATGGGATTGCTAACACAACGCTGTAGTTAAGTTTCCCCTTGTTTGTACTTTTGCTATGCACTCCATTTTGGGCAATGTGGCAGAATAGCGATTTTTCTCAGATTTGTTCTTTGGATTTCTCTTCAGACAGAGAGAGATTCATGAAAGAACATGCTTTTCCTGATTCTCCTTTCCAGATAGAACATGGATCACCAGCTACTTTTCAAATCGGATCTTTGACTGAGCCGGGAACCTGAGTTGTAAAACTGGAATTCTGCATTCACTATAATGGGCCTCCTAGCAATGGCTAACATGAGGCTTCTCTGTGATGGTGCGTGAAACTGGATGAGTGTCCTAGACTCTATTGAGATGTCAATTCTGAACTCTCATGGGATTGCTAACACAACGCTGTAGTTAAGTTTCCCCTTGTTTGTACTTTTGCTATGCACTCCATTTTGGGCAATGTGGCAGAATAGCGATTTTTCTCAGATTTGTTCTTTGGATTTCTCTTCAGACAGAGAGAGATTCATGAAAGAACATGCTTTTCCTGATTCTCCTTTCCAGATAGAACATGGATCACCAGCTACTTTTCAAATCGGATCTTTGACTGAGCAGGGAACCTGAGTTATAAACGTCGAATTCTGCATTCACTATAATGGGCCTCCTAGCAATGGCTAACATGAGGCTTCTCTGTGATGGTGCGTGAAACTGGATGAGTGTCCTAGACTCTCTTGAGATGACAATTCTGAACTCTCATGGGATTGCTAACAGAACGCTGTAGTTAAGTTTCCCCTTCTTTGTACTTTTGCTATGCACTCCATTTTGGGCTATGTGGCAGAATAGAGATTTTTCTCAGATTTCTTCTTTGGATTTCTCTTCAGACAGAGAGAGATTCATGAAAGCACATGCTTTTCCTGATTCTCCTTTCCAGACAGAACATGGATGACCAGCTACTTTTCAAATCGGATCTTTGACTGAGCGGGGAACCTGAGTTGTAAAACTGGAATTCTGCGTTCAGTATAATGGGCCTCCTAGCAATGGCTAACATGAGGCTTCTCTGTGATGGTGCGTGAAACTGGATGAGTGTCCTAGACTCTATTCAGATGTCTATTCTGAACTCTCATGGGATTGCTAACACAACGCTGTAGTTAAGTTTCCCCTTGTTTGTACTTTTGCTATGCACTCCATTTTGGGCAATGTGGCAGAATAGCGATTTTTCTCAGATTTGTTCTTTGGATTTCTCTTCAGACAGAGAGAGATTCATGAAAGAACATGCTTTTCCTGATTCTCCTTTCCAGATAGAACATGGATCACCAGCTACTTTTCAAATCGGATCTTTGACTGAGCAGGGAACCTGAGTTATAAACGTCGAATTCTGCATTCACTATAATGGGCCTCCTAGCAATGGCTAACATGAGGCTTCTCTGTGATGGTGCGTGAAACTGGATGAGTGTCCTAGACTCTATTGAGATGTCAATTCTGAACTCTCATGGGATTGCTAACACAACGCTGTAGTTAAGTTTCCCCTTGTTTGTACTTTTGCTATGCACTCAATTTTGGGCTATGTGGCAGAATAGAGATTTTTCTCAGATTTGTTTCTGGATTTCTCTTCAGACAGAGAGAGATTCATGAAAGCACATGCTTTTCCTGATTCTCCTTTCCAGATAGAACATGGATCACCAGCTACTTTTCAAATCGGATCTTTGACTGAGCAGGGAACCTGAGTTATAAACGTCGAATTCTGCATTCACTATAATGGGCCTCCTAGCAATGGCTAACATGAGGCTTCTCTGTGATGGTGCGTGAAACTGGATGAGTGTCCTAGACTCTATTGAGATGTCAATTCTGAACTCTCATGGGATTGCTAACACAACGCTGTAGTTAAATTTCCCCTTGTTTGTACTTTTGCTATGCACTCCATTTTGGGCAATGTGGCAGAATAGCGATTTTTCTCAGATTTGTTCTTTGGATTTCTCTTCAGACAGAGAGAGATTCATGAAAGAACATGCTTTTCCTGATTCTCCTTTCCAGATAGAACATGGATCACCAGCTACTTTTCAAATCGGATCTTTGACTGAGCCGGGAACCTGAGTTGTAAAACTGGAATTCTGCATTCACTATAATGGGCCTCCTAGCAATGGCTAACATGAGGCTTCTCTGTGATGGTGCGTGAAACTGGATGAGTGTCCTAGACTCTATTGAGATGTCAATTCTGAACTCTCATGGGATTGCTAACACAACGCTGTAGTTAAGTTTCCCCTTGTTTGTACTTTTGCTATGCACTCCATTTTGGGCAATGTGGCAGAATAGCGATTTTTCTCAGATTTGTTCTTTGGATTTCTCTTCAGACAGAGAGAGATTCATGAAAGAACATGCTTTTCCTGATTCTCCTTTCCAGATAGAACATGGATGACCAGCTACTTTTCAAATCGGATCTTTGACTGAGCAGGGAACCTGAGTTATAAACGTCGAATTCTGCATTCACTATAATGGGCCTCCTAGCAATGGCTAACATGAGGCTTCTCTGTGATGGTGCGTGAAACTGGATGAGTGTCCTAGACTCTCTTGAGATGTCAATTCTGAACTCTCATGCGATTGCTAACACAACGCTGTAGTTAAGTTTCCCCTTGTTTGTACTTTTGCTATGCACTCCATTTTGGGCAATGTGGCAGAATAGCGATTTTTCTCAGATTTGTTCTTTGGATTTCTCTTCAGACAGAGAGAGATTCATGAAAGAACATGCTTTTCCTGATTCTCCTTTCCAGATAGAACATGGATGACCAGCTACTTTTCAAATCGGATCTTTGACTGAGCAGGGAACCTGAGTTATAAACGTCGAATTCTGCATTCACTATAATGGGCCTCCTAGCAATGGCTAACATGAGGCTTCTCTGTGATGGTGCGTGAAACTGGATGAGTGTCCTAGACTCTCTTGAGATGTCAATTCTGAACTCTCATGCGATTGCTAACACAACGCTGTAGTTAAGTTTCCCCTTGTTTGTACTTTTGCTATGCACTCCATTTTGGGCAATGTGGCAGAATAGCGATTTTTCTCAGATTTGTTCTTTGGATTTCTCTTCAGACAGAGATTCATGAAAGCACATGCTTTTCCTGATTCTCCTTTCCAGATAGAACATGGATCACCAGCTACTTTTCAAATCGGATCTTTGACTGAGCAGGGAACCTGAGTTATAAACGTCGAATTCTGCATTCACTATTATGGGCCTCCTAGCAATGGCTAACATGAGGCTTCTCTGTGATGGTGCGTGAAACTGGATGAGTGTCCTAGACTCTATTGAGATGTCAATTCTGAACTCTCATGGGATTGCTAACACAACGCTGTAGTTAAGTTTCCCCTTGTTTGTACTTTTGCTATGCACTCCATTTTGGGCAATGTGGCAGAATAGCGATTTTTCTCAGATTTGTTCTTTGGATTTCTCTTCAGACAGAGAGAGATTCATGAAAGCACATGCTTTTCCTGATTCTCCTTTCCAGATAGAACATGGATCACCAGCTACTTTTCAAATCGGATCTTTGACTGAGCCGGGAACCTGAGTTGTAAAACTGGAATTCTGCATTCACTATAATGGGCCTCCTAGCAATGGCTAACATGAGGCTTCTCTGTGATGGTGCGTGAAACTGGATGAGTGTCCTAGACTCTATTGAGATGTCTATTCTGAACTCTCATGGCATTGCTAACACAACGCTGTAGTTAAGTTTCCCCTTGTTTGTACTTTTGCTATGCACTCCATTTTGGGCAATGTGGCAGAATAGCGATTTTTCTCAGATTTGTTCTTTGGATTTCTCTTCAGACAGAGAGAGATTCATGAAAGAACATGCTTTTCCTGATTCTCCTTTCCAGATAGAACATGGATGACCAGCTACTTTTCAAATCGGATCTTTGACTGAGCAGGGAACCTGAGTTATAAACGTCGAATTCTGCATTCACTATAATGGGCCTCCTAGCAATGGCTAACATGAGGCTTCTCTGTGATGGTGCGTGAAACTGGATGAGTGTCCTAGACTCTCTTGAGATGACAATTCTGAACTCTCATGGGATTGCTAACAGAACGCTGTAGTTAAGTTTCCCCTTCTTTGTACTTTTGCTATGCACTCCGTTTTGGGCTATGTGGCAGAATAGAGATTTTTCTCAGATTTCTTCTTTGGATTTCTCTTCAGACAGAGAGAGATTCATGAAAGCACATGCTTTTCCTGATTCTCCTTTCCAGACAGAACATGGATGACCAGCTACTTTTCAAATCGGATCTTTGACTGAGCGGGGAACCTGAGTTGTAAAACTGGAATTCTGCGTTCAGTATAATGGGCCTCCTAGCAATGGCTAACATGAGGCTTCTCTGTGATGGTGCGTGAAACTGGATGAGTGTCCTAGACTCTATTCAGATGTCTATTCTGAACTCTCATGGGATTGCTAACACAACGCTGTAGTTAAGTTTCCCCTTGTTTGTACTTTTGCTATGCACTCCATTTTGGGCAATGTGGCAGAATAGCGATTTTTCTCAGATTTGTTCTTTGGATTTCTCTTCAGACAGAGAGAGATTCATGAAAGAACATGCTTTTCCTGATTCTCCTTTCCAGATAGAACATGGATGACCAGCTACTTTTCAAATCGGATCTTTGACTGAGCAGGGAACCTGAGTTATAAACGTCGAATTCTGCATTCACTATAATGGGCCTCCTAGCAATGGCTAACATGAGGCTTCTCTGTGATGGTGCGTGAAACTGGATGAGTGTCCTAGACTCTATTGAGATGTCAATTCTGAACTCTCATGGGATTGCTAACACAACGCTGTAGTTAAGTTTCCCCTTGTTTGTACTTTTGCTATGCACTCCATTTTGGGCTATGTGGCAGAATAGAGATTTTTCTCAGATTTGTTTCTGGATTTCTCTTCAGACAGAGAGAGATTCATGAAAGCACATGCTTTTCCTGATTCTCCTTTCCAGATAGAACATGGATCACCAGCTACTTTTCAAATCGGATCTTTGACTGAGCAGGGAACCTGAGTTATAAATGTCGAATTCTGCATTCACTATAATGGGCCTCCTAGCAATGGCTAACATGAGGCTTCTCTGTGATGGTGCGTGAAACTGGATGAGTGTCCTAGACTCTATTGAGATGTCAATTCTGAACTCTCATGGGATTGCTAACACAACGCTGTAGTTAAGTTTCCCCTTGTTTGTACTTTTGCTATGCACTCCATTTTGGGCAATGTGGCAGAATAGCGATTTTTCTCAGATTTATTCTTTGGATTTCTCTTCAGACAGAGAGAGATTCATGAAAGCACATGCTTTTCCTGATTCTCCTTTCCAGATAGAACATGGATCACCAGCTACTTTTCAAATCGGATCTTTGACTGAGCAGGGAACCTGAGTTATAAACGTCGAATTCTGCATTCACTATAATGGGCCTCCTAGCAATGGCTAACATGAGGCTTCTCTGTGATGGTGCGTGAAACTGGATGAGTGTCCTAGACTCTCTTGAGATGTCAATTCTGAACTCTCATGCGATTGCTAACACAACGCTGTAGTTAAGTTTCCCCTTGTTTGTACTTTTGCTATGCACTCCATTTTGGGCAATGTGGCAGAATAGCGATTTTTCTCAGATTTGTTCTTTGGATTTCTCTTCTGACAGAGATTCATGAAAGCACATGCTTTTCCTGATTCTCCTTTCCAGATAGAACATGGATCACCAGCTACTTTTCAAATCGGATCTTTGACTGAGCAGGGAACCTGAGTTATAAACGTCGAATTCTGCATTCACTATTATGGGCCTCCTAGCAATGGCTAACATGAGGCTTCTCTGTGATGGTGCGTGAAACTGGATGAGTGTCCTAGACTCTATTGAGATGTCAATTCTGAACTCTCATGGGATTGCTAACACAACGCTGTAGTTAAGTTTCCCCTTGTTTGTACTTTTGCTATGCACTCCATTTTGGGCAATGTGGCAGAATAGCGATTTTTCTCAGATTTGTTCTTTGGATTTCTCTTCAGACAGAGAGAGATTCATGAAAGAACATGCTTTTCCTGATTCTCCTTTCCAGATAGAACATGGATCACCAGCTACTTTTCAAATCGGATCTTTGACTGAGCCGGGAACCTGAGTTGTAAAACTGGAATTCTGCATTCACTATAATGGGCCTCCTAGCAATGGCTAACATGAGGCTTCTCTGTGATGGTGCGTGAAACTGGATGAGTGTCCTAGACTCTATTGAGATGTCAATTCTGAACTCTCATGGGATTGCTAACACAACGCTGTAGTTAAGTTTCCCCTTGTTTGTACTTTTGCTATGCACTCCATTTTGGGCAATGTGGCAGAATAGCGATTTTTCTCAGATTTGTTCTTTGGATTTCTCTTCAGACAGAGAGAGATTCATGAAAGAACATGCTTTTCCTGATTCTCCTTTCCAGATAGAACATGGATCACCAGCTACTTTTCAAATCGGATCTTTGACTGAGCCGGGAACCTGAGTTGTAAAACTGGAATTCTGCATTCACTATAATGGGCCTCCTAGCAATGGCTAACATGAGGCTTCTCTGTGATGGTGCGTGAAACTGGATGAGTGTCCTAGACTCTATTGAGATGTCAATTCTGAACTCTCATGGGATTGCTAACACAACGCTGTAGTTAAGTTTCCCCTTGTTTGTACTTTTGCTATGCACTCCATTTTGGGCAATGTGGCAGAATAGCGATTTTTCTCAGATTTGTTCTTTGGATTTCTCTTCAGACAGAGAGAGATTCATGAAAGAACATGCTTTTCCTGATTCTCCTTTCCAGATAGAACATGGATGACCAGCTACTTTTCAAATCGGATCTTTGACTGAGCAGGGAACCTGAGTTATAAACGTCAAATTCTGCATTCACTATAATGGGCCTCCTAGCAATGGCTAACATGAGGCTTCTCTGTGATGGTGCGTGAAACTGGATGAGTGTCCTAGACTCTATTGAGATGTCAATTCTGAACTCTCATGGGATTGCTAACACAACGCTGTAGTTAAGTTTCCCCTTGTTTGTACTTTTGCTATGCACTCCATTTTGGGCTATGTGGCAGAATAGAGATTTTTCTCAGATTTGTTTCTGGATTTCTCTTCAGACAGAGAGAGATTCATGAAAGCACATGCTTTTCCTGATTCTCCTTTCCAGATAGAACATGGATCACCAGCTACTTTTCAAATCGGATCTTTGACTGAGCAGGGAACCTGAGTTATAAATGTCGAATTCTGCATTCACTATAATGGGCCTCCTAGCAATGGCTAACATGAGGCTTCTCTGTGATGGTGCGTGAAACTGGATGAGTGTCCTAGACTCTATTGAGATGTCAATTCTGAACTCTCATGGGATTGCTAACACAACGCTGTAGTTAAGTTTCCCCTTGTTTGTACTTTTGCTATGCACTCCATTTTGGGCAATGTGGCAGAATAGCGATTTTTCTCAGATTTATTCTTTGGATTTCTCTTCAGACAGAGAGAGATTCATGAAAGCACATGCTTTTCCTGATACTCCTTTCCAGATAGAACATGGATCACCAGCTACTTTTCAAATCGGATCTTTGACTGAGCAGGGAACCTGAGTTATAAACGTCGAATTCTGCATTCACTATAATGGGCCTCCTAGCAATGGCTAACATGAGGCTTCTCTGTGATGGTGCGTGAAACTGGATGAGTGTCCTAGACTCTCTTGAGATGTCAATTCTGAACTCTCATGCGATTGCTAACACAACGCTGTAGTTAAGTTTCCCCTTGTTTGTACTTTTGCTATGCACTCCATTTTGGGCAATGTGGCAGAATAGCGATTTTTCTCAGATTTGTTCTTTGGATTTCTCTTCTGACAGAGATTCATGAAAGCACATGCTTTTCCTGATTCTCCTTTCCAGATAGAACATGGATCACCAGCTACTTTTCAAATCGGATCTTTGACTGAGCAGGGAACCTGAGTTATAAACGTCGAATTCTGCATTCACTATTATGGGCCTCCTAGCAATGGCTAACATGAGGCTTCTCTGTGATGGTGCGTGAAACTGGATGAGTGTCCTAGACTCTATTGAGATGTCAATTCTGAACTCTCATGGGATTGCTAACACAACGCTGTAGTTAAGTTTCCCCTTGTTTGTACTTTTGCTATGCACTCCATTTTGGGCAATGTGGCAGAATAGCGATTTTTCTCAGATTTGTTCTTTGGATTTCTCTTCAGACAGAGAGAGATTCATGAAAGAACATGCTTTTCCTGATTCTCCTTTCCAGATAGAACATGGATCACCAGCTACTTTTCAAATCGGATCTTTGACTGAGCCGGGAACCTGAGTTGTAAAACTGGAATTCTGCATTCACTATAATGGGCCTCCTAGCAATGGCTAACATGAGGCTTCTCTGTGATGGTGCGTGAAACTGGATGAGTGTCCTAGACTCTATTGAGATGTCAATTCTGAACTCTCATGGGATTGCTAACACAACGCTGTAGTTAAGTTTCCCCTTGTTTGTACTTTTGCTATGCACTCCATTTTGGGCAATGTGGCAGAATAGCGATTTTTCTCAGATTTGTTCTTTGGATTTCTCTTCAGACAGAGAGAGATTCATGAAAGAACATGCTTTTCCTGATTCTCCTTTCCAGATAGAACATGGATGACCAGCTACTTTTCAAATCGGATCTTTGACTGAGCAGGGAACCTGAGTTATAAACGTCGAATTCTGCATTCACTATAATGGGCCTCCTAGCAATGGCTAACATGAGGCTTCTCTGTGATGGTGCGTGAAACTGGATGAGTGTCCTAGACTCTCTTGAGATGTCAATTCTGAACTCTCATGCGATTGCTAACACAACGCTGTAGTTAAGTTTCCCCTTGTTTGTACTTTTGCTATGCACTCCATTTTGGGCAATGTGGCAGAATAGCGATTTTTCTCAGATTTGTTCTTTGGATTTCTCTTCAGACAGAGATTCATGAAAGCACATGCTTTTCCTGATTCTCCTTTCCAGATAGAACATGGATCACCAGCTACTTTTCAAATCGGATCTTTGACTGAGCAGGGAACCTGAGTTATAAACGTCGAATTCTGCATTCACTATTATGGGCCTCCTAGCAATGGCTAACATGAGGCTTCTCTGTGATGGTGCGTGAAACTGGATGAGTGTCCTAGACTCTATTGAGATGTCAATTCTGAACTCTCATGGGATTGCTAACACAACGCTGTAGTTAAGTTTCCCCTTGTTTGTACTTTTGCTATGCACTCCATTTTGGGCAATGTGGCAGAATAGCGATTTTTCTCAGATTTGTTCTTTGGATTTCTCTTCAGACAGAGAGAGATTCATGAAAGCACATGCTTTTCCTGATTCTCCTTTCCAGATAGAACATGGATCACCAGCTACTTTTCAAATCGGATCTTTGACTGAGCAGGGAACCTGAGTTATAAACGTCGAATTCTGCATTCACTATTATGGGCCTCCTAGCAATGGCTAACATGAGGCTTCTCTGTGATGGTGCGTGAAACTGGATGAGTGTCCTAGACTCTCTTGAGATGTCAATTCTGAACTCTCATGCGATTGCTAACACAACGCTGTAGTTAAGTTTCCCCTTGTTTGTACTTTTGCTATGCACTCCATTTTGGGCAATGTGGCAGAATAGCGATTTTTCTCAGATTTGTTCTTTGGATTTCTCTTCAGACAGAGAGAGATTCATGAAAGCACATGCTTTTCCTGATTCTCCTTTCCAGATAGAACATGGATCACCAGCTACTTTTCAAATCGGATCTTTGACTGAGCCGGGAACCTGAGTTGTAAAACTGGAATTCTGCATTCACTATAATGGGCCTCCTAGCAATGGCTAACATGAGGCTTCTCTGTGATGGTGCGTGAAACTGGATGAGTGTCCTAGACTCTATTGAGATGTCAATTCTGAACTCTCATGGGATTGCTAACACAACGCTGTAGTTAAGTTTCCCCTTGTTTGTACTTTTGCTATGCACTCCATTTTGGGCTATGTGGCAGAATAGAGATTTTTCTCAGATTTGTTTCTGGATATCTCTTCAGACAGAGAGAGATTCATGAAAGCACATGCTTTTCCTGATTCTCCTTTCCAGATAGAACATGGATCACCAGCTACTTTTCAAATCGGATCTTTGACTGAGCAGGGAACCTGAGTTATAAATGTCGAATTCTGCATTCACTATAATGGGCCTCCTAGCAATGGCTAACATGAGGCTTCTCTGTGATGGTGCGTGAAACTGGATGAGTGTCCTAGACTCTATTGAGATGTCAATTCTGAACTCTCATGGGATTGCTAACACAACGCTGTAGTTAAGTTTCCCCTTGTTTGTACTTTTGCTATGCACTCCATTTTGGGCAATGTGGCAGAATAGCGATTTTTCTCAGATTTATTCTTTGGATTTCTCTTCAGACAGAGAGAGATTCATGAAAGCACATGCTTTTCCTGATTCTCCTTTCCAGATAGAACATGGATCACCAGCTACTTTTCAAATCGGATCTTTGACTGAGCAGGGAACCTGAGTTATAAACGTCGAATTCTGCATTCACTATAATGGGCCTCCTAGCAATGGCTAACATGAGGCTTCTCTGTGATGGTGCGTGAAACTGGATGAGTGTCCTAGACTCTCTTGAGATGTCAATTCTGAACTCTCATGCGATTGCTAACACAACGCTGTAGTTAAGTTTCCCCTTGTTTGTACTTTTGCTATGCACTCCATTTTGGGCAATGTGGCAGAATAGCGATTTTTCTCAGATTTGTTCTTTGGATTTCTCTTCTGACAGAGATTCATGAAAGCACATGCTTTTCCTGATTCTCCTTTCCAGATAGAACATGGATCACCAGCTACTTTTCAAATCGGATCTTTGACTGAGCAGGGAACCTGAGTTATAAACGTCGAATTCTGCATTCACTATTATGGGCCTCCTAGCAATGGCTAACATGAGGCTTCTCTGTGATGGTGCGTGAAACTGGATGAGTGTCCTAGACTCTATTGAGATGTCAATTCTGAACTCTCATGGGATTGCTAACACAACGCTGTAGTTAAGTTTCCCCTTGTTTGTACTTTTGCTATGCACTCCATTTTGGGCAATGTGGCAGAATAGCGATTTTTCTCAGATTTGTTCTTTGGATTTCTCTTCAGACAGAGAGAGATTCATGAAAGCACATGCTTTTCCTGATTCTCCTTTCCAGATAGAACATGGATCACCAGCTACTTTTCAAATCGGATCTTTGACTGAGCCGGGAACCTGAGTTGTAAAACTGGAATTCTGCATTCACTATAATGGGCCTCCTAGCAATGGCTAACATGAGGCTTCTCTGTGATGGTGCGTGAAACTGGATGAGTGTCCTAGACTCTATTGAGATGTCAATTCTGAACTCTCATGGGATTGCTAACACAACGCTGTAGTTAAGTTTCCCCTTGTTTGTACTTTTGCTATGCACTCCATTTTGGGCAATGTGGCAGAATAGCGATTTTTCTCAGATTTGTTCTTTGGATTTCTCTTCAGACAGAGAGAGATTCATGAAAGAACATGCTTTTCCTGATTCTCCTTTCCAGATAGAACATGGATGACCAGCTACTTTTCAAATCGGATCTTTGACTGAGCAGGGAACCTGAGTTATAAACGTCGAATTCTGCATTCACTATAATGGGCCTCCTAGCAATGGCTAACATGAGGCTTCTCTGTGATGGTGCGTGAAACTGGATGAGTGTCCTAGACTCTCTTGAGATGTCAATTCTGAACTCTCATGCGATTGCTAACACAACGCTGTAGTTAAGTTTCCCCTTGTTTGTACTTTTGCTATGCACTCCATTTTGGGCAATGTGGCAGAATAGCGATTTTTCTCAGATTTGTTCTTTGGATTTCTCTTCAGACAGAGATTCATGAAAGCACATGCTTTTCCTGATTCTCCTTTCCAGATAGAACATGGATCACCAGCTACTTTTCAAATCGGATCTTTGACTGAGCAGGGAACCTGAGTTATAAACGTCGAATTCTGCATTCACTATTATGGGCCTCCTAGCAATGGCTAACATGAGGCTTCTCTGTGATGGTGCGTGAAACTGGATGAGTGTCCTAGACTCTATTGAGATGTCAATTCTGAACTCTCATGGGATTGCTAACACAACGCTGTAGTTAAGTTTCCCCTTGTTTGTACTTTTGCTATGCACTCCATTTTGGGCAATGTGGCAGAATAGCGATTTTTCTCAGATTTGTTCTTTGGATTTCTCTTCAGACAGAGAGAGATTCATGAAAGCACATGCTTTTCCTGATTCTCCTTTCCAGATAGAACATGGATCACCAGCTACTTTTCAAATCGGATCTTTGACTGAGCAGGGAACCTGAGTTATAAACGTCGAATTCTGCATTCACTATTATGGGCCTCCTAGCAATGGCTAACATGAGGCTTCTCTGTGATGGTGCGTGAAACTGGATGAGTGTCCTAGACTCTCTTGAGATGTCAATTCTGAACTCTCATGCGATTGCTAACACAACGCTGTAGTTAAGTTTCCCCTTGTTTGTACTTTTGCTATGCACTCCATTTTGGGCAATGTGGCAGAATAGCGATTTTTCTCAGATTTGTTCTTTGGATTTCTCTTCAGACAGAGAGAGATTCATGAAAGAACATGCTTTTCCTGATTCTCCTTTCCAGATAGAACATGGATCACCAGCTACTTTTCAAATCGGATCTTTGACTGAGCCGGGAACCTGAGTTGTAAAACTGGAATTCTGCATTCACTATAATGGGCCTCCTAGCAATGGCTAACATGAGGCTTCTCTGTGATGGTGCGTGAAACTGGATGAGTGTCCTAGACTCTATTGAGATGTCAATTCTGAACTCTCATGGGATTGCTAACACAACGCTGTAGTTAAGTTTCCCCTTGTTTGTACTTTTGCTATGCACTCCATTTTGGGCAATGTGGCAGAATAGCGATTTTTCTCAGATTTGTTCTTTGGATTTCTCTTCAGACAGAGAGAGATTCATGAAAGAACATGCTTTTCCTGATTCTCCTTTCCAGATAGAACATGGATGACCAGCTACTTTTCAAATCGGATCTTTGACTGAGCAGGGAACCTGAGTTATAAACGTCGAATTCTGCATTCACTATAATGGGCCTCCTAGCAATGGCTAACATGAGGCTTCTCTGTGATGGTGCGTGAAACTGGATGAGTGTCCTAGACTCTCTTGAGATGTCAATTCTGAACTCTCATGCGATTGCTAACACAACGCTGTAGTTAAGTTTCCCCTTGTTTGTACTTTTGCTATGCACTCCATTTTGGGCAATGTGGCAGAATAGCGATTTTTCTCAGATTTGTTCTTTGGATTTCTCTTCAGACAGAGATTCATGAAAGCACATGCTTTTCCTGATTCTCCTTTCCAGATAGAACATGGATCACCAGCTACTTTTCAAATCGGATCTTTGACTGAGCAGGGAACCTGAGTTATAAACGTCGAATTCTGCATTCACTATAATGGGCCTCCTAGCAATGGCTAACATGAGGCTTCTCTGTGATGGTGCGTGAAACTGGATGAGTGTCCTAGACTCTATTGAGATGTCAATTCTGAACTCTCATGGGATTGCTAACACAACGCTGTAGTTAAGTTTCCCCTTGTTTGTACTTTTGCTATGCACTCCATTTTGGGCAATGTGGCAGAATAGCGATTTTTCTCAGATTTGTTCTTTGGATTTCTCTTCAGACAGAGAGAGATTCATGAAAGCACATGCTTTTCCTGATTCTCCTTTCCAGATAGAACATGGATCACCAGCTACTTTTCAAATCGGATCTTTGACTGAGCAGGGAACCTGAGTTGTAAAACTGGAATTCTGCATTCACTATAATGGGCCTCCTAGCAATGGCTAACATGAGGCTTCTCTGTGATGATGCGTGAAACTGGATGAGTGTCCTAGACTCTCTTGAGATGTCTATTCTGAACTCTCATGGGATTGCTAACACAACGCTGTAGTTAAGTTTCCCCTTGTTTGTACTTTTGCTATGCACTCCATTTTGGGCTATGTGGCAGAATAGAGATTTTTCTCAGATTTCTTCTTTGGATTTCTCTTCAGACAGAGAGAGATTCATGAAAGCACATGCTTTTCCTGATTCTCCTTTCCAGACAGAACATGGATGACCAGCTACTTTTCAAATCGGATCTTTGACTGAGCGGGGAACCTGAGTTGTAAAACTGGAATTCTGCGTTCAGTATAATGGGCCTCCTAGCAATGGCTAACATGAGGCTTCTCTGTGATGGTGCGTGAAACTGGATGAGTGTCCTAGACTCTATTCAGATGT
This sequence comes from Charina bottae, assembly GCA_023362775.1. Classification (NCBI taxonomy): domain Eukaryota; kingdom Metazoa; phylum Chordata; class Lepidosauria; order Squamata; family Charinaidae; genus Charina; species Charina bottae. The sequence goes on from JALMGJ010000010.1 coordinate 2,328,752, forward strand.
CAATTCTGAACTCTCATGGGATTGCTAACACAACGCTGTAGTTAAGTTTCCCCTTGTTTGTACTTTTGCTATGCACTCCATTTTGGGCTATGTGGCAGAATAGAGATTTTTCTCAGATTTGTTTCTGGATTTCTCTTCAGACAGAGAGAGATTCATGAAAGCACATGCTTTTACTGATTCTCCTTTCTAGATAGAACATGGATCACCAGCTACTTTTCAAATCGGATCTTTGACTGAGCAGGGAACCTGAGTTATAAACGTCGAATTCTGCATTCACTATAATGGGCCTCCTAGCAATGGCTAACATGAGCTCATGCTTCTCTGTGATGGTGCGTGAAACTGGATGAGTGTCCTAGACTCTATTGAGATGTCAATTCTGAACTCTCATGGGATTGCTAACACAACGCTGTAGTTAAGTTTTCCCTTGTTTGTACTTTTGCTATGCACTCCATTTTGGGCAATGTGGCAGAATAGCTATTTTTCTCAGATTTATTCTTTGGATTTCTCTTCAGACAGAGAGAGATTCATGAAAGCACATGCTTTTCCTGATTCTCCATTCCAGATAGAACATGGATCACCAGCTACTTTTCAAATCGGATCTTTGACTGAGCGGGGAACCTGAGTTGTAAAACTGGAATTCTGCATTCACTATAATGGGCCTCCTAGCAATGGCTAACATGAGGCTTCTCTGTGATGGTGCGTGAAACTGGATGAGTGTCCTAGACTCTCTTGAGATGACAATTCTGAACTCTCATGGGATTGCTAACAGAACGCTGTAGTTAAGTTTCCCCTTCTTTGTACTTTTGCTATGCACTCCATTTTGGGCTATGTGGCAGAATAGAGATTTTTCTCAGATTTCTTCTTTGGATTTCTCTTCAGACAGAGAGAGATTCATGAAAGCACATGCTTTTCCTGATTCTCCTTTCCAGATAGAACATGGATCACCAGCTACTTTTCAAATCGGATCTTTGACTGAGCAGGGAACCTGAGTTATAAACGTCGAATTCTGCATTCACTATAATGGGCCTCCTAGCAATGGCTAACATGAGGCTTCTCTGTGATGGTGCGTGAAACTGGATGAGTGTCCTAGACTCTCTTGAGATGTCAATTCTGAACTCTCATGGGATTGCTAACACAACGCTGTAGTTAAGTTTCCCCTTGTTTGTACTTTTGCTATGCACTCCATTTTGGGCAATGTGGCAGAATAGCGATTTTTCTCAGATTTGTTCTTTGGATTTCTCTTCAGACAGAGATTCATGAAAGCACATGCTTTTCCTGATTCTCCTTTCCAGATAGAACATGGATCACCAGCTACTTTTCAAATCGGATCTTTGACTGAGCAGGGAACCTGAGTTATAAACGTCGAATTCTGCATTCACTATTATGGGCCTCCTAGCAATGGCTAACATGAGGCTTCTCTGTGATGGTGCGTGAAACTGGATGAGTGTCCTAGACTCTATTGAGATGTCAATTCTGAACTCTCATGGGATTGCTAACACAACGCTGTAGTTAAGTTTCCCCTTCTTTGTACTTTTGCTATGCACTCCATTTTGGGCAATGTGGCAGAATAGCGATTTTTCTCAGATTTGTTCTTTGGATTTCTCTTCAGACAGAGAGAGATTCATGAAAGCACATGCTTTTCCTGATTCTCCTTTCCAGATAGAACATGGATCACCAGCTACTTTTCAAATCGGATCTTTGACTGAGCCGGGAACCTGAGTTGTAAAACTGGAATTCTGCATTCACTATAATGGGCCTCCTAGCAATGGCTAACATGAGGCTTCTCTGTGATGGTGCGTGAAACTGGATGAGTGTCCTAGACTCTATTGAGATGTCTATTCTGAACTCTCATGGGATTGCTAACACAACGCTGTAGTTAAGTTTCCCCTTGTTTGTACTTTTGCTATGCACTCCATTTTGGGCAATGTGGCAGAATAGCGATTTTTCTCAGATTTGTTCTTTGGATTTCTCTTCAGACAGAGAGAGATTCATGAAAGCACATGCTTTTCCTGATTCTCCTTTCCAGATAGAACATGGATGACCAGCTACTTTTCAAATCGGATCTTTGACTGAGCAGGGAACCTGAGTTATAAACGTCGAATTCTGCATTCACTATAATGGGCCTCCTAGCAATGGCTAACATGAGGCTTCTCTGTGATGGTGCGTGAAACTGGATGAGTGTCCTAGACTCTCTTGAGATGTCAATTCTGAACTCTCATGCGATTGCTAACACAACGCTGTAGTTAAGTTTCCCCTTGTTTGTACTTTTGCTATGCACTCCATTTTGGGCAATGTGGCAGAATAGCGATTTTTCTCAGATTTGTTCTTTGGATTTCTCTTCAGACAGAGATTCATGAAAGCACATGCTTTTCCTGATTCTCCTTTCCAGATAGAACATGGATCACCAGCTACTTTTCAAATCGGATCTTTGACTGAGCCGGGAACCTGAGTTGTAAAACTGGAATTCTGCATTCACTATAATGGGCCTCCTAGCAATGGCTAACATGAGGCTTCTCTGTGATGGTGCGTGAAACTGGATGAGTGTCCTAGACTCTATTGAGATGTCTATTCTGAACTCTCATGGGATTGCTAACACAACGCTGTAGTTAAGTTTCCCCTTGTTTGTACTTTTGCTATGCACTCCATTTTGGGCAATGTGGCAGAATAGCGATTTTTCTCAGATTTGTTCTTTGGATTTCTCTTCAGACAGAGAGAGATTCATGAAAGCACATGCTTTTCCTGATTCTCCTTTCCAGATAGAACATGGATGACCAGCTACTTTTCAAATCGGATCTTTGACTGAGCAGGGAACCTGAGTTATAAACGTCGAATTCTGCATTCACTATAATGGGCCTCCTAGCAATGGCTAACATGAGGCTTCTCTGTGATGGTGCGTGAAACTGGATGAGTGTCCTAGACTCTCTTGAGATGACAATTCTGAACTCTCATGGGATTGCTAACAGAACGCTGTAGTTAAGTTTCCCCTTCTTTGTACTTTTGCTATGCACTCCATTTTGGGCTATGTGGCAGAATAGAGATTTTTCTCAGATTTCTTCTTTGGATTTCTCTTCAGACAGAGAGAGATTCATGAAAGCACATGCTTTTCCTGATTCTCCTTTCCAGATAGAACATGGATCACCAGCTACTTTTCAACTCGGATCTTTGACTGAGCAGGGAACCTGAGTTATAAACGTCGAATTCTGCATTCACTATAATGGGCCTCCTAGCAATGGCTAACATGAGGCTTCTCTGTGATGGTGCGTGAAACTGGATGAGTGTCCTAGACTCTATTCAGATGTCTATTCTGAACTCTCATGGGATTGCTAACACAACGCTGTAGTTAAGTTTCCCCTTGTTTGTACTTTTGCTATGCACTCCATTTTGGGCTATGTGGCAGAATAGAGATTTTTCTCAGATTTGTTTCTGGATTTCTCTTCAGACAGAGAGAGATTCATGAAAGCACATGCTTTTACTGATTCTCCTTTCCAGATAGAACATGGATGACCAGCTACTTTTCAAATCGGATCTTTGACTGAGCAGGGAACCTGAGTTATAAACGTCGAATTCTGCATTCACTATAATGGGCCTCCTAGCAATGGCTAACATGAGGCTTCTCTGTGATGGTGCGTGAAACTGGATGAGTGTCCTAGACTCTCTTGAGATGTCAATTCTGAACTCTCATGCGATTGCTAACACAACGCTGTAGTTAAGTTTCCCCTTGTTTGTACTTTTGCTATGCACTCCATTTTGGGCAATGTGGCAGAATAGCGATTTTTCTCAGATTTGTTCTTTGGATTTCTCTTCAGACAGAGATTCATGAAAGCACATGCTTTTCCTGATTCTCCTTTCCAGATAGAACATGGATCACCAGCTACTTTTCAAATCGGATCTTTGACTGAGCAGGGAACCTGAGTTATAAACGTCGAATTCTGCATTCACTATTATGGGCCTCCTAGCAATGGCTAACATGAGGCTTCTCTGTGATGGTGCGTGAAACTGGATGAGTGTCCTAGACTCTATTGAGATGTCAATTCTGAACTCTCATGGGATTGCTAACACAACGCTGTAGTTAAGTTTCCCCTTGTTTGTACTTTTGCTATGCACTCCATTTTGGGCAATGTGGCAGAATAGCGATTTTTCTCAGATTTGTTCTTTGGATTTCTCTTCAGACAGAGAGAGATTCATGAAAGCACATGCTTTTCCTGATTCTCCTTTCCAGATAGAACATGGATCACCAGCTACTTTTCAAATCGGATCTTTGACTGAGCAGGGAACCTGAGTTATAAACGTCGAATTCTGCATTCACTATTATGGGCCTCCTAGCAATGGCTAACATGAGGCTTCTCTGTGATGGTGCGTGAAACTGGATGAGTGTCCTAGACTCTCTTGAGATGTCAATTCTGAACTCTCATGCGATTGCTAACACAACGCTGTAGTTAAGTTTCCCCTTGTTTGTACTTTTGCTATGCACTCCATTTTGGGCAATGTGGCAGAATAGCGATTTTTCTCAGATTTGTTCTTTGGATTTCTCTTCAGACAGAGAGAGATTCATGAAAGAACATGCTTTTCCTGATTCTCCTTTCCAGATAGAACATGGATCACCAGCTACTTTTCAAATCGGATCTTTGACTGAGCCGGGAACCTGAGTTGTAAAACTGGAATTCTGCATTCACTATAATGGGCCTCCTAGCAATGGCTAACATGAGGCTTCTCTGTGATGGTGCGTGAAACTGGATGAGTGTCCTAGACTCTATTGAGATGTCAATTCTGAACTCTCATGGGATTGCTAACACAACGCTGTAGTTAAGTTTCCCCTTGTTTGTACTTTTGCTATGCACTCCATTTTGGGCAATGTGGCAGAATAGCGATTTTTCTCAGATTTGTTCTTTGGATTTCTCTTCAGACAGAGAGAGATTCATGAAAGAACATGCTTTTCCTGATTCTCCTTTCCAGATAGAACATGGATGACCAGCTACTTTTCAAATCGGATCTTTGACTGAGCAGGGAACCTGAGTTATAAACGTCGAATTCTGCATTCACTATAATGGGCCTCCTAGCAATGGCTAACATGAGGCTTCTCTGTGATGGTGCGTGAAACTGGATGAGTGTCCTAGACTCTCTTGAGATGTCAATTCTGAACTCTCATGCGATTGCTAACACAACGCTGTAGTTAAGTTTCCCCTTGTTTGTACTTTTGCTATGCACTCCATTTTGGGCAATGTGGCAGAATAGCGATTTTTCTCAGATTTGTTCTTTGGATTTCTCTTCAGACAGAGATTCATGAAAGCACATGCTTTTCCTGATTCTCCTTTCCAGATAGAACATGGATCACCAGCTACTTTTCAAATCGGATCTTTGACTGAGCAGGGAACCTGAGTTATAAACGTCGAATTCTGCATTCACTATTATGGGCCTCCTAGCAATGGCTAACATGAGGCTTCTCTGTGATGGTGCGTGAAACTGGATGAGTGTCCTAGACTCTATTGAGATGTCAATTCTGAACTCTCATGGGATTGCTAACACAACGCTGTAGTTAAGTTTCCCCTTGTTTGTACTTTTGCTATGCACTCCATTTTGGGCAATGTGGCAGAATAGCGATTTTTCTCAGATTTGTTCTTTGGATTTCTCTTCAGACAGAGAGAGATTCATGAAAGCACATGCTTTTCCTGATTCTCCTTTCCAGATAGAACATGGATCACCAGCTACTTTTCAAATCGGATCTTTGACTGAGCAGGGAACCTGAGTTGTAAAACTGGAATTCTGCATTCACTATAATGGGCCTCCTAGCAATGGCTAACATGAGGCTTCTCTGTGATGATGCGTGAAACTGGATGAGTGTCCTAGACTCTCTTGAGATGTCTATTCTGAACTCTCATGGGATTGCTAACACAACGCTGTAGTTAAGTTTCCCCTTGTTTGTACTTTTGCTATGCACTCCATTTTGGGCTATGTGGCAGAATAGAGATTTTTCTCAGATTTCTTCTTTGGATTTCTCTTCAGACAGAGAGAGATTCATGAAAGCACATGCTTTTCCTGATTCTCCTTTCCAGACAGAACATGGATGACCAGCTACTTTTCAAATCGGATCTTTGACTGAGCGGGGAACCTGAGTTGTAAAACTGGAATTCTGCGTTCAGTATAATGGGCCTCCTAGCAATGGCTAACATGAGGCTTCTCTGTGATGGTGCGTGAAACTGGATGAGTGTCCTAGACTCTATTCAGATGTCTATTCTGAACTCTCATGGGATTGCTAACACAACGCTGTAGTTAAGTTTCCCCTTGTTTGTACTTTTGCTATGCACTCCATTTTGGGCTATGTGGCAGAATAGAGATTTTTCTCAGATTTGTTTCTGGATTTCTCTTCAGACAGAGAGAGATTCATGAAAGCACATGCTTTTACTGATTCTCCTTTCTAGATAGAACATGGATCACCAGCTACTTTTCAAATCGGATCTTTGACTGAGCAGGGAACCTGAGTTATAAACGTCGAATTCTGCATTCACTATAATGGGCCTCCTAGCAATGGCTAACATGAGGCTTCTCTGTGATGGTGCGTGAAACTGGATGAGTGTCCTAGACTCTCTTGAGATGTCAATTCTGAACTCTCATGCGATTGCTAACACAACGCTGTAGTTAAGTTTCCCCTTGTTTGTACTTTTGCTATGCACTCCATTTTGGGCAATGTGGCAGAATAGCGATTTTTCTCAGATTTGTTCTTTGGATTTCTCTTCAGACAGAGATTCATGAAAGCACATGCTTTTCCTGATTCTCCTTTCCAGATAGAACATGGATCACCAGCTACTTTTCAAATCGGATCTTTGACTGAGCCGGGAACCTGAGTTGTAAAACTGGAATTCTGCATTCACTATAATGGGCCTCCTAGCAATGGCTAACATGAGGCTTCTCTGTGATGGTGCGTGAAACTGGATGAGTGTCCTAGACTCTATTGAGATGTCTATTCTGAACTCTCATGGGATTGCTAACACAACGCTGTAGTTAAGTTTCCCCTTGTTTGTACTTTTGCTATGCACTCCATTTTGGGCTATGTGGCAGAATAGAGATTTTTCTCAGATTTGTTTCTGGATTTCTCTTCAGACAGAGAGAGATTCATGAAAGCACATGCTTTTACTGATTCTCCTTTCTAGATAGAACATGGATCACCAGCTACTTTTCAAATCGGATCTTTGACTGAGCAGGGAACCTGAGTTATAAACGTCGAATTCTGCATTCACTATAATGGGCCTCCTAGCAATGGCTAACATGAGGCTTCTCTGTGATGGTGCGTGAAACTGGATGAGTGTCCTAGACTCTCTTGAGATGTCAATTCTGAACTCTCATGCGATTGCTAACACAACGCTGTAGTTAAGTTTCCCCTTGTTTGTACTTTTGCTATGCACTCCATTTTGGGCAATGTGGCAGAATAGCGATTTTTCTCAGATTTGTTCTTTGGATTTCTCTTCAGACAGAGATTCATGAAAGCACATGCTTTTCCTGATTCTCCTTTCCAGATAGAACATGGATCACCAGCTACTTTTCAAATCGGATCTTTGACTGAGCCGGGAACCTGAGTTGTAAAACTGGAATTCTGCATTCACTATAATGGGCCTCCTAGCAATGGCTAACATGAGGCTTCTCTGTGATGGTGCGTGAAACTGGATGAGTGTCCTAGACTCTATTGAGATGTCTATTCTGAACTCTCATGCGATTGCTAACACAACGCTGTAGTTAAGTTTCCCCTTGTTTGTACTTTTGCTATGCACTCCATTTTGGGCAATGTGGCAGAATAGCGATTTTTCTCAGATTTGTTCTTTGGATTTCTCTTCAGACAGAGAGAGATTCATGAAAGCACATGCTTTTCCTGATTCTCCTTTCCAGATAGAACATGGATGACCAGCTACTTTTCAAATCGGATCTTTGACTGAGCAGGGAACCTGAGTTATAAACGTCGAATTCTGCATTCACTATAATGGGCCTCCTAGCAATGGCTAACATGAGGCTTCTCTGTGATGGTGCGTGAAACTGGATGAGTGTCCTAGACTCTCTTGAGATGACAATTCTGAACTCTCATGGGATTGCTAACAGAACGCTGTAGTTAAGTTTCCCCTTCTTTGTACTTTTGCTATGCACTCCATTTTGGGCTATGTGGCAGAATAGAGATTTTTCTCAGATTTCTTCTTTGGATTTCTCTTCAGACAGAGAGAGATTCATGAAAGCACATGCTTTTCCTGATTCTCCTTTCCAGATAGAACATGGATCACCAGCTACTTTTCAACTCGGATCTTTGACTGAGCAGGGAACCTGAGTTATAAACGTCGAATTCTGCATTCACTATAATGGGCCTCCTAGCAATGGCTAACATGAGGCTTCTCTGTGATGGTGCGTGAAACTGGATGAGTGTCCTAGACTCTATTCAGATGTCTATTCTGAACTCTCATGGGATTGCTAACACAACGCTGTAGTTAAGTTTCCCCTTGTTTGTACTTTTGCTATGCACTCCATTTTGGGCTATGTGGCAGAATAGAGATTTTTCTCAGATTTGTTTCTGGATTTCTCTTCAGACAGAGAGAGATTCATGAAAGCACATGCTTTTACTGATTCTCCTTTCCAGATAGAACATGGATGACCAGCTACTTTTCAAATCGGATCTTTGACTGAGCAGGGAACCTGAGTTATAAACGTCGAATTCTGCATTCACTATAATGGGCCTCCTAGCAATGGCTAACATGAGGCTTCTCTGTGATGGTGCGTGAAACTGGATGAGTGTCCTAGACTCTCTTGAGATGTCAATTCTGAACTCTCATGCGATTGCTAACACAACGCTGTAGTTAAGTTTCCCCTTGTTTGTACTTTTGCTATGCACTCCATTTTGGGCAATGTGGCAGAATAGCGATTTTTCTCAGATTTGTTCTTTGGATTTCTCTTCAGACAGAGATTCATGAAAGCACATGCTTTTCCTGATTCTCCTTTCCAGATAGAACATGGATCACCAGCTACTTTTCAAATCGGATCTTTGACTGAGCAGGGAACCTGAGTTATAAACGTCGAATTCTGCATTCACTATTATGGGCCTCCTAGCAATGGCTAACATGAGGCTTCTCTGTGATGGTGCGTGAAACTGGATGAGTGTCCTAGACTCTATTGAGATGTCAATTCTGAACTCTCATGGGATTGCTAACACAACGCTGTAGTTAAGTTTCCCCTTGTTTGTACTTTTGCTATGCACTCCATTTTGGGCAATGTGGCAGAATAGCGATTTTTCTCAGATTTGTTCTTTGGATTTCTCTTCAGACAGAGAGATTCATGAAAGCACATGCTTTTCCTGATTCTCCTTTCCAGATAGAACATGGATCACCAGCTACTTTTCAAATCGGATCTTTGACTGAGCAGGGAACCTGAGTTATAAACGTCGAATTCTGCATTCACTATTATGGGCCTCCTAGCAATGGCTAACATGAGGCTTCTCTGTGATGGTGCGTGAAACTGGATGAGTGTCCTAGACTCTCTTGAGATGTCAATTCTGAACTCTCATGCGATTGCTAACACAACGCTGTAGTTAAGTTTCCCCTTGTTTGTACTTTTGCTATGCACTCCATTTTGGGCAATGTGGCAGAATAGCGATTTTTCTCAGATTTGTTCTTTGGATTTCTCTTCAGACAGAGAGAGATTCATGAAAGAACATGCTTTTCCTGATTCTCCTTTCCAGATAGAACATGGATCACCAGCTACTTTTCAAATCGGATCTTTGACTGAGCCGGGAACCTGAGTTGTAAAACTGGAATTCTGCATTCACTATAATGGGCCTCCTAGCAATGGCTAACATGAGGCTTCTCTGTGATGGTGCGTGAAACTGGATGAGTGTCCTAGACTCTATTGAGATGTCAATTCTGAACTCTCATGGGATTGCTAACACAACGCTGTAGTTAAGTTTCCCCTTGTTTGTACTTTTGCTATGCACTCCATTTTGGGCAATGTGGCAGAATAGCGATTTTTCTCAGATTTGTTCTTTGGATTTCTCTTCAGACAGAGAGAGATTCATGAAAGAACATGCTTTTCCTGATTCTCCTTTCCAGATAGAACATGGATGACCAGCTACTTTTCAAATCGGATCTTTGACTGAGCAGGGAACCTGAGTTATAAACGTCGAATTCTGCATTCACTATAATGGGCCTCCTAGCAATGGCTAACATGAGGCTTCTCTGTGATGGTGCGTGAAACTGGATGAGTGTCCTAGACTCTCTTGAGATGTCAATTCTGAACTCTCATGCGATTGCTAACACAACGCTGTAGTTAAGTTTCCCCTTGTTTGTACTTTTGCTATGCACTCCATTTTGGGCAATGTGGCAGAATAGCGATTTTTCTCAGATTTGTTCTTTGGATTTCTCTTCAGACAGAGATTCATGAAAGCACATGCTTTTCCTGATTCTCCTTTCCAGATAGAACATGGATCACCAGCTACTTTTCAAATCGGATCTTTGACTGAGCAGGGAACCTGAGTTATAAACGTCGAATTCTGCATTCACTATTATGGGCCTCCTAGCAATGGCTAACATGAGGCTTCTCTGTGATGGTGCGTGAAACTGGATGAGTGTCCTAGACTCTATTGAGATGTCAATTCTGAACTCTCATGGGATTGCTAACACAACGCTGTAGTTAAGTTTCCCCTTGTTTGTACTTTTGCTATGCACTCCATTTTGGGCAATGTGGCAGAATAGCGATTTTTCTCAGATTTGTTCTTTGGATTTCTCTTCAGACAGAGAGAGATTCATGAAAGCACATGCTTTTCCTGATTCTCCTTTCCAGATAGAACATGGATCACCAGCTACTTTTCAAATCGGATCTTTGACTGAGCAGGGAACCTGAGTTGTAAAACTGGAATTCTGCATTCACTATAATGGGCCTCCTAGCAATGGCTAACATGAGGCTTCTCTGTGATGATGCGTGAAACTGGATGAGTGTCCTAGACTCTCTTGAGATGTCTATTCTGAACTCTCATGGGATTGCTAACACAACGCTGTAGTTAAGTTTCCCCTTGTTTGTACTTTTGCTATGCACTCCATTTTGGGCTATGTGGCAGAATAGAGATTTTTCTCAGATTTCTTCTTTGGATTTCTCTTCAGACAGAGAGAGATTCATGAAAGCACATGCTTTTCCTGATTCTCCTTTCCAGACAGAACATGGATGACCAGCTACTTTTCAAATCGGATCTTTGACTGAGCGGGGAACCTGAGTTGTAAAACTGGAATTCTGCGTTCAGTATAATGGGCCTCCTAGCAATGGCTAACATGAGGCTTCTCTGTGATGGTGCGTGAAACTGGATGAGTGTCCTAGACTCTATTCAGATGTCTATTCTGAACTCTCATGGGATTGCTAACACAACGCTGTAGTTAAGTTTCCCCTTGTTTGTACTTTTGCTATGCACTCCATTTTGGGCTATGTGGCAGAATAGAGATTTTTCTCAGATTTGTTTCTGGATTTCTCTTCAGACAGAGAGAGATTCATGAAAGCACATGCTTTTACTGATTCTCCTTTCTAGATAGAACATGGATCACCAGCTACTTTTCAAATCGGATCTTTGACTGAGCAGGGAACCTGAGTTATAAACGTCGAATTCTGCATTCACTATAATGGGCCTCCTAGCAATGGCTAACATGAGGCTTCTCTGTGATGGTGCGTGAAACTGGATGAGTGTCCTAGACTCTATTGAGATGTCAATTCTGAACTCTCATGGGATTGCTAACACAACGCTGTAGTTAAGTTTTCCCTTGTTTGTACTTTTGCTATGCACTCCATTTTGGGCAATGTGGCAGAATAGCTATTTTTCTCAGATTTATTCTTTGGATTTCTCTTCAGACAGAGAGAGATTCATGAAAGCACATGCTTTTCCTGATTCTCCATTCCAGATAGAACATGGATCACCAGCTACTTTTCAAATCGGATCTTTGACTGAGCGGGGAACCTGAGTTGTAAAACTGGAATTCTGCATTCACTATAATGGGCCTCCTAGCAATGGCTAACATGAGGCTTCTCTGTGATGGTGCGTGAAACTGGATGAGTGTCCTAGACTCTCTTGAGATGACAATTCTGAACTCTCATGGGATTGCTAACAGAACGCTGTAGTTAAGTTTCCCCTTCTTTGTACTTTTGCTATGCACTCCATTTTGGGCTATGTGGCAGAATAGAGATTTTTCTCAGATTTCTTCTTTGGATTTCTCTTCAGACAGAGAGAGATTCATGAAAGCACATGCTTTTCCTGATTCTCCTTTCCAGATAGAACATGGATCACCAGCTACTTTTCAAATCGGATCTTTGACTGAGCAGGGAACCTGAGTTATAAACGTCGAATTCTGCATTCACTATAATGGGCCTCCTAGCAATGGCTAACATGAGGCTTCTCTGTGATGGTGCGTGAAACTGGATGAGTGTCCTAGACTCTCTTGAGATGTCAATTCTGAACTCTCATGGGATTGCTAACACAACGCTGTAGTTAAGTTTCCCCTTGTTTGTACTTTTGCTATGCACTCCATTTTGGGCAATGTGGCAGAATAGCGATTTTTCTCAGATTTGTTCTTTGGATTTCTCTTCAGACAGAGATTCATGAAAGCACATGCTTTTCCTGATTCTCCTTTCCAGATAGCACATGGATCACCAGCTACTTTTCAAATCGGATCTTTGACTGAGCAGGGAACCTGAGTTATAAACGTCGAATTCTGCATTCACTATTATGGGCCTCCTAGCAATGGCTAACATGAGGCTTCTCTGTGATGGTGCGTGAAACTGGATGAGTGTCCTAGACTCTCTTGAGATGTCAATTCTGAACTCTCATGGGATTGCTAACACAACGCTGTAGTTAAGTTTCCCCTTCTTTGTACTTTTGCTATGCACTCCATTTTGGGCAATGTGGCAGAATAGCGATTTTTCTCAGATTTGTTCTTTGGATTTCTCTTCAGACAGAGAGAGATTCATGAAAGCACATGCTTTTCCTGATTCTCCTTTCCAGATAGAACATGGATCACCAGCTACTTTTCAAATCGGATCTTTGACTGAGCCGGGAACCTGAGTTGTAAAACTGGAATTCTGCATTCACTATAATGGGCCTCCTAGCAATGGCTAACATGAGGCTTCTCTGTGATGGTGCGTGAAACTGGATGAGTGTCCTAGACTCTCTTGAGATGTCAATTCTGAACTCTCATGCGATTGCTAACACAACGCTGTAGTTAAGTTTCCCCTTGTTTGTACTTTTGCTATGCACTCCATTTTGGGCAATGTGGCAGAATAGCGATTTTTCTCAGATTTGTTCTTTGGATTTCTCTTCAGACAGAGATTCATGAAAGCACATGCTTTTCCTGATTCTCCTTTCCAGATAGAACATGGATCACCAGCTACTTTTCAAATCGGATCTTTGACTGAGCCGGGAACCTGAGTTGTAAAACTGGAATTCTGCATTCACTATAATGGGCCTCCTAGCAATGGCTAACATGAGGCTTCTCTGTGATGGTGCGTGAAACTGGATGAGTGTCCTAGACTCTATTGAGATGTCTATTCTGAACTCTCATGGGATTGCTAACACAACGCTGTAGTTAAGTTTCCCCTTGTTTGTACTTTTGCTATGCACTCCATTTTGGGCAATGTGGCAGAATAGCGATTTTTCTCAGATTTGTTCTTTGGATTTCTCTTCAGACAGAGAGAGATTCATGAAAGCACATGCTTTTCCTGATTCTCCTTTCCAGATAGAACATGGATGACCAGCTACTTTTCAAATCGGATCTTTGACTGAGCAGGGAACCTGAGTTATAAACGTCGAATTCTGCATTCACTATAATGGGCCTCCTAGCAATGGCTAACATGAGGCTTCTCTGTGATGGTGCGTGAAACTGGATGAGTGTCCTAGACTCTCTTGAGATGACAATTCTGAACTCTCATGGGATTGCTAACAGAACGCTGTAGTTAAGTTTCCCCTTCTTTGTACTTTTGCTATGCACTCCATTTTGGGCTATGTGGCAGAATAGAGATTTTTCTCAGATTTCTTCTTTGGATTTCTCTTCAGACAGAGAGAGATTCATGAAAGCACATGCTTTTCCTGATTCTCCTTTCCAGATAGAACATGGATCACCAGCTACTTTTCAACTCGGATCTTTGACTGAGCAGGGAACCTGAGTTATAAACGTCGAATTCTGCATTCACTATAATGGGCCTCCTAGCAATGGCTAACATGAGGCTTCTCTGTGATGGTGCGTGAAACTGGATGAGTGTCCTAGACTCTATTCAGATGTCTATTCTGAACTCTCATGGGATTGCTAACACAACGCTGTAGTTAAGTTTCCCCTTGTTTGTACTTTTGCTATGCACTCCATTTTGGGCTATGTGGCAGAATAGAGATTTTTCTCAGATTTGTTTCTGGATTTCTCTTCAGACAGAGAGAGATTCATGAAAGCACATGCTTTTACTGATTCTCCTTTCTAGATAGAACATGGATCACCAGCTACTTTTCAAATCGGATCTTTGACTGAGCAGGGAACCTGAGTTATAAACGTCGAATTCTGCATTCATAATAATGGGCCTCCTAGCAATGGCTAACATGAGCTCATGCTTCTCTGTGATGGTGCGTGAAACTGGATGAGTGTCCTAGACTCTATTGAGATGTCAATTCTGAACTCTCATGGGATTGCTAACACAACGCTGTAGTTAAGTTTTCCCTTGTTTGTACTTTTGCTATGCACTCCATTTTGGGCAATGTGGCAGAATAGCTATTTTTCTCAGATTTATTCTTTGGATTTCTCTTCAGACAGAGAGAGATTCATGAAAGCACATGCTTTTCCTGATTCTCCTTTCCAGATAGAACATGGATGACCAGCTACTTTTCAAATCGGATCTTTGACTGAGCAGGGAACCTGAGTTATAAACGTCGAATTCTGCATTCACTATAATGGGCCTCCTAGCAATGGCTAACATGAGGCTTCTCTGTGATGGTGCGTGAAACTGGATGAGTGTCCTAGACTCTCTTGAGATGACAATTCTGAACTCTCATGGGATTGCTAACAGAACGCTGTAGTTAAGTTTCCCCTTCTTTGTACTTTTGCTATGCACTCCATTTTGGGCTATGTGGCAGAATAGAGATTTTTCTCAGATTTCTTCTTTGGATTTCTCTTCAGACAGAGAGAGATTCATGAAAGCACATGCTTTTCCTGATTCTCCATTCCAGATAGAACATGGATCACCAGCTACTTTTCAAATCGGATCTTTGACTGAGCGGGGAACCTGAGTTGTAAAACTGGAATTCTGCATTCACTATAATGGGCCTCCTAGCAATGGCTAACATGAGGCTTCTCTGTGATGGTGCGTGAAACTGGATGAGTGTCCTAGACTCTCTTGAGATGACAATTCTGAACTCTCATGGGATTGCTAACAGAACGCTGTAGTTAAGTTTCCCCTTCTTTGTACTTTTGCTATGCACTCCATTTTGGGCTATGTGGCAGAATAGAGATTTTTCTCAGATTTCTTCTTTGGATTTCTCTTCAGACAGAGAGAGATTCATGAAAGCACATGCTTTTCCTGATTCTCCTTTCCAGATAGAACATGGATCACCAGCTACTTTTCAAATCGGATCTTTGACTGAGCAGGGAACCTGAGTTATAAACGTCGAATTCTGCATTCACTATAATGGGCCTCCTAGCAATGGCTAACATGAGGCTTCTCTGTGATGGTGCGTGAAACTGGATGAGTGTCCTAGACTCTCTTGAGATGTCAATTCTGAACTCTCATGGGATTGCTAACACAACGCTGTAGTTAAGTTTCCCCTTGTTTGTACTTTTGCTATGCACTCCATTTTGGGCAATGTGGCAGAATAGCGATTTTTCTCAGATTTGTTCTTTGGATTTCTCTTCAGACAGAGATTCATGAAAGCACATGCTTTTCCTGATTCTCCTTTCCAGATAGAACATGGATCACCAGCTACTTTTCAAATCGGATCTTTGACTGAGCAGGGAACCTGAGTTATAAACGTCGAATTCTGCATTCACTATTATGGGCCTCCTAGCAATGGCTAACATGAGGCTTCTCTGTGATGGTGCGTGAAACTGGATGAGTGTCCTAGACTCTATTGAGATGTCAATTCTGAACTCTCATGGGATTGCTAACACAACGCTGTAGTTAAGTTTCCCCTTCTTTGTACTTTTGCTATGCACTCCATTTTGGGCAATGTGGCAGAATAGCGATTTTTCTCAGATTTGTTCTTTGGATTTCTCTTCAGACAGAGAGAGATTCATGAAAGCACATGCTTTTCCTGATTCTCCTTTCCAGATAGAACATGGATCACCAGCTACTTTTCAAATCGGATCTTTGACTGAGCCGGGAACCTGAGTTGTAAAACTGGAATTCTGCATTCACTATAATGGGCCTCCTAGCAATGGCTAACATGAGGCTTCTCTGTGATGGTGCGTGAAACTGGATGAGTGTCCTAGACTCTATTGAGATGTCTATTCTGAACTCTCATGGGATTGCTAACACAACGCTGTAGTTAAGTTTCCCCTTGTTTGTACTTTTGCTATGCACTCCATTTTGGGCAATGTGGCAGAATAGCGATTTTTCTCAGATTTGTTCTTTGGATTTCTCTTCAGACAGAGAGAGATTCATGAAAGCACATGCTTTTCCTGATTCTCCTTTCCAGATAGAACATGGATGACCAGCTACTTTTCAAATCGGATCTTTGACTGAGCAGGGAACCTGAGTTATAAACGTCGAATTCTGCATTCACTATAATGGGCCTCCTAGCAATGGCTAACATGAGGCTTCTCTGTGATGGTGCGTGAAACTGGATGAGTGTCCTAGACTCTCTTGAGATGACAATTCTGAACTCTCATGGGATTGCTAACAGAACGCTGTAGTTAAGTTTCCCCTTCTTTGTACTTTTGCTATGCACTCCATTTTGGGCTATGTGGCAGAATAGAGATTTTTCTCAGATTTCTTCTTTGGATTTCTCTTCAGACAGAGAGAGATTCATGAAAGCACATGCTTTTCCTGATTCTCCTTTCCAGATAGAACATGGATCACCAGCTACTTTTCAACTCGGATCTTTGACTGAGCAGGGAACCTGAGTTATAAACGTCGAATTCTGCATTCACTATAATGGGCCTCCTAGCAATGGCTAACATGAGGCTTCTCTGTGATGGTGCGTGAAACTGGATGAGTGTCCTAGACTCTCTTGAGATGTCAATTCTGAACTCTCATGGGATTGCTAACACAACGCTGTAGTTAAGTTTCCCCTTGTTTGTACTTTTGCTATGCACTCCATTTTGGGCAATGTGGCAGAATAGCGATTTTTCTCAGATTTGTTCTTTGGATTTCTCTTCAGACAGAGAGAGATTCATGAAAGAACATGCTTTTCCTGATTCTCCTTTCCAGATAGAACATGGATGACCAGCTACTTTTCAAATCGGATCTTTGACTGAGCAGGGAACCTGAGTTATAAACTTCGAATTCTGCATTCACTATAATGGGCCTCCTAGCAATGGTTAACATGAGGCTTCTCTGTGATGGTGCGTGAAACTGGATGAGTGTCCTAGACTCTATTGAGATGTCAATTCTGAACTCTCATGGGATTGCTAACACAACGCTGTAGTTAAGTTTCCCCTTGTTTGTACTTTTGCTATGCACTCCATTTTGGGCTATGTGGCAGAATAGAGATTTTTCTCAGATTTGTTTCTGGATTTCTCTTCAGACAGAGAGAGATTCATGAAAGCACATGCTTTTCCTGATTCTCCTTTCTAGATAGAACATGGATCACCAGCTACTTTTCAAATCGGATCTTTGACTGAGCAGGGAACCTGAGTTATAAACGTCGAATTCTGCATTCACTATAATGGGCCTCCTAGCAATGGCTAACATGAGGCTTCTCTGTGATGGTGCGTGAAACTGGATGAGTGTCCTAGACTCTATTGAGATGTCAATTCTGAACTCTCATGGGATTGCTAACACAACGCTGTAGTTAAGTTTTCCCTTGTTTGTACTTTTGCTATGCACTCCATTTTGGGCAATGTGGCAGAATAGCTATTTTTCTCAGATTTATTCTTTGGATTTCTCTTCAGACAGAGAGAGATTCATGAAAGCACATGCTTTTCCTGATTCTCCATTCCAGATAGAACATGGATCACCAGCTACTTTTCAAATCGGATCTTTGACTGAGCGGGGAACCTGAGTTGTAAAACTGGAATTCTGCATTCACTATTATGGGCCTCCTAGCAATGGCTAACATGAGGCTTCTCTGTGATGGTGCGTCAACCTGGATGAGTGTCCTAGACTCTATTGAGATGTCAATTCTGAACTCTCATGGGATTGCTAACAGAACGCTGTAGTTAAGTTTCCCCTTGTTTGTACTTTTGCTATGCACTCCATTTTGGGCAATGTGGCAGAATAGTGATTTTTCTCAGATTTCTTCTTTGGATTTCTCTTCAGACAGAGAGAGATTCGTGAAAGCACATGCTTTTCCTGATTCTCCTTTCCAGATAGAACATGGATCACCAGCTACTTTTCAAATCGGATCTTTGACTGAGCGGGGAACCTGAATTGTAAAACTGGAATTCTGCATTCACTATAATGGGCCTCCTAGCAATGGCTAACATGAGGCTTCTCTGTGATGGTGCGTGAAACTGGATGAGTGTCCTAGACTCTATTGAGATGTCAATTCTGAACTCTCATGGGATTGCTAACAGAACGCTGTAGTTAAGTTTCCCCTTGTTTGTACTTTTGCTATGCACTCCATTTTGGGCTATGTGGCAGAATAGCGATTTTTCGTGAATTCAAGGAAGGATTTTCCAAGTTGGCATAAATGTTTATAAAATCCTTCCTTGAATAGAGGTGGGGGCCTCAGGCACAAACTCTCCCCCATCTTCCTCCCCGTTTTGTCTTCTGTGCCTAGGAAGATTAAGACCATTTCAGAAGCTCAAGAGCAGCATCTTGATTTTAACGACCCTCCTTTAGATGATAAAAGGACTTAAAAATTACATCTCAATATAACCATGACCTAGCCCCAGGTGTAAGGTCACACAGCTACCTAGGAACATATTTAGGATTCCCTTACCAACTTTGCTCAGACTGAAGAAGCTCCTTGGATAAGGAGCGAAACGTTTCCACTAAGAAAATAGAAATCCAGTTGACATGATTCAAGCTACAGACAATTCCACCTGGATGACTGAGAACCTTCATAGACATACGACCTAATTAGTTATTTTGTTTGTCATTACTCAACAATTATATTTCCCATTTCGCACCCTAATAGAAACCCTGCATTCTTTCAAAGCATCTTGCCAACCTAGCAATTCGAAAGCATGCAAATGCAAGTAGATTAATAGGTACCACTTCGGTGGGAAGGTAACAGCGTTCCGCGGCGTCATGCGGCCACATGACCGTGGAAGTGTCTTCGGACAACGCTGGCTCTTCGGCTAACAAACGGAGATGAGCACCGGCCCCTAGAGTCGGACACGACTGCACAAATGTGCGGGGGGTACCTTTACCTTTTTTTTTTTTTTTTAATCTCATTTATATGTCTCTCCCACTCCCCCTGTTCCTCCAAGTCATGTGAAACAGGATTTGTCTAAACCAGAACTTTCCAAACTTTTCATGTTGGTGACACACTTTTTAGACATGCATCATTTCGCAGCACACTCTTACAGCAGGGCACAAAGCAGGCACTAAGACCTGCGCAGAATCCTGGCAGGGCTCAGAGGCAGCAGCAGCCGTGACACATTCAGACACTGCAGCCGACACACTAACGTGTCCCGACACACAGTTTGGAAAGCTCTGGTCTAAACCAAGACAGCGAAATTTCTCTTTAAGAAACTGTTTCCAATTTATTAGGTGGAATTGTTAACACTTTAGAGACATTTGCAAGCTGCTCATGCAAGCTATCAATCATTCTCAACAAATGGCAAATGTATTCTCCTTTTGCTATAAATTGAGCAGCAAATGTTCAAATTCATCACCGACATCTCTCTTCTATTTTCCATGCAGACCTTATTACCAAATTGCCAAGTAATGAAAATCCGTATTGTCATCCAAGGCTGAACATTTTTTTCTCCTGTAGCTGGTTTCTGACACTCAAATGGTAATTCATCTGCAGTGCAATATTCAATTGTCAGCTAATTTTACAGCCAGTCTGAACTGTGTATTGGGAAAGAAGAAAGAACTTCCACCATTTCATCTTGGATGAAATGCAAGAAAGAAATGATAGAGAGATGTAATGTCAAGGATATGATAATATGAACAGAAGTTTTTCTCCTTCTCTCACATTAGACATTAGGACAATACCTTGAAGTTAAATGCAAGACCATTCAGAAATGAAATGTTAAGTACTGTATGGAAAATGAAAGTGTGGAATTTACTGCCATCAGTCATAGCACCAGAGCTTTTTTTTAAAAAAAATCTTGTCAATTGTGTCCAATTCCTGGCAACTGCCTGGACAAACTGCAGTTTTCTTGGCAAGATTTCAGAAGTGGCTGTTGTGGGTCTTCCGGGCTGTGTGGCTGTGTTCTGGAAGTTGTGGTTCCTAACGTTTCGCCAGCATCTGTGGCCAGCATCTTCAGAGGGCAGGAGCACAGATAGAAGCGAAATCTCTGCCTAGGAACCACAACTTCCAGAACACGGCCACAGCCCGGAAGACCCACAACAGCCATCGAACTCCGGCCGTGAAAGCCTTCGACAATACATTTCAGAAGTGGTTTGCCTCCTTCCTAGGCCTGAGAGTGAGTGACTGGCCCAAGGTCACCCAGCCGGCTTTCATACCTAAGGCAGGACTAGAACTCTCGGTCTCCTGGTTTGCCATTGGCTCCTTCCTAGGACTGAGAGACAGGGACTGGCCCAAGGTCACCCAGCCAGCTTTCATGCCTAAGGCAGGACTAGAACTCATGGTCTCCTGGTTTCTAGGCTGGTGCCTTCACCACTACACCAAACAAGCTCTCAACCAGAGCTTTACTTAATCCCATTTATTATTTAATCCTAGAGAGCTGTTCTGAGAGCTGGTTGCTACAAGTGGCATTCCTGGAGACTATCTCCGAGGAGGCAGAGAAGAGGGCGATCACTCTCTTGCCCAATCTTGTGAGCTTTCAGAATGCGCCTGATTGGACTAGATGGGCCTCTAGACAGATCCAGCAGGGTGGCTCTTATATTTTTATCCCATCTTTCCCCCAAGGAGTTGACAGTAATATTGTGATTCTGTGCTCTTACTGTACCCAAATCTGTGAAGGCTGAGAGACAGTAAGGGAACCCATCATTTGCATAAACATTAAGGATTTGAACACAGTGTTCAGGCATTGCAATGATATCACCTCAAGTTTCTATGGGCATCACCCTGCAACCTACAGACAGAAATATATGATGTGGTTATGGAAGAGTGGAAAGTAACAAGAGTAGATGGCCCTGGCTGTAAGCTCTGGGTATGTGTCTTGGGCACATTACTGCCTGGATGGGCTAAACTTGGGGCATACACTTACCAAAGCACTCAGCCAGTAGTTTTTGCTGTGCAACCTTCCTGCTTAACTGCACCGACAAAATCCAGCCGTGTCTGAACACATCTTGAACTAGGTTGGTGCATCCAGACACAAAGTTTGCTTTCTTTCTTGTTATGACATTCTTACCTTATGAAAAGAACTTGCAGGAACAATTAGCACACACACCAAATGACAATGCAACATTAAAAACTTTTATTTTACAATTTTATAAAGCAGCTTTACATGAAGGACAAAGTTGATTCCATATATCTGATAATTCCCACTGCAAAAAATTATGTCCTGCCATATAGAAAACTAGCCTGTGCACATTGTGCTTAAACCACAAAGTCTGTACAATTTTACAAAGGACTCATTGCCCTCCCAAGGGCATCCTGTAAACAATTTATTGCATATTTAACACGTGGTTTAAATCTTGTATGTAAAAAAGTAAAAACAAAAGGAACATACAAGTACCAGGAGGATGGAAACATCTGCTTTCAGTGAATCACCTAAGAATGGCACAGAAAATGGTCATGTGCTGATGGTTGTGCTTGTGTCACTGACTGTATCTCCTTACATACAGTGCGTGCTTGTCTGCACAATTATGTAAATAAAAGGAGTTGCATGATCTGGGATCACAAAGAAAGTAATTTTCTTGTTCTTGAACTTACTAGAGTCATATAATTCTTCCTCCTGCTGTTTTAGGATAGCTATTCTCATTTTGATTCTGTCTCCTGAAACTCTTCATCACATGCCCATTGTTATATAATTAGAAGGCCTAATGCACATATTTCTTAAGTAAGGAGGACATGGTGCTTCCAGTGACTGCTACCATCCATAATTCCCGAGAGGCATTGATGGCAATGCATAATACAAACATTACCAAACTAGCTGTCAATTTTCCAGACTGACAAGTGGAACAAATCAATATAGTGTGCCAAGAGCGAAGATACCACATTCAGATGACATCCTCATTTCTGGTGAATCTGTCCCATCATACATGGTGATTCCTGCTCATAGCCAGTGCAGCTTGCCAACAGCTGCCTCTGGTCTGTTTAGAGGCCTTTTAAGGGATCTCCTGTCATCTTCCAGTAATGTCTACCTGCTGGAAAATTCCTGGGGAATTTTAGGTTTCTCTCTGATAAGCAAAGGAGCATGAAGGAGCCAGTGTACACAACTGGATCTTCAACCGATAAGCCATGGTTAAAAGCATTATCCCAATAGGCCTAGCCTGGAAGCCCTAGGGATGCTGACATGAGGGAATCACAGAATGAGCAATGCCAATGTTAAACTAGGTTCTTACTGCATGAGAAAGTTATGGCCACGAAGGTTAAGGCACTAACAAATCAACAAAGCGGTACACTAAAGAAATCTGCACTCGCTGTTTCAAATCCAAGTGGCCACCAACTTCAAAAATAAGAGGACTTAATATATTGCTTGGATATTTACATAATCAATTGCTGGGAAAACTTCCTAAAATGTCTTTTTTGGTATCATCGGCAAAGGTGAGTATTTCCAAATTTCATCTGTGTTCTCGTTGCCTACAGCAGTTTCGCTATTTAAGCCACGCTATCAGCAGCAACTAATGTTCTGGGCAGGGAATGGGATTGCTTTGCTCCGGACAGAACTAGTTAGGGGTGGGAGTGGTGAAAAAGCTACGGGCAACAGCAGCTATGGAGGCAGGGGAGTGAAGGCGCTGGGGTGATTGGCTGCTAACAGATGGTTGGATATGCTATGCTGGGAGCTATGGATGGAAGAGGACAGCCTTGTCCCATCTGGATTCTGTTTCATCCAAAATGTTTCAGCAAAACCACTGGAACACAATTATTTGATCCTGGTCCAAAAGAAAATGTTTTCACCATTTTGTGCACATCTTTAGTAAGAAGATTGTTAAGTTACATGTCTATTCCTTCAGTCTGAAATTACTTTCACTTTCTGAAGTTCTGCATACATAAGACACCCACAACTTCCTCTTTGTAGTCTATATATTCTTCCTCCCAAATTCTCTGCTCCAAGTACTCCAGTTACTGAGGTCTGCATCTTTAGAAAGATACAGCTCTCTCTGGATTGAATTCATGGGACTGGAGCAGAAGCTATATTGGGAAGTTGGAAGTTATATTGGGAAGAATGTTTGCCTCTAAATCAGGGCTTTCCAAAGTTTTCCCATGGTGACACACCAACCGCCGTTGGTGTGTCGCCGCACAAAAACCCAGAAGCGCTGCTGCTTTCGGGTTTTTGCGCGCCACCGTTGGTGTGTCGCCGCGGGAAAACCCGGAAGCGCTGATGGTGGTGGTGTGGCGACACAACAGACTGTGTGTGGCGACACACTTTTGTGTCGCGACACACAGTTTGGAAGCTCTGCTCTAAATATTTTAATTGATTTTTAAAAATCAAGGGGCTTTAAAGTTTGGGGGGGTTACTTCTAAAAATGGGAAATATTTTTAGCTCTGCATGGAAAAATTTGAAATGAGGCACATTATCATGAGGCAAGATGAAGACTGGGAAGTGTTTTGGATGCTGCTCAAAAGATCACAATAGCTCTTTAACAGAGATGTTGATGCTATAATATACATGAAAAGAAATGAAAATGTAGGGTATGAACACATTGTTCATACCCTTTAAAAAAATACAAAAATGTACCTTTTAGTGTTTCTGTATATTTTGCAGTATGAGAAGGAAAATAAAGTTTTTGAGATGTATCTGGTTTTGCTGCATGAGAACTAAGGCTCATAAAGGTTTTAGAAAGGATTGTGAACTGCCCATAAACTGGTTTTTGGTCAAGATCAGGCAATCTGCTAAAGTATCTTCCAGTGGCATTTCAACATCTACTGAAATGAGAAGGCAAAACACACCTCTCAAGCCGATTCTCAGGCAGGTACCTTACCATGACTTAAAGGAATAAATCATTTATAGATTCACATGCCATCAGCTATCCAGAAACAGCCAAATGCAGAAAAGCTGCTCGTAACATTTGAAAGATACAGATTGAAAAGGATTTCAAGTGTGGGAATAGTATTTCTAGGATTCTCGCCTAACTCCCTTCCTGAGCTTCTAAGGAGTCACACAAATAGAAGTCCCATCAATCTGTTTAGAGGGAACAGAGGTTATTCTATGATATGGAGTGTCTATAGAGATGCATGTGAGTTTCACAGAACTGCTCTGGCAATACATAACAAATTTCAGATATTAATGGAAATTTTTCATGGACTGTGTCCTTAGTCAGAATTAAGTAGGATCAGAAATTTAAATAACAGTTTCCAAGCAATAAGGTTTAAGAAGAAGCCAGCACTATTTAGAAAATCAGCTAGGCAGAATAAAAACGTAGAACAAGTAGTCAACTATGAATGCCTGATTCATATTATGTAATTAAAAAAAGAACATTCAACATACTTTCAATGTCAAGAGTGGCTGCAAAAAGAAAACAAGCAAACAAACAAACCCACTTGTGGTATTCTAGTCATTCTAACATTATAAATCAGAGGATTTTCTTCTCCAAATAATATACATTGTATTTCAACCAATACAAGACTGAAAGGAAACAGTTCAAATTTCCCAAGAAAGTAAACTGCGTATACATAAAAAAAAGTTTTACATGAAAAAGAATAACAGGATCAAAATTCAGTGGAAGAATTAAGTATGGAGACACAGACAAAATGGCCACAATTTTTGTGCAGTCAACCGGTCCTGCTTGTAGTTGTGCTCACAGAACAAAACATTCAAACTTGCAGATGGACACTAGGAACCTCTGGTGCAAAACTCACAACGGGCAAATGAGAAGTGGTGGACTTCTTCTGCAGCTCTCTCTGCTTCCAAGGAGTGTCACCAAAGTCTCATCCCCAAAAGATTTTTAAAAGATGTTAGCAAATCATTGCTGGATTTATTCCTCAATTTAGAAACCAAAACAGTCTGAATTTTTCAACAAGGGAAAAATAATCTACACAAATGCCACCCACTCTGGAGAATACAAGCAAACAGAAAATTCTGCTGTAAAGCTACATAGTTTAAAAAACAAAACAAAACCTCAAACGGATTCTCAGTTTTCTGCAAAATTCTGGGTAACAAAAATAGGGAGCATGTAATGATTTTCTCAAAAAAGAGGGGGGGAAATCAAGTACACATTATATTCTGCTTAAGTATCATCATGGATCACTGTGGATAAGTAAACAAGTTCACTAAGCTTTGATTCAGTCCCGTCTCTGGATGCCTGCTTTACTGCCACCTCCCAATTCTAAAGTATTCACCCACTGGAATGCAATCGATTAAAAAGAGGGGTTTTAAGGACCACTTCTTTGAAAACAGAAATCATGTTTTTTTAAAAAAGCACACACACACACACACACACAGAGTCCAGACCCCATCTTTCCAGAAGTCCCATTGCTGTACTTAAAGATGGCAATTCCCAAGCACAGCAGACAGAGGACATGTGATTTTGGTTACCAGCCCAGCTTAATTGTGCTTTGCCCTGCTGCCTTTCAGGTAGCTCTTCCACCGCTTGACGAACTCTTTAAACACGGGGGTCTCGTCTATGGTGTTCAGGAGCTGGAGTTGATTGATGTGGGTGGTGTGATAATCCCACCGGGCTAAATTAGGAGCTGTGCCAAGCATGAGGTGGCGAAGGTCATAGATGGTTCCTGACCCCGTGTCGTAGAGCGGGAGCATTGCCTTCAAGGAGTCCATGCCCCGGTCATAGAGCAGCTTTGCTTCTTTCCCCAGCTTCTCCCCTGCTGTTTCCTTTAAATCATACAGCCCAATCAGAGAATACATGAATCCATTTAAAACAAAGGAGCTGGGAGATGTCGGATACTCCTCGTACCAGTCGTATTTGTTCATGAAGATGGCCCTCACGCCATGTTGCTCTGACAGGAGCTTGTAAGGGGCTGTTGCTCGCAAAGCTGAACTGAGGAAGATATGGTCTTTCGTCAACAGATAAGCCCTGACCAAGGTGGAAATTGCCTGCCCTTGTGCCATGGCAGAGTACCAGCCTGGATCCAAAGATTTAAAGCCTTCCCCTAGCTTCCGAGTTACCATAATTGGCCAACCACCCTTTTCATCCTGGCTCCTTACCAGCCAATCACTGGCAGCAAAAAAGGCTGCCATGTGGGCAGTAGTTGAAATAGTGATGTTGTCTATGAAGCCCTTTCCCTTCACTATCAACCTCACCACTCTTTTGGGCATGATTTTGGTTTGTTTGACTGCTTTTGTGTTCGAGAGTCCAACACCCTTTCTTAAATCAGTTACAAGATCTCGTGTGACTGTGCTCCAACTGGTCCTGGGCCCAATTCCATAGTAAATGTCTTTGTCCTTGAAAGCGATCAATTGAGTATTTGAGACGTAGTGCACCGTAAACAGCTGGTTCTTCTCTGTTGTCTCAAGAACCACTGAAATGCTCCCATTTGTTATAAATCTAAGGTCAAAAGAAATAACAAAGTCCTTTGTGTTCCCCAGCTGGAGAGATGCTCCCTCGGAGTTTTCTGAAGGGAAACAAATGAAGAAATACAGAGATGGTCAGGAAGCAAAGTGTGAGGGCTTTTTGCTGCATACTGAAGATTTGACCCAATAAAATTAGTTCCCTTAATTAGCTGGTCAGCCAAGATGCATGTTCTAGCAACTCCCAAGGACCTTCAATCAATAGGGTGAAATGAACATGTCACCTTGAATCCCCTAATTATTACACATTAAAAACATCAGGAACATCAAGCCAAAGGTTTGTATTTCATTAAGCTCATCTGAGGTAGGATAATAAGCAGCACCAGACTTACTAAACCAATGGCAGATCTCCAAGTGCCTCTCTCTCTACAGAGCCAAAAGGCCACAATCCAAGCAGAAGAAAGATCCAGAGGGAAAAGTTCAGATTTGCAGCAGTATGAAGAAAAATACCAAACAGAAGTCAAAGAGATGCTGATTGCTGTTAGGGAGCCAGAAAACTGGAGGCAGCAGAATGGAATAAAGCACTGTAGAGAAAGGTATCACTCACAGTGGAGCACTCCATCCTGCAATATTTTGTTACAGGTTCTATTATACGATTACTTGCTAGGCAATTCTCCTGAAACAATGTGCTGGACCATACTTCCCATCTATTGCAACTAGCATGAGGAGAGGTGATGAGTCAGAATCCAACAAGTTGAGGAAAGCAGTGCTAAGCTGATGGAAAGCTTTTGCAGCAGGAGGCCCTTT
Source organism: Charina bottae (assembly GCA_023362775.1). Classification (NCBI taxonomy): domain Eukaryota; kingdom Metazoa; phylum Chordata; class Lepidosauria; order Squamata; family Charinaidae; genus Charina; species Charina bottae. Next base: position 2,356,402 of record JALMGJ010000010.1, read on the forward strand.
GCGCTGCAGAGCTCCTGATCCACCTGGCAAAGCTTCCATTATTGGAGGGACTGGCTGGGAGTCTGGGGCCACAGGGCCCCCAAGGGTGTTTAATGGAAGGCAGCAGAGCAGAGAAGAGGTCAGAGCTCAATTCTGAAGCAACTGTAAGAGCAGATCTCTGATCCCAAGCGCCCCCAAGCAGTTTGGATTGCTCAAGCCTCATTGCTCTGGCAACCTGGAGGGAAACAGGGTCCAGGCTGCTACTGCTCAGCTCTTGAAGAATGGACAGAAGTCCCACACGAATAAGTCCTCCTGCCCCCACCAATTCTCTCTACCACCAAGGGAGCCTCCAGCGTTGCTCTAGGGAGTCTAGCCTGAGGCGAAAATTGATTCATTAATTCTAATGGCTATTAATTACCTTGGGAAAACATGTCCCTATTAATGGGGCTGTTTTCATACAAAGGATGGTGGGGGCGGGGGGGAAATATTGCAATCATTAATTTTGCTGCAGGATTTTTTTCCCCTTTCATCATTAAACAAAATTGGATATTGGGGAAGTTGATGTATATAGAAAGATACCCATTACTCCCAATGCTCCATGGGATGCATTTGGGTCCTGAAGAAAATTAGAAGTATTTTCTGATGCTGGGCTGTTTGCTAAATCTGGCAGCAATATCCCTATTTGGTAGAAATCCTGGCTTACCAAGCAGAGCCATTAGGGACTTCCAGCTCACAGTTCAAATGAGTGTCTCTGGCCTTTGACTATGAATTTAGCTCTCCCTTCCACTGCCTTCATGTGTTATTCTGTCCCCTTTTCCAGCCTCATTAATGCTTGTTGTCCACATCTTTTATGTTCCACCCTCAGCCTCAGAAAACTCTTTTTCTGCCTGCCTGATTTCTATTTGGCATCCCTCCCTGTCGCTCTACGTGGTCAGGCACTGCTCCCTCCCTCTTCTCCTCCAGCCCCAACATTATCAGAAGAGATATCTCTGGAAAAGGGACTCCTCTTCCTACAGCCCTTGGCCTTCCAGGGGTGCTACGGGGAATTGCTGTCTGAGCCACCATGAAATCAAACTGCATGTGACTTCCTCAGCATGAGATTAGCTTGGAGCCCAGGTAGGTGTAATGCTAAATCAGGGACATTCAAATCCACAGAAATCTTGGAAGATTTTGACACTCTCAGGTGGGTTTTTGTGCACTAACACCAACATCTCATGGGAATTCAACCATCTGGGAAGGGTGGGGTGGGGATGGGCAGAGACATCCAGGCACATCACCCGAATGAGAGCTGTGAACCAGGAATCCCCAAATTCTACACAAAGGAAAGGCAACTGGCTGCCCACTTGCCTTACACTGACTCACCAGGGACAACAAACTGCTTGACATTTGTGAATCTGGATTTGTCCAGCAATGTTGTGACAAAGCAGCCTTTGGGAACCATCCATTTGCCTGGCTGACCGCTCTGCTCCCTCTCTTCCGCTGTTTCGTACCCTTCGATGTGTGGAGGTTTCTCAGTCAGATTTTTGCTGTAATGGCTGAGCCCATATTGGGCAATCTGGATGGGATAAAAGTAGCCTTGAGGTCCCCACTGCGTGGAAAGCGGCACACCTGAAACACAAGATAACATTTCATACATCTCTATGCCAAACTCCAGGGTGGCTGTGTGGAAAACTTTCTTCCTGGAAAGTCCGTGTTCCTTAAAACCTCTTTTTTTCTCCCTGAATATGCCAATGTGGCCATTTGGGGATGCTTTATCTGTTTCTGTGATTTCAAAACAGGCATATGGTATCCCATATGGTATTACTGTCCCAGAATGTGAGATTTTGTAGCTGAAACTCCCTACCAATGGCTAACGCATCCAGTCTATCATCCTCATCTTGAGATGGAGACTTTAAGTAGCAGACTTCAGAGCCAAAATCATCTTGTGGCCTTTCCTTTCCTCTTGTTTGCTTCCCCCCCCCTTAGCTTTTTGTATATCCTTATCTGATGATTATTTCTGGAAAATGTTAATCCTCATGGGTATTGCTCCAGTTGGTCAAATAAAGGTACTGCTCAACTGTGGATTTTTAAAAGGTCTCAAATAATCATGCCAAGGTGGAATTTCTTGAATTACCTAAGCCTTGATAGATGTGCAACCTACTTCTACTCAACTATGCAGATTTTATTTAATTTTTTATTATTTAAATTTATATGACCGCCCAACTCCCCCAACAGGAATGTATACCAAAGGATACTATCCAAGACTGATGGGATGACTTAACCCAATTACAGCTTCTCAGTGGGGGTGCCTGCATTAGGAAACAACCTCCCACTGAAAAAGAGGTTGCCCCCCCCCACCTCCATTATTGGCTTTCTGTATCCTTTTAAAAATTGGATTGTTCCAGAGAGCCAATGAAGGATAAAAACCACTGGTTTATTAAAATTGCTATTGCTTGATTTTACTTTATGTTTAATCATGGATGTCTTCATGGATGTCATGGATGTCTTATTGTAATTTTACTGTATTCTTGAAGGCCATATTTAATTTTTAGTAGACTTTGATCACCATAGAACAAAAACAATATAATTAACACAAACTTCAAGTATTCAATTAAATTTCCTATTAAAAACCACCATGGTTTTAATCAGCTCCAGTCAAAGGCACAATGGGATGAAATGGTTTTAACCTGCTTCCAAAAAGCCAGGAGGGTAGAGGCTGTTCATACCTAGGGAGCTAGAGCCACTGTTAGGGACTACCTTGTGGTGGTAAGCTGGCGAAACATCAATATCCCCCCCCCCCCGTGGTGTCTGCAGACAGCCACTCAGTAGCACTGCTCAAGGTAACTCAGGCCCTCCTGGGGAGGGTTGGTTTGGAGGGTTACTTGCAGGGCCAAAGTGAGGGATATGCTATGCTCAGCGTCTGTCCGATAAAGTGGGACTCTGGCCTTGAGACAGCTCTCAGGAAGATGACTGAGGCTCACTGTGGCTCGGCTATCTGGGAAGGGTTTGAACCTGTTACTCTGGATGAAATGAAATGGACAGGGGGTTCGGGACTGCTAGCTCAGCCACCTGCCTATCAGACCCATGTCCCTCCTGGCTTGCTAAGGCTTCCCAGGAGGTGACGTGTAGCTCTGGCAGCAGTCAATTCTTCCTTAGGAAAGGGGTTTGCCCTGCCATGCCCAAAAGTAGTGTGCCCCCTCTTCAAAGAAGCCATTGCTGGACCTACTGTGCTGGACAATTTTCAGTCTCCAACCTTCCCTTTTTATGGAAGATTGAGAAAGTGGCTGCACAGCAACTCCTGTCAGGGTTCAAAGTTGAATCCTGCCATTAATCGTGTAGTGTTAGTGTAAGCTTGTGGAACGTGAGGAGGTGGTGAGCTGTGCCAAGCACGGGGTTGTGGTTTCCATTGGAGACTGTGGAATGCAGCGCCAAGGTCGGCCACCTGCAGGAGTCGGAGAGGCCTGGGAATGGAGAGTGGAAGCAATGGACATTGACATCACAGGCGCGAAGAAATTGGCGCGCAGGGGGAAAAGTTAAGTTAGGGCTGTTTAGCGCAAATCCGGCATTTGGATCTTTGGGAGTGCTTTGATTTACATGTATCCTTAATAAAGCTTATTCTGCATTTCAATGAAGTGCATTGAGAGTTTATTGGGGCATTGAAGTTGGAGTCAATACAACTCCAAAGAACTCTGGATGAAGCAGATTATCTGGACCCCTTTCAGTTGGGTTTCAGACCTGGACATGGGACCAAAACGGCATTGCTTGCATTTGTAGACGGTCCCTGGCAGGAGTGGAATGGAGGTGACGCATTCATCCTTGCCCTTCTTGGTCTCTCAGCAGTTTTTGAAACTATTCATTATGGTATCCTCCTGTACTGGCTTCAGGGGTTGGGAGTGGGCGGCACCGCTTCTCTTCCTTACTTGGGGCCACTTCCATTCAGGATTGATGGTGGGAGGGGGAGAGGCCCATGGCCCCTGCACTCTCCACATCCCATTTACATGAAGCCGCTGGGCAAGATAGCCAATGGCGTGGGGTGAGCTTTATGTCTCTGCCCAGGGCCAATTAAGTGATGCTGTGGAAGTTCTGTCTTGGTGTCTGGAGACTGGAGGGTTTGGATGGAGCCGAACAGGCTTTGACTGAACCCTAGCGAGACTTTGGGTTTTAGGTCCCCCTGATTCCAGGGATTTTCCATCTCTTGTTCTGGACAGGGATGTACCATCCCAAACAGAACTGGTGCACAATTTGGGGGTCCTCCTGAACTTGCAGCTCCTGTTAAAGGAATAGGTGACAGCTATGGCCAGGAGGGCTTTTGCACAGCTTTGGGTTGTGTACCAGTTCATGGTCACTCATGCCTTAGTCACCTCCTGGGTGCAAGACTGCAATACGCTCTATATGGGGCTGCCATTGGAGAGAACCCAGAAGCTGCAGCTGATACAACATGCGGCAGCTGTTATGGGCGTTTCCTGATCCATGGATGTTACACCCCTGCTCCATAAGGTACATTGGCTGCCACATGTGGGTTCAATTCAAGGTGCTGGTAATCACCTATAAAGCCCTTCATAGCATGGGAATGGGTTATTTGCAGGACTCTGTGTGTATCTGCCTCACCAGATCCAGGAGGAGAAGCATGTTACATATCCCGCCCACTGAGGAGTGCCATCTGGTGGCAGCCAGGAAGACAGCCATTTCTCTCATGGCACCAGCCCTATGGAACATCACCCACCCACCCCAAGATCAGATTGGCTCCGACCCTGTGAAGTGGTTATATCCATGTTTGTTGTTTTTATCTCAGCTGCTGATTATGTATTTATTTTTGGTTTTTGCTGGTTTTAATTATTAGCCACCCAGAGTCACTGGTCTGAGATGGGCAGCCACATAAATCAAATAAAATAAATGAAGGGGGGGAGAAAGAGTTCCATAAAGTAGGGGTTACTACCAAGAAGGCCTGCTTGTACCTCAGAAAGCAGGGGATGTATGTACCTCAGAAAGCAGGGGATTGTACCTCAGGGATTGTACCTCAGAAAGCAGGGGATGTATGTACCTCAGAAAGCAGGGGATTGTACCTCAGGGAAAGCAGGGGATTGTACCTCAGAAAGCAGGGTGTGTACCTGCATGTACCTCAGAAAGCAGGGGATTCTCAGCAGGCCCTCTCACAATAATCAAACCAGGCAAGAGTTCTATTCATTGCCTAATTGTATTGTCGAAGGCTTTCACGGCCAGAGTTCGATGGTTGTTGTGGGTCTTCCGGGCTGTGTGGCCGTGTTCTGGAAGTTGTGGTTCCTAACGTTTCGCCAGCATCTGTGGCCAGCATCTTCAGAGGTCAGGAGCACAGACAGAAGGCTCTTTCTGTGCTCAGGTAGAATGGCAATGTTTGGCAATGTTTGTTTTCTATTTATAGAGCTAAGTTATAGGAGATTAGGTGGGTTTTTTTGTTGTGTTGAAATGTTAACGAGTGGCTGCTGAGCGTGATTAGCATTTGTGGATTTCAACGGCTTCTCTGTATAATCTGGTGTAGTGGCTGTTGGTGTTGTCCAGCAAACACCAGCACAGTTACAATAAAAAAGAAGAAAGTCTAAAAATTAGCAAAACCTGGCTACCAGTCCTGAAAAACACAGCCTGCAAAAGGTCAACCAACTCAGCTCAACTACCAGGACATGGGAATACTTCTAACAATGAACATGCTAATCACGCTCAGCAGCCACTCGTTAACATTTCAACGCAACAAAAAACCCCACCTAATCTCCTATAACTTAACTCTATAAATAGAAAACAAACATTGCCAAACACTGTCATTCTACCTGAGCACAGAAAGAGCCTTCTACTGTATCTGTGCTCCTGACCTCTGAAGATGCTGGCCACAGATGCTGGCGAAACGTTAGGAACAACTTCCAGAACACGGCCACACAGCCCGGAAGACCCACAACAACCATTGCCTAATTCATTGCCATTGGTGCTGCTGGACTTTAAACATAATGCCCAGCACATTCAACTGGACCATGAAGCTGACTGGTAACCAAATGTAGGGACTTTAAAACAAGTGTTATTCTGCACTGGTGGGATTGACCCACCAGCACTCTAGCTGCTATATTTTCTACCAGCTGTAGTTTCTGGGTGATCTCCAAAGGAAGTCCCATAATGTTATGTTGTTCTGTTCTTACTTTACCTTATCTTACCTATATTATATATTATAGACTACATTCCAGCTGAGCGGTGGCCTGTGAAGGTCTGGATGCGATGGAATAGGCTAACACTGAATACCAGCAAGAACTTTGTTGCAGTTGCACAAAAGGCTTCTGGTTCCATCTTTGGCTCTATATGGAGCCACACTACCTCTGAAAGATTCTTCCTGGATTTATGGGTCCTGGTGAAGCAGCAGGTGGAAAACCCTGGCAACCCTGGATTTTGCCCAGCTTCAGGTGCGCCTGCTGCAACCTAGACCAAGAGGTTTAGCAACAGTAATTCATGCATTTATCATCTTTTCCTTGGTTTACTGTAGTCTGCTCTACGGGCTCTACCTTGAAGAGAATTCAGAAGCTATAGCCAGTGCAGAATGCAGCTGCTAACTGTTGACCAGTGGAAGCTCTTGCAGCAGGATAACATGAACTTATGGAAGGTGCATTGACTATCAATAGGCTTCTGGGTCTAATTTGAAGTGCTAGTTATTATCCTTAAAGCCATTTATACCTCAGGTACACCTGTTCCAGGTAGAATCTGTCCCCCCACCCCTGGCTGCTCAAGGGGTGGGATTTCAGAAGCTCACTTTCTCAGTCCCAGCTATCCTGAGGGTAGAATGGCCCCATCCTTATCCTCTTTTTGAAAAGCCACGCTTTTCCAGACAGACCAGAGGGGGGAGAGATGACTGATAATAATTGAGGAACCTGCAGGTGTTGTCAGAGATATTTGTACTGTTTTATAATGGATTTACTGTATGTATTTGTCTTTATCTGTCATAAGCCACCTAGAGTTGTCTGATGAAGTGGCATACAAATAGAGTAAAATGAATAATAAGCAAATGAAAAATACATCTTATGAACACTTTAAAATGCTGACAAGTGTCTCCAATATTCAGTCACCTGCCTGCAGGGTACAAGGCACCAAGGGTGCACCATTAACAGTGAGTATTACAGTATTGCAAAAACCACAAGGTAGATTGCTTATTAATGAAGAGAGGTCTCTGCAAAAGATTGATTTGCTAGTGGTGAGTCATTTTCTCCAAACAACCAGGCTGACAAACTCTAGAAAAGGCTACACAAATTGAGATGAAGACAAGAGAACAATTAGCAACAGGAGGACATTCTTTTCAATGGTTTTCTTATAATCAGATGAAAGAGAGTTTTAATATGGACAAAAGGACAACTGGAATTGAGAAGAGGAAAACTGAATTTGAAGTAGAGTTATGTACAAATGATGATCATATAATAGCTAAAATGTATAAATTGTTATTAAAATTTGAAACAGAGGATGAAAAGGTTAAAAAACGGGCTGCAAATTTTGGTTATAATATAAATATAACCAAAATATAAATGTAAGAGAAAATGTGGGAACGGGTGTTAAATTTACGTTGTGTCATAACTGAAGAGAGAATTTTTATAAAATTCAATATAAAATGATATATTGATGGTATATGACAAGGGTCGGAAATGGCGGCTCGCGAGCCAGATCTGGCTCTTTGGCCCCTTGACTCTGGCTCTCTCTCTCTCTCTGCCGCCCGACATCCGGAAAGCCGGTCTCCGGAAGCAGCAGGCTTGGGGCGAACCCTGGGGAAGAAACAGAGACGCTGATTGGTGGAGGCTCAGAAGGAAGAACGCCTCCACCAATCAGCGCGCGCCAAAGGAGAGCAGAGAGGTGGGCTGAACAAGGCGAAGCCCGATTGGCCCTGCTTCCCCTCGGCTCGGGCTTCTCCAAAGAACAGGGAGACCGGGGACGAAGCTCTCCTCACCCGAGGAAGGTACCGTTTGGAAAAGTTGAGTGGGGCTCGCTTTTCCCTCCTCCACCCCCCACCCGCAGCTTCGGTTTGCGCGCATTCACACGCGCAGGCAGAACTCGGGTTGCTCGGGGGAAGGCGCGGGTGCGTGCCGGGGAAGCGACCGCGCGGTTAACTCTGCCCTGCCAGGAGAGGCAGCTCTGTCGGTCCGGTTGCCCCAGGTTTTGAGCCAGGCAGAGCGGAGAAGTTGCCCGCGGCAGCCGCTCTAGGAGCCGGCCAACCTCCGCCGCTCGTTCCCAGTGCTTCCCCTTGGACGGGGAGTTCCCTCCCGCCGCCCCCCTCAGAGAGACGGGCCTGAAGGGGCACAGAGGCCGGAGAGGGAGCCCCTCCATCTCCCCTTCTCTCCCTGCCTCGCCCGCCCGCCGGGCGCGGAAGCGCAGCCGCCTTGACATCAGGCGCTGGCGGCGCGCGGCATCTTCCACGTGGGGTCCCGGCTGGCCTCTGTGCTCGGGCGCCGGCGGGGAAGGAGGCACGGGTCCCTCCCGGTGGAGAGGGCGCAGCCTTCCGCTCTCCCGCGCCCGTCCTGCCGGCCCGAGGGTGGCAGCTGTTTCTCCGCCACTCCCGGTGGGGCGGCCGGGCCGGGTTCGCGGAGCCGCTGGCTGCGCCCCCTCCCTCCGTGAGCCCCCCCGACCCTTCCACGTGATTGGCCCAGCTCCCATCCGCGGGGCTGCTCCGCCTTCGCCAGCCCCGAGCCTCGCTGCCCTGGACCTCGTCTGAGGAAAGCGCGTGGGGCCGCGGAGCAGGAGGCGCAAGCGGAGGCCGGGGAGCCGCCAGATGGGAAGCGGAAAGGCTGGCAGGGGCTGCGGGAGCAAGGTGGGGCTGCCCCTTCTGCGGCCGGAGCAGGCGAGGGCTGCGGCGTCCCGTCGCTGCAGGTTCTCCTGCTCCGCTCGGGAGGTGCGCCGTCCCTGCGCCCCTTCGGGGGCAGCCGCATCTTGCCGGCAGTGCGCGGAGGCCGGGACCTGGGTCCAGGGTGCCCTTGGGCGGCCTCCCCGGGCGGCCGGTGGTGCTTCTAGCGCCGAGGGAACCGCTGCCACGGAGCACTGACAGGTGAAAGCTGACGAGCGGGCGCGCTCTCCTGCCTGCCTGCGCCCGAGATGCCGAGAGAGCACAGCCGGGCTGGGCGCCCCATCCCAAGAGGCGGCCCGGGCGCTGCTGAGCCGACGAGTCTGCACCGTTGCGCCGCGCTCGTCGTCCTGCTCTTCCCTGGGGGCTGCGTTCCGGTGAGCGGCTGCGCTTGGCCAGGAGAGGCGGGGGTCCCGAGCGGCGGAGCCCGGGAGCAGCAGGGCCCGGCCGCGGCCTTTTTTCCTCTCAGAATAGGAAGAGGGGGGTCTTCCTGTAGCCCCGAACGGAGGTGTTGCTTCCCCACCTGGACTGCCGCGCTTCACGGGCTTTGCGGGCATCTGGACAGTCTCCGCGCACAGGCAGGCATGGTGGGCGTGGCGGGGGCAAGCTACTTTTATGTGGGGCCGCGGCGCAGGAGGCGCAAGTGGAGGCCGGGGAGCCGCGGCCGCTGCCAGATGGGAAGCGGAAAGGCTGGCAGGGGCTGCGGGAGCGAGGCGGGGCTGCCCCTTCCGCGGCCAGAGCAGGTGAGGGCTGCGGTGTCCCATCGCTGCAGGTTCTCCTGCTCCGCTCGGGAGGTGCGCTGTCCCTGCGCCCCTTAGGGGGCAGCCGCATCTTGCTGGCAGTGCGCGGAGGCCGGGACCTGGGTCTGGGGTGCCCTTGGGCGGCCTCCCCAGGTGGCCGGTGGTGCTTCCGGCTTCGAAGGAGACAGACAGAAGACAGGAGGAGACAGAGACGAAATCTCTGTGAGGGGGAGGGAGGAGAAGGGTGGGCGGAGGTGGGGCAGGGGTGGTGGGTGCCGGCGAGGGAGGGAAGAAGGAAGGCAGTAAGGAGCGGCGGTGGGAGCAGCGAGGATGGAGGTCTTCACGAAGGACCCCGGGGGAGGAGGCGGGGCGACGCTTCGCTCGCCGCCCGCCTGTCGCGGCTTACTCGGACCCTGGGGGAGGAGGGGGGGCGACGCTTCACAAAGGCCGGCAGGGGCTGCGGGAGCGAGGCGGGGCTGCCCCTTCCGCGGCCGGAGCAGAAAAATACAATGGAAATCCCTGGAAGCGCCTTTGGGGAGGAGGGTCCAGCCGGCGAGCAATGGCGGCGCCGGAGTTTTCGCCGGAGCGGCTGGCGTGCCGGCTGGCTGAGGTGGAGGCGCTGCTGGCGGTGCACGTCTCCGAGCCGGTCCGGGCGCGCTGGCGCTGGGCTGTGAAGCTGGACGAGCCGCCGGACCTGGAGCACTTCCGCACGCAGCTGACCGTTCGGCGTCCTCTCCCCCCGCTAGCCCGAGCCCTGCGGCCACCTCCCTGCCACGCCGGGCCTCGCTCAGCTGCGTGCGGAAGCGCTCCAGGTCCGGCGGCTCATCCAGCTTCACAGCCCAAACCCCGCTCCCTTCAACGTGATTGGCTCCCGCCCGCAAACCCCGCCCCCTTCCACGCGATTGGCCCCCGCCCGCAAACCCCGCCCCTGGCTCTCGAGCACTTCAAAATGTGCACGAGCATGCCAAAATGGCTCCCGGCACAAAAAGTTTGCCGACCCCTGGTATATGATACTGGTTAAACTGTAAAAAATATTTAAAGGAATATCAAACCAGTGTTGGAAGTATGAAAAGGAAGAGGGAACTTTTTCTCATGCATGGTGGACCTGTGAAAAAGCAATGAAATTTTGGGTGAAAATTCATACAATGGTGCAAAAGATATTGCGGAATAGTATTACGATGAAACTGGAATTATTTTTATTGGGTTTTAAGGACAATGAACTAGAAAAGAAATATGGGAAACTAATATTGTATACGTAACTGCAGCAAGATTATTGTACGCACAAAGATGGAATAATAATAAAATACCCACAGTAGAAGATTGGATGTTAAAATTGACGGAGCTCATGGAAATGGCAAAGCTGACCAGTTTGATCAGAGGAAAAAATGATAGACTTTTTTAAAAGATGGGAAGACTTATATGGACTTTTTGTTGAAAGAATTTTCTTCTTTCAACAAAATTGAATTGATGATTTGGGGATTAGAAAGGATCAAAGAGGAAGGGAAAAGAATAATATAGCAATTACTCGATACAGGTAGTCCTCACTTAACAACCCTAATTGGGACCGGAATTTCTGTGGCTAAGCGATGTGGTTGTTAGGCGAAACATCACATGACTGCACTGCTTAATGACAACAGTTCCGGTAGTCCCAACTGCAGTTGTTAGGCGAGGCCTCATGCTTCTCCTGCCCTGCTGTGCTTATCTCTGCTTCAACGCCCCCACCTGCCTAAAAGGGCAGAGATGGGGGGGAGATAGGCGGGTGGGGGGGAGATGAAGCACCCGCTGTGGTCCTAAATGTGGGTGGGCCTGACAAGCGCCCAAATTTGGATTGTGTGACTGCAGAGGTGCTGCAACTTTGAGGACTGGCCGTAACTACCATTTGTTCAGCGCTGTTATAATTTCAAATGGTTGCTGAATGAATGGTCGTTAACCGAGGACTACCTGTAGAAGGAAGGGCGGGAGTCATAATTCTGTTTTTTTTTTTCATGTTTTAAAATTTCCCCCCTTATTTTCTTATATACTCTTTTTTCTTAATCTTCTTTTAATTTTGTATACTTTTATTGTACTGAAAAATTCTAATAAAGAAATAGAAAAGGTTACACTATAAATAAGATTAAGGTTAAGGAGAGTGGGAAGAGCAGGTAATATGCTGCACTGAAAACTGCGCCCAGGAAGAGACTCATCACAAACCTCCAAAGGAAAGCATTTCCATGACAAATAAAGTTTCAGGTCAAATAAAAGTGATAAGTGCTGTTAAAAAATAAAATAAAAAATCAATACAAAATAGCCAAATTGCTACAGAATCAAACTACATCCAGCATAGGAGTACTACTCTTAGCCTCTTATGTACAGATCCAATAGGCAAAAATTGATGGCTAGTAAGAATTTTCTTGGAAAAACAGGCCCTATTTTTTTTTTTTTGTACGGTTTGTACGGGCCTTATGTGAGCAATATAGAGTATTTCTAAGTATTTCTTAGTTCCATCTTATTCTTAGGAATTAATAATTAAGAGAAAGGCACATTTTCGTGCTGCTTCTCAATTCTTCTATGACTAGCACGGGAAAAAAGAAGGCAAAGACATTCAGAAGTAAAATCAGATTAAAAAGTTGGATGCCTAAGGCTGGCATCTAACCTTGGCACAAAGTTTTTGAAGTAAAGGACAAAACTCTTTAGGGTTTATTTCTTTTTGCTTCAAATCTCCAGCTTCAATCTCTAGTTTTAAAGTTTTGATATCAATATTGAACCAAAATTTAGCTATCAATATTCACACTCTCATAGATTTCTACCTGTTTTGAACAAAAAGGACAAACCTTCAACACCACTGATGCACTTCACTCTGTCCCGGACTTCCACATTATAGCCCTCGAATGACATGAAAACGCCATCTGGGTGGTACGGTGCTCTCTGGGCGTACACTTTGGAGTAACTGTGGGAGAACTCAAACCGGTCATAGCCATCGTATTGGGCTATTTTCCCATAAACCTCGAAGTACTTCTCCACCCACGAGAAGGGCAGGAAGACCTCACTCCCCTCCCTTCTGCCTCGAATAGTGTGCTCATCATTGATCAGACAGTCGATTTCTTCATATTTCAGCCGCAAGACTTTGTTCCCATGGAAGCCCCCAACAACGGGGGGAGCCTTCTGCTGCTCCTGGGGCGACGCCTCCTCACTCTGCTGCTTGGCTGGTCCGTTCACACACTGGCTCCTCTCTGATGCAGCTGCTCGTTTCTCTGCTCCATCTGTTTTCACGCTGCTGCTCGGGTTATGTGGGAAAGGTGATATTTTGCCACTGCTGCACCGACTCCACAGCAGGATGGTGATCAAGGAGAACAAAATGCAGATGACAATCAAAGTCTTATAGTTCACCCGAGCTGCCAAGCAACGCATATTCATACCATACCTAAAACAAAAGTTAAATTAAATTAAAAGTCAGAATGGAAGAGCTGACTGGGCAAAGAGCTCCCCATGAAACAATATGCAAACCAAACAGTATGCAAACAATATGCAAAGTGAATTTCAGTGAGAACACATTCCAGAACCACCAAAAGAAGGCCTGCCAGTGGGCGGGTGGCTGCCCAGTGGCACTGGCTGTCACATTTTGCACGAGCTCCAAGCCCTGGACCAAGCACAAGGGCAGCATGTTATAGCAACCTAAAAGTGAAATTATCAGTATGTGAATACTTTCCCTGGCCACTGATGCAAATAGGCATTTTTGAATCACTAGGAACTCCAATGGTAGCCCTGACCCCATCTCTCTTTTTTCTGAGGGAGTGTTGTCTCATTAAGAATTTTTTATCTGCCATTCTTTATCTGTAAACACATCAACACACTTTTGAAGCAGAGAATATGAGAATTATGAATGTCAATAAGTACAGAAAGATTTGGGGGACAAAGGAGAGGACAAGCTGGACAAATTTTTGTACACCCCTGGAGGCCTCCAGCTGAAGTAGTTCATTGCATATCAGAACACCAACCAACCGGGAGGCTGGGCTTGCGTTCACCTTGCAGCTGTGTAGTTGGAGAGACTCCCTCCCCCAAGTCAGGCTTTCCAGGCAGTCCTTGGCTTACAAGGGCAATTGGGACTGGCATTTCCATCGCTAAGCAGTGGGGAAGCGGGCAGGAAGTTGCAAACCCTAGGCGGCCTGCCGGCAGGCAGACAAGTGGTACTGCTGGGTGGGGGAGGGCATGGGGGAGGTGCAGCATGGCTCAGGGAGGGTGCCCGGGGGTGTGTGCAAGTGGCCAGTGCAGCGCAAACACAGAGGGGCTGGGGGAGGGTGCATGGGTGGAGGAGACTTACTCCGGTGACTTGCAACCTTCCCTGCTGGCTTCCCCATTAACTTTCTGGGGAAGCTGGCAGGGAAGGTTGCAAATGGCGATCACGTGATCACAAGGCACTGCAAACTGTCGTGTGAGCCAGTTGCCAAGCGCCCAGATTGCAATATGACCGCGGGGGTGCTGGGACGTCCGGAACTCTGAGGACTGGTCATAACCACCATTTGTTCAGCACCATCATAACTTCGAATGGTCGCTGAAGGAATGGTTGTAAGTCGAGGACTACCTGTATTCTGTTCTTTGGAACTGCATTTGCCACTGAATAGAGGTGCCAGTTGCTATTAATATCCACCCTCCAAATTTATAAAAATTGCGTAATTTAATTAAAATGGTTTAAAATGGAATTATGGGTAGAAAGTTAATACTTGGAAATTAAGTTAAGAATCAATTAAAAAGGACTGGATTTAAAACTTTTTAAACTCTGCTCATGCCCACCTTCCTTATTGACCTTTCCTACTTCAATTTTGTCCCTGACACCCCCCAAGACAACATGTGGCCCTCAATTCTAAAAGCATTCACCATAGGTGGTCAAGAGGGATACAGTGGGGCAAAAAAGTATTTAGTCAGCCACCAATTGTGCAAGTTCTCCCACTTAAAAAGATGAGAGAGGCCTGTAATTGACATCATAGGTAGACCTCAACTATGAGAGACAAAATGAGAAAACAAATCCAGACAATCACATTGTCTGATTCGGAAAGAATTTATTTGCAAATTATGGTGGAAAATAAGTATTTGGTCACCTACAAACAAGCAAGATTTCTGGCTCTCACAGACCTGTAACTTCTTCTTTAAGAGGCTCCTCTGTCCTCCACTCATTACCTGTAGTAATGGCACCTGTTTGAACTTGTTATCAGTATAAAAGACACCTGTCCACAACCTCAAACAGTCACACTCCAAACTCCACTATGGTGAAGACCAAAGAGCTGTCGAAGGACACCAGAAACAAAATTGTAGACCTGCACCAGGCTGGGAAGACTGAATCTGCAATAGGCAAGCAGCTTGGTGTGAAGAAATCAACTGTGGGAGCAATAAATAGAAAATGGAAGACATACAAGACCACTGATAATCTCCCTTGATCTGGGGCTCCACGCAAGATCTCACCCCGTGGGGTCAAAATGATCACAAGAACGGTGAGCAAAAATCCCAGAACCACACGGGGGGACCTAGTGAATGACCCGCAGAGAGCTGGGACCAACGTAACAAAGGCTACCATCAGTAACACACTATGCCGCCAGGGACTCAGATCCTGCAGTGCCAGACATGTCCCCCTGCTTAAGCCAGTACATGTCCGGGCCCGTCTGAAGTTTGCTAGAGAGCATTTGGATGATCCAGGAGAGGATTGGGAGAATGTCATATGGTCAGATGAAACCAAAGTAGAACTGTTTGGTAGAAACACAACTTATCGTGTTTGGAGGAGAGAGAATGCTGAGTTGCATCCAAAGAACACCATACCTACTGTGAAGCATGGGGGTGGCAACATCATGCTTTGGGGCTGTTTCTCTGCAAAGGGACCAGGACGACTGTTCCGTGTACAGGAAAGAATGAATGGGGCCATGTATTGTGAGATTTTGAGTGCAAACCTCCTTCCATCAGCAAGGGCATTGAAGATGAAACGTGGCTGGGTCTTTCAGCATGACAATGATCCCAAACACACCGCCCGGGCAACAAAGGAGTGGCTTCGTAAGAAGCATTTCAAGGTCCTGGAGTGGCCTAGCCAGTCTCCAGATCTCAACCCCATAGAAAACCTTTGGAGGGAGTTGAAAGTCCGTGTTGCCCAGCGACAGCCCCAAAACATCACTGCTCTAGAGGAGATCTGCATGGAGGAATGGGCCAACATACCAGCAACAGTGTGTGCCAACCTTGTGAAGACTTACAGAAAACGTTTGACCTCTGTCATTGCCAACAAAGGATATATAACAAAGTATTGAGATGAACTTTTGATATTGACCAAATACTTATTTTCCACCATAATTTGCAAATAAATTCTTTCCGAATCAGACAATGTGATTGTCTGGATTTGTTTTCTCATTTTGTCTCTCATAGTTGAGGTCTACCTATGATGTCAATTACAGGCCTCTCTCATCTTTTTAAGTGGGAGAACTTGCACAATTGGTGGCTGACTAAATACTTTTTTGCCCGACTGTACCTATTTTACTGGTTTTGAACAATCTTCTAACTGAAAATAAGTCAAATTTGTTTCCAAAGGGAAAGTCTTGAAAGTCTACCGTTTTATCAATGAACCCTCTATTTCAGCCCCTATTTTTTTTTTTTGGGTGGTGGTGGTAGTACATTTTCACTTTAAAGATTCAAAGCCAATAACACACAAGATTCCATTGGACATTCACCATCCTATAAACCTACCTGGAAACGGAATCCAAACCAGCCGTTTTGGAAAATATGATGAATGGGGTGCTGGAGAGGAAATTTTGTACTGCCATGTGATAAGAGAGGACAGTAGTAGCTAACAGTTGCCTTGGAAAGGAAGAGAGGTGGAAAGAGAAGCCCAGAACTGAAGAAACAGCTGCCAAATGCATCAGATACTGTCCTCTGCATGTTTTCTCTGGCTCTGATCTCTTGTACAGAACTTCACATGTGGTTATAATTCAATCTCTACAGCTGAAAATATTTCAAATACAATTGATCTGGTGGCCTAAAAGCTCCCCTTGAGATCAGACAAAATAAGGGAAGAAATATGCTCTCCCAAATAAAGCCCAGAGCTATTGTGGTTTATTCACTAGTTCAAGGAAGAATACAATGCCACAAGGCTCCTGCTTTGATCGATAAACAGAGCTTTCCTCCTTCCCAAAATGTTCACGCAAGGATGTCACAGATGGCACTGCTCATGCAATATTCAGAGAGGATTACATAGTACAATGTGCAAGCTGACTTTACACATCACCAATGATTTGGGCTAACTGAAGATCCACACGAAACTCTTCCAGCTCAAAGCAGGAGTGGGAATATGTAGAAGTACTTACACATTCACATGCCTGGCAAACGTCAACTTCTTTTGATTGTCCACTGACTGAGACCCTTTCATTCATCTGACTATTCAACACTGAAGCTACCCTATATTACTGCAACAAGTGCTTTTAGTAAAATTTAAATGATTTAACTATATTTTTATGGAAATGCCAACAAGAAATACTATTTTTTACTTTAGTAGATTTTTTAAAAATGCCTTTTAAATAATGTCTACTAATATATTGCTGCCTCACCTTTCAGCTACTAAGCTAAAAACTACAGCTAAGATTCACTTTGAATGTGAGAATAACCTTGTTCACATAAAAATATAAAGCACATTTTACATTTAGTTAAGCTATCAGTTAAGTATGGAAAGAAGAACTGCCCAGAGTTGCTGGGAGTCAGATGGAATAATAATAATAATAATAATAATAATAATAATAATAATAATAATATATTGATTAGTCAATTGACCATATCAAAAATAATAGTAATAGTAAAGAGAGCCAGTTTGGTGTGGTGGTGAAGGCATCAGGCTGAAAACCGGGAGACTGGGAGTTTGAGCCTTAGGCACAAAGCCAGCTGGGTGACCTTGGGCCAGTCACTCTCTCTCAGCCCTAGGAAGGATGCAACGGCAAACCACTTCTGAAATTTTGCCAAGAAAACTGCAGGGACTTGTCCAGGCAGTCGCCGAGAATCGGACACAATTGAATGGCAAATAATAATAATAATAACAACAACAACAACAACAACAACGTACTGACAGATATCCATATAATTTACATGCATTGGTTCATGTTCTAAAAACAGTAACTTGTGCAGTTTACAGAAGAAAATATGATCTAGGAAACCCTATAATGAAGATTAAAATAACACACTGTGGGTGCCAAATGCTTGGAAGCAAAAGGCAGGCAAAATACCACATGTCAAAATCCCAAGGCCTGGCAGCTCTCCAGTTCACTTGTTTGACTCCTTTATACTTCTTGTGCATTTCACAAACACTTTAAGAGGAACCCAAGGAACGTGTGTATTTCTTGTTCAGCCTTCCAGGCCCTGGACAGCTGCAAGGTGATTTCCATCAACAAAATACAGGTAGTCCTGGTGGAAACATGGCAGACTAGCACGTCTCTGCAAAATAGTGGGGACAACACCAAGACAAATACTGACAGCTGGGCATCGTGCCTGAGCTAATGGAACTTCCCCGGACATGGAGGAAACCAGTGCTTTTAGCAAAATTTAAATGAGTTAACTATATTTTTATGGAATATAGATTACCCACTCGAGCTCCAGAGGGCAGCTCCTGGGGGGGAAGCCTGCAGGATCCAGAGGGAACCTGTCAGTGACTCCCTAGTAGAGCGCCTGGAGCCACAGGAAGATACAGCAAGCTCATAGCCTCAGGTGAAGCCTGTTTAAAGGACCCTGGGTTCGCCCAATCCACTTGAAGAGAGACCTTCAACGTAACAGAGCATCCAAAGCCACCTGGGTGAGCGTACCTTCAATCCGTGGGAAGGATTATAGTAAAGAGCAAGAAAATAATTAGGATTTAAAAGCAAAAAGCTTGCTGGGAGTTTGGATTATGAAAGTTAAAAATGTACTAGGGGCACAGTTTACTTTGGAAAATTGCTTTATTAACAAAGGACTTTTGAAATAATTAATTAAAACATGCCCCCATGGGAAAAAGAATTGTTTAAATTTTCAAAGGAGGGCAATTGGCTGATTTTGTTAAACAAAAAGCCAAGAATGGAAACAGGAAGTTGCAAAAGATCATGTGATCATGGATACTATATGAGGTAACAAGAGAGACTAAAGAGCTACTAAATTGGACATAGACATACAGTATTACAGAGGAGAATACAGAGTTACTGTATATATTGCAAGTATATATACATATACTGTATATTTTTAAAAATTATTTTTCCCTTTTTAATCTTTTCTTTCCCTCTTTGGATTACAAATTAAAAAGAAAAAAATGGCTACTACAAGAAAGGCAACGAAAGCTGCAGAAACAGGGAGGAGAGGATTGTTTACAGAAGGTCAACAGATAATAGAAAAACGGATTACTCCAGAGTCTTTACATAAAATGTTTTGAGGAATTATGGAAGACTGTAACTGCATCAGTCAAAAGAGACTTGACTACTCTGGAAGAGAGAATGGGAGAAAGATTTACAATTATGGAACAAAAGATGAACAAAAAATTGGAAGAATCAATAATAAAGATGAGTGAAGAAGTTAAAAAAATTAAAGGAAAAAACAGAATTTTTGGAAAATAAGAAATGATAAATAAGGAAAGGGTAAAGGATCTAGATAATGTGGCATTATTGGAATTAAGAGAAAGAATTTTGCTTAAGATTGAGGACAGTTCCAGAGGAACCTGGTGAAGCTGTGGAATCCTTAACAAAATTTTTGGAATGGGATGAAGAAGATACAGAATCAGAAGTTGATGAAGTATAAAGAATACAAGATATGCAAAAATAAGAAGGGCACCAAGAGATATACTTGTTCGCTTTGTCAGGAAGAAGACAAGAGACCAGGTTTGTTGCTACAGTATCTTTTAATACTAAATTAAGGCTAAATAATTCAGAAGTAATTTTATTGAAAGAAATACCTATCAGAATACTCCAGAAGAGAAAAGAATATACCTCTTGATAGATAAACTCAAACAGAAGAGGATACCATTTTGTTGGGATAAATTGGAAGGAATAATTCTAACCCCAACCAACAGAGATACCAATTAAATTCAGTTCAAAAGGTGAGAGATTTATATGAAAGGTTCAAAGAGGAGTTGGAGAAAGTACAATTGGAGCAAAAGGAAGGAACGATGCAACTAATACAGCAAGAGGAGGAGGAAGAGTCTACAACATTGGGCGCTACTGGAATAGACTTTTCTAAGTTTACAAATAAACATGAGATTTTAAATGCCTAATGTGGAATATAAATGGGGCAAATGCCCCTCAGAAAAGAAATAAGATATTCCATTATTTAAAAAAACTTAAAACAAGATGTAATTTGCCTGTTTGTTGTTTATTCGTTCAGTCGCTTCCGACTCTTCGTGACTTCATGGACCAGCCCACGCCGGAGCTTCCTGTCGGCCATCGCCACACCCAGCTCCCCAGAAACATATATAAGACCTTGCCCAGGGCAGCCTGAACCTTGAAGAAACTGAAGATACCTCTCTTTGGCAAATATGTATTAATGTGCACAAAGAAAATTGAAAACAGTTATTTATTTATTTACTGGATTAATTAATGCACACATGTAAAAAGTGACTAGCAAAAAGCCATTATAAATGTATGCCTAAGTCCCCTGACAGTAGCAATGGATCTCTATTCTGGACAAAAAACAGGACATACCAGTTGTGAGAAAGATGAGAAGAACAATTTTATAATGGTTAGATCCTGCTTGCAGGTTCCAGTAACAGGTGATCGGCCATTGTGAGAACTTGTTCCAGAACAAGATGGGCCTTGGATCTGATTCGGAAGGTACTCTTCCTGATCCCTATCCTGGCTTTACACCCAAGACTATATCATTCCAGATCTTCCTTCTGGCACAAGAAGGCCAGAACACAACCAATTTAAGTCACATCCTCTAGCCAACCTTCCTTATCTCAAACACTTAAGCAGGGTTTGACCTGGCCAGTACTTGGAAGGAAGATGAATAGGAAACCATATGAACTTGTCCATGAATGTCATTAGAAGCCACACTCAATCTAAGGCAGATCTTACCTTTTAATCTGCAAAACAACACCTAGCTAACCTTGGCTGATCTTGAAAAAAAACTAAGTAGGATCTAACCTTGGATGGGAGACCAGCAGAAAATCCTAGAGCTATAAGATATACTGGTAAATTGGGGGAAAAAAGCATCTTGAAGAAAGAAAACTACAAACCAGTGCCAAAATGTTGCCAAGAAATTATGTAGACACGATCACCAGGAGCTGAGCCTGACTCAAAGGAGACTATCTAAAAGGACTACATTTGCTACATCAAGGAAGCATGTTGCTGCCAATAATCCACTAACCTGGATTCTGATTCTTGTTCATGAAACACTGAAATGTATGTTAGAAACTGGTTTTCCATGCAGGTGCTCAATCCAATAAAGAAAAGCCAACCAATGTGTTTAATTTGTTCTGCTTATTTATGAAGCTGATGTTATTCTACTCTTTAGCTGTACACTCACTAGGGGAACACTTTATTTAGAAGTTGCTTAAGCTACGTTTTGAGGCCCAACATCATACAATTATTTCTTCTGAAGATACAGTATGTAATAAAGAAAAGCTAGCTCAGGAATATAGCTAGCTTGGCTGACTCACACTAATAAATTCCTCTCTTTCTAAGTGCCCAAACCATCACCTGGCTAAGCATCATGAAGTATGACAAAGAGGAGGCTAAGGCACATCTGCAAAACTAATCACCTGAAATAAAAAAGGCAAATGACTCAAATGTTTAAAAAGCACCCTATTCAATTCTCCACAATTCTTCAATTCCCGGTTCAGCAATTTTGCTTTGAAGTGGATCCACACACTATTCTGAAGGTCTCCTTGGTCTCCATCCCACATACCTGCCCAAAGTAGCATCTTCCAGATGTTTTGTGACTGCAGTGTCTGGAAATTGAAAGACCATGATAGTTGGGAAGTGTAGGATTGCTATCCCAACACCATGGTGGGGGAAGGTTAGTCCCAAGTAGTAATAGTGCATACTAACTTTAATGGTGGCTCATCTGTCTTCAGTGATGTCAATTACAGGCCTCTCTCATCTTTTTAAGTGGGAGAACTTGCACAATTGGTGGCTGACTAAATACTTTTTTGCCCCACTGTATAGATGTTTTGAAGATCAGATTCTGTTACCTTTCAAAGGTGATGAACTCTATTTTGACAGGATCTTTAATGCCGGATTCATGGAAAGAGGCTAATATTGCTTTAATACCAAAGGAAGGACAAGACCCTTCCTTAGTTAAAAATTATAGACCAATATCATTGTTGAATAATGATTATAAAATATTTGCATCAGTGTTGGCAGAGAGAATGAAAAAAGCTTTACAAGAAATTATTCATCATGATCAATGCGGATTTTTACCAAAAAGACAGTTAAAAGGCAATGTAAAGATTTATTAAAGTTATTAAAGGAGGGTAAACCAAAAATTAAAACAAGGGAAATGTTAGAACTGGATGGATTTACATGTCACTGGTTCACCTATATACAAGTTGGTGGAATGTTTTAAATTAGACAAAAAGAATTATAAATTTGTTAATGAAACAACTCAGTTTGAAATGGATCTTTGCATAAATGATGATCATGTTATTACTAAGATGTATAAGATTTCATTACAGATGAATATGGAAGATGAACATGTTAAGGATTGCATGATTAAATGGGCTAAGAATTTTGGATATAATATCATGTTGGACTAATGGGAGAATATGTGGATGAAAGGTTTGAAATTTACACTGAATTATAACTTGAAAGAAAATTTTTATAAGATGATGTATCACTGGTATTTAACTCCTGATAAGTTGTCCAAAATGTATAATGGGTATAACTTAATTAGTTAATGTCTGTTGGAAATGTTTACACCATCTTTGGTGGACTTGTGAGAAGGCTAAAAAGTTCTGGGATCAAATACGTATTATTATCCAAAAGATTCTTAAAGTAACTATACAAAGAAAACCAGAACTTTTTCTTTTGGAATTGATGGAAAAGGAATTAGAGAAACAATATGGAGTTTTGCTATTATATATGATTACGGCTGCAAGATTGTTATATGCACAACGATGGAAAGATCCACAAATACCTACGGTTGAAGATTGGATTGTTAAATTAATGGACTTGGCTCAGATGGCTAAATTAACAGCTTTAATAAGAGAGCATTCTATTTCTGCATTTATATTAACTTGGCAACCACTTTTAGAGTACTTGCTTTTAATAGAAAAAAATGAGGTTTTGATTTTGGGTAAGAGATTAGATTTGTAAATTTAATTTTATCTGTATCGGAGAAAGTCGGAAGTCACTTTCCGTTTCTTTTCTATCGACACTTTTTATAGTTTGTTCTTTTTTCTTTAGTTGTTTTCTGTCTATTCTATACTTCTTTGTATCTTAATTATAGTTTGAAAATTAAAAATTAAAAAAAGTATTAGTTATATGATAATAGTTTCAGTCTTGAACTAAACTAATTATTTAATATTAAATAATTCGTAGATACAAATTCCATTGTATTGTTACTTAGTGTGTGTGTGTATAGATTTGCCATTGCTGCATATTCTCCAAATTTAAGTTCCCAATCAGATGATGTTGAGATTGTTCTTTTCTTCCAGTGCTGAGCAGTTTATTCTTGCTGCTGTAAGCATATATCTCATTAAATTATGATATTTCTTGTTTTTTTTCCTGAGATTATACCTAATAAGAACAGTTGTGGTTTCATTTGAAATTTAAATTCCAAAATTTTCTGCATTATACTATGTATGCCTTTCCAATACTTTTGAGTTTTACATGTCCACATGTGATAAAATGTTCCTTCTATATCATGGCATTTCCAACATTTATTACTGTATGATTTGTCCCTCTTAGATATTATTGATGGAATTGTGTACCATCTATAAAACATTTTGTACCATTCCTTTAAGTTATAACTTGGTGTAAATTTTATAGATTTAGTCCTAGTTCCTCCCATTGTTGTATTGTAAATGTTTCTTTGAGATTTTGCATCCATTTTCTCATATAGTTTTTGGTTTGTTCTGTCTGTGTATCATATATAAGTAAGAGTTTATATATACACCCTAATAGGGGTTGTTGATTTTGTATGAGGGTTTCAAATTGTTTTTTCCCTTAACATTCCTTTTTGAGATCTGATTTTATCTTTCCAGGTAGAGGTAGTCCTCGCTTACAGACTGCCTCATTTAGCAACTGTCCCAGGTTATGAGTGTAAAAAAAAAGCTTTGCAACCAATCCTTGCATTTACAACTGTTGCAGCATCCTGCGGTCACATAATCGCCATTCAGGCGCTTTGCAACTGGTGCACATTTACGTCGCAGCGTCCCATGATCATGTGATCACCATTTGCATGCTTCCCAACCGGCTTGCGACAAGCAGTTAAGAATGCGGAAGTAAAATAATAAGTTGCAGTCATGTGATGTTTTGCTTCAACGACCACAGCGACTCGCTTAATGACCAAATGGGAAGTGATGTTGTCAGTCAGTTGTGGTCATGTGATTTTCCACATAGTGGCCATGGTGTTTAGTGAGGGAGTTGCCGATCCCAATTGTGGTTGCTAAGTGAGGACTACCTATATTTGTAAATACATCAACCATGGTATATTCCAACCTTCACTAAGTAGTTCTTGCTGTATTTTTAATTTGCTCATAGAATCTGAGTGAACCATATAATTTACTCATATGTAATTACCTTTCTTTTACTGTAGTTGTCTCCAACATGAAAAGCATCTGAAGGAGAAACTAAGGGTGAAATTGTTGGGGTTATTATTCCATTTGTAGCATTCCATACTTTTTATCAAACTTTGTCTGATAATAAGTCCTTTTAAATTTTTATCTTCCTTTGTATCTCTGAACCATCCTTCTTTGTATCTACGAAGTCCATTGGTTACCAGCCCGCTCCAAAATTGCCATTCTACTATTCAGGGATTTTATCCCCTCTGTTATCCATGATAAGAAGCTTGCTTTATGATACAGTTTTAGATTTGGAAGGGCGAGGCTACCCCCCCTTTGGAATCTTGTAAAATGTTTTGTTTAACTCTGGGTCTTTTCCCACACCATATGAATTTACTGATGGTTTCTTGCTATTCTTCTAAGATTCTCTCTGAAATTCTGATTGGTGCCACTAGAAATAAATAATTTACCTTGGGTAATACATTCATTTTAATAATTGCAATCAATCTTAACTAAGATAACTTTAAATTCTTCCACCTTTCAAGGTCTCTTAATTTCTTGCCAGTTTGACATAATTATTCTGATATATTCCTTGACTGTTTCCTGTCAGATGTAAACCAAGATATTTAGCTGGAAATCTGACAACCAGATTTCTTGCAAAAAATTAATTCCTTGTGCTAAAAATCGTGTAATTATTTTTATTTTCTGAACATTGATTTTATATCCAGAATATTTTTCAAATTTATGGATTATGTTCATCAGCTGTTTTATTGCCTTTTGTGGTTCATCATCTGCATAGCATTTAAGCTTATAATCCTCTCCACAAATTTTGAGACCTGTTATTTCAGAGCTTTCCAAACTTTTCATGTTGGTGACACACTTTTTAGACATGCATCATTTCACGACACTCTCTTACAGAAGGGCACAAAGCAGGCACTAGGACCTGCGCGGAATCCTGGCAGGGCTTGGAGCCACGACACACCCAGACACTGCAGCCGACACACTAACGTGTCCCGACACACAGTTTGGAAAGCTATGTGTTATTTGTTTATTACCTCAGACTTTTTCTGCCAGTATTTTTAATGCAATGATAAATAGTAAGGGAGAGAGTGGACATCTTTGCCATGTTCATTTACTGATTTGAAAATCTGTGGAGGGCGCTTCATTAGCCCTAATCTTTGGTTTTTGACATTGATGCTTCTGACCCAGACTTGGAATTCTTCTCTGGGGTTAATTTTATTCAATACTGCAAGCATGAATTGCCACTGCAAATTGTCAAAGGCTTTTTCAGCATCTAAGAAAATTAGTGCAGCTTTCTTTTTTTTAATTATGTGTTCTATTGTGTTAATTATGAACCTACTGTTGTCCTTTATAATTTTCTTTCGGATGAAACCAGTTTGGTCAATCTGTATCATACCTGAAACACATTTCTTCAGCCTGTCACCTAATATTGTAGTGAAAATCTTATAATCTACATTCAGCCAGGAAATTGGTCTATATGATTGTGGTTTCTCTGGATCGTTCCCTTCTTTATAAATCAAAGTTATATATCCGTCTTCCCATGTTGGTGGAGTTACAGAAGCCACAAGAGGGAGCCAAAGACAATATTGTATTTACCAGATTGGCGATTTTGCAAAATGGTTTTTTTCTTTTTTTTAAATACAAAAAATGACTTTTGCCTGTGAAAACTACAGCGTTTTTTTTAATCAGTCCAACGAGAGTTCAGAATTGTCAACTAAATGCAGTCTAGGACACTTATCTAGTTGATACATCATCGTAGAGAGGCCTCATGTTAGCAATCCCTATGAGGCCTATTATAGTGAAGGCAGAATTCCATTTTCTGGACTAAAGTTTCCAGTTCAGTGAAACACCAGATTTGAAAACAGTAGGTGATTCATGTTCTCCCTACCAAGGAGAATCAGGAAAACCTCTTGCTTTCATGAATCTCTCTTTGCCTTAAGAGAGATCAAAAGAACAAAAATAAGAAACACCGCTTTATTACCACAGGTCACCAAATGGAGTCCACAGCAGAAATGCAAAAATGGGGAAAGTTAACTACAGCGTTGTTTTATCAATCCAATGAGAGTTGAGAATTGTCAACTAAATGCAGTCTAGGACACTTGGTTTCATGAATCTCTCATTGCCTTAAGAGAGATCAAAAGAATAAAAATGAGAAACATCGCTTCATTACAGCTTCTCAATCTTTTGACCCTGGAGGAACCCTTGCAATATTTTTCAGGCCTCGGGGAACCCCTGCACATTTAGGCTCAAATATAGACCAGAAGTTACAAAATTATATTAGTTTCATGTGTAGACCTGTATATATGCATTAACAGTGTTGTTAAACTAAAAATAAAGAATGAAACTTATCTCTTTAAAGTGAAGTTGCCTGAATTTGAAATAATTTTTAAAATAAACCGTGATCTCCCAGGGAAGCCCTAGTGACCTCTCACAGAACCCTAGGGTGCCAGGGAACCCTTGTTAAGAAAGCCTGATCTAGGCACATATTTTAGATCAGTTCCTCCAGTACCTAACTAAAAATACAGAAAACATAACTAGCTTAAAAATTAAATATGGCTTTAAGAAACCCCACATTCACTGACTGATATGTATTAGAGATGAGCCGAGATGGATGTAATAATTAGCTGTTCAATCACATGCCCAGGCTGAATCTAGTTTAGATATCAACACTATCAACTAAACCCCAAGCAAGCAAATTCTCTTAAAGACAGCTGGGTCCTGAGTGCTCCCAAACTATCAGAGCATCCAAGATTTTGTCCTGCTTGCATTTGAAAAGATAAAAGCCCAGAGTGAAACTACCAAGCGCCCTAGAAACCCAGAATTTAATTAATTCTTTCCCATAAAATAAACAGAATGTTTATTCAAACACAGTTGAGAAGATGAAGGCTTTGAAAGCATCCCCTATCAGAAGAAGAGAACGTAACATTCCATAAATCTGAAGCAAGAAAGGCAAGAGCATCAAAAGCAAATGCTCGCATGTTTGGAGGTTAAATCTTATCCGGCATCACTCCCAGTATCCAAGTGGAAAATGTTACAACAAACATCCATTTCCATCTAAACAATACTGCTTTGATGAAACTGTTCATTTAAAAAAAAACAGAAATATCCTAAGCAGCATTGATAAAATAATCCTGCCTTTAAAATAACTGACCTATTTTATACAGGCACCTAGGATCCAACATGTGCTGGCAGCTACACTGTGATTAATCATTGCACCAACAGGAGATATTACTGTGACAAGCTGGAATTTCACTGAAAAAGCAGCTTTACAAACCTAATGAAGGCTTGCATATAATAAAGTCTTGAGTCACTGTAGGTAAGTTGCTGTTTAATTCATAAAAAGCTGTGGCAGCAGGTGGTGGAACAGGTCCTCAGGCTTGCCAACCTCTTAGGTGGAGGCAATGGCACAGAATGCCGACAATGCAGGAAGACATCTCCTGTCAACCCAACAGTTCGAAAGCTTAGCAAGTAGATAAATGGGTACCACCTTAAGTGGGGAAATTTGCTGGCGTTCTGTCGGGAGTCGGTTCCACCGGAGGAAAAAGATCGGAGGAAAGATTGAATGGCGGCGGTTACAACGGACCCGGAAGTAACATCTACAAGGACATCAGCAGCCGGCTCAAGGCATCTTGGGATATATAGTCCGGAGCCTTAGAAGAGTCAGTTCCCTTACCCCCTCCCCTTACGCGCACGGTTTAATGCACTGTACAAATTTGATGAATTGTATAATGAAAAATGTATATGTATGGAAGCCGCCTAGAGTCCTCCGTTAGGGAGGGGATAGGCGAGGTATAAATATCAGCATAAATAAAATAAATAAATAAATAAATAAAGACATAAAATATGGCTGGTATAGATATTTGCAGATTACAAAAATTGTCACCCACATCACTAAGGAGACAGCACTAGACATTTACTGTAGAAAAGGTTAGCAAGGGCCAGTTGTCAATACTAAAGCATCCCTCCCTCCCTCCCTCCCTCCCTCCCTCCATCCCAGGCATCTCCAGTCAAACAGAATGCAAAAAAGCCCATTGCTTTTTCCCAGACCTGAAAGTACAGCTGCCAATATCAAAACATAAAAGCACCAGATTACGTTCTTCCCAACAGGTAAAGGAGCAGCTTCACATATAAGCTTAGAAGCAGGATAATTACCATGCCAGGCCTGCAGATTCCCAGACACCAGGCAAACCAAAATGAAAAACTAAACTAGCAGCTCAACCTACAGTCTCCACCAGACCAAAGACAGAAACAGCAAAAATTGACAACCCCCCCTTGATCTGTAATATCAAACATCTCTTCACAGCCAAATTCCCACTCAATCCTGTTCCACAGAAAGAAATTCTCCAATCAGCTGGAATCCCAATTGCTCTTATTGGACAGATAGCCTGCCTTCACTGACCTTTTTGAGGGAGAGTCCAAGCTCAGCAAGGCCTTTACTAGAGACCAAGACTCTCCAAGGGGACTTGTAACAACCTCAGGGCAACCCACAACCAGGCTTCCACAGTGCATCCTTCCCCTACCTACTAGGAACCCTGGCCCAACAACATGGACTCAGTTGTTGAGCTTGGCCCTAATTTAGCATCCGCTACATTGGTACTCAGCACCAGAGCAGAGGCTCTGGCAAATTTTGCTCCCATTACCTCCCTACCTGCCATTCACCCAGATGTACTCACAGGATTCCCAATTGATAATCACACTGTGACACCCTCGGTCTGTTGACTATTAAATCCGAGTTCCTGACACAAGCCCCTCAGGGATATGAAGGAATCTTTATTAAAGCCAGTGATCCATTGCACGTTAAAGACTCGAGAGAATAAAGCTCCCACAACCAACAGTTTAAGAATCCCCAAGTCCCCACCCCATTGGGATTCGCGGCTCGATCGCTCTTCCCTTTGTCTCTGTTTTCCTCTTTCTAGGTCCGAATCAACTAATGCGGCGAACCTGGGTGCTGAAATGCTCTGTGCGAAACTTTGATCAACATAGTTTGCAGTTCTGTGAATACACCAAACCCCTACTTTACACGTCTGGTAGTTTTACTGTCAGGAACCCCCAAACGACCCTGAGAGTTTAATGGAGTGGTGGGATGTTCCTTCTTGGCGCCATGGCAGGATGGCATGGATGACATCCTGACACACACTATGTTCATCTGGTGCCACCTCCACATCTTGTTCCTGGCACAACCCATTCTTCATCAACCAGTCTTCCTTTTCTCTTCAAAGGTCTCTGCCCACTCTTTTCAATCTGCATCCACCAGATACTCTTTCCTTCATCCCTACAATGTTATCCATCACAACTATCCCTTCTCATATTTTCTCACCTCCCTGATCTTCCTCCTCCTCCACTATCTGCCATCAGCCATCTTTCTTCTCCCTGCTACTCTGGTGTTCCTTAACAGGGCCACGTGTTCAGGCATGTAGCTCAACACCTCTCCAATATTCTTGCTACCACAACAGACACCAACATTATCATTCCTTCTTCCAAACTCCATCTAACCAACCCCTGCCCCCAAAAGCTCAGTCACAACACACCAAACCATTGCTATTTTATTAAAAATGTGGTATGTAGAAAAAGTAATGTACTACTTTGAAATCCTTGGAGAAAATAGAAATAATAATCCAGATATTGTCAGTCATTAGTATCTCTTTCTCCCCTTAAACTAAAGAATCCCCTGAAATGTTAGCTTAGGCTTTTTATGGATTTTAGTGCCTCATGAAAAATCAGCATCAAGTTTCATAAGTTTTTAAAAAAATACTCTCACACCCAAGGTTATACAGAAAGCAGTCCTCCTTGCCTCCTAGTGAACAATCAGTATAATCACAATCTTCCCCTATTTTATTTCTTTACTACAATAACTTTGGAGAACAGAGTTTATGAAGTGAACTATAAGTACCTCAGACTGTACAGTATGAAGAATGCTGAGAAGTTAACCTTCTACCATGCCTGAAGGCAAGAACAAACCAAAGAAAAAGGTTTGTGAGAGCCAGTTTGGTTTAGTGCAAGGGTCGGAAATGGCGGCTCGCGAGCCAGATCTGGCTCTTTGGCCCCTTGAGTCTGGCTCCGCAGCTGAACTCACCCCCACCCCTTCCACGCAATTGGATCCCGCCCCCAAACTCCGCGGCTCTCCCGCCCTGCCCCACCCCCACCCCCCACTTCCCAGCCACCCACAAAGCTTCCCCCGCGCCCCGACTCCTCCCGGAAACCACCTCCGGGGCCGCCGCTCGCCGACCCTCACCTGCCCGGTGGTGCGTAGACACAGGGCCGCAACCGGCGATGGAACGCTGCCGAAAGCCCCCCCGCCGCGCTCGACCAATGACAGCGCGCCACCTGCACCCCAACGTTCGAACGCGGAGTATCTCCTGCCACTTCCGCTTCCCCGGAACGCCGCCGCCTTAAAGGGGTCACGCTTATTCCGCGCGCCGCCTCCAGGTCGCAGGTAGACGACGCCCAGTGAGGTTCCGTGCGCGAAGGGCAGGAAGCCCAAGGCGTCGATCCGGACGGAGGAAAAATGATCAAGAGTTTATTTTAGGGCTAGAAACCTGATAGGGGCTTTTTGCTGAAAGAAGAAAAGACCGAAAGGACGATTTGACGCCCCCAAACTCCGCGGCTCTCCCGCCCTGCCCCACCCCCACCCCGCGCAAAGTCCACGTCAGGTCGGGCTTAACCCCTCGCGTGCTGCGGGCAGTACGAGGGGCAGAGACAGCGGGGCGGGCTATGGAGACGGTAAGGGGATCCCAGCTGGGGGGAAAGGGGAGAAACTTGGAAAAGGCATCGGAGGGCATACCTGGCACTTGGGCGCTGTGGCTGGGGTGCAGCGGGACGGGAGCTCCGCCCGCGCGCCTTCCCTGGCCGGTCCTCACGGGCCAATCGCGTGGAAGGCGCGCGGGCGGAGCTGCCTGCCTGGCACTCGGGCGCTCCGGCTGGGGTGCAGCGGGACGGCAGCTCCGCCCGCGCCCCTTCCCTGGCCGGTCCTCGCGGGCCAATCGCGTGGAGGGCGCGCGGGCGGAGCTCCCTGCCTGGCACTTGGGCGCTCCGGCTGGGGTGCAGCGGGACGGGAGCATCGCCGGCGGCCCGCAAGGACCGGCCAGGGAAGGCGCGCAGGCGGCTGAAGCGGAGGAAGGTGGCAGCCGAGCAGCAGCGGGTGAGTCCCCTGGTGCTCCCCGTTCCTCCCCTGCCCCTGGCTCCTTGGTTCGGAACAGCCGGCGCCCTCCGAAGCTGGAGCCCCCGCAGCCCGGAGATCGGCGCTGGATCGCTTCCGGAAATAGCGGGGGGAGAAGGCCGGCCGCCTTCTGCAGGCAAGGAGGGAGGGGCGGGAAGCTGGGGGGGGAACTGCTACATGGGCCCTCCCACCCGCCCCAATAAGCCATGTGATTGGCTCCCGCCCGCAAACCCCGCCCCCTTCCACGTGATTGGCCCCCGCCCACAAACCCCGCCCCCTTCCATGCGATTGGCCCCCGCCCGCAAACCCCGCCCCCTGGCTCTCGAGCATTTCAAAATGTGCACGAGCATGTCAAAATGGCTCCTGGCATAAAAAGTTTGCCGACCCCTGGTTTAGAGGTTAAGGTGCTGAGCTAGAAACCAGGAGACTGAGAGTTCTAGTCCCGCCTTAGGCATGAAAGCCGGCTGGGTGACCTTGCGCCAGTCACTCTCTCTCAGCCCTAGGAAGGAGCCAATAGCAAACCAGGAATCTGAGAGTTCTAGTCCCACCTTAGGCATGAAAGCCGGCTGGGTGACCTTGGGCCAATCCCTCTCTCTCAGCCCTAGGAAGGAGCCAATGGCAAACCAGGAGCCTGAGAGTTCTAGTCCCGCCTTAGGCATGAAAGCCGGCTGGGTGACCTTGGGCCAATCCCTGTCTCTCAGCCCTAGGAAGAAGCCAATGGCAAACCAGGAGACTGAGAGTTCTAGTCCCTCCCGCCTTAGGCATGAAAGCTGGCTGGGTGACCTTGGGCCAATCCCTGTTTCTCAGCCCTAGGAAGGAGCCAATGGCAAACCAGGAGACTGAGAGTTCTAGTCCCGCCTTAGGTATGAAAGCCGGCTGGGTGACCTTGGGCCAGTCACTCCTTCTCAGCCCAACTCACCTCACAGGGTTGCTGTTGTGGGGAAAAGAGGAGGAGGAAGGAGTATTAGGTATGTTCGCCGCCTTGAGTTATTTATAAAAATAATAAAGGCGGGATAAAAATAATTTTAAAAAAAGATGTTTCCAAAAGAAAAAAAATAGAAACTGTATATTGTGTTTGAATGCTAACACAAAGGATAAGATACCTGCATTTTTTTTTGTTTTGTTTTAAAGCCTAAACCAGAACCATTTAGTATTACAGCATGCGTAATATCTGCTTCTTCTTTACAGAAAGTGGTTCATGCATGCATCAGATTAAGGTTGCTGCAGCAGATAGAAGGGGTATCAATAATTCTGTAAGATGCCCAGATTCACCGTGAGTTGGGCGGCCTTTTATTTCTAAAACAGGAAAACTAACCTTCTGTTTCCACTGGGGTTCAAACTACATTTGCTGCTGGCTATCCTACATTAAATAATCAGAAGATGAAAGCAACTCTTCAAAAGACATATTATCATGAAAAATCCGCTTCCGGTGGGGACAATGACGGCTTGAACAGGTTTTCCTGCGAGCTCCGCTGGCTGACCTGATAGCATGGCATTTTTTTCAGGCTCAGACAGGTTTCCTTGGAGTCTCCAGAACAAGGAGAACCCCTCGTGTCCTCTGGACAGCTGGCAATAGCCAGAAGATCACAAACATTTCGTGTTCAACTGGTGAGTGATCAGCTGGGAGGCGG
Organism: Charina bottae; assembly: GCA_023362775.1. Classification (NCBI taxonomy): domain Eukaryota; kingdom Metazoa; phylum Chordata; class Lepidosauria; order Squamata; family Charinaidae; genus Charina; species Charina bottae. The sequence goes on from JALMGJ010000010.1 coordinate 2,389,403, forward strand.
GGTTGTCATCTTTTCCCAAGCCACGCTGAAGCCGAAAACGGACTCCAAAACCGACCACCCCATTTCTAAAACACCAAGGGTTTTTTTTGTATATTTGTTACCCAAGAGAGGCTTTTTACAGCAAAGAAATGCGGAATCTCTCGGTGATTTTCATTATTTTGGGGATTAATTTGGAAATTTAGCTTTTTTAATATATAAATTGTAATGCTGAGAACTAAAGATTTTTGTTTTTCTATTGCCTTTTTTAATAAACTAAGCTTTGAGGACTATGAAAGATTTTTCCTACTTTGATGAATCTACAGAGTTGAATTTCGACCTGTTTTTACTTTCTTGTGGGAACAGTCTTTGTTTTCACTTTCTACTATGCTGATTGGTTACTTCGAAGATAACAAGCTGGAGGATATTTTTAATACAACTGCCTTAATGGACTTTACCTTTTTGAGTCACTAGAGGGTGCCATAATCTACTGTGGAGAGACATGGAGGAAATTAAAGCTATTTTTAATGAATTTTATCTTGAAGTCACTCAAGTTCTGGACCATTTCTCAGAACTTGTGGAGTTCAAATTGTGCCAACAATTGGAGGAAACTGGTAAGGTAGAACAGAGCTTTCCAAACTGTGTGTCGTGACGTTAGTGCAGAGCTTTCCAAACTTTTCATGTTGGTGACACTCTTTTTAGACATGCATCATTTCGCGACACACTCTTACAGCAGGGCATCATTTCGTGACACACTCTTACAGCAGGGCACAAGGCAGGCACTAGGACCTGCGTGGAATCCTGGCAGGGCTCGGAGTCAGCAGCCGCCGCGACACACCCAGACATTGAAGCTGACACACTAACGTGTCCCGACAGAGTTTGGAAAGCTCTGCGTTAGTGTGTCGGCTGCAGTGTCTGGGTGTGTCGCGGCTGCTGCTGCCTCCAAGCCCTGCCAGGATTCCACGCAGGTCCTAGTGCCTGCCTTGTGCCCTGCTGTAAGTGTGTGTTGCGAAATGATGCATGTCTAAAAAGTGTGTCACCAACATGAAAAGTTTGGAAAGCTCTGGTTTAGAGGAATGCTTTTGCTTTTTGGATAACACTCTTATTTTTGGTAGAAGTATATTAACAAAGTTATCAATCAAACAATCAATAAAAAGATGTAGGCAGGTTTTGTTTTGTTTGTTTAGTTGGCAAAAGAGGAATAAAATTATAGTGAAGAAGGATAATATTTACGTGTTTGCTTTTTAGGTGAAAAACTGTGTTTGAAGGGGTTTTTATATGTTCTTTAAGTGGGAAGGAAAATTTGTTTTAGAGGGGAATGTTCCATTGGGAATTGAAATGGTTTACAGAAATAATGTTCATCATAGTTTAAATTGGAGTAAGAGATTGATATTGATTTATGTATATCTCTGCTGTATATAGTCAGAAGTCACTCAGTAGCTTTTTTTGTATAATTTTGCCTAATTTCTGTCTTCTATTAATAAAATGACTAAATGTTAATAATTTAATTGCATAATACAACATGAATATATAGATGTCAAATTTCCAAATCTGCTTTTGTGGTTTTTTTTATTCTTGTTGTTCTGCAAAAAAGAAAAGAAAAGAAAGTTACTCCCATCAACCTTTACATTCATTGATCAGAGAATGCTTCTGAGTTCAGAAGAAATGTAGCATATCATGACACACATGCAATGGCACATTCCACAAGAGTAGATTCTCTAGGTCCACAGACATCTAGAAACATCTAAACTCAATATAGTCCCTCAAGTCACTTCATCTACATGGGCCATAAGATGAAGACTGGTGCTGAATACTTCAGAATGCTCTGCTTAGGACAGAAATACTCATAAGATGAGTATTCTTTAACATGGTGCCAAGCAGACATTTTATGTAACATGGCCAATGATTGGGACAACAGGAACTGTAATCTAATAAAATCTGGTGTATATCAGATTAAGGAAGAAACATTAATGTAGCATTATTTAAGGAGAGATCCATCTAAAAACATTAAATAATGATCTTCTCTTATCCTACCTGTTTTTTACTCTGAAATTATTTTGCAAAGGACACAACTATGGTCTAACAAGCTTACTTCTTCTAGCACTAATGAGTCAAATCACGCCAAGATTCTGCTAAGATTTATCACATCAATGGCATTCACTTCAGTTTACACCCAGAGCAGAGGAACAGATGCAAGAGGTATGGATTAACGGAATACCCAGCCTAAAGGTCATCTACGCTGCAAGAGACAGCGAACCATCACTTTCCATGTTCCATGTAGAAAGAATAACATTTGTGTAAGACAGAAAGGGATGCCATTGCTTCCTGTTAATTTGCCTCCTAAACATAAAAACAAGCTGGATTTTCTGATGATTAGAGAGGACAGACGTTTATGTTGGAAAAGAGAACATCTTGTATGCAGTGGCTGTGGGAAAACATGAATTAATTCATAACACTGCCAAGAGCTCACTGTTTCTGCAAACAGGGTGAGTGGGCAGATGAGACAGAGACACAAGTGAGAGAAAGAGAGCCAGTCTGGTGTAGTGGTTAAGGCATCAGGCTAGAAACCAGGAGACTGAGTTCTAGTCCCGCCTTAGGCACAAAGCCAGCTGGATGACCTTGGGCCAGTCACTTTCTCTCAGTCCTAGGAAGCAGGCAATGGCAAACCACTTCTGAAAAACCTTGCCAAGAAAATTGCAGGGACTTGTCCAGGGAGTGTCCAAGAATTGGACATGATTGAACGGGGACATATATATGTAAATAAAAAAAAAAGTAATGGTTCCCCCCGCACAGTTGTGCAGTCGTGTCCGACTCTAGGGGCCGGTGCTCATCTCCGTTTGTTAGCCGAAGAGCCAGCGTTGTCCGAAGACGCTTCCACGGTCATGTGGCCGGCATGACGCGTGCGGAACGCTGTTACCTACCCACCGAAGTGGTACCTATTCATCTACTTGCATTTGCATGCTTTTGAATTGCTAGGTTGGCAAGAGCTTTATATATATATATATACACACACACACACGCCTGACTATAAACAGGCATGTAAAAAGCTTAAACTGAAGGCTGGCCTGAAACAATGTAGCCAAGTTGTACCCATCCATCCCTCCAGTACTTGGACAGAATGAGCATTGTAAAATACAAGTGTCATTGTCAAAGGATCTATTTGATAATAAATAGAGCTCAGGGACAACTGTTTCCCCAAAATTATTGCCAAGCACTATCAGACCATCATTTGCATCTTTCTGGGCTGTCAGGCAGCTGCTAATCACTGGCCTTTGCAGTTTAAGTTCTGCAAATAAACCAACCACACTATGGAAGCAGCTGGCAAAAAATCCTTTCCCCAGTAGTAGCAGACTCAACCCTGTTGTGTCTTAGTACCTTTCAACTGTTTGCCAAGGCTGTATCATTTATACAAACATCAAGGCACTACTGCAGCCTCAGATTCCCCCACAATACCAACAGTGTATACCTTTCCTCCTGAAAATGAGGGTAGCATATTAATTCCAACTAACAACCCATCTGAAAAGTAAGAAAAAATATGGAAGAATGGATGGAAGCTTGCAGAGATAGTATAGCTACTCTATCATGTGCTAGCAGCACATGTAACACATGTGGCTACTCACAGAGTTCCAACATATGTTAGCAATAAAGAACCCAACATGTCAGCAGTAAAGAACCTCTAAAGTAGTCTGCACTCCTTCTTCATTAAGAGCTATAAAAGACTATCCAGCCTTGGTCACAGGCTCTGGGATAAGAGAATAGACTGGAGACACACTGGCCCCAGTCATTAGCAAGAGAAGCCAGGGCTGCTGGGAGGGAGGGAAAAAGAAAGACATTGTGGCAAGAGGGGAAAAAAGTCTTTCCTCATCTGTTAAGACATGACATCTGACTGTCACAATTAACTGCCCCAGGACTACAGACCCAGAGGGATACCTCATCCATGAAACTAAGAGCTCCTGGACTGTATGGACTAAAGGTCATGTACACAATCTCTTGGAAGGCACGTTCCCTCAAAAAACAGGACACAAATCTAGGTACAAAAATGACAGGTGCTAACAGCATTTTAACAAGGGATGAAACAGGCCATCAGTGAACCTGGAAAGAGCTGGGGGATTACAGGCAGGTGCAAATGGCAGGGGGAGGCACTCTGGAGGCAAAGAGGTGAATAGGCTTCAAAAGCAGGAGTCACTGACAGTCCCTCTACCACACTAATACCACAGGTAGAGTCTCTGGCACCAGCAGCTACATCAGGAACCATGCAATGTGCACACAGGCCCAGTTGAAGACAACATCAACAGAGCTGGTAAACTCATCTAAATGGCATCATGCTGATCCATACCACTCAGTGCCTACAATTCTGCATGTTTTAATTGGTTTCATTTATAACCCAGAAGAAATAAATAAGGGAATAAATCATTATCCGATGTCTCTGGGACAAAGCTTTGCAGATATCAAATCAGCCATACAAGAGCACAGCAGGTCTTCCAGATGAACTCAAACAACTCTGACCCATTTTGGTGGGAGGAATAGAGCGCTTGAAGTCTTCAGCAGTCTTTCTCACACTTTCCGAAGTATATGACCAAACGTTGTAACAGGAAGACAAAAAGGGCCACAATGCAACATTTTCAATTTCACTCACATCTCATGGCAGCAGTGATCCCATCTCAATAGCTATGATTCCCCAAATGACACTTTTGTAGTATTCGCTGCTAAATGAAGGTCATAAGTGCCTCTCCGTTGCCCAAGGCCTCCTTTGCCCTCTCAGCAGTGCAGAAGCAGGTTATTCAGGAACTTGCCTGCGCCCCAGGAGGAGAACCCAGAAAGCCCGGGCGACCGCTAGCCCAGCCCGGTTCAGGCACGCTGCCTCCGCAGTGAGCAAGTCCACAGGCCCAAGCAGCGGCCTCGCGCGTCCCACACCCGGCGAGCTCCAGCTCTCGGAGGGCGAGGCCTTTCTTCCGCGGAAACGAAGGCTCCGAGCAGCACCCCAGCCCTTCCACGCGCCCTCTCGCCCCGTCCTCCGGGAAGCCTAAGGCTGGCCTTGCTCCGAATTCCCCGCCGTAGAGATAGAGGGCCTAACGGAAGTTTCTCCTCCGGCCTCGGGCAGCCCGGCAGGGCAGGAGGGCGGCCGCCCGCTCCTGTCCTTCCGCGCTCGCTCCGGCATCGGAAAGGCTGCTCCGGGCGCCGCTCAGCCCTGCAGCTGCGTCAGCCCGTCGGGACAGGCCCGCCGGGCCGGGAGAGCCTGCCGCGCCTCCTCTCCGCAGCAACGCGGACCTCCCCCGCGGCGGCGACCCGGAGCCCCTCCCGCGCGGAGGCAGACGCGCCCGCTCACCCGCTTGGCGCGTCCTGGGGCCGGAGCTCGTTCCGACGATGGCGCGCCCGCGGGCCACTTCGTCGGCCGGCCCAGTCACCTCGGCGCGGAGGGAAGGCGCTTGGGCGGCGCTTGGGCGAAAGACCCCGCCCCACGCTGACTTCCCGCGAGAGCGCTGAGGGCGGGGCGCCTCGGCTGGGCGCCGTCAATCAAAGCAGGGCCGACCCAATTGCCGAGCGCGCCACCCCCGGCACCAATGGCAAAGCGGTTCTTCTCTCTCGGGCGGAAGCCAGCGGGGCCAGTCGCCGTGCCTCAGGGGAAGCCGTGGCCGATCGCTGGACGCCGGGGGCGGCGCGGCTTCTCTCCCCAGCGAGAGAAATCCCTCCGCGGCGCCTTCCGAGCGCTTGGGGCGGAGCCTCGGGGGCGGCTTGTGCCTCGCCCCTCCCTTGCCTGGAGGCGGATCTCTCCCGAGCGAAGAGTGCCCGGAAGGAGGCCCGTTTCCCGAGGGGAGTTGTCGGATGGGTTCCCCTGCGGTGACTGGAAGAAACCGGAATGGTAGCGTTTACACAGCAGGCCAAGCTACAAACGAGGAAAACCGCGCCGTGGCTTAGGCTCTATGGACCTTCTAATGCGAGCTCGTTTTGGCCTGCCCGCAGTACGCGCTAACCCGTGCTCCGCTCACCACATGCTATGCCAAAGGAAGAGATAGTACAGCTTAATGGTGTAGTCCTGGGTGGAAAAGACCCTCCAGATGTCAAGAGAGCTGTAGGCGGAATGAGAGAAAAGGATCACTGGAAAATCATGCATCAGAAAATTCTACATACATGTTTGAGATCACACAAAAAAGCATTAAATACTGATTTCTGCTGCAGGGGAACTTTGGCAGACATGTCTATGAAGGTTCTCAGTCATCCAGGTGGAATTGTCTGTAGCTTGAATCATGTCAACTGGATTTCTATTTTCTCAGTGGAAACGTTTCGCTCCTTATCCAATGAGCTTCTTCAGTCTGAGCAAAGTTAGTAAGGGAATCCTAAATCAGACATGTGGCAGACATGTTTGCATTTCCCTGCACCATCATCTACTGTCCTCTTGAATTATGACTGATGGTTTGCAACAAAACAATTCATGGCTTAGCAGGATGGAAGGGCTTATGTTACAGGATTTAGCTGTATCTTTGAACATGTGGAGTGTTCGTTTACTGATTTTGTTTGCCTCAGAGGGCTGATACTGTATGTGAAAAGTGCTGGGGCTTTAGAACCTAGCAACATCATCCAGCAGGTGCTGCTTTTGTGGGGGTAAAGGGCTGCTATTCTGATAATCAAAGGCACTCAAGTGCTGCTATAAAGGTAAAGGTTCCCCCCGCACATCTGTGCAGTTGTGTCCGACTCTAGGGGCCGGTGCTCATCTCTGTTTGTTAGCCGAAGAGCCAGCGTTGTCCGAAGACGCTTCCACGGTCATGTGGCCAGCAGGACGCATGAGGAATGCTGTTACCTACCCACCAAAGTGGTACCTATTTATCTATTTGCATGCTTTCGAATTGCTAGGTTGGCAAGAGCTGGGACGAGTGTGGGAGCTCACTCCGTCACGCGGGGCTAAGGATTCAAACCTCCCAACTTGTGATCTTCCGATCTACAAGCCTGGCGTCTTACCCGCTGAGCCACCACGCCTCTTATTAGCAATACTTATTAGCAAGTGCTGCTAGTGTTCCACAAATGTGCCATGATGATGTGAAAAAGGGAGCCTAATGGTTTCCTAGCTGATGCACAGAGACAGGGTCATCCATGACAGCAGTCAAAAAAGTCAAGGTGATGGCTACAACCGTGCAATCCAAGCCCTGCCCCCTTTTACATGCTTTGCATGCAATCATGGCCACCAACTTGACTTTTTGACCCCTCTGAGTATGCCGTGCACAGATGTGAACCAAGAACATAGCTTGGCATGGAGTCTCCGAGTTGCTGCATTTGATCTCACCTTTTCCCATTCAGAAAAACCCTTTCTCTTTTCTCCCATATACCTAGTTTGAGTAAGTCTTGTTTGTTGTCCCAGGCCATAAAACTAACCAAGGGCAGAGTCCAAGAAGGGTCTGCTGCAGCAATATGTGATTTAAACCCTTGTCTCACTGGATTTTGCAGATCAGAAGCATGATGAATAGGGGAGAAATGGGACTTCTGATCCAGAGTACAGGATCCCTCATGTAATTAATTTACTACATAATTTTCTGGGTAGCTTGTTGTGGTTTACTGTGTTGTGTGAAATCATTTGGTTAGCTTTTGTTTAGCAGACTATGCAAATCCAGAAATCAGTAAGTAAACAAATGAAGGGTATTGTGCAAACTCAGACTTGCATCTAAACAGGGCAGCATAAGTGGTCTCACCAGCTTAATTTCAGCCACAAATTATTTTTAGGTGGCTGTGAAGGGGGGAACCTGGTGAGGGCAGCCTCAAGGTGTATAAAATCTTTGGACTTTGTCACTCATTTCCTCAGCAGGAAGTCAGGACTGCAGGGCCTGGCAGAGCGGGACTGCACTAGGAACTGCAAATAATCTTACGCCAGAAGACTTTTCTCTTGACTCAAGGATGGGCAGAGAACATTTCAACTTGGCAGTGAGGAACAGCCAAGAAAGAATAAGAAACAAAGTCCTTGTGTTAGGGAAGATGGGCATATAATGAAGATCTATAGATACTAATTTACTTAATAAGTATTTCAGGACTGGGCAGGATTCCTGCTGAGGAGCAGGGATTTACAGACCCTAGTGGGACTGTTAGCAACAGGAAAGGCAACAGGAAAGGGAGGGAGGCATTTCTTACTGCGTTCCTAAGGACTTCAGATGCAAACGCCCTGCCCTGCTGCAGTTCCGTAACATGACCCACGTTGGAACGATCTCCCAGCACCTGGATCGCTCAGAGGCTAACGGATTGTGCCCCAGGCCACGGGATGTTGGTGGTTTCCTATTAGAGTCTTTCTTCCCTTAGAGTCTCAATCTTATGGAAATAGATTTCCTGGCCTGATAAAAGGAAGCACAATGGCAACTGTTTGGGGGGGATCCATGTTGAACAGAGGGAGATAGTACAGCTGTGTATATTCCACAAGGTGTTGAAATCACCATTTGTAGCAAAGCTAACAAAAGATCATACTGCTTAGAAACTATCCTAAAAAACCATACTGACAAAGCTGCTTTCTTACTGTCTCTTCAGCACCATTCACCTTAAAATGGAGCTCCCTTGTTACTTCAGTTCTGATATTATACTGTGGGAAGGAGGGACAGTTTGAGAAATGGGGTGGGAGCCAGGTCACTTTTAAGACTATCTGGGAGTCTGCAAACCTGTTTACGCAAGCTGGCATTAGCTCCCTCCCTAAAAGACAGGCAGGAGAAGGAAAGCGGGGGCTCCTGTCAAAGCAGGTTTGGTGGGGCAAAGCCATCTGTGGCCACTTCACCAACGCATCTGTGATAAACTTTGCCACTGACAAAATTCATATACAAGATGAGAACATTTTAAAGCTGGATTTAACTGACAAATCAATAACATTTAACACCAAGATACAAACGAAATAAATAAAAATCAGTAAGAGAAAGAGAATGCAGAAATTAACCGTATTTCAACCTAGATAAAACCACAGAAGTGTAAATGTAGGAAGCCTGTTGAAAATACAGAGATCTTTGCAGTCCATTGCAGGAGGACAAGGGCTGCAATGAATTGTAGCAGGAAAATGATTGGTTTATAATGTGTTGAGTGTAGTTCTCAATGTTCATTCTTAGATTATAGTTTAATAGTGGTTTCTAGTCTGTTAAAGCGACAATACATTCAGTTATTTTGAAGTGTGTTATACTGGAAAATTATAACCTTGACATTTCTAAATCCCTTGTTTTTCATTTGTATTTTATTTTTTATTCCCTCGTCTTCATTGTTTATGTATCTTTAATGTTCAGTTGAAAAAGGAGTTTTGAGATTTGAATTTCATTTCAAATAAACATTATTTACGTTGGAGCTCCCTCTTCTGGTTTAAAGAAAATAAGAAGGGAAGGGAAGGGGAAAAAAACCAGTTCAAATACCTGTATTCTTTGGTTTAGGTGGGATGGCAGGGGGCTTGGTCTGCTTCAAACTTTGCCAGATTTCCCTGGAAGAAAAGGCTTCCTTCAGTTTCCCACCAATGTGCTCTGTTGATGAAGCAACTGCCCTGAGAGCAAGGAGAAACCCAGGTACTTTACTGATGCAAAAGTTGTGGGAGAGTGAGAAAAGTCTTCTCTAGCAAGAACTTTTGGCCTGAGAGAAGAGGACCTGAACCTATCCATGCTCCCCATGTCTTTGGGTACCAAACATGTCTTTAAATAGAAAATCTGTCAGGATGCCATTGCCATCCTGCCAGAGATAGATGGGGTTTGTAGGTAGGTAGATGGGGTTTGTAGTTATTAGGTAGATGGGGGTTGTAGTTATTAGGTAGATGGGGTTGTAGTAGGTAGATGGGCAGTAATTAGCCTGCTTTAAGGATGCTAGAAGAAGCATTAGAGATAGGGAATGCAAGTCGTCGGAATGTGCAGGTGAAGAGACAGGAACCAGACTCCAAGGCTGTTCAGCTGGGATCATCAAAGGACTAACAGTTTAGAGTTATGGGAACTGAGTCGGTAGGGGAGGGGTTGGTGAGGAGTAAGGGGGAACTGGCATGTTTAAAGTTGTGATTGTGCACACTTTTGCTCAGTCTGCTCTTTGCATCGATTCATTTCACTTGTATTAATTAAAAAACTTTTCCATATCCTACTTGTGGCTTGTGATGAGAGTTTCTAACTTAATATCAAAGGAGTGGATAATCACAGAAAGAGCAGATTGAAAAAAATTGCTGTCTTACACGGAAACACCATGTCGGACAATGAAAGTCAGCATGAAACTTCAGAACTTGGAGAGGCCCCTTTCGAGGCAGCAGAAATGTCGGAGACAGCGACTACTCAGGTTGCTACAGGACATTTCAAAATCGGGGGGGCTGAAGGAAATGACTCTTCCCACTCCGGAGCCAGAGATACCCTCCCCTCAGCCAGTGGAAGGGTGCGACCGATCGTGGGCCCTGGATGTTGGGCAGAATGTGGAGACGGATTCCGCTCGATGGGTCATAATGCGAAGATGTGACTCCAACCCAAGCTTCTCGGCACCAGAAGGGCGAATGGATATAATGGAGGGGGACATGAGCTCCCTGAGAAGACAGATGGCAGGACTGCAGAGAGCAATAGAACAGCTGCTCCAGCGTGAGAGGCGGGGGACGGCTGACAGGGTGGAAGTGGCAGATTCCAGAGTTGCCTCCCCAAAGATTACGGAGGGGGAGAACAATGCAGACTCTTCGGAGGAAGAGGGAGGAAGCAGGGCAGCAGGGGCAACTCTCGTTAGCAGAGCCTCACGATGGCAACGCCGAAGGGTTTCAGGGAGGAGTGAAGACTTTGGAGGAAGAGATCTAAAGGTAAAGCTTTCTGGAGAACCTAAGACTTGCTTCCTGACCCATGTAAGGGTTTTTATGGATGAGTTTGAGGACAATTTCCCAACGGAAGAAGCAAAGGTGAGTCACGTTTCTGCTCAGCTCAAGGGAGAAGCGGCCGAGTGGTTGGTGGAACTTTACGATACGATAGTGACTCGCCAGAGTTGGGAAATTTCTGTAATTTTATGGCCACATTGCGGAAGAGATTCAAGGACGCTTTGGGGGAAATGAAGGCCAAAACAAGTTTACAACATATCAAGCAAGGGGCTCGATCGGTGTCTGAGTACACTATGGAATTTAGGAGTTTGGCTGGAAAGTTAACAGACTGGCTGGAAGCTCTGAAGGTTGAATACTTCCAAGAGGGACTGCAGCAAGAGATTTTGGAATGGTCCCTGGCTAGAGGGAACCCACAGACGCTGATGGAGTGGATCTGTCTTGCCGGTGAAGTGGAAGACACGAAATTACGCCTCAAGAGGAGGCAGAAACCCCAGGTTCAGGTGGCAGGAAAAGCAGCGCGATCACCATGTCAAGAAGGGGAGTACGTAAATCGTTGGATGACAAAAAGGAGCGCCGGGTGAAGCAAGGCTTGTGTTTTAAGTGTGGGAAGGAGGAGCATCGCATTGCAAGTTGCCCACGAGCAGCGGCTGCGGGGAGAAACAAGGCTGGAGCTAGCAACACTAAGAACCTAGCGCCAAAAGTCCAAGGAGCAGCATCTGCTGCCTTGGAGGGGAAGTATAACATCCCTTCCAGTGAGGAGGACTTGACTGAAGGGGAAGCTAAGTCAGCAGGAAACAACGAGAGCCTGCCCTAATTGGCGCCGGAGGGCAGGCTACAGAGGATGGGTGCAAGGATCCTATGGTGAGTGGGACCTGCTCGGCAATGCTTGTGGATTTACACATAGAGACACTGGGAGGCCATAATAGTATGAATATTGTGGGACTGTTCGACTCGGGGTGCACTAGATGCCTAATGCATCCTGCTATAGTAGCTGGGTTGAGATTGAAAGTAGGGAAGCTGAAGAACCCAATACTTTTCACCCAGCTTGATGGGTCAGAGATGCGTGGGGGCCCAGTGGAATATTACACCGAAGCAGTGTGGATGAGAATAGGGGCCCATGAAGAAACTTTGAGGTTTGTGGTGGCTCCTATTTCCAATCAACCCATAGTGTTGGGACTAACTTGGCTAAGGGCCCGTAACCCCCAGGTGAATTGGGCTATGGGCCAAATGACATTTGCTGATGGGATATATAAGGGTCTGATGCCCTGAGAACCTGGGACTGAACTGGTAGGGGCAATGAACAAAGCATTACGGGGGGAGTTGGCAGAAGTGCTTTCTCCCATCCCTTTGCAGTACAAAAATTTAAAAGAAGCATTTGGAGAAGTGGAGTCAAACCAACTCCCGCCTCATAGAAAATCAGACTGTGCCATAAGAACTGGAACCCGGGGCAGAATTGCCCAAAACTAAACTGTATTCCATGACTCCCAAAGAACTGGAGGCTTTGCAGGAGTTTATTGACAAGAATTTAGAGCAGGGTTTTATTCGGCCCGCCTCTTCTTCAATGGCTGCACCTGTTTTATTCAGGACCAAGAAGGATGGGTCTCTGAAGCTGTGCACAGACTATAGGGGGCTGAATGCTATTTGTACCTCCAACAAGTACCCCTTACCACTGATGAAAGACATGCTGGCTCACCAGTCAAAGAGGATAATATTTACCAAGCTGGATTTAAGGGAGGTGTATTTCTGGGTTTGAATTCGAGGAGGAGATTAATGGAGAACAGTGTTTAATTGTCAGTTGGGATCTTTTGAATATCTTGTGATGCCTTTTGGATTAAAGGGGGCCCCTGGGGTCTTCATGCATTTGATAAATGAAGTGTTACATGACTTGTTGTATAAAGGGGTATTAGTTTACCTAGATGACATGCTGATTTATACTGAAACAATGGAAGAGCATGTAAAATTGGTGAGAAAAGTGTTAAAACGCCTATTGCAAAATCAATTATATGCTAAATTGTCAAAATATGAATTTCATAAGGAACAGTTGGATTATTTGGGGTACCAAGTGTCAAGTCAGGGAATAGAAATGGACCCAGCAAAGGTACAAGATGTAATCGCTTGGGAATCCCCGAGAACTAGGAGGCAGTTGCAAAGTTTCTTAGGGTTTGCAAATTTGTACAGGCAGTTTTATCCCCAATTTTGCACAGGTAGCGTTACCCCTCACTGACCTATTAAAAACAAAAGGAAAAGGGGATCAAAAAGAAGTAAAAAAAAACGGGGGCAAATGGACTGCGGGGTGTTAAGAGGCATTTGAACAGAATCATTATTTACATCAGAGCTTGTGTTGAAGCATGACTGGAGATATTTTATTACAAAAAGACGAAGCGGGGGCTGAGACCCTGTGCATACCTTTCACATAAATTTACAGACACAGAACGATGTTGGCATGTATGGGAAAAGGAAGCCTTTGTGGTGTGATGGGCTTTGTTGACATGGAAGCATTTGCTAGAGGGGGCATCTCAGCCATTTGAAATATGGACAGATCACAAGAATTTAGAGGCTTTGTGTGCCCCAAGAAAGTTGAACCCTAAACAAATTAGGTGGGCTCAGTTTTTCAGTAGGTTCAACTTTACCCTCAAGTACTTGCCTGGAAGGAAGAATTTTCTGGCTGATGCTCTATCACGGTTGCCCCAACACAACAGTCAGAGAGTGGTAGACTCAATTTTTCCAACCTAGCAGTTGGGAATGGTTGCAGTTACAAGGAGTCAGAAGGCTGCACCGACTTTAAAGGTGGAAGAAGGCTTACAGACTAAATTACTTTCTGAGTTAAAGAAGGACGCTTGGTTCCAAGCCAATAAAGTGAACTTAACAGAAAAGCAGGGATATTGGTGGAGTGGTGATATACTGTATATTCCAGAACCTCTACGCCGAAATATACTTGAGAGATGTCACGATGCCAAGTCAGCTGGCCACTTTGGGTTCCTAAAAACGTTGCACCTATTGAGGCGGCAATTCTGGTGGCCATCTTTGCGCAAGGATGTGGAGGAGTATGTGGCCAGCTGCCCGACTTGTGCTATGGCAAAAAGGGTGGGGGGCAAGCCTAGAGGACTGCTGCAGGATGTGGCAAGCCCTACCCAACCCTGGAAGCAGATAGCTATGGATTTCATAGTGGATTTAACAGAGAGTCAAAGAAAAACAGTGATTTGGGTAGTGACTGATTTATTTTCAAAACAAGCCCATTTCATTCCTTGTACTAGTATACCTAATGCTGGACAGTTGGCCAAGATGTTTGTTCAACACATCTACAGACTACATGGGACCCCTGAATGGATTATAAGTGACCGGGGGATGCTCTAAATTTTGGAGGGCGTTCTTGAAGCTAATTGGGGTGGAGCAAGGGCTAAGCGTGGTGGCTCAGTGGGTAAGACACCAGGCTTGTTGATCGGAAGATCGCAAGTTCGGAGGTTCGAATCCCTAGCCCCGTGTGACGGAGTGAGCTCCCGCTCTAGCCCCAGCTCTTGCCAACCTAGCAATTCGAAAGCATGCAAATGCAAGTAGATGAATAGGTACCACTTCGGTGGGTAGGTAACAGCGTTCCACGCGTGTCATGCGGCCACATGACCGTGGAAGCGTCTTCGGACAACGCTGGCTCTTTGGCTAACAAATGGAGATGAGCACCGGCCCCTAGAGTTGGACACGACTGCACAAATGTGAGGGAGACAGAAAGTCTGTGAGTGGCTTTGTTTGTTTGTTTGCAAATACACCCATTGCCTGGAGAGCAAGAAAACAAAATGCAATCGCCGTTTCCACCTGTGAGGCCGAATTTGCCTCGCTCAGTGAGGCAATCAATGAAATGTATTGGTTAAAACAGTTATTTGTAGATTTATCTGTAGATATAACCTCACCAATGACAGTGTATGAAGACTCCCAGGCCTGTCTTTCTCTTGCTGTTTCTGAAAATGTCAAAGGTCGCACCAAATACATCGATGTGAAATACAAAAATGTAAGACATGCAATTCAAGAAAAATTTATCCAATTAGAATATTGTCCGTCTGAATTAAACATTGCAGACATCTTCACGAAAGCACTTTCTCGTGATAAGCATGCAACCATGGTAACCAGCTTGGGACTAGAACAAATGTGTCTGAAATAAAATCATTTGTGTCTCTGTGTGCTTCAGTTTTCCCCCACAGCGTTTCAAAAATCCATGCGGAAGGGGTGTTAAAGTTATTTGGTTAAAGTATTCTATGCAGAATTAAACGCATGGCATTTTCTCCACTGAATCTGGCCTGAAAGTGGAAATTTACAAGTGACCCTGCATTGAAAAGCTGGTTCCCAAAACATTCTACGAACATTCGATTCGTAAACAACAGGTGTCCCTCTATCTAGCCAAAACAACTTCTTATCAGTATTTCTCCCAAGGGAACTGTAGCTCGAGGGAAGGCCACTACACAACACTGCCATCGTGTGACGGTTCATAGTAAGTACAATAGCTACCAAAACGTTAGGCTGAAAGAGGTGCCCATATGAACCAATCAGTTTTCAGCTATGAACCATGGGTATTCATTCATACTTATGTTCTCACTTATGTTCTTCCTATGTTTTCTTTATGTAGACTGCTATCTACATGTACTTGTATCTGAACTGTAACTATGCCTGGTCTTTGCACAGACCATGATGTTTTTCTTTCTTCACTTCTGGTGATGGAACTCTGCTTATGCTTTGATTTTTCCTTTTTGCAATAATGCACTATACATCCATTATTGCCTTATGCTATCAATAAAGATATTGTTAGCCTTACAACACGTTGTGTTTGGATTACTTCAAGCCTGAAAAACCCCAGAAGTTCACCATCACCTAATAGAAACCTGTTTTCATTGGTGTTGGCATAGGATTGGCATTTTGCAGTCCTAAGCTTTCCAACAGTTCTAGGATCTTTTGCTTCTGGCTCAGAAGAAAGCTTCCATCTTCTTCCTTTTCGATCTGTATCCCCAAGTAGTAACTGGCATTGCCCAGATGCTTGACTTATACTTCTTTGTTCAGATTGGACATTATTTCATCAAAGTCTCTTTTGTTATTATGGCAGATCATCAAATCATCCACATAACAAAGAATGTACACCTCTCTGCCATTTCTGTGTCTTGTGTAGAGACAGGGATCAGCTTTGCCTTGAACAAAGCCTTGCTTAAGAAGTACTTGGTTCAACTTCTTATTCCATGCTCTTGCTGCTTGCTTCAGGCCATAAATCCCCTTCTGAAGTTTGCAAACGAGTTGCTGTGTCTTGGGATTAGCGAAGCCTGGAGGTTGTAGCATGTACAGTTCTTCCTCTATCTCTTCATGTAGAAATGCAGTTTTTACATTCAGGTGCTCAACACTCATGTTCCTGGAAGCTGCTAGACTCATGAGCATTCTGATTGTGGTATGTTTTACAACAGGAGCAAAACATTCATCGTAATCAAGTCCATATTTTTGTGAATAGCCTTTTGCGACTAGTCTAGCTTTGTATCTTTGTACTTCTCCATTTTCATCTTGTTTGGCTTTGAAAACCCATTTGCTTTCAACAGGCTTTCTTGCCTTTTGGTAGTTTTGTCAAAGTCCATGTTTTGTTCTTGTGTAGAGCTCTAGCTCTTCTTGTGCTGCTTTCTTCCACTTGCTTGCTTCATCTAATGGCATTTGCTGTACTTCATTCCACGATGCAGGTTCTTTTGGTAACGATGACTTTGCAAGGTAAGTGAGTCTCCTTTGTTGGGTCATGATGAGCATCTTGGAGCAGGTTCAGGAGTGGCACTTGGTGGTTCAACCCCTTCTGCATCCTCGGCCTCGTCATCTGACTCTGGTGGAGTTTCTGCCTGGGCTTCTATCTCCCTCTGGGTCAGTGTGGTGGTTATGTCTTCGGATGTTGGACTAAAGATCTCAAGCTGGTAACTGCCACTGCTGGTTTCTGTGCAGTCATCATCAGCATGCCTCTGGCAGCCTCTCTCCCTTTCATCGAAGTACACCACTCTGCATGTGTTTACTCTTCCTGTCTTTGGGTTCAGGACTCTGTATCCCTTGCTTCCTGGAGCATACCCGATCATGATGCCTTCTTCAGCTCTGGGGTCTAGTTTCGATCTCTTTTCCTTTGGTATCTGTGCATAAGCCTTGGATCCAAACACTCTTAGATGCTTTACACTTGGTTTACACTATTCATGCCATAGCTCAAAAGGTGTTACCTTGTTGGTTTTGGTTGGCAGTTTATTCTGTAAGTACTGTATGTAGCTGTTAAAACAGCATCTGCCCAGTATTTGTCAGGCAAATCTGCTTCTAAAAGTATACATCCTACCATGTCCATTAGTGAGTGATTTCTCCTTTCTGCAACTCCATTTTGTTCAGGTGTGTATGGAGTGGTTAGTCTGTGTTCTATACCTAGCTGTGTTAGACAGTATGTTTACATGGTTTGTGAAATGAACTCACCTCCTTGGTCGCTTTGGAGGGCTTGAGGGGTTCTGTTGAACTTGTTAGTCACCATGGCTACATACGCTTTCAGCATGTCCGCTGTTTGGGATTTCTCCTTCATTAGGTAGGCCAAACAGTATCTGGAAAAATTGTCTATAAAGCATAAAGCATGTTTATTTCTGCCCGCTGATGCTTGAAGGGGTCCACACAAATCAGTGTGGATAAGTTCGAGTGACTCAGTTGCCCGCCTTTCCCTTTATTTGGGTATGGCTGGTCTTGTTGCTTTTCCTTTGATGCATATCACACATTTTGATTGGCATTTTTCATGGTTGCTTATTTCAAAATCTCTTACCATGCCTTCAGTTTTCATTCTTAAAATTGTGTTAAAATCACGGTGCACAAAACATCTGTGCCAGGTGGTGGCGCTGTTGTCCTCCTTTTGCTGCTGATAGGCGAGGCTGACATCTGGTGGCGGTTGTTCGCAGTGCACCTGGTAGACACCATCCTTTTGAAAACCTGTAACATAAATCTTTTCTCCACTGGTGACTTTACATTGTTCATTAGCATTAAAAAATCACATCAAAACCTTTGTTATTCAATGTTGAGAGACTCAGTAAATTGGTTTCTAAGTCTGGTACATAGAAAACATCTGTTGCCACAAGATCTTTGTGTTTATTTCCATTGATGCATCACAATGGCACACTTCCTTTTCCTTCAATCAAAATTGAACTGCCATAGTGACTGGAATGGGGTGATTCTCCCAATGGAAGATAGACATTCGCAAAAAAATGTGAAACCCACTCAGGGAAAACTACCCCAAACATTTTTTGATTTGAAAGACATGTTGGATTTACAAGATATTTGGAGACTTATGAATGGGAACTCTAAAGAATATACATATTACTCAGAGAGATATAAATCATTTTCTAGAATAGATATGTTTTTGATTTCTAAAAGTTTAATGATGGATGTCAATAAGGTTGAAATATTACCTAAAACTTTATCAGACCATAACCCTGTATTGTTAACTATCAAAGGGAAAAGGAATATATTCCGATGGAGACTAAATGAGTCAATCTTTCGGAAAGAAGACGTTGTTGATACATGTAAGAAAAGGCTAAGAGAATATTTTTTATTGAATTTAAATAAGGACACTAGTACTCAAATTGTTTGGGACACAAGTAAAGCTTATATGAGGGGTTATTTCATTCAATATAATGCTCAAATGAGGAGAAAGAAGCGAGAAAAAATTCAATTGATTTCCGATGAAATTAAAAGAAAAGAGAAATGTCTGAGGGATAAACCAATGGATAATACATTGATAACTCAAATTAAATTTTTACAAAAACAAATATTGATGATTTTAGTACAGGAAATAGAGACTCAAATGAAATTTACGAAACAGAAATATTTTGAATTTGCAAATAAACCAGGAAGATGGTTAGCCCATAAATTAAGAAAACAAAGACAAAAATATATAATCTCTAATATACAACATGAAGGGAAAACTCTAGTGAATAATGTAGACATACAAGAAGCTTTTCATTCTTATTATACATACATCACTGTATAAGAAACAAGATGTTCAATTAGCTGATATTGATGAATATATGAGTAAGCAAAGATTAACTGTTTTAAATGAACAATACTTAATAATCCTATAACAAAAGAGGAAATGACAATGGCTTTTAAGAAAATTAATAGTGGAAAAGCGCCAGGATCGGATGGCTTATCGGCAGCTTATTATAAATATTTCGAAGATGAACTATGTATACTCTCCAGAAAACTATAAATTTGATTTTGGAAACAGGAATTATGCCAGAAACCTGGAAAGAGGCCCACATTACATTGATTCCAAAGGAACAGTTAAATTTGAATTCAACAAAGAATTATAGACCAATATCATTATTGAATAATGACTATAAGATATTTACAACCATATTGGCAGAAAGAATGAAAAATATACTCAAGGATTTTATTCATCAAGACCAAGCTGGTTTTTTACCTAAAAGACAAATTAGAGACAATGTTAGAAATGTCCTGGATGTTTTGGAGTATTTAGAACAACATAATGAAAAACAAGCTGCTTTGATATTTATAGATGCGGAAAAAGCGTTTGACAATTTAAATTGGTCTTTTATGTTTAAAGTATTGGAGACTATGAATTTTGGAGGAAACTTCATTAAGTGGATTAAATCAACATGCAAAAATAATTGTTAATGGAGAATTTAGTAAACCATGTGAAATACAAAAAGGCACAAGACAAGGTTGTCCTTTATCTCCACTTCTATTTATATTGGTTTTAGAAGTCTTGCTTAGAGATGTTAGACAAGATAATGGTATTCATGGCATTAGAGTCAAAAAGGAAGTTTATAAATTAAGAGCCTTTGCTGACGATCTAGTCATTACCTTAGAGAATCCACTGGATGGAATTGAGTTATTGATGCAGAAATTGAAAGACTTTGGGTCGTTAGCAGGGTTCAAAGTTAATTTACAGAAAACAAAAGTTTTGACCAAGAATATGAATTACCATCAACAAGAGAAACTGAGAGAAATGACGGGATACTCTATGGAGAAAAAAGTAAAATATTTGGGAGTTTATTTAACATTGAAGAATGTCAAACTATTTCAAAATAACTATGTTCCACTTTGGACAGACATTAAAAAAGATTTAGATCGATGGGGAAAGTTGCAATTATCATTATTGGGTAGAATATCAGCAATCAAAATGAATATATTACCACGAATTTTATACCTTTTTCAAACATTACCCATATTGACATCAGAGGAACCATTTAAACAGTGGCAGAAGGATATTTCTAAGTTTATTTGGCAAGGGAAAAAACCAAGAATAAAATATAAAGTCTTGCAAGATTCAAAAGAAAGAGGAGGTTTAGGTCTCCCAGATTTGAAATTATATCATGCAGCCTGTGGTTTGGTATGGCTTAAAGAATGGATTGTTTTGAAAAATGAAAAATTATTAAATTTGGAGGGACATGAATTAAGATTTGGATGGCATGGATATTTGTGGTATGACAAAGCTACAGTTAATGTGGACTTTAAAAATCATTATATTAGAAGATCTTTGTTGAGAATTTGGAATAAATATAAATCAACTTTATGTTATAAGAGACCTTTATGGATTTCCACGCAAGAAGCATTTTATAGAACAGAAGTAAAAAATAAGGACAAGTGGTAATAAGGACTTTCTAAAAAAGGAACAAGGGCATTATGTAATAAAATCAAAAGAAGAACTTGCTCAAGAAGGATATACTTTTCAATGGCTTTCCTATATGCAACTTACAGAGAAATTTAAAGTAGATAAAAAAAAAATTGGAATTTGAACAAACCAAATCAGAATTTGAAATACAATTATGTGAAACTGATGAACACTTAATAGCTAAAATGTATAAATTATTGTTAAAAGGAGAAATGGTGGGGGAACAAGTTAAAGACTGTATGATTCAATGGGCAAAAAATATTGGACATAATATACAACTCCAACAATGGGAAGATATGTGGACTAAAGGATTAAAATTTACTTTGTGTTATAAGCTAAAAGAAAATTTTTATAAGATGATGTACCGATGGTATATGACCCCACAAAAACTTTCAAAAATGTATGGGAATATTTCCAACCTATGTTGGAAATGTAAAAAACAAGAGGGGTCTTTTTACCATATGTGGTGGACATGTAAAATAGCAAAGAAATTTTGGATTGAGATACATTCACTGATGCAAAGTATATTACAAATACGAATACCATTTAAACCAGAACTTTTTTTACTCGGAATCTTGGATGTACAAATAGAAAAACATTTTTTTTAGAATAATACAATACATGATTACAGCAGCAAGACTTTTATTTGCACAAAATTGGAAAAACCAAAGTGTACCAATGATACAAGAATGGATGTTGAAATTACTAGATATGGCAGAAAATGATAAATTGACATGTTTATTAAAAGAAAACTCAAACCGTTATTTTCTTAAAGAGTGGAAACCTTTGATGGACTATTTGCAAAAAGCAGGAGGAGTAAAGCTTGCATGGGGTTTTGATGATTAGATTATATATAAATAGAATATATTAGACAACAAATGTATATGAATGTTATATGAATAGCCAGCATGTAAGAACAAACTATTTTTCTTTATTCTTATGACCATAGATATATCGGAAGTTATCCAATTTCTATGTTTGTTTTTTCTTTTTTTCTTTTACTTTACTACACTTTTATTTTCTTTCCTTTTTAATTTGTATTTCTATCTCTGTTTCATTTTCATCTTTTAACTTTGTAAGGTATATTTAAAATCTTAATAAAATTTATTAAAAAAACAAAAAAAAAACAAAATTGAACTGCCATCTGCTAATGTTATGCTTCCTTCTGTGTTTTCACTTAGCTCACAAAAGTCATGTTTATTCCCACATAGATGCCTGCTGGCCCCCGAATCGATTACCCATCGTCTAGGACATTTATTGGTATCAGCTTTATAAGCAGTGTGTAAAGCAGAGCTTTCCAAACTTTTCATGTTGGTGACACACTTTTTAGACATGCATCATTTTGCGACACACTCTTACAGCAGGGCATCATTTCGCGACACACTCTTACAGCAGGGCACAAGGCAGGCACTAGGACCTGCACGGAATCCTGGCAGGGCAGGTTTGGAGGCAAAAGGAAGAGGGGCCGACCAAGGGCAAGATGGATGGATGGTATTCTGGAGGTGACGGACTCAACCATTGGGGAGCTGGGGATGGTGACGGCCGACAGAAAGCTCTGGCGTGGACTGGTCCATGAAGTCACGAAGAGTCGGAAACGACTGAACGAATAAACAACAAACAAAAGGTTTGGAGGCAGCAAGGCACAAGGCAGGCACTAGGACCTGCACGGAATCCTGGCAGGGCTTGGAGACAGCAGCAGCCACGACACACCCAGACACTGCAGCTGACACACTAACGTGTCACGACAAACAGTTTGGAAAGCTCTGGTGTAAAGCCTTCTCACTTTTTTTTAAAAAAATGGATTTATTGTTGGAAAAATCTTGTGTTTATTTCTGAAGAACCTTCCAATATGCCCTGGCTTTTTACATGAATTACAGACAATGGCCCTTTTGGGTTTCTGATGAGTCACTGATTGCTCTGGGTCATGTTTACCCTTCATTGCTAAGTAACCAATGTCTCTGCCAGGCTCTCTATTGTTTTTCAAATTCTCTTGCCTTCAACATTCTGATCTGATGGCTCCTAGAAGCTGAGAAACATTTTTGCTTTTTAACTTCAAGCCAGCAACAAATGGAAAAAATCTATTTGGTAACATGCTCAGCACTAAAGACATCTTAAGTTTTTCATTCATGAGATTCTGCACTGTGCTCATCTGATCAATGATTGCCTGTATCCTGATCAGGTGGCCATTTACATTTCCACTGTCTTCCAAATTGCATGCATGCAATTCTCGTAACAAAGAAATCACTTTTTGATCAGCTTCTGAGTATAGGGTACATAAATTCTCAATCATTTCCTTAGCAGTAGAAATATTTTTAATCTCTGCTAATCTGTGATCTGGAAGAGATCTAGCAATAAGAATTTTAGCTCTCTTATCCTTTTTCTTCCACTGTCTTTTGGCTTCTTCCCCATCCTCTGGTTTAGGTTCAGGTAAATCCAGAACACCCAATCTTCAAAATCTAGCTGCATCCTTAATCTGAATAGCCATGCTGAGTCTTCCCCCCATCCTCAGTCAATTTTGGTATGGGGGGAGCTCCCTCCTCTTTCTCCATTGTTCAGAGAGAGGAAATTTTTTTTCTGAACTTTGCTTTTTAAATGTGCAAGCGGCTTCCCTTTTTCTTTGGCTGTGAGGCCAAAAAAAAACTTTTCAAGAAATCAGTTCTTAGTCAGTATACTGGACTCTGCTGGGCTGCACTGGTTTGTACTGGTTTGTACTGGGCCCATAACCCTTGATGGAGGTTTGAAGGTTAATAAAAGAACTCCAAGCAGCTAACAACAATCTTGCAAATTAGAAGCGTGAACCAGAAGGGACTTGCACATTACGCTTAATTACGTTCAGAAATAAATTCAGTCTTCACATAGTAGTTAGATGAAGAAAAAATAGATTGTTGTTGTTTATTCGTTCAGTCACTTCTGACTTTTTGTGACTTCATGGACCAGCCCACGCCAGAGCTTCCTGTTGGCCATCACCATCCCCAGCTCCCCCACGGTCGAGTCCATCACCTCCAGAACAGCATCTTGCCCTTGGTTGGCCCCTCTCCCTTTTGCCTTCCACTTTCCCTAGCATCAGCATCTTCTCCAGGGTATCTTGTCTTCTCATTATGTGGCCAAAGTACTTCAGTTTTGCCTTTAATATCATTCCCTCAAGTGAGCAGTCTGGCTTTATTTCCTGTAGTATGGACTGGTTTGATCTTCTTGCAGTCCAAGGCACTCTCAGAATTTTCCTCCAACACCACAGTTCAAAAGCATCTATCTTCCTTCGCTCAGCCTTCCTTATGGTCCAGCTCTCGCAGCCATAGGTTACTACAGGGAATACCATTTCTTTAACTATGCAGACCTTTGTTGTCATTGTGATGTCTCTGCTCTTAGAAAAAATAGATAGTTGACATTTATTCAGTAGATCTGGATACAAGTAGATTCATAGTAGATCTGCGTGCAAGCGAGATGAAAAGGATGAGAGCTGCATCTTGCAGCACCTCCTGCTTGCAGGTGTGCCGAAAGAGTAATGGGAGATTGTTAATCCCCCAAACTCAAGAAGAAGGAAGTGGAAATCAGGTGACCCATATGTCATTCCACAAGCACAATAGAGATACGTCTACTAGAAAAGACCCCCCTTATGCTTATGCGACAATGCTAAGTTGACCTCTGATAATTCCAACAAAAGCTGCCCTTGGAAGGTGTTGAAATAAGTGGGAAAACATTAATGCTGGTAGAACTAACAACAACTTAAACCTCTCTCCCTTATGGCCTTGGGATAAGAGGAAAGCAGCAGCATGGTGATGTGAAGAAAAAAAAAAGACTTCCAGGAAGTGTTTGTCCCATGGTTAAGAGCAAGTGAGAAAGAACCTCAGAGAAGATTTTATGCAGTCTTCGTTATTTTGATGTACTGTCTATTGTTGATGTTTTAAGTTTAATGTTTTTGTTACTACTATTCTATTTTTATTTTTACATATGTACTTTAGTTGGTGCCTTGGGTGACTTTGTTCACAAAATGAGGCTTGTATTAAATAAGCAAGCAAGCAAAGAGATTCCTACCAGCTCCATGTAACAGTAAATCTTGTACATAAAATTTTGTTCTATAAAAATAATAATGATAAAGGGACACAAGTGTCTTCTAGGGCTTTTTTAAAGAAACAGAATACTTGAGTTCATTGAAAACAAGCCAATCATGACCATGTTGGTCCAAGAGGGGGAAAAATCTAACACCTTGCAGCTAGAAGTGTTCCTTGAAGAAGGGGAAGCTGAACTGCTCACAGTGAGCTTTGACAACCTTGGCAAGGGCTGGAGAGCCACAAAAGAAGACCTGGACTTTTCCTTTGTCTTCTTTATCAATTTTCTGGAAGAGCTGGGAAAGAGAGAAAAATCCATCAGTAGTTGAAATGCATTGTGTCTTCTTGCCTTCTTTTTGATAGCAATTGTCACATTGTTCTATAGTGTTCTAATTGACCTTTAAGCCTGTCTATCATCTATCTATCTATCTATCTATCTATCTATCTATCTATCTATCATCTATCTATCTATCTATCTATATCTATCTATCTATCTATCTATCTATCATCTATCTATCTATCTATCTATCTATCATCTATCTATCTATCATCTATCTATCTATCTATCTATCTATATCTATCATCTATCTATCTATCTATCTATCTATCTATCATCTATCTATCTATCTATCTATCATCTATCTATCTATCATCTATCTATCTATCTATCTATCTATCTATCTATCATCTATCTATCTATCAATCATCTATCTATCATCTATCTATCATCTATCATCTATCATCTATCTATCTATCATCTATCTATCTATCTATCTATCTATCATCTATCTATCTATCATCTATCTATCTATCTATCTATCTATCTATCTATCTATCTATCATCTATCTATCATCATCTATCTATCTATCTATCTATCTATCTATCTATCTATCATCTATCTATCTATCTATCTATCTATCTATCTATCTATCATCTATCTATCTATCATCTATCTATCATCTATCATGAGAGAAGCTGGAGAAGTACCAGGGCCTGAAGGAGGAACTAGAGAGGATGTGGAAAGCGGAGGCCAAAGTGGTCCCAGTGGTGGTAGGAGCACTTGGGGGTGTGACTCCCAAGCTGGGAGAGTGGCTCCAACAGATCCCAGGAGCAACATCAGAGCTAGGAACAGCTAAGATACTGCGCAGAACCCTCAAACTCCCA